>OZ012670.1:24967090-25684274 GCA_963942505.1 Lordithon lunulatus | reverse complement strand
CAGTACTTCTATTTGTTTCTCTAACTCCATAAATCGTTTTCTCTCCTCCTACTGTTCTCTTTATAGGTCTTAGCTTCATTAGAATGTCTTGCTCCCTCTCTGCCCTTCGTCGGTTCTCTGCCATTAGCTATGTCATGCCTTTTAAAAGTTCTTCCAGCATACCACCTTTTTCCTCTCGGGCATTCGCTCTTGGGCTTATTTCTTTCCTCTTTCTTATGCCGGGGACCTTGGTGTTGTTACTGTTCCTTTCAAAGGATTCATCTAACTCTAATGTGCCATCGGTGCTTGACTCATCTTCAAGCGTAACTGCTGTGATTATTTCTCAATTATAATATATAATAGTTTAGGATATAATACGGGCGCTATTATGCGTCTACAGCCTATAATACAGGGCACCGACTAAACCGATAACGCACAACCCCACTCGCTCGCTCCTCTCGACTCATCACTTGTTATATACTATAATTTATGTTTCGTTTTCATCTGTTGCGTCTGTACAGTATAGTATAGTAGTTATTTAAGATTTAAATTAAAACTATCTTCTTTTATTTGATAACAACATATAAAAGTTGACATAACGTTGGATAAAACATCCAGATTTAAACCTGAAAAGTTCAAGGTTTTGAAGCAATTTGTCATTGGTTAGTGATTTTACAGATGGCAACCCTATCCGTGCTGGATATTCACCTCTATACGGTAGCCTGGGATACCTACTGTCAAAAATTTGAACCTAGATAAAGGTCCTACAGTCAAATATACATAATGGTTATACTGTATTTTGTAGATCGACTACTATTTACTCCATTAATATTCTCCGCGTGTAGGTTATCATCGTGTTTGTCTAACTTTCCGCTATCAGGTTCAAAACGGTTTTTTAATCGCATTGCTCATTACAAGCTGTGAACACCAAATTTTCTTGAATACTTATGGTAGTTTATTCAATGCTGATATACATGAACATATGCACAACAAACCTAACAAATAAAATGTGAAGCTGCCATTGTAATATTATCTCCCCAGAATCCATTAAAATTCTTCACCTCGTTTTGTGCATGAAAAAATCGTAAGTACTAATTAAAAAAACAGCAAGGCAGAAATGTAACAGACCTTGTATACATACTGTATGTTGGTTACCTGCTTACATGTACCTGTCTGAACCTAGGTACGACAATAATTTATCATAAAATGCTCTGTAAAAATTGATAATTTTCTATACGTGCTGACAATATTGGACAATAATTCTACATTCATAAACCATCAGGTTTTATGATGCGTAATGTTTATATAAAGAGCACAGGCTATACGAAAAATACAATATTAGAACAAACTATCAACGGAAATTTAAATTATTCAAGAACAAAAACTTGGTGCTTGGTTTACTTTTGGGCCTTTGAGTGACGGCGCAGTGGCGGTCCCATCGGTTTAATGGTTAATATACTCATTGAATTCTGTACATTCAACAACATACATACATTGTCCTTACAATGAATTACAAATTGCAGACATGACATTATATTGTACAAGTGACAAATTAGCTAGAAAAGAAATTTTTTGTTACATTTTAAATTTTGTTGTAAACGTTTACTAAGTAACAGTGGTAAATAACAATATAATTTCAATATAGGCTATTACATAAGTTTTAATTATTTAAATACATAAATATAATATTTTTTACATTTATCTTATTAGAGGTAAGAAACACCTGAGAGTTATTCAAGTTAAGTTTATATTCCTATTGATGTAGCTTGTGACTAAAATATGTACATATATATTAGCAAAGAAATACTGTTTTATTAATGCTAACATTTGTTTCAATGTAATATATATTTTTGTTTGTTGGTAGAATATTAGTAGAATTAGTAGTCGTACACTCATAATATAAATTGTAACAAATACAGTAACTACTACTACTGTATTTGTTACAATTTATAGTATGAGTGTAAGGACTTTCAACTTCAGAAATCGCTCCCGAGTTTTCTAACGTATCGCTAATTGTATCCCAAAGACAAATGGTATAGACTGCCCGATATCATATAATTAAATAAAAAAATGTAAATCTTTAATGTCATATTTTTGTTGTAAATGAAGTAATTCATCTTATTCGAATCAAAACGACTTCTGGCAAAGATCCAGATTCCGAAGGTAATTGTTCTGTCCACATTATATGCATATTTCCTTTTTACGATTATTTCATTATTCTACATAAAATTAATAAGAAATCATATTCACAATCAAATAGCATTTATTATAAAAAAGATCTTTATTAGGCATTGGTGTGTATTATATATAAACACAATATTTAATACGTATATATTAGCTTGATTTTTCATTGGTCTTCAGTTATGACTCCAAATATGTTCGCATTTTTATAGCGAATCTAAATAACATACAATTAACATACAATTTATAATGATAAATTCAGTATTCATTTATAGACATGTTTCACACTTAATGTAGCTGACCTTAAATTATCTAAGTGCATGATTATTGTATAAAAATACAAGTAACACTTTTGATATATTGAAATAATAACATTTCTCGCTAATCAGGCAATCACAGCAATACTATTCTTTTGTCAGTATTGAACTTTCTACCCTAAAAAAGCATAGACGCATTATTTCGCAATACAACGTATACAATTATATTAAATCCCAGATTCCGTACATACGGTTTGATAATTTATTATTTATTTATTAAACCGGGAAAATAGCCATGATACTTGACGTAAAATGAATAGACACATAATTTTTAGACAACACTTTAATGTGATAGTTATGCCAAGTGATCTGATCGGATTTTGATTAATATTCCATAAAGCTGTAATTCAGTAATTATTTACAATAGCAAATACACAAAAAAATTGATGTGAATAGTAGAAATTACTTTATCATGCTTATCATAATAATTAAAATATATTTTTATACTTTATCATACGACGTATGGATAAAGTTCTGTAATCCTGCGGAAAAATTGTAATGTATACGCTTATCCTCTTTATTATTAGGTCCCATGATCTAAAATGATCACGGGACCTAACAAGGCCTTAAAATTGGTCATCTCTGAAAAAATCCGTCCTTCGTCATTTTCAGAAAAACTACTGCATATTTACAATTCAAATTTATCATGCTATTATCTCACATAACTTCATATTCATAAGTTTTTGCTGGAAATTGGCCGGCCACCTGGCTTTATTATTAACGAAAAAAAAATATATCTTTGACATAAACGACTTTTTGAAAAATTAACACAGGTTTAATTTCTGTCAGAGATACATTTTTTACTTATAGTAGAATACTCTACTACTCTATACTAAATAATTAATGACATTTTTTAACAAAAGCTGTTAAACATTGTATTTTTTCAATAGCAAAATGCAGTGTGTAAATATAGACATACATTCCTCCAACCGAGTACCACCAACAACTAAAAGGCTAGGTTACTTGACGAAAGATCCACGTGTTTAGTTTGAAATATGCAGTAGTATTTTCTTTTTTTTCAGAAACCTGGAGAAAAAATTATCACAGACGATGGACGGATGGTCTTGTATTTTCCAGGGATGTATTAAAATAATAACTAATTCTAAGGATTTAAAGGGGATTTCCGCAAGAATTAGAGAAACAATATTGCACAATTAAATAATTAATCCATACTTTGTATGATAGAGTAAAACCACTATGAAATTATCATTGAAGGTAATTAAATCTGAAATTATGTTTTATCGCTACATAATAACATGTATTGGTAAAAGTATAAAATAAAAGCGTAAATTAAAATAATAACACTCTAATTTAACACAACTTATTTGTTTTCATTGCGATTACAATGCATGACTGATGAGTTTATGGGAATTAATTGCCGGAAATCTTGTCTGTATTACTCGACCTTCGAAAAAAAGCAGTTCTATAATTATTAGGTACCATATATTATTGATGTAGTAATAAAAATGAATGATAATTTTAAAACGTATTAATCGTATATCGTCATGATTTTCTAATATAGGTTAGATATTAAAGAGAGTTAACTTTGATATATTTTCATTAAATGAAACGTAACAAAGCCAAGTAAATAATAAATAATGGATGAACATTTTTTAACAGTGATGGGCAGAATAGAATGTTAGGAAAGAGATTCACAATGCATAATAGCATAAAAGTTATGGTATGTATTCAAAATATAAGGTATGGTATGTATATAATTTTAACCAACAAAGGATATTTACTGGACTGGAAATTTATAAGAATAAGGAAGCAATCACGAAACGGCACATGAGAATGGCCAGGTATTTTCATATTATTCAAAACATATTTAAAGTTGAACTTTGCGTGTTTCTTAAAGCTACTATGAAGTTCGGAGAGTCGACATATCAGATAAACCGACGGTTAATAATATATAATGAATATAGTCAACAATAAATATATCTTGACCGATAAATGTTTTATTTACGTGATAAACTTCCCTAAATATGTAATTCACGGTTTGGTAATAATGAAATGAATATATTTTAAAATTGATTTTAACAGTTTATTTAAATTTGTTAGGATTGCATCTACTTTCCGAACTTAATACAAGTTTCAAGAACCATGTAAAAAGGATACTATTTTATTATGGATACTTTTTGATTAATACGAAAATCCCTATACTATAAATTCGTACCGGTATTACGGTCTATTACGTTAAGGGAGTCAAAATGCTTTATGTGAAAAGAGTCGAAATCAACGTTACCTGTTCATATCTTAAAGGGCTTTAAACTCGTATAACATTATCTAGTTTCTTATATCGTATTATATAAGAATTGATATATTCTACAATAATATATTTCTAAATTGAAAATTTTGGAATTAACATTATGTATGACATTACGTTGTTTCTTATATCAAAAACTAGACGAGGCACGAGTCGTGGTTGAATTATTTGAAATTATTGGTGAGAATTAGTTTTGAACAAATAACCCATAACACTTAAACTATCAGACATGTCGCAGAAAACCAAAATATTAGAAAACCGAAGAGAGATAAAATCTATAAAAACTCAAGAATGTGGTCTAAAGGGAGGTAACCAACCAATATTTTTCAATGATGAGTTAACTCCAAACAATACGAAACTCTTTTATAAGGCAAGACAACTTAAAAAACAAATGGATTCAAATTTGCATGGACGAAAGAGGGTAACATATTCTTAAGAAGAAACACAGAAGACAAAATTATACAAATAAGATGCATGAATGACATAAAAGCTTTGAAATTACAACAGAAACGAACATCATAAATAAGAAAAATATTAAAAATAACATAACTAGAACTTCAATCAAATGGATCCAAAATTGAAACTAAAATCGATCTACTTACAAAACATAAAAAGCCTAAGAAATAAATTTGATCAAATACAAATTTTACCTTACATATACAACAAACCTAGACTACATAGCACTGACTGAAACATGGTTATACCATAATGAAACATCCAACTATAGCATCAAAAACTACAAAGCAGTTCATAACTGCAGGCAAAGCAGAGGAGGCGGAATAGCGCTCTACATAAAAAATGACAAAATCTCATTAAATAAAACCATAAAAAACATCGAAATTCTTAAGATATGGATAGAAGAAGACCAAACATATATTACGCAAATATACAAACCGCCTACCATAAAGAATAAAATACTTTTGCAAGTACTGAAATCAACTATATTACTTTATAAACGAATAATTCAGTAATGGAATATAAGGAAATGATAGAAGAACAAGGATACGAAGTAATGAATAAAATTCAATAATAGATTCATCATTACAAATTGTAAACAAAAGCTTAAAAAATTGAAATAATATCAAGTGATATGCTATTTTAACAACATGGTTGCTAAATAATAGAACAAAAAATAATTATATACTAACTACAAACATGAAAATTAATTATGATGCGATTAAAATTGGATTTAAACAAAATACAAAACAAACAACCAAGGAATGCAATGAATGGGTCAACTTGGAGATTGCGAACATAATAAAAGAGAGGAATTATTATTTTCACAGGCAGAAATTAAACCTAAAAAAAAAATATAAACAACTGAAGAGAGAGGTACAAGTTAAAATTAAAATTAGAAAAATAACATATTAAGCAAACGATTTGAAAACGCAAAAGGGAACACACTAAAAACGTGGCACGAAGTAAATTCATTGCTAAACAGAAGGAAGAAAATAAAACAAGACTCAATAAAAATGAGAACTGATAATGGCCAAACAACCTCTAACAGTAATCAGGTCAGTAACATAATTAATAATTATTTTAAAACATTGGAAGCAAATTACCAGAAAAGCAAGTAAATAGTGCATCACACTACTTCAAACTTACAAACAATGCAAAATAAAACAAATATATGCACTGCAAAATTTCCATTAACAACAGAAGAGGAAATTAAAAAGATTATAGAAAATCTTAAGGAATTTTCAACTCCTGGCGTCGATAATATCACAAACAAGCTAGTCAAACAAATGAAGGATGAACCAATTCCGATTAAACTTGATCTAATAAACGATATATTACATACTGGATTATATCCTTGGTCTTTAAAAAAACCCATAATAATCCCAATTTATAAACATGGAGACAAATGCTTACCGGAGAATTATAGACCCATCGCCCTACTACCAATATTTTCAAAGATCACCGAAAAAATATTACACAGAAAACTGATAGATCATCTAAATAAAAACAATTTGGTCTGTAAACATCAGTACGCATACCAAAACCAGTCAAGTACTACATCAGCAGCAACTGATACGATTTTAAATATACAAACAATTTTGGATGAGGGATAGTATGCCACAGTCCTATTGGTGGATATGAAGAAAGCGTTTGACACAGTCTCTAAAAGAATATTAATTCAGAAACTACGTAGCGCAGGAATAGCTAACATATAAATAAAAATATTTGAAACGTATCTGAAAAACAGAACCCAACAAACACGAATAGGAAACATGCTAAGTGACACTGCTAATCTAGAATATGGAATTCCGCAAGGTGGAGTACTAGGGCCAATCCTCTATTTAATATATATAAATGATATCGAAGAACTACAATTGAAAGGAAACCTATACCTAATAGCAGACGATACATGGATTATATATAGTGCAACGAGTGAAACAGAAATACAATCAAAAATCAGTAGTGACATAAACAAGTTAAAAGAATGGTTCAACAGAAATCTTCTAACTATCAATGAAACCAAAACAAGCATGCTGATTCTATCATAAATGAACAAAAAAACAATAAATATTAATGTAACAATAAACGAAACAAGAATAGAAACAAAACCATTTATAAAATACTTGGGACTTATTATATCACCCGACCTCAAAAGGGATGAACATATACGACAATTAAGAACAAAAAATGCAAACATAATAGGAGCACTGAAAACTGTACACAAATATCTACCCGATAACATAAAGAAGAGTGTATATCATGCGCTTTTCACGTCGAATATTAACTATTTAAGCAATATATGGGGCAACACAACCAAAGCTAACAAAAATAAATTGCAAAGACAACAGAACAAATTACTGAAAATTCTTTACAACTTTCCACATCGAACACCATCCAAAAATATATATAACACAATTAACGAACTAACTGTGACAGAGATAATAACCTTAAACCAAAACATACTAATACAGAAAATCAAAACATGTACAATAAAAACAAACAACCACCTTGCAACAAACAAACAAGTTCATGACTATAATACAAGAAGAAAAAATGACATTCACCCAATAAAGAATAAAACCAGCACCCTAAATAAAAGCCTTATCATAAACAACTCATTGGAATGTAACAAGCTACCAAAATATATTAAAGACATCAAGGACATCAAAAAATTTAAAAGTGAGTGCAAATAACATATAAAAAGTGAAAGGACGTAACAATTGACTATCTAACCAAACATCCAAGTAATAGGACAATGGAAGCAGTTTCCTAAACCAAGCAGACGGACGAGCCCTTCACCGAGGAAGCTATGGTCCATTTGCTTGCAGGAAACATGATTTTTTTAACAATCTGTATTACTTTTGTATATATTATTATATTTTAGTCTTATTAAAATTAAAAAAAGCTGGTGTAGTACCTGGCCTTAACTTTTGTAATTCCGCCACAATATTTTCCGAGGGAGTATTTCGGGCGTGTTTACTTTTATAATGTCACGATTTAACGTCGTACAAATTGGAATATAGTGGGTATTGTTCCAATAGTGCCAAAATTTGCTCTCTTGAGCCGTTTTCGTTTATCACTCTGGGCTGTTACCGGCTTATTGTCTCTTGTTCTATTTGCCGCATCCAATGCGCACAATTCTACCTCGGCCCTTACAACCGGCGGCGCACGACCGCAAGACCTGAGCGATACTGCACGCCATGGGGGTGACTAACATTGCTAAACCATGCTAAACGAAAGCCCAGTCAAGACATCTTGAAAAGTGAGACTTATACATATAAAGATGAACCAACACTATGTACGCCAATGTACACGACTAAAGAATATATGTTATTATGAAGAAGACAGCTGATCGCCCGGTCGACGCCATTGACGCCGCCGACTGGTTATTTCCCTAATTTAGAGTTCTGCGCACCCAGACGATGCCAGAAAAGGATTAATCATATTTCTACATTGTTTCCTATATCATTTTCTACATATGAGTATGACTCTATATACGAGGCATATCCAGAAAGTAAGAGTACTGAATTTTTTTAGGTGTTAAATTTTTTTATTTAAACAAAAAAATTACGTGAAACTATAGTACATAATAAAAGCTATTTTTCGACATAGTCGCTATTCCTCTCTATGCAGGTGGTGTAGCGGGGTATCAATTTTTTGATGCCTTCCTCGAAGTAGTTTCCCGCCAACTCCTTCGTCCACTTCTCCAACTCCTCCTTTACCTCCTCGTCGGTTAAAAACCTTTTTCCACCCATGTGCAGCTTCAGGGAGGTAAAGAGATAGTAATCTGAAGGTGCTAGATCAGGGGAATGCGCGGGATGGTTCAGGACATCCCATTTAAACGAGGCGAGCAGTTCCTTCGTGGCGTTGGCCGTGTGTGGTCCGGCATTGTCGTGCAGCAGGCAGACTCCTTTTGTCAGCATGCCTCTCCTCTTGTTCACTTTATCACCGTATGCAGTTTTCACCTCATTATAAATCTCAAATGGAGGTTTTCCCTTCCAAACGAGATAACGGATGACGCCGCGTATTTCGCACTTGGCGGGAGATTGGATTGACATTATTCACGAAACTTGTTGTCGTGTCAACAGTTCTCAACGTACTGACCTCGAACCTCGGTGCAAAGGGGAGGAGTCAGGCTACACTGCCGGTGGCCAACATGATGAAAATTAAATCCCTCCGAGCGTGAGAGCCTCAGTACTCTTACTTTCTGGATATGCCTCGTAGTTTGTGTCTGTATCGAAAACCATATCGAAAACAATATAACAAACTAGAGAATGTCATATCCGCTTAAAGGCCCCCATACACGAACGAACCACCAGTCCAAATGGCCCGGAGCCGAGCCAAAATCTCACCGTATGTGGGGAAACTCGGATGGACTCGTAGACTCGAACCGCCAAGTTGGATTTTCAAACATTCCAAAATCCATGGAGCCGATCCATCGAGCCAGACCTTGGCTCTGCCGTGTATGGTAAAATCCCGATCCAAATGGTGCTGGGCTATCGATCCAAACCACTGTCACTGTCACTGTCACTGTCTTTGCGCTGTGATAACGTATGTATGCTTGTTTCTGTGTATACTGTACTTTGTAAATTATGAGAACTAGCGGATTTTGTCTTGGAGGTAATTAACAAATACAGAAGCCATGAATGCGTTTGGCAAATTATATATGAACATTATCATGATTAAACCTTAAGACCTTACGGCTAACCGAAAAACAGTACAAAAGTATTATTAGTTGTATTATATAACCTAAAGCCTGGGGTGAAATGGCTGTAGGAAATCTTAGTTCTTCATATGAGCATCCACTTGCTATGTACCGCAATGTAGCAGTCAATCTCTCATGATAAGTGATGGCTTCTCTCATATTGGTGTCCTTTCTCTTGATCAATGGGGTGACCATATGGAGCAATGTATTGTACGTCGTCTCATCCATCCGTAGGTAGTTTTTCCGATCAGTGAGATTTGTTGAACGAAATATAAATAACTTATTTGTTTTCTATCTGCAAGCCATACTTTCTATCACTTGGTCATTCGTTTGTTTCTTGATATAAATGCAACATGTCATAGCATATATAAGTTCCAATTCATCCATATTTTTATTAAACCAATATAACGTAGGCTTCAACCATATACACGCACAGAACGAATGGAATAGACTGACCGGCCCTATATTTGGACTCGAGCCAAATGGACTCGAGCCGTTTGGACCGAACTTGTATGGGGTCCATCAGAGTATATAAACACTAATCAATAAAATTCATGGATAATCGATAATTATTTGTGTCTAACATTACACATCATCAGGCCTTCTTACTATCTTTTGAGGAGATTTAAATTTGCTTAACACCGTAATAAAGACCGAATTATATATATATATATATATATATATATATATATATATATATATATATATATATATGTGTGTGTGTGTGTGTGTGTGTCGTCAGTTAATGGTACTAAATGCCATTTTAGTAATATGTATAACGGAATAAATCCGGTTTGAGTAATATATTTTTTTTTCAAAATGCCGTTTTGTAATTCATTATAACAACCAAATGTCACTCTATTATATTGAATTTGATACGTTTATATGCTAAAATCTATGTAAAGAATCTAATTTTTAAAATCACGTTTACCAAGTGACGTATGTAACTTTAGGTATTGGAGAAATATAGTAAAAATGGAAGTTACGGAAAATGTGTTCTAAGTGGTGGAGCTAAAAAATACAATAAATTAAAACCTGATTGTAATGGTGTACTTGCACCACTGTCCTGTTGATAACACATTCTTCAAACATTGTGTAGTTTGTTGTTACTACGTCCTGCAAAAATATAATTTGTATGCTAAGGCATGATCTAGAAAAAGCTTCTAAATATTTATTAACGCGTTCTATATCACAAATTGCGTGTGTCTGTTTCTAAATTATTATATCACCAGCAGCTGTCTGTTACAACACCATTTGGACGCGTTCTTGTTCATGTCTTCCGAAAAATATTATTATAATGACTATTGAAAACTATGATGTTTTCCAAGTAACAAATAAATGTAAAATGTTGAGAGACTATTTTATAATGTAATATTTTATCCCAGCATTTGTTTCCTGTATACCAGTTATGTGCTTCATTTCCTAATTGTCTTTGTTTTCAACAGAACAATATTCTTAAATAAATAACAGAGATAATATAATGTTATTTATATAAGAGTATTTTATTTAATATAACGTGTTTATTTGCACAGATTGACAAGAAAAATGCGGATAAGATCGTGGACATTAATAGGGTCACAGGAAAATTTCACACAAAACCTTATAAAAACTGCGATAGGTGTTTCGCGAAGTTTTCCCATAATGAGGTTTGAACTCGATCCCTAATGCTTAATACAAGGCGGACTGCGCCTCTAATCACAAGGCCACTGGTGTATAAAAAAAAACTATATGAAGACTATTCTTCATATGTGTAGGTCATATTATTTAGCTTTCAAATACTTTAATTATATTTAATTAATTTTATAATTAGTTGCCGAAGGAAACATTTCGTATAAAAAAAATTATCTTCTGTCATTGTATATGCCTCTATAAACAAATCTAAACATTCCGTGCATCTGATCATTATATTCTCGAGTAGAAATACACAATAAGTCTATTTATACTCTAGTATATATATATATATATATATATATATATATATATATATATATATATATATATATATATATATATATTAAGTAAAGGTTGTTATCTTCTTAAAAATATCAAAAATTGTTATAAAATTAAATAATCTATAATTATTATTACGATGCATACTAATCGCGGTTAATAAAAAATAAAAAATATTTTCATTTTCTACAAAAAGATAGTATTTCTTAAAAACTATTAAATTTTACTTATTATGATACGTACAATAAAATAGTGTGCATTGGTCACATCCGATTTTGTTCACGGAGTTTTGTTTACCACACTTGAGAATCTACTAAGGTTCTGGCGAATTTATCATATAGTTGATTCGAAAACTTAAGGGTAAAAAACAAAAGAGTGAAAAAATAGTCTTTAAAAAGACATATTTTGAGTGTTGTTTACGTCCGAATAACAAATGTTCACACTCGTTTAGATCTAGATTAGATTTAAGGTGTTTTGAGAGATTAGTTCTGAAATAACAGAATTATATATAGTAAATCCGGCTTGCCGTGAGTCACCATGTGGTTATCACGTGGTAAAGCTACAATAGCATTTTTGTCGATATTGCCCCCTCATTGGTTGAAAATAATCACTTAAGCGCTTAATGTTTGGTTGGTTGGCAGAGGTGTTTATTTTAATATATCTATATTAAACATGTTATGTAATTTCGATTATTTCTTATATCAATCTTGTTGTTCCATTAGTTACATACATATAGGTTGCTAGGCAATATATTTTCTTTAAATAGTAACACAATTACGATGAGTAAGATGTAACATAAATTACTATTTTTATACAATTATTATAATTATCATCATTATACTCTCTTAATAAAATAAAAACAGTAAGCTGGAATCATTTCCAAGAGTTATATGTTCCTAGGGTACATAGATTCATAAATAACACAATTATGTGTGTTACTTTTTACATAATTATTATAAATTAATAGTTATTTATGTATGTTATAAAGTTCCGTTCTTACAAACATGTTGTAGATTAATAAGTAATGTCAAAAAGTATTCTGTACAACATTTATTTGAATACAATGTTACAAAATTACAAATAATTTAATTCAAATCAAAACCTTTGAACTTTGTAATGCTTTGTTACAATGAATATTTTATAAATGAATAATAATAAATTATTTATATTTAAAAATTACGGATAACGTTGGTGCAACTCCTTTATACGAAAAATTAAAACAAAGGTAAATTACAAGATTTTATACAAAATTTTAAAATTTCTATTTAACATTTATTTACATTCTTGCTCTCGCTAGGTATTTTTAAATAATACTTATATCTTAAATTTGAATTACTATTTGAAATAATTCTTTAAAAAGTAGTTGATCAATTTTAATAAAATTTTCACAAAATGTTTATTGTGGTGATCCAGCACTGACTGCGTTTAAGTTTCCATCAATGAAGACCAAGGATCTGATACCATGTCATATTGCATCCCATAGTATCACACCTTGTGTGAGAGTTGTGTGTTCCGTAAAGATGTTGAATTATTCAAAAATGTTTAATTATTTTAATTTTAATCATTACTTTGATTCATCGAACTACCCATATTTTGATAATTTTATTAAAATAAAAACAACTTCTGTGTGTTTTTTATGAAAGACAGTATACATACATATGTGCAACCACTAAAAACATATTCGAACGGAGGGTTCCATAGAGAAATGTAATAATTTCATGTCGTTAGAGCAAGGTAGAACGTCATCCGGTGTCGGTTGCTAGTAAATATCTGATCTACACCATTTCAATCACACACTCTGTCAACTATAGACCGATACTTGTTGGTATTGCACATACGTTTAATGTCATCTTGATAACAACTCCAATTTTTAAATTTGTTCTCATATATTAGGCTGTTGTCTCAAAATTTTGCTCATAGATACACATGATGCAAATACTAATTTGTATGAATGATCTTTTATTAAAAGTAGTCCCATTAAACTTTATACACGCCGATCTAGTGCAGTGGCTAGCACCCCCGCGTTACGAAAGAGCAGTCCGAGTTCAAATCCTGGCACGTATAGTCGGTACTATTTGTCGTTGGGATACAATTACCGATACTTTAGGAAACTCGGGTACGATTTTCTAAAGTATATAACACTTACAACCCACATACACATACGCTAACAACGGCAGAAGTGCCTGGCGGTCGATAGCCAGTTACAGAATTGTAGCAAATACAGTAACTACTACGTCTACGTTTACTGAGTTTTTATAATAGTTTTTAAATTTCTTTAACATTTATTGTTATAATAAAAACTGATGTATCTCTTTCAGCGTGCAGGTTCAAACATATGATTATATGAAATTGTTAAAAAACAAATAAAACCAAGCTAGAATTACTAGATATAACGGTTGATTGAGAAGTATATCTCAAGTCAATGTGTCAAGGTAGCGCGTACTATATATTGCCCTTTCCTCGCGCACTATGTATTGGACATGTAATGTAACGAAATATGAAAACTGACGTGTAATACGAAAACAACACCGCTGTATTTGAATATTAAAATGTCTTAGGTCCCCCTATATGTTTATTAAAGAATGTGAGATTTGAATATTGTTTTATTTAGTTTTCGTAAAATAACCAAAAGTACTAATAAATCATTATTGTTATATAAAACCACAATAACGTTTTTATTTTTAAACGTTTTGGAGTGTTTTTGGTACAATTTTTATATTAAACCTTTTAATAAAATAGCATATACTGCAGCAAGATTTTAAAGTTTGATTCTAATTTCAGATTATGAGGATATTATCGTCTTCCTATCCCGATACCAATCTCTGAAATAGTAACCGGTGTGAAGTAATATAATTTTCATAATTCGGGGCGGCCCGTGAGTTGGCACGGGGTGAACTTTTTCTCGGTGCTTTATTATTAAACGGTGTGTGCAAAAAAAAATTGTTCTCACATTCTCACTCTATGTACACCATTGCGATATCTCTTGTCGACTAGTATAAAGTCTATTTGATTTCATACTATGTGGTGTGGCTGATGTTGTGGAGATGTCCAAGTATAGAGTAGTCTATTAGGTAATTGGAACCAAGTGTTACTAATCATAAAGTTCTCTTCTTGGCAGAATTGCACCAACAAGTCGCCTCTGTCATTTCTATCCAGACCATGGTTACCAACAAATCAGCGACTCTTCCTTTGCCCACTTTCGCATTAAAATCTCCCATAATTATGGTAATTTCATTTTTCTTCGTATATAGTTCTTTTAATTGCGCATAGAAATCGGATATTTCTGACTCCGGTTTGTCAGCTGTTGCTGCATAGACTTGTATGATATTAATGTTTTTGGGGTTTGCTTTTAGTTGTAGCAGCATTGCTCTGTCCGAGTGCGGTACATAGTTGAAGACTGATTTCTTTGCGTTTTTGTCTAGTATTATTCCAACTCCATTTAAGTGGTCTGCCAGATAGTTGCCAGAGAAATATACCGTAGACTCGTCTATACAGGTTTTTCCCGCACCAGGTCACCTCATCTCACTAATTCCCAGAACGTTGATACCTAGTCTTCTCATTGTTTGTATTATGAATTTTTCCGGACATGTACATACTTCGTGCATTCCATGTACCGATTTTTATAGGAATTGAACTAGAAATGTTTTATGGTTACCAAGATATAAGTAAACAATTGTAGAAACATTTTTTTATGCACACTCCGTTTAGTAACAATGCACCAAGAATGCCCAGAATTATTAGAATTGTTTAACTTCACACCGGTGAAAAAGTGTTTGTATATCTTTCTTATTGCTAGTAGATGCTAAAGTATCTAATATTAGCAGTAGCCATTATTCTTTAGAATAATTTTGCGCAAAATTTTCTATATTTTTTAAAGCAATAAATATCATATTGTATAATAAATAAAATGTATAATCATTATTATCATATTTCTTTAATATGAGAATATTTTTGTCTTGATATTGTTTTATAAAATTAAACATTTTATTATAGCTCTATGTATTTATTTAGCAATAGAAATGTATGGCGGATAAGCCATTTATATCAAGAAGAATTGCTTAAAATGGTTGATTATCGACTCTGACCCAACTATGGCGACTGCCCATGGATAGATAAAAATACGTATCCTAGTTTTTAAAAGTTTTCATTGAATGTAAGATAACGTATTTAATATGCTACATCCGTGGTAAATAATCAAATAACTATTTTGTCCGTTTTAACTCACATTTATGATATAACTCAATCCACCAAAGAGTTAACTGAGGCTAATAACCTAAGATTAGTAAACATTTTCTTGCACGTAGTCCGGCTTAAGTGATTTTTAACAATAATACCATATTAAAAATATATGATGTGGTCAATGCACATTACTTTATCATATGTATCACATTAATTAAAATGCATCTTGAAAAAAAAGACAAATATTAGATTAGTATTTTACTTGTCCATTAATTTTATCAATTATACGCGATTATGACGAATTGTATAGTAATTAACATTGATCTAAATGTTCGTGCAATAGGGCAACAATATTCATTCTATACGCCGTAAATCCATTAAATATTTCACAATTGTACATTTCATACTATTTTTAGTTTTATCATTATATCGCCAGAGAAAGCAAAGTAATAGATTTATAATAGATTTTTAGTGGCCCAAACTGTTATTTTCGATGACATATTAAATCGGTTTCTTATGAGGAGCTGATTTGCTAAACTAGTTAAATTGACCAAGAATCGTCCCTGGAGCAACATTAAAAATACTCGTTTCGAATGTAAGTGCAATGTAAAATAAATACCAAATCACTTTCTTCACATAATCCAACTGTTATGTCATATTCTTTTACATAAACATATAGGGCGATGAAAGGATATCGATGATAATTAAAATTTCCACACAAAAAAATATCTCGTGCAAAAGTTATGGGTACAATTTTTACGATTATTTAATTAAAAAACAGCATTAAATACGTTTAAAAAAATTTACCACTTCGGCTTGAATTAGTGCATTAAAAAGTGTATCTTATCTTCCAAGAACTGTCCCTGGCGTTACGTTCTAATAGTTAGATTAGATATATGTTGATAGGAAGAAATGTTCTGTGTCCGGACAGTTATTGAAGCTTATTTTGTAGTTAGGCCTCAAATGTTATCAGTTTTATATATCTGGTTGGTAGTCGCATTGGTATAATGTGTTCAAATATACCTTCAGTTGCGTATTATTAGGCACAATGTTATGAATCGTAAAAAGATCCAACTCTAGATCTATATTGAAGTATAACCGAAAAATTCTAGAATTTTTTTTAAGTACGAGTTAGCTAATTCGCTAACTAAATTCTGGTGCTAATTTTCGTCCGTCCAAAAGTTAGTCTATTATTCTATAGCTTATGTATGAAGTAGTATTAATATATAACAACTTTTTGTAGACATATATTAATTAGTGGTAGTTACTGTATTTGTTACAATTCTGTTATATAATAAACTGGCTATCGACCTTCGGTTTATTCTGCCATATGTTAGTGTATGTTTATGTGATGTGAGAACTTGCTACTTCAGAAAATCGTCCCCGATGCCCACTGCAATACATCGGCGTGTTATTAATTACTTTTATCGAAAAATATATGGCGAGAAGTCATTTTATCACATATCACAATACTAGATTTTTTTAAGGGAATAATATTTTGTATTTTAAATTGCCATTATTTTAATAATTTACATGTAATTGTTATGCAAATCTATATACATTCCTAATTTTGAATTATAAATGATTTATTTTTATAAATATTTTGAATAGTTGTAAACAGTTCCTATACTGGGTACTAGGGTACTAGTACTCTATTTACTCCATCAGTCTCGTTACGCTTACTCCGCATATTCCTTTCAGTGATAAAAAATATGTTATTTAGGGTTTACAACTGGTTGTCTTTCATTGCAAAAGAAGATGGTTCCCACCCGTGCGTGGTGTTAGAGCCTCCCCAGGTGGCGGATAGGGAAATTGTTCCCAGATATGGGTGGATCTGGAGAAATCAACTAAACTAACAAGCAGCGTCTGGAACCAGAATGGGTGGCTGCAAACGGCGTCTGCATCCAGTGGATAGATGGAATAAATTCGCCAAAACACTTGGCCAAGCGTGGCATTCTTATGTCAAAACCCTCTAAAAATCAAAGCAACTTATAACGGAATAACGGTGATACTTAGAGTAAGAGATACTGTTAAGTCAGGCTCTCTCATTGATTCGGGGGGAGAAGAAACTGCACAAGGTCAAAGTTAAAATACAAAGGCTCGTTGAAATAGAAGAAGAGGTAATGAGGATCAAATGGGATATAGTGGGGCTAAGTGAAATAAGAAGACGTAGAGAAGAATGCTGCACACTTAAGTCAGGAAATATATTGTATCATGTCGGAGAAGCACACAAATCTAGTAGGTTTCCTCATCAACAATGTAAAGTGTAATACTCGAAATAAACTGCATAAAAATCATACAAGCTTCCACATCAACAACTGGATATGAAGACGATATGGTAGAAGGTGTCTACTGAGGCGATGATAAAATCGCCTACCTAGTTTACATTAGTAGGTGGCAATTTTAATGCTAAGATAGCCAAACAGCTAGATACATCAGATATTGTGATTGGACACCAAGGAATAAGGACCGGAAATAATCAGGGATAAACGCTAAGAAATGTCTTCAAATGCAAAACCTATATCTAATGAATATCCTTTTCTACAAAACTGCACCGTAGATGGACCTGGGTGAATCCAAATGTAAACACGAAAAATTAAATTGATTTTATTCTAACCGTCAAAAACGTATCGTAAGACGTCGCTGTACTAAATAGATTATCGACAAGAAGCGCCCATAGAATGGAACGGGCAAAAGTTATCCTAAATCCAAGAATACAAAGGCGTAATCTGGTAACACAGGAAAGGCATGTTGGCTGAACGACAGTACAAGTTGAAAATTACGTATTATTTCAACGTAAACAACAACAGCATACTTGGAAATTACAAAGTTCGAACGAACACATCAGATGAACTAAACAATATCCTAGAAGCTATAAATGAGACAACAAAGAGATACTATAAGCCAATTAATGAACAAACAAATAAAATCAGCAAACATACCTGAGAGCTTATAAACTCTAGGAGAGTGATGAGGGAAAAAAGACAAACTCGATATCGAGAACAACAGGAACATGGGAGTATTAAGAAGAATCTTGTCAATTGGAACAAATGTAATATTCAAACTTAGCGATGGGAAAAATCACAAGAAAGAGAGACGTTATACAGAAATAGCGGAAAAATTTTACGTTACCCTACATAAGAGTAGACTGCAACAAATAAAAGAACAGCCAACCATAAATGCCAGGATGGTAATAAATTATAAATAATATTTCGCGATCGACTTGTTGACATAGGTGTATTCTGAGGAAGGGGGAGATTCATACCATGTTTATACACTGTGTTTCAGTAAAAAAATATAGTTATATAAGCAACATATATGTTTATCCCATGTATCTACCTTAAGGTGTTAAGAAGTCGCGAGCAATCGATCAAAATTGACTTCGCGATCGACCGGTCAATCAACTTGTTGGCCACCTCTTCTATAGACCGATAAGCCATCAATTCTATATAAACTCTTTACACAAATATCACAAAGCAATTAGAAGGCAAGCTGGACTATTAATCCAGATAATAGGCTGGGTTTAAAACGGAATACAGAACGAATTACCACCTTCAGACAATAAAAATTGTTATTGAAAAGTGTAACGGATATAGTAGACGAGAGTAACACAAACAATTACGGAGGACTTACGCAGATACATTATAGCTATAAAATATTAGCACAAGTGATGAGAAGTCAGCTGGAGGAAGAAATGGAAGAGAAGGGGATGTTACCGGAATATGAAGCGGGGTTTCAAAAGAGGCCAGGAACTTCGGACCACATTGTAACGTGGAACTATACCAAGAACCAGACCGGCAGGGGAAAAGTGTTTGCGCTATTTGTGAACCTGAAGGCAGCATACGATAGTGTAAACAGAGAAATACTCATGGATTTGTTAACGAAAGTATTGTAAAAAAACAACAAAATATAGTAACAAATATACAGCACATGTACTAATTCACCAGTTGCAGGGTGGGAGCAGAGGTGTCCAAGGTATTTGTGACTACACTTGTTCTAGGCAAAGGATGCTCTCTGAATCCGGCTATGTTCAACTTATAGATAGGGGCATGGAGGAGACAGGCGGGAGGAGTGGTGATTGGGAGAGAGAAAGTGTGGTCTATGACGTACGCGGATGATGTAGTATGTATGACGAGAACAAGTGCGGAGCTGAAGGAGATAAGTACGAGAATAGATAGATTATTTGACAAGAGAGGACTAAGAGTGAATGTTGAGAAAACGTAAGTTATGGTATGCCAGAAGGGAAGAAAACATAAGAAGGTGAATTTTTAATGGTGAAAGTGAAGTGGGATCGAGAGGGTGAAGGAGTTCAAATATCTGAGTTTCATATGTACGCAAAATAACAACAGAAATGCCCACATCAGGGATAGTGCCAGAAAAGCGGCAATAGAGGGAAAAGAGAATGAGAATAACGTAGTGGATGTGGTTCAGGAACTCATTTCAGGCAAAAATAACGATCTGTAAGTTTGAAAGGGGTGTGCCTAAGGTATAGGCGTACACAATGTGAGAGAGGTATTTCACCAGGTAGTAAATGAGGAGGCAAATGGGAGAGAGAGAGAGAGGTCAAGGTGGGGGAACGATAGGAGTAAATTATATGAGTGTGTAGGCATGTCGGAAAAGGAAATGATGAGTAGATAGAGGTTAGAGGAGGTAGTGAAAGAAAAACTTAGCGAATGGATGCGTAAGAGAGGCAAACGAATATATAGGTGAGCAGGTAGAATAGAATATACAAAGAGATCCAAGTGCATGAGTCTTATCTCAAGAAGAAAGATCAAGAAGGTATCCTAAGAATGCTTGCAAGGTAAGGGGTCGTAGCGATGTGTATTAGGAGCAGCTGGTAAGATAGTGTTGTATATTGTTTATCATAGAGATGATATCATGTAATGTAAGAGAGAATATGGCAATAAAGGTTTTCTATATATAAGTACAGGCTTTAGTTGTGATATTCATAAACTTCGAAAACTGTGCATTGCTAATTGATGTGGTGCCGCCAGATGGCGTTTAACTTCCCTCTTCGAGGGTAAGTTGTACTATTTTTGTATATAACCACTCGAGATATTGTGTAAATTCATCCTCACTAGCTGAACTACACTGACGAGATCTAATAAGATCGAAATCTAGATATGTAGATTGCTAAGAAGTGGGTTCACACTTATATATGTTTTATACGATTGGCCTTGTGCTGATATCTCAAGCACTCTGTTGGAATATTATTATCTAGAGGGCACTACCCGGTGATCCTGAAGACATGAGCATGTTGACGGTTATTACCATATGGGTGTGCATTGATAATTGATGTGGTGCCGCCAGATGGCGTTTAACTTCCCTTTTCGAGGGTAGGTTGTACTACTTTTCAGCACAGTCAAATACCTGCTATAAAAGCTGAATAGACGAATGGACTATCAATACAGAAAGCTAATTCATTATATTTACCTAAAAGCTGTAGTACGTATAACGCTCACGAAAATATCAACAAATTAAATATCGGCATAGAAATTATTCAAGGGCTCGCTATGTCCCCAAAATTATTATATATTACTATATATTTATTACTTCCAGACTTAGCGACGGGCGTTGAACGAAACGGCTGCTGTAACGTACCGACAAACGAAAGAGTGGTAGGCCACCAATCCGGTGGTCCGACGACTTCAAGAGAATAGCACAGAACTGGATGCTAAAAGCGCAGAACCGAGCTTCATTGAATGAGTTAGAGAAATTATTAACATCCCATCTGAGTGATAGATACTTCATGGGGAAATGCGAAAAGGCGACATCAAATTTACACGCAATACTCTCAGGAGTATCGCAAGGGACGACATACCAACAACACAAAAATAAATACATCCACGTTCGTTGTCGATACGGCTATTATGGCAGTTAGTTTTAAGGCTGTAAAAGATTCTTATTATCTGCAAGATTCGCTAAACAGAGTACAATAGTGGTTATAAAAAGCAAATTATGCATGTAACATTTACACTACATAAAGGAACTTGTCTACCAGTTGACTTAAACCAGCAGCTGCTGACACAAGCCGAGGATACTAAATATCTGGGTGGCTTACCTAGAAGAAACACATCTTCACTAAACGCAGCAGCGAGGATTAAAATATTCTAAACTATACTGGCTAATCACAAGTCGATCTAAAGTAACACTGGAGAATAAATTGTTAATGTACAAAGTTATATTGAAACCTATATGGACGTGTGGTATTCAGTTATGGGGCATCACGAGCTTCTCCAAAATTGTAATCCTACAAAGATTCCAATCTAAAACTTTACGAACTGTTGATAATGCTCCGTGGCATCTGACAAATAATTTAATACACCAAGACCTAGAAATGAACCTTTTACGGATAAGTGAAGTGCAAAAGTGCCAGATACATCTACAGGCTAGATGGGCATCCAAACCTGCTAGATATGATTTTATTAGACAGCGGTAACACTACTTATTGCCTGAAGCGCACCACACACTGGATTTACCATAGCCTTACTGTAGGCTCTTACCTCAAGGTAAAATTAATATATTTAACATTATTTAAATGCTTGTAGGCAGATCGCTAATTGTATCATTGCTGTTAATAAAAATAATAATACTAATTTCTCCGTGAGCATTAAATATCTTATTTCTTTTTATCTCCAAAATTGACTATAATCCGTATGGCATAACTGTGTCTTGTCGGAGCATATCTATTACTACAGGAGTCCCACAGGCCTCTAAAGTCGGGACACTATTATTTATTATATATACTAATGATTTATCGACAGCTATAAATGTCAATCATCCGTACTTTATGGAAATGATGTTACCTTAATTTATAAGCATATACAGCTCCACACAGGTATGGATAACAGTTTAATAATGCTGGAACAAGCATGTAAGTAGTTCATAAGCTATAAACAGTTGTTCACTCTGAAACATTGTCAGCATAACTTATAGAGTCCTGCGCGGCTTCTCGAAGTTGATTTTGACCAACTTAGAAAGTGCTTATTGCTTATTAGAAATCTTCTGGATATACTATACAAAGAAACCGTACTGATGGTATATCAGGCACTCTTGCACTCACACCGGAAATATGCCGTATGCATTAGGTTACTCATCAAGTATACATAGATTATTTTCTATTCAACGAAAATAGATGATCGATGACGAGTGCAAACCTTCTTTTATTAGACTCAAAATACTATCATTTCCCTATGTCTACATTCATCAGAGCGTGTTTTCACAATTCAATGTACTCGCATAACACAAGAAGGTGCATTATATCCCACTCGTACTGAATATCTATAGCTAGATACACTTTTAATAATCATGTAATTAAACACTATTCCAAATGATCAAGCAGTACAAAATACAACAGGATTAAATCAGCTGTTATAAATATCCTACTCGGTAATGCATTTACGCTATTTCTACTCTCTAAGTCTGCCCTCTAAAATTTTAAGCAAATGTATGCTATTTTATAGGTTGGTATTCATTGTGACCTAAGTGTATTTTTTATAAATCTAGAGTATTAGATACTAGTTATTTTAAAATGTATATTTAGGCTAATTTGTTTAACATCTGTTTTTAAATTTTGATTTGTTTTCTATATAAAGACATATGTAATATATGAGCCTGTAAGAATGAAAGTGGTGTAAGTCGCATTTGAATTGTTTCGAAAATGAGAAGATTTGGCGTTTGGTATTTATGTAAATCGACGTACACAGTTACATTTTCTTTTATGAATACATTGATTTCATGTCTGTAACTGCGGCTATGTGTAATATATAATAAATAAATAAATTATATAGATAATATTATGTATTTAATAATTAACATGAATCAATAAATAGATATCAATGAAATTGGTAAGTTACACACTATGTAGTTTAATTTATTATACTTCCTTGAATTCGCACATAGTAGACGCATTTATAATAAATCAATAGTAATTACGTACCATAGATCATTCATCATTAAATACTTATATAAAATTACTAATGATAAAATGTTACAAATTAATTACTATTTGCTAATAGTATTTTTATTATATATAATATATTCAGATGGGAATAGTATCATAATAATTAGTTCAATAGACAACTACACTATTCGTCATACATGCCAGTAGCAGAAAATAAACTATATAGGGTGTGTATAAATTGGCGAAAGAACTTCAGGTAGCGATGTTGGTAATCAAACAAATCTTTATACAACAATATTATACCGTACTTCCTTATTCCTCACGAATCGTTTTAAAAACACGTAAATTTGGCAACATTACATTCACGTGAATATCTTATTATTTTATTATGTGCATGGCAAACGAGTATATCCATTATATAGCAACGCTTCGTGAATATTGGAACAAATTTAGTTAGATGTATATCCAAATCTTTATTTACAACCGACATAAACATATTTCAAAGAAATACATTTTAAAATTAATTTCCTTGTTAGTATTTTGTAGACTCGCCGCGACCAATCCATCTGTTTGGTAATAATAGGACTAACAGAGTAGGAACACCATCATGCATGTATAGCATATTATCCCCTATCTGCAGAGGCATCTCGTCCAATACCTGTTCTAAAACGTTAAGGTTCATCCGAATTAAGACAATTGTTGTAAATAAATTTGTCCTATGTCATATGCGCTATTTAGACTTGATAAGGCCCTTCGCTATTTGAGATATAGGGCTCTTTATAAGTCCAGATATTATATGTCAGTGCCAAATATGATTTGAATAATGCTGCAGTATATTTAAGTATATATGACGATTGCTCATTCGGGCAATTTTTTTGGGGATTCCAAGAAAGTGGGGGCCCTAAGCTATAGCTTGTGTAGCTTAAACGTAAATCCTGCACTGCCTATGGTTTATAATGCCAAGCCTAACGTTAATGGAAAAACTTTTCTAAACGTGCATGAAGGGATGAAGACGATTTTCTTTTAAAACCAAATGCACCTTAGTCCAGTCTTCGAAACACATTTGCTTTAGGATGCCTCCGAAGCACGAAATTCACGTTCAACGTTTTCACCATTTCCACTAAAGAAAACAATTATCATGTATTGCATACTAATTGAACGTACAATCCACTGAATAATAATTAACTCTAATAACAACGAGCAAATCGACGATGACACAAAATTAGAATAAGCACTTTTCAATTTGGCAGGTTTCAAACTGACAGTTCAATACATATGTTGTCATATGTATTTTGTGCCAAAGTAATTTAAATATGAGATGCTAAAATACGCGTTTGGAGTTGAAAAACCACATCTACCTAAACATAATTTTACCATTCTTCTTTATTCTAATTTATTTTTTTACAAGAACAACTGAAGGATGTAGCGCTCCAAACAACAAAAACAGAAGATATGAATGAGGAATGGACAAACTTAAGAACACTAATAACAAACGCAGCAGAGAAAATAGTAGGGAAAAAAAGGGGTCCAAAAGAAAGAATGGTACAACTCAGAATGCAAAGAAGTGATCCAAGAAAAAACAAAGCAAGATTGAAATGGCTAAGGACAGGAGGACCAGAAGACCAGGAAAACTACGTACTATGAAGTTAAGAAGCAACGAAGAAATGCAAACAACGGAAAAAGAAATGAATCTAAGAAGAACTAGATGAATTAGGGAGGAACAACAGAAACAACAATGCTAAACAATTTTACAAGAAGCTAAAGGAAAAGAAAAATAATAGGCTCAAAACAAAGGAATTAAAGAACGCTGAAGAAATAAAGGAACACGGCGGCAAAAATAAAGGAAACGGCATTTCCAAGCAGCACTAAACACAGAAAACCTGGAGGAGCTAGAACAAGAGAATGACACAACACAGCGAGACGAAGTAAACAAGCCTACCCAAGCAGAGTTCAAGGAAGTAATAAAGAACCTAACAAAACAGAAAAGCATCCGGATATTCTGAAATGTGGAGGAGAAGAAATAAAATCGCAGAGAAAACAATAGTTAGGACATGTACAGACGAAAGACAGAAATGCAATAGTAAGCAGAATTATGGAATGGAAACCAAAAAAGGTGGAACAGAAGGATAGGAAGACCAAGGACAATGTGGAGAGACAATGTAGAACAAGACCTAAAAAACTAAGGGTACAAGACTGGATAGAAAAAGTACATAACAAGAAAAAATGCAGAATGATAAAGAAAAGGCTAAAACACACAAAGATCTATGAAAGAAATAATGAAGGAAAACAGAGGCTGATCCCCTCAAAACACGGATCAAAGGAGTGTGGCAACGGCCGAAGCCTTCCGGGGCTGTGGAGCCAACTGATGATGATTAACAGACTTAATGGCCAAACTTTTCAGACTCGGGGATAACCCAGAAAACTAGGTACAATATTTTTGTATTAAGATTTTCGACTCCGAATTTGATGACCAACATTGCTACCTGAAGTTGCATAACGCGTTTACATTTCCCCTTTGGGACTACATGTCGAATGCGTTTACGCTCCCTCTGTCTTTGTCTGTGGGTCCGTTCAGCAGTTTGGATATATTTAACCTCTACGAGTGTTTTTCATTTTGCGTTTTAAGTTGGTCATAGAAAGAGCTAAACAACGCGCACGAAAGATGTCGCGCACTTCGATTAGAAGTACCAAATTTGTATGATAATTGCTACCAGAAAGTTTAGCAAGTTTCTTAATTAATCTAGTATAATCTAATTCACGTTTAAGTAGCGGAGCAAGTGCTACGTTACCGACGCGACGGGACCAACGGCATAGTGCCTTCCGAAGCACCGTGGAGCGCAGATGTTCCAACTAGGATTCGCGCTCCACAATCATTTGATACAATAATTAAATCAGTATATAATTTGCTTCTGTTAACATTTATCAACAACTAGAATTCTTCAATGCACTTTATGAGACGATATAATATTCCGGCACTCAAAATACTATATATGTCTAAACGAATTGAGTATAGACGTGCGGAATTCTAAAATAAAGAGAAATGATCCATTCAGTATCAACCTAGGAAATTTCATCAAGATCATATGGAAAATACAATTCACACAGGCTTTAAATTAATGAAGATTCTCACATTTCCAAGTATCTACATTATAGAGTGTCTATGTTAAACGCAATAATGAAAAATTTCCCTTAGAAGAGAGAGTTCATAATTACAACACAGGGCAGAAGAACCAAATTGATATAGAATATTGGAGATTAGCAAAATCAGAAAAAGGCCCCATATTCCAATCGCAGTGTTTAACCTGTTATGAATCCTAGGCGAATGTAAGAAAATTAATATTCCAGGGTTATAAATAAAGCAGTGGCAACATAATATAAATCAATTTATATTCGACTTACACGTAAAATGGCCCTTCAATATAATCACTAGCAAATTTTGTACGTTTAAACTAGTTAATTCAGCTAGATAGAGTTCTTGCTGAGTGTCTTTATGACCGCTCTTAATGATGATAAATGATACACCATTGAATCCATGGATTAACGGTGTAAGAACTAACAACTACACTTTGAAGAAAGAAGAATGACATTAGTTATTTATATCTTATGCCCATTTAGAGTACAAATATTTTTTTTAAAATAATCTTACACCTATTCAGGAATTATTCATAACTATTTCAATCTAAAAGTTATGATTCTTAGTATAACTAGAATTGCATTTATGTGTTTTGGATTTATTTCTTTAATTATCCGTAGTAAACTATTTATAAATTTCGAAATAGTGCTAATTATTTTTATACTTAGTATATCTTTCAATAATATTTTATTTTCGTATCTTAAAACCTTCCGATAAGTTGTACGGTAGAAGAGTCAAATATTTTAGTTGCGTAACGAGTACTACGAAACAAGTGGTGGAACATAACTAGCGGCCAAGAATACCGATTCTATGCGTATACATTTAGAACGAGTGACACAAGAACACATACGGAAAGAACTATGAAATGAACCAAAACGTACTTATACTTTTTGGCATTTATATTATTTTCCTCTCATAGATAAAATAAGTTGAACGTTACGTGTTTCGAGAGCACACGTTTCGAGCGAGTACACGTGCTCTAACGCATACGCACATTAATAGTTACAAGTATGTGATATACCGGGCAAGGCCAGGGCCAGGTCAGGTTTTTTTTACCGCTTTAATTTAATCTTTGATATGAATATACCACGAAACATGCGAATTTTCTGTATCATGCGTATAATATAATTTAAAATAAATTAATCATATTATTATTATTATTTTTAAATTCACAAATTTTCACCACAGCGGATTACGGATTTAATTTTAGTCTTAGCCGATACGAAATCTATGCCACTTCTTATGTGCGTTTTACATGGATCAAGATTGCACGTGCAATCGTTAAAACCAACTAATTTTGACATTAGGTCAATGTAATACACATTAGTGTTATAATTATATGACGCATTATAGCACCTACGTGCGCCTATAGATTATGTTCTTGCGGGCAACTTTCGTGCAACTTTCAATGCCACCAATCAGAAATTTAATGTATTATATGAAACTATTGTTCAAGTGGGTTAATTAAATTTTATATTGGGTCAAATGAGACGAACATTAATAACTACTGACCAACAGTGGCTATGAGTTCTCCAAAATATTAAAAAAAGGTTACATGATCGAATCTGGAGCTTCATTAAAAAGTACAACACAGCCAGCACGAGTCACCAAACGAAAATCCACAAAAAGTTTAGCTGTCCAACTCACTCGGAAAATAAGCAGACCAATCGATCAGGGATTCTACGTGGCTGGCGTATTCTGCGACGATGGTCTTGCCTTCGATACGTTGGATATCAAGTATGTGGACATTAAATTTGAGGCATACGAGATTCGTGATAATGCACAAAGAACTATAACGTCATTTCTTCTAAATAGGTACATGTATGTTGCCGTGAATAAGAAAAAATCTACTTTCCAATCAATAAATAAATATGTCGAAATGGGTAGCGAGTAGGCACTGCTCCACGATCCTGGTGGTACATAGGGACAAGGCCTAGCTCAAGTCTTGACTCATCTTAAAAAGGTACCTAACACCAGGAAAATTCCCCGCACAACACACCTACCTCCTCCCATCCTCCTCTACCGACCGGCAATGGCCAGTACTATTGGGACAAAAGGCCAAATATCCCAATGATTTAACTAAACGAAAGAAGGCCCTCGGTCTCCGGCCGCTCAAAAACCTCTGACTACGCTAGCGGTCAGGCAAGATTTCGAGCACAGGGTACTAACTTCTAACTCTGTCTACTATACTGCTCTACACGATTAAGATCAATATATAACATGAAAATTGGGTAAGTATATACCCTTACGTAAACATCAACAGAAGAACTAGATGCCTTCAATGGTACCATTAATGATGTAGGTACTAAAGGTAAACTCTGGCTACTACATGTTATGACTTCAATGCTAAACTCGGAAAGAAACAAGGCGAAGCGGAAATCTCCATGGTCATCCATGGTTTTGATAAAAGAATCTAGAGAGAAAGCTGGCTTCTAAATGTTCTGCAAGAGCATGGCCTCTACTTAATGAACTTCTTCTGCGATAAAAAAAGCACAACGAAAATGGACTTGTATAAGCCAAGATGGAAGCACTAAGAATGAAATAGGCTATATTATAACAAACAGCAGGGAAATAATCCTCGATGTATTCACCTTAAATAGGCTCTCTATAGGTAGTGCCCATACAATGATCAGGATAACAAAAGTAACGAATGAGGATGATCCAGAAATCAAAACACAAAAAATGGATACCACCTGACAACATAGAGTTATACCAAAGAGAACAACCTAAACAAGTATAGCACTAACCATATGACACCGCATGAAAATATCAATATAGAAGATCTAAACACAACACTAAGAAATACAATAAAACACGCAGAGAAGAAGCACGGCGCTATATCAAATGAGAAAAAACTAAGCGACAATACCAAACAACTAATGGAGGAAAGAGCTTTGAAGCACAAATACGGACAAAACCTTGTAAAATTAAGACAACCTGATAAGGACTTCTCCAAAGGCACACGAAACTACATTAAAGAATTCAATACGCATATGATAGTTTTAACGATAAAATCAAACAGAAGTTTAAAAGTGCTCAGACAGAAACATTCCTCCAACAAGACTAACATACACAGCCTAGGAAACAAACAGAAGAATATAATATCAAACAGAGAAGAAATAATAATAATAAAGTTTTATTTGTCCAACAGAGCAGGGTTGTGAAGGAATTGTATCTAACGCTATATAAGCCGCGCCAATACGCTCAGGAAGGGGACCAAATGCCTATAATTACAAATGAAGGATCAGAGGACATCTCACAGATCACTATATCTGAAATAACAATAGCTGTGTCGGAGATGAAGAATAATAAATACCCGGGGGTGACGAAATCAGCACTGAAGCATTAAAACTAGGATATAAACTAAAATCCATACTTTTAAAGTACTCTTCAACGAGTGCCTCAGTATACGAACAACACCCACGAAATAGAATAATGCAATAATCATCATTCTACATAAAAAGGGGGACATCACCAACCTTGGCAATTACCGGCCCATCAGCCTGTTATCATATACGCATAAGCGGTTTGCCAAAATAATTGCGAAAAGAATAAATGCTAAGCTAGACCTGTCAACCACGGACATAGTCGATGGATGACGGTTTAGCACAAACGACCAAGTCCTAAAAAATACCCTATATATATATATATATATATATATATATATATATATATATATATATGTCGGCGCTTGATCACAATAATCATTTTCAAGCCATAATGCGGGCACAAGGGTGCATTGCGCAGCGTCTGCTTGGTAGTGAATCCAATCAGGAAGGCCGATTTGAAGGAATGTGTGTACTTGAGATCTTACCCTCGATGGGGGTCTGAGCAGAATCAGTTGACATAGCGCGTCGGTATGGAAATACCGAGCGTTGGCGTTGGCCGGGACTGCTTTCTCAAGATAATTATTAGTTATTGTATAATCAGTGTTTTAAGTTAGTTACTCAGTTATTAATAAAATGTGTTAGTTGACTGTGGCAAAGGACTTATTATTTATTGTGTATCTAATAATATCCTCCAAAGAACACGCCCTGGATTTACCGGACCAAGTACCTGACCATACTAATTGTTATTAGTAATAAAAGATCAAGATATGTGATACATCTAATTAATACAACGCCCTGTATATACTATACGCTCGCTCCAAGATATGTGATACATCTAATTAATATAACGCCCTGTATATACTATACGCTCGCTCCGACATATATATATATATATATATATATATATATATATATATATATATATATATTTAAGAACATCAATCACCCCTTTTATTTAGTCAGGAAAATAGCATTATAAAAGTAACCAAACTATCACAATCACAGTCACTGTGAAACTGCAACGCAGATCGTATGATCATTGCCAGGTCGCCGATGACAACATAAAACAGTAAAGGAACCATTAAAATTAATTGCACTTTGAATCGTAAATAAGGATAAAATGATGAATGAATGATGTGTTATAATAACCATTGTAAAACTCATACATGCATAACTCACCTAACTTATTATAATTTATAACCATCTTCCAACAAAACAAACATATCCGTGTTTGTTTGTTGTTGGAAGAATGCAGTTCAGGAATCGTTTAAGATTATTTTCAGTATGTAAAAACTAACAAAAATAAAAATGTGTAATAGGTAAACCATCAAATGGGTCGTTTGAAGGCTGGAAATTCTCTTAAACTATGCCATTTAAATCATTCTTTTTCTGTTTCAAATATATAAGCCAAGTAATAGTTATAGCCATTTTTATCTTATTTAATTATCCAGATTTTATAATGGATTATGTTATAAATATTTATAATAGAAAAACAGTGAGTCGCGTAGATTAAACCTATACAATAGGCTTCGACAGGTGAAATAGCACAGGAGTGGTGCGAGAGTGGCGAAATTGGAGAATAATAGTGAGAAGCAACAAAAAACAGAAGGATACTGGCGCAAGTGGCTGTAAAACAAAAATAAGCGGCACGCAGAGGTTAAATCGTCTCCGAAGAGACGATCCGGGCGACCAGCCTAGCGCTGTGCGAGCGTAAGACGGAAAAGCAGAGCAGGACTAAAAATAAATCTAATAAACAAAATAATAAAATAAGTTGCTTATAATAAAGTGCAAAGCGCAAACAGGAAAGAATATAACAAAAAGAGAGTTGATGGCAGATAAAAGAAAGAAAGCAGACTTAGACAATAGCATCGATCTAGAAAAACAAACCAAAATAATAAAATCACAGCAGAGAAAAGTTAATGAAAACGAAGAAATGCAAAAACTTGGAAAAATGATAGAAATACCAATAGAAAAAGTAGAAACAAGCACAAATGAAAACAAACTATTAAGAGAGGAAATGAAGAATCAAACAGAAAAATGGGAGGAAGAAAGAAGGAGTGTGAATGAGAAGATGAAAAGGCTGGAAATAAAAATGGTAGCTGTTCCAGCTGGAGAAAGTGGAGAAAAAGAATAACATCACAATTAAACAAAACAACTTGGGATAACAATGAAAACAAGCAAGAAGAAGCTAGAAAATTCATACAGCAAAAGCTGGGAGTAGATACGAAAGTAAAAATGGTAAGAATCATAAATCAAAATGATGGAAATAGTATAAACATAGTGGAATTGGACTCTTCTGAAGTTAAAATGAAAATAATGACAACCAAATACAAGCTGAGAGGACAACAAATATACATAGAAGATGACCTGACCCACAAAGAAAGAGAAATACAATACGAGATAAGGAAGATAACAAGAAAGGAAATGCAGGACGGAAAAAGAGTGAAAATAACATACAAAAAGATGTGCATAAATGAAAGATGGTACAATTAGAACGAAGAACAAGAAAAATGTGTACCGAGTACAAAAAACTAAAGGAAGAGGGAAGTAAGACAGAACTAAGCCATATAAATAAAATAAATGTAATAAAATGTAAAACAAAAAATGTAAATAAAACAAACCATACACAGACAGAAACTAGTAAAAACGAAAGAGACACAATAGGTAAAAAAAATTCGGAAAAGTGCAAAACAATATATGGAGAATAGCAATCTGGAACATAAGGAGTATATACGGAAAAGAGGAAGAACTGGAAAAAGAGTTCGAAAGACTGGAAGTAGACATATTGGAAGTAACGGAGACAAATAGAAAAAGGAAAGGAATATACACAACCAATAACAAACATAAAATAATATATAGCGGAGTAGACAAGGATAAAAGGGCATCCGAAGGTGTAGAATGCATTATACACAGAGACATCGAACAGCAAATAGAAACATGGCAAGAAATATCACCAAGGACACTAATCGTAACACTAAAAGAAACTAACAGAGCCAGAACAATAATTATAGTATGTCGGCCAAATGACTATGATGTACTGAGCAACAAAGAAGCATTTTGGGAGCAACTCAGCGAAATAACCGAAACAGCCAAAGAAGAAGTTTTCGTTGCGGGTGACTTCAACAGCAGAATTGGCAAGGAAGTAAAAGATAACGACTTAACGAGAGGAAGATATGGCGAAGACGTACTAAACCATAATGGGAAAAAATGCTAGATTACTGTAGAATAAACAACCTAGTAATAACGAACACACTATTCAAACACAAGGACATACACAAATACACAAGGGAAGTGGTAAGCAGGAACGAAAAATCTATAATAGATTACGTCTTAATAGAAAAAGAAGCAAAATAATAGATACAAGGGTAAAGAGAAGCTACGAAATTGGAAGTGACCACTATGTAATTGTGATAACAATTAAGGAAGACCGCCAAGACAGTGACAGAAGGATCCAGCGATAAAATATAGCAATAAACTACAACAAGATAAGATCATACAAACTTAGAGAAAAAGAAACAGCAATACAATATATGGAGAAAATGGAGATGAAGACAGAAGTGACCAACGATAGAGAAGAAGTAGAGGAAATGTGGAATAATATTAAGAAAAATATGCTTGAGACAGCAAAAGAGAAATGTGGTACGAAGAAAAGCACAAACAAGAAACAACAGACAGCCTGGTGGTCGACAGGACAGAACATACGAGAGAAAACAAAAGAAAGGAAAAAAGCATGTCAAATATACCTAAACGACAAACATTGCGACATCTACAAAAAATACAGAGACAAGAAAAAATAGTGAAAAACGAGGTTAGAATAGCAAACCAAGGAATGGGAAAAGTTCGGAGAGGCAATGGAAAAAAAACCCAAGGGGAAACCAAAAGCTACTTTAAAAACCCTAAAAGATTGCAGGAAAGAAAAAGGATAAGCAATGAGATACATACAGGACAAACTAGGAAGAATGCTGAAGGAAAACGAAGAAATATTATAAAGATGGAAAGAATATTTTGAAGAATTACCTCAAAAAACCTCAAATAACGTCAAAGCACAAAAGACAAGAATTATAGACAAGAACAACACAGAAGCAGATACAGAGTATCAAGGAACAAGAACTACTACAAATAATAAGGGATGTAAAAATAAGAAAAGCACCAGGACAAGACCAGATTACAGCGAAAATAATCAAGCACCTGGGCCCGGTAGGTAAAGAAAAACTACGGAAACTACTGAACAGCATATGCAGCACAAATACCATACCAAAAGACTGGCAAACAGCACTAATTGTTCCGATAAACAAGAAGGGGATATGACGAAATGCTCAAATTATGGAGGCATAATAAGTATAGGGATGAAAATATTAGAAAAGACAATAAACAAGAGAATAATAACAAGAATAGACCAGACACTAGAAGAATCGCAATGCGGTTTTAGGAAAGGAAGATCCACACAGGACAACATCTTCACAATAAAACAAATCACAGAAAAAAGAACTACAACTAATAAAAACAAATATTTAGGATTCATAGACCTAGAAAAAGCGTTCTACATGATCCCAAGAAATAAATTATGGAAAATTATGGAGAGAGGTGTAGAAAGACAGTTGAATTAATACAAAACATATATAACAACAACACCCATGCAATAATACACAAGAGACAAACATCAAGAACATTTAAGACAACCACTGGACTAATAGAAATGAATAAAAATCAGGAGTTTTAAGATGTTCGCTATACCAAAGGAATAATAAAGAGCAAGCATCACGCGGCACCGCATCCAATGCAACTATCTACAGTGGCCGTCGGTGCGGTCCCGCGCCTTTGTCTTGTTCATTTTGCTCCTGGATTTGTGAACCTGGCAATTAGCTTATATGATCAGGATTATGGTTGGCATTCTAGTATAGTCTAGTGATTAAATAATTACTCTTGGTTTCAGGATTAAAACCTTTTATAGGATATCAATCCGCGCTGACACTGAACTAAAAAAGTAATATACATATTATATGTTTAATTTTGAGTATAATAGCAACTAATTATATAGTCTGTCAAATAATGTATCTTCCATAAATGAACATTATTATAACACATCGATAATTAAACTCTCGGTCGGTATAGGCTACTCATTATAAACTTCAGTATTATATATTATATGTTGACAAGCGAGTCACGATGCCATATAATCACTACTGGGTTTTATTCGACTGGTCTTCTGTCCTTGATTTTGGTTAGTATGATCGCCATTCACGATTGGATAACTGAGTATTATTAACCACGTTGTATTGCTCCAAATTATTGAATAAAAAATGTACAATCTCATCCACAAACAAAAATTTATTGTTATTTATCTAGTATCTAATAAATAAATGTTGATTTATTTCGATGGATGTGATTCTTTCATTTAATATTGGTACAAATAGAATAACGTCTTACATTATATATGATGATTGAATCAATATAAATATTGTCCAATATATTTTTATTCAATCAACCAATCAATCTATCACTTTATTGGTGTTATATAACAGTTTTACACCCGTCAAAAAAATACAATAAATTTTTAAAATATATAAAATAGGCAGTTATGTTAAATAAACACGACACAATATTAATAATTAATTAAAGAAAACGTTTTATAATTAATACCATCAAGAAATTTTATTTTCCATTTAGAAATTATTCATGGCATCCTAGATTTATAATGCTACTCAACAACTAAGTAAATCGAAATGTATTAGGTTGCATGGTTCATATCAATATCTTTGTTAAAATTGAAATAATTTTTGCATGCCACTTATAGAACTCCCTGACTACTGAGATATATGTCTTCTAACATTAAATACTAAATAATTCCGTGACATTTAGAAGTACTTGTGCTATTAAAGAACATGTTATTATATCTAATTGCGGAACCTTTGTTTTGAATTATTAGTAAGCAATTAACTTACCAATCAAAACAATAACACACTTAATGATCATTTATCATATTAACTAATTAGTTATTTATTTATATCAATAAATGCTCAATCAAGTACGAATTAAATAAATCATATATGCAGACAAACAAGAAAATAGTTTAAAAAACTAAATTAGAAATTAACGTAAAAATAATTGAAGTACTTAAACGTAATAAAACTCGATTTGAATATATTTGAATATATTGATATATACATATTTTAGTGACATATTTTTTAAAATCTTATAAAGAAATTATAAACATTTCCAAACAAACAAATTTAAAAAATATATCGTTCCCTCTAGAGAGAAAGCATCTGACGATAACACATCAATTAACAAGACACACCCATATGGTAATAACTATCAATATGCTCATGCCATCAGGATCTCCGAGTAGTACTCTCTATTGGAATAATATTCCAAAAGAGCTTTGAGATATCAGCACAGAGCCAATATTATAAAATATATGTAAATACACCTCTTAGCAAACTTGTAGATTTAGCGAGAATGACAATGGAGGGATCAAACGCGGTAGTCCGAACAAGTCCAAAAAAGTCCAACATGAGAAAACCTCAATATAAACTCAGAAGCAAAACAAAGAGATATACTATCAATAACATTGTTAAGCGTGGTTTGGGAAAGCGCTATAAGAACGATAAACTGACATGAAATCCTAACGATAAAAATGACACAAATACTAGCATAAGCAGATGACATTGGGAATGTAAGTAGGACAAATATTTAGCTAGAAGAGACCTTCAGAATGTAGAAAGACGCATCAAATGAAGCAGGACTACACATAAACCAAGAGAACATAAAATACATGAGACCAAGTACAATTAGAAAACATCAACATAGAAGAAGTGAACAACTTTCAGTAAATTTTGGTACACATCCAACTGTAGTAGAGAAATAAAAGGAAGGTTAAACCTTACTAAGAGCACCTAATTAAAAATCAATAACACAGTGGTAAAACCAAAGGTAGGTAACGGTAAAAGACGAAGAATATTTGAAAGAAGTGTAATGAGAGCTATTCTAGGAGCAAAAAAAGAACACAAAGAAAATCCATGGTTAATGAACACAGAAATACTTGAACAAAAGAAGGAAGAGGCATAGTAAAAGAAATAAAATCGTGAAGATTACTAATATTTTGACATGTAAGGAGGAAAGTTAAAAATACAACAGTAAGAGGAATGATGGAGTAGAAACAAAGGAAAACAGAAAAGGGGAGAGACAAGAATAAGGTGGACAGATAGTGTAGAACAAGACCTAAAAATGCTGTCCAAAACTGGAAAGTACAGAATACGTAGGAAAGCATGAAGGAAGTTAGTGGAGACATACACAAAGATCCATAAGAAATAATGAATGAATGTAAAGGCTGATATGCAAGACCAGAATTAAAGGAGATCGCGAAAAATTGATAAGCAGAGCACAGCAACGAATGTGGTTTTGTTGATGAATAATCTCCGAGGGCATGAATTCTTAAGTGGTAAAACAACTACAACTTGATTTATCACTTATGAAGGATCCCCAGGTTAATCAACTACAACTATCAAAGAGAGTTATTGGTTGAAGAAGAAATAACTAACTAGATGCGTTAGAGAAAAAAATGTCAAGTGATTTCTTCTTCAACCAATAACTGTCCTTGATACTTATAGTTGATTTCTTATGGGCATTCTCTAAGGCATGTGTAAACCGTAAAATATTTCTTGCTAAACTGTATTCAGTGGGTTTAATAAACGTTACTGTAGTTAGAGAGTTAATTATCACGTTAGAAAGTATGCCTCTGATTCAAGAATTGGATTTCTAGGAAAATTAACATACGTTCCGGGATCCAACTGGGCTTACTTATATTTTTATTATTTAGATCGGATTTCCGGCAGCAACTGGAATGTTGTGAACATCTTATGTAATGAATCGGAACATTGTAGTTGGTAAACATGGACTTTCTCTCACTGATTTTCACTAAAAACTAATCACAATTAAATTAGGTATAATAACCACATGCAAAATTCGGTTTGAATATATGAGCTAATATTTCCGAAAGGAAGAATTCGTCACAGACGATAGAGAACGGACGGACGGATAGACATTTTCCACCGGTGTGAACGTAATCAATAAAATTTCCATCAAAAGAATCGCGGGGTGGCGCAGCGGTAAATTGTTTACGTCTACCAAGCTACTAATAGGAGCGACATGCAATTACAATTTTTTCCACAATCGTTTATTGCTATCTTGTGAATAATAAAAAAAATCAATCTTTATACGGCCATCAACTTTTCCGCAGGGCAAGGGTAAAGGTCAGGGGAGTGGAATCCTTTAGCGGTAAGTGGTTTACGTCTACCAAGCCACTAATAGAAGTTACATGTTATGACATTTTTGTGTTCAATAATTTTATAATATGTTATGAACAATAAACAAAATTACATCTATACATGCCTCAGCCCTAGGGCTATTTCGCCGGTCAACCGGGAAGCCCAGAGAAGTTTAATCACCCGGTATTTATCGTAAATTTACAGAAAGCCTCTGATAATAGTTGTGAAAGTTGATTCCGTAAATTTCGCCTGCAATGGGGTTTGAACTATCGCCCCCAATGTTCAGTACGAGATGAACTGCATCTCTAACCACTATAGACTAGTCGAATTAGCTTCGCACAGCTTGAAAAAATCTACTTTATGTTTGATTACACATTACTCTCGGGAAGGGTAATAAAATGTTAAAATTACGTGTTTCTTGCATTTCCCACTAAATGTTAAAATGTTCTCCTCTGGCAGTTAATGCATGTTGTTAGTAATGAATTACCTACAATATAAGCTGAATAACGTTAAATTTCTATCAATTGTCAATTAAGAAAATCTGAAATACGAAAAAGTACATTTTCGAAAATTTTACATTATTATTAATAGAATTTAATCGTAATGAAAATACATGTAAACAAGGAAGGCAATCTAATGCCAAATATGTGTGCAAAATTTCATATTCATTGATCTAATACTTCTTGCATGGTATCTTTGTTCAATATTTCCTTCATTTTTTTGTTGCTAAAAAGGGTTTAATATCTAAAAGTTATTGCAATTATACTGGGAATCACATAAGCGGAGTAGAAATCAAAGGAAATTCTTAATTCTTGTAATAAAAGCAATTTTTTTTCTTCATATTGTCTACCAGAATTTAGTAGAGGTTGTTCGCACCTAACTGTCTAGTATTCACAATGTAATTGAATGGAAGCTAAGAACCCATGAACTTCATGCTCCTGAAGATTTATTGCGGGCTATAAGAGAAGCCAGAACAAAACCCAGACCTTTACAAGTCGAGAGTCTTACATACAATCAATTCAGAAATGATGGAGCCGGATTACCATTCATTCAATGAAGGAGTGTGTCATAAATAAGATAAATTATAAAAATTCATTCATAATTCACTCATAATGTATTGGTGCTAAACAATTGTTATTTACACAAGTCACATTTAAATAATAAACATTTATACATTGAAATATACACAAATTTTCAAATACACTTTAAAGTACAATTAGAAATATTTAATTTAAAATGACCGCACACAAGTCAGATAAAGAAATAATCCATACGATAAATTTAAAACAGAAATTCATCGGTGGAGTAGTATGCTTGGTCAACTAGAAATTCCATGGTAACCATTTTGAATGCTATGCAGTTCAGGGCTGTTATATTACATGGCAGTGAATTAAAAACCCTAGTACATGAGTAGCCTGTAGCAGTTTGACTTCTGGCGAGCCGTTTAAAAACATTATACAAGAGATGGCTACTTCTGGTAATGTGGGAATGTATAGCAGAGGCAGTTTTGTATGTATTTATATTATTTTTGACATGTAGAGCGCATTGAAGAATGTAGAGAGATGGCAGAGTTAAGACCTTTAGTTTCCTAAATAAGGGCTTGCAGTCTTATCTGTACCCGGCTGAGGCTAGGATATGCAACGCACGTCTTTGAAGAAGTTGGTACCGTTTTACTATTTTAAAACTCTCAGGACAAGACACACGGCAGAAGGACCCGATGGTCGATAGCCACTTACAAATTGAAATAAAGTAACTACTATTATTTATTTATCGTATCCTCTACAAAAGTAACCCATATCGCACGCTAAAGTATGTGGGGAAGTTGAACATGAAATTATAACTAATACGTTTTACTTTTCGTATATCGTATCAGTTGTTAAATATCAAACCTAACTTCTATTTTGGCGGCTTTCACTTACATTTTATGTAGCCAACTTCTGCATGAATGTAATTCAAATTTATAGTAGTAACGATTCATTGCAATGTATTGCCAAATAATTATAAATTATGACTACAATACTTATTTAAAAACAATACAGATTTATACTACACAGGCAACTTCATTTCATTTTACAGGCCGATGTTGATCTATGCCAGCATAAATAGGTACGAAACTCGCTGGAAAGTATCTTTTCATGCACTCGTGTGATTTTGGTTGTGGAACACCACACAGGCCTCACACAAAGAGTGATATGGGGTGCAATATGTATGCAGATCACCCTTGGTCTTCATCGGTGGCAATTTAAACGCAACCAGTTACATTGCCAATGTACTGGAGCCCGTTGCAATTCCATTTTTTCGGGGGTTGGAAAATCCCATTATCCAACAAGATAACGCACACCTTCATATGGCGAGGGTTACAACACGATGTTTACAAGAAGCTAACATATATTTTCCCATAGCCTGTTGGGTCGCCAGGTTTATTCCATTGAGCATGTTTGGGATATGATCGGCAGAAGGATAACTGATTTACAAAGGACTGGCAGCATCTTTGGATGCGGATTCAGGAAGCTTGGAATGATATACCGCAGTATACCCGCCGTTTAAGTGAGCAAATCGTGGTGGCGCCACTCATTATTAAAACAATACTTTTTTATTTGTTTATTTGTTTGGAGAACATTTATAAAATTGATCAACAACTACTGTGTGTTGCATTTTTTATGAAAGATAGTATACAATAAAAATATATTAATTTGAATTATTGTGACGTATCGATAAAATAATGCTATGGTTACTATGTATCAGATTTTTATTTACATATTTGCGATTGCGATTTCACAACTAGTTATAGTATATTAATGTCGAACGAAAAACCTTATCGTTAATGTTGTTTGTGAAGTACGTACTTAGCTGATCATATCAGCGATAATGTGAAAATACATTATAGTATATATTGTGTTATTTATTAATTAAATTTAGCTTTTATTTAAATCGGAAAATCGCAGTTGGTAAACATGGACTTTGCTCGGATGGATTTCCGCAAATACGAATCATGACTACGTTATGTGAGATAATAGCAACATACATAATATGGTTTTAAAATGGAAATAGAAAACACAATCGGAAATAGCTCAATACTAGATCATGTCATCAAAAACTCTACACAGTAATAGATGATATAATAATATAAGAATCATATATATATATATATATATATATATATATATATATATATATATATATATATGCGATCATTGTGCAATAATAGCTAAAATAAAAGAACCAACAAATATAAAACAAACAACCACAATGGATATAAAATAAAATAAAGCAAATTGAAATAAATAAATAAAATTCATTTTTCATTTTGAAGAATTACACACCTACCAAAAATAATAGAAATTAAAAATTAAAATTACGAGAGAGTGCCCATGAATAAATGAAGACATAACAAACTTATAAAAAAAACAGAAATAAGCTAAAAAAAACACAAAGAATACTACGGAAAAAAACATAAAGAAACTTACAAAAATTATAAAAAAATAAACAAACCTGATAAAACAAAGAATAACTGAATTCTAAGTAAACAAGTTAAATAAACACACAAGAAATCCACGAACCTTCTGGAAAATATTAAACGGTTAAATAAACAAATCATATTATTAACAGACAAAGGAACTAAACATTAAAAAACATGATAACACTAAATAAATTACTAATAATAAACAAAATTTAACACAACTAAATAAAAACGAACATGAAAGCTAAAAACAAGAAATCCATGAACATCAAATAAGAAGGAAATCAAAAATAAGTACAAAGAAGTACAAAAAAACGAAACAGTAGAATAATACATTGAACTAAACTCACTCGCAATCATTCCATTCAAATTGAAAATAAAATTGGCTGCGAAACACCAAAATCAAATTTGAATAGACGAAGAAAAATACAAATCAACACAAACCAATATATATCCCTCAATACCCATAGCGCGTGTTTGGCAACTCTCGCGGCGAGAACAGAGGAAATTTTTTTTTGTAAATATACTAGAAATAATTACAACTTTATATATTTATATTGACACAAAAAGATACTTATTATTTTATTTGTGGCTATTGTTATCTTAGAAGTTACAACTCCATAGTTAGAAGAAGAAGAAGTAGGCCCCACAATATTACGTTTGGTAATATTTTGAGAAAAAAAGTAGTGACAAATAGTCATACGGGGTGAGAGGAGTTTGGAAGATTCATCATACGCCGTCAGACAAGAATTTCACCTAGTTATATTATAAAAATTGATGTGGCCAGTGCACAATACTTACGTATCATAATAATTTAAATAGATTAAAGAAATAAAATCTTAACCTTTTATTTTGATTTAATCTTTTAAAGAAATAAAATATTTTATATTTGTAATTTTTCATTATCTCTATACTTTTTCCGTGATTGTTATATATATTTTTTTATTTTTTTTATTTTTTTATTTAATAACACTAAAATATAATAATATATACAAAAGTAATACAGATTGTTAAAAAATCATGTTTGCTGCAAGCAAATGGACCATAGCTTCCTCGGTGAAGGGCTCGTCCGTCTGCTTGATTTAGGAAACTGCTTCCATTGTCCGTTGTCTTGGATGTTTGGTTAGATGGTCAATTGTTACGTCTTTTCACTTTTTATATGTTCTTTGCACTCACTTTTAAATTTTTTGATGTCCTTGATGTCTAATATATTTTGGTAGCTTGTTATATTCCAATGAGTTGTTTATGATAAGGCTTTCATTTAGGGTGCTAGTTTTATTCTTTATTGGATGAATGTCACTTTTTCTTCTTGTATTATAGTCATGAACTTGTTTTTTTTTGTTGCAAGGTGGTTGTTTGTTTTTATTGTACATGTTTCGATTGTATGTATTAGTATGTTTTGGTTTAAGGTTATTATCTCTGCCACAGTTAGTTCGTTAATTGTGTTGTATATATTTATGGATGGTGTTCGATGTGGAAAGTTGTAAAGAATTTTCAGTAATTTGTTCTGTTGTCTTTGCAATTTATTTTTGTTAGCTTTGGTTGTGTTGCCCCATATATTGCTTAAATAGTTAATATTCGACGTGAAAAGCGCATGATATACACTCTTCTTTATGTTATCGGGTAGATATTTGTGTACAGTTTTCAGTGCTCCTATTATGTTTGCATTTTTTTCCTTAATTGTCGTATATGTTCATCCCTTTTGAGGTCGGGTGATATAATAAGTCCCAAGTATTTTATAAATGGTTTTGTTTCTATTCTTGTTTCGTTTATTGTTACATTAATATTTATTGTTTTTTTGTTCATTTATGATAGAATCAGCATGCTTGTTTTGGTTTCATTGATAGTTAGAAGATTTCTGTTGAACCATTCTTTTAACTTGTTTATGTCACTACTGATTTTTGATTGTATTTCTGTTTCACTCGTTGCACTATATATAATCGATGTATCGTCTGCGATTAGGTATAGGTTTCCTTTCAATTGTAGTTCTTCGATATCATTTATATAAATTAAATAGAGGATTGGCCCTAGTACTCCACCTTGCGGAATTCCATATTCTAGATTAGCAGTGTCACTTAGAATGTTTCCTATTCGTGTTTGTTGGGTTCTGTTTTTCAGATACGTTTCAAATATTTTTATTTCTATGTTAGCTATCCCTGCGTTACGTAGTTTCTGAATTAATATTGTTTTAGAGACTGTGTCAAACGCTTTCTTCATATCCACGAATAGGGCTGTGGCATAGTTTCCCTCATCCAATTTTTTTTGTATATTTAAAATCATATCAGTTGCGGCTGATGTAGTACTTGACTGGTTTTGGTATGCGTACTGATGTTTACAGACCAAATTGTTTTGATTTAGATGATCTATCAGTCTTCTGTGTAATATTTTTTCGGTGATCTTTGAAAATATTGGTAGTAGGGCGATGGGTCTGTAATTCTCCGATAAGCATTTGTCTCCATGTTTATAAATTAGGATTATTATGGTTTTTTTTAAAGAGCAAGGATATAATCCAGTATGTAATATATCGTTTATTAGATCAAGTATAATCGGAGTTAGTTCACCCTTCATTTGTTTGACTAACTTGTTTGTGATATTATCGACGGCAGGATTTGAAAATTCCTTAAGATTTTCTATAATCTTTTTAATTTCCTCTTCTGTTGTTAATGGAAATTTCGCAGTGCATATATTTGTTTTACTTTGCATTGTTTGTAAGTTTTGAAGGAGTGTTTGATGCACTATTTACTTGCTTTTCTGCTAATATGCTTCCAATGTTAGCGAAATAATTATTAATTATATTACTGACCTAATTACTGTTAGAGGTTGTTTGGCCATTATCAGTTCTCATTTTTATTGAGTCTTGTTTCATTTTCTTCCTTCTGTTTAGCAATGAATTTACTTCGTGCCACGTTTTTAGTGTGTTTCTTTTTGCGTTTTCAAATCGTTAGCTGTAATATGTTTTTTTTTCTAATTTTAATTGTAACTTGTGCCTCTCTTATATTTATTTTTTAGGAATTCATTATTTGGGTTTAATTTCTGCCTGTGAAAATAATAATTCCTCTCTTTTATTATGCTCGCAATCTCCAAGTTGTCGCATTCATTGCATTCCTTTCTTTTGAAGGTTGTTTGTTTTGTATTTTGTTTCGTCAAATCGGTTAAGATTTTTATTAATTTATTATCAAATGAGTCGATTTTATCCAAGTTTTGTTTAAATCCAATTTTAATCGCATCATCATTAATTTTCATCTTTGTAGTTGGTATATATTTATTTTTTGTTTTATTATTTAGCAACCATGTTAAAATATCATTGTGGTCCGATAAATCACTTGATATAATTTCAAGTTTTTTAATCTTTTGTTTACAATTTGTAATGATGTGATCTATTATTGAATTAGCTGTTGTCAGATTATCATGATCAATTTTATTCATTACTTCGTATCATTTCCTTATATTCCATTACTGAATTATTCGTTTGTGCGATATTAATATTGAAATCGCCTAATATTATATTTGATTCATTTCCATTCAATATAGTTGGTTTTAGTACTTGCAAAAGTATTTTATTCTTTATGGTAGGCGGTTTGTATATTAGAGTAATATATGTTTGGTCTTCTTCTATCCATATCTTAAGTATTTCGATATTTTCTATGGTTTTATTTAATGAGATTTTAAAGTTCTTGTCATTTTTTATGTAGAACGCTATTCCGCCTCCTCTGCTTTGCCTGTAGTTATGAACTGCTTTGTACTTTTTGATGCTATAGTTGGATGTTTCATTATGGTATAACCATGTTTCTGTCAGTGCTATGTAGTCTAGGTTTGTGTATATGTAAGGTAAAATTTGTATGTGATCAAATTTATTTCTTAGGCTTCTTATGTTTTGTAAGTAGATCGATTTTAGTTTTGGATCCATTTGATTGAAGTTCTAGTTATGTTATTTTTTTATTATTTTTCTCATTTATGATGTTTGTTTCTGCTGTAATTTCAAAGTTTTTATGTTATCCATGCATCTTATTTTTATAATTTTGTCTTCTGTGTTTCTTCTTAAGAATATATTACCCTCTTTCGTCCATGCAAATTTGAATCCATTTGTTTTTTTAAGTTGTCTTGCCTCATAAAAGAGTTTCGTATTGTTTGGAGTTAACTCATCATTGAAAAATATTGGTTGGTTATCTCCCTTTAGACCATATTCTTGAGTGTTTATAGATTTTATCTCTTTTCGCTTTTCTAATATTTTGGTCGATTAAAACACATTTACAACAAAAATTTCGTAAATACTGTGATAAATATATATATATATATATATATATATATATATATATATATATATATATATATATATATATATATATTTATATATTAAATGTTCGTAAACATGCACTTAACGGAGTTATTTAAGATAATAGCCATATGTGAAATATATCACAAACAACGGACAGCCGACAGACAGACTGGCAGACATTTATCAAAGATAATATAATATACATATATAATATAATAAATAAATATAGTCAGGGGACTTAATAAAGATGATTTGCGGAAAAATTAGATGAAGAAAAATCCACTCGATTACAATACTTTATCCATATTTATAATAAAGTGAAATATAGATATAAGTTATGAAAAGATATATTTAAGAACTTAAAATTTGGAAAATCAACGGTCACAGCTTTTTATAAAATTTGCGTGAAAATAATAGGACATTGAAAAATTAAAACATAATGTGAACAATAATTATGTTTTAATCGATTTCTTTTGTTGTCGTATTAGATAGACTGTAATGTGCATTACGCAACCAGATTTTTTAAGCAAATCAGTAGGCATAAAATAGTGGATTTTGACTAATCATACAAAAGTAAAAACAGTACAACTTACCCTTGTAGAGGGAAGTTAAACGCCATCTGGCGTTTAACTTCCCCCTACGAGGGTAAGTTGTACTGTTTTTGTATATAACCACTCGAGATTTTGTGTGAATTCATCCTCACTAGCTGAGCTACACTGACGAGATCTAATAAGATCGAAATCTAGATATGTAGATTGCTAAGAGGTGGGTTCACACTTATATAATATGTTTCATACAAAAGTAAGTTTACAACATTGTATATTATGTTTGACAAACTAAAAGAAATCACAAACCAGAACGAATTTTTTCATAAATTTACAAACCGAAATATGTTTGATATTTTTGAAATTTTTGACTTCAATATTTTGTGAAATTCTTCAGCATTTTCACACATTTTGTCACGTTTTCCCATATTTTCACATTTTTATTACTGCATTTCAAATTTAACCATTTTCTGTAATTGGAGCTAAACTATGGTTATTTAAACAAGTCATATTTAAATAAATCAAATTTACAAATTGAAATATACACAAACTTACAAATATACAAATATACTTTAAAATATAATTAGAAATATAGAATTCAAAAGGACAGCATAGGAGACAGATAAATAAATAAACCATATGATAAACTTAAAACAGAAATTCATCGGTGGAGTAGTATGCTTGATCAGCTAGAAATTCCATTGTGGCCATTTTGAATGCTTTGCCGTTCAGGGCTGTTATATTACATGGTAGTGAATTAAAAACCCTAGTGCATAAGTAACCTAAAGCAGTTTGACTTCTGGCGAGCCTCTTAAAATTATTATACAAGAGATGGCTACTTCTGGTATTGTGTGAATGTCTAACATGCAGAGTGCATTGAAGAATGTAGAGAGATAGCAGATCTTTAGTCTCCTAAATAAGGGCTTACAGTCTTCTCGGTGCCCGGCCGAGGCTAGCATGCGCAACGCCTTTATGTGAAATGACCCCATATTAGTAGTCCATATCTTATATGCGACTCAATTAAATTAAAGGATGATGCTCTCAGTGCAGTTGTTGATACGCAGTTAGCAAGGTTACGTAATAAAAATATATTGGAACTTAATTTCAGTGCCAGAAGTTTCGCATGAATATGCCACCTCAACTCACTATCTATATTAGACCGAGAAAGCGGACGGAAGAACCTATTAGTGGTCTGTTTTTATTTTAAGCTGCAAAGTAGGAGGATTGATTTCTGTATATTCAGTTTCAGTTTGTTACACTTAAACCAGTCGTCGGCAAGAGACTGCATACCATCACTCTGTTCTTGTGCTGTAGTGGAATTAGTAGCGTAGAGTGTGGTATAGTCCGCTAACATGATTAAATCCACCTGCTCAATAGAAGCTGGTAAATCATTTACATGGATAAGTAATACCAAATGACCAGTCTCTACTGACAGGTAGCTGAATACTGAACCCTGGTAGCTAACGGCTTTTTTTCTATTTGTTAGGTGGATGACATGAGCATTCTACAGCTGCTAGGATAAATATTGTAAAAATATAGCTTTTGCAATAAAATGGAATGAGTGACGCAGTCAAAAGCTTTTGACTGGTCAAAGAATGTTGCACTAACAATACGTTCATTCTCAAAATAACGCATATATTCACAATTGTTAATACAGCATCGGTAGTAGATTTTCTCTTCATACCAAACTAGTTCCGATATAATATATTGTTGGTTTTAAAAAATTTGCTTAGTTGAATAAAGAGAAGCTTTTCCAGAATGTTTGATAATACTGGAAGCAGCGAAATAGGACGATAGTTACCCATATATGCACTATCACCTTTTTTAAATATCGGAAGCACTTTGACAGTTTTCAGGGAGTCTGAAAAGTTATAAATGCTAATGGATGTATTGAAGAATTTGGTTAAAGGAGATACCAAAATATCCACAGCAGATTTAATGACTTAAATATCGAGAATCCTGCATGTATTTAAAGATTTAATTACATCGCGAACATGTCCATTGAAAACCTGTTCAAATTTAAAAATAGATAACAAGGACAAGTTACATGACTACATATAGATTTTATAATAGACGTATAGATTTTATAATTTCCACACCAATAAAATAAGGGTTAAAATCAGTAGCTTTTAATGTATTGTTGCTAGCTAGGACTGTCGTGTTCCTGTTGGCATTAACAACTTGCCACATGCTTTAATTTTATTATTACAATTCTCTATGAAATTCTCGCAGGCATGTACTTTTTCTTTTATTATGGTATTGCGATATTTCACTCTGAATTGATTTTTTATCTTAATTAACTCTTGTTCGTCAGTCTTTTGGCATACCGCACAAAATATCGCGTATTTGTCTTCCGTAAACCACCTTACTGGATTTCGTTTTAGTATATTCTCTTTAACATGTTTTATGAGAAAAGCTAAATTTAAATTAAGTAGCAGTTAACTAAGAATTTGATTACATTTATTATTGATACTATCATCATGCACATTTAGAAATGACCAATCGACTTCTGATCAGAAATTGTAAAATCGTAACCTACCGATCTGGCTCAGAGGTCGCAATATTCTCTGGCTCCTCAGAGTATAGTCATTACTAAATTAGTTCACGATCCTCAGATCGTGACCTAATTTAGTAGTGACTATACATTGCAAGCCTATATGATCTGACAAGGCAGAGAACGCTGGCGATACGGTAAAATTCGAACAATCCATGTTTGTAAAAACATTATTAGTTCTATTATTCAGGGGTGTATTAAAATAAACCTTAGCAGTTAACCAAAAACTTTGCATAAGTTCAATGAGCAGAGACCATTGGTTATCTCCATTAAACACCCATGACGTCACTTGTTGCAACCGCACCCAATTGTGCGCAGGAAATCGGTTTATTGAGAATTCTTCTTTGTTAGTGGCCCGATTGTGCTGAAATTTTCACTGGATCGTCCAAGGTATGGTTAGCACACAAATTTGCTCGCAATCTATTGTGCCGTTCGCCCGGACGATATTTTGTTCTCAGACGGACATACATACACACAGATATTGCAAACATCGGGTTTAATTCGAATTTTAGGTATAAAACGGAACGAAAATTGAAATTTGTTTCTTCTAAATTGTTGGCCACAACAATATCTTCCATCTAGTGTAATTGTTTTCCCGGAAAGATATCGCATATTTCCACAATCTTAGTTAGAAAACGTGAAGACGTTTTCGGTAAAACAATACCTTCCTTTGCATCAATAATGTATTCGGAAAGTCAATGTGTCGCGATCGACTTGTTGTCATAGGAGTATTCTAAGTGCGGAAGGAGAGGTGTGAAATATATACAATATTTATACACTGTGTTTCATTACGAGGTGTACTCTAGTGAGCTATCGATTGATAACTAATATATATATATATATATATATATATATATATATATATATATATATTCAAACACACTTTAAGTAGTCTCGAGCGAACGACCAAAATTGGCTTCGTGATCGGCTTGTTGGCCACGCTACTACTATTTATTTAGCTCAATATATCAATATACATAGTTAACGGTTGGGTTATTATATCCGGAGTACTTTTTATTTTTCTGCTGAAATAACTATTGGGAATAATTTTGTTTGTTTGAAAATTATATGATAATCTGACACAAAATTGTGTAAAATTTTAAAGTCACTTTAGAAAATTTAAACAATAAAAACAGTTATCATCTAATGTCGAAGTGCAACCGATTTCACATATTAATGCGTCATATTTTGTTTGGCAACAATTTCATTGCAAATGCATTAAATTAAATCTATTATGGCTAGTTCACATTACTTTATTATGGTATTAATAAAAAAGAATCGGTTTTATTTTGTAAAAAAATATACCTTATTTTGATTATTATTTCCCGCGATCTTTATTAAAATTTGCATACAGTATTATTTTTTAAATTCTAAATTATTTATTGTTAGCTTTTTCAATAAAAATTGAAAATGAAAAATTTACCTGAATCTAATATTTATTCCTGAAAATATGAAGATTTTCAAATTAAAAAAGCAATTTCTCTCGTTTAGATTTATTATTTATTTTTGAGTTATAATAAAATACTGGATATAATTAAAATGTTGTCCAATAATTCACATAAATTGATTTATTCTTTTTGTTAAAAAAACACAGTAGACAAGAACTTTCCCATGATAAGCAGGCATTTTATAGATGATCTTATAATAGATAGGGATAAAGGGTCTTATAATAGACAGGGATATAGATATGGGTAAATGCAAAGGTAAAGAGTATTTTCGCTAAAATTTTAAGCCCTTTAACCAAAATAAATATTTAAGTCATTTTGATATTATTTAATAAATATTTAAGAATTCATACCTATACAAAATATAATTCTGCTAAAAATGATACAAATAAAAATGCAGAACAAGAAAATATAAGAAAAGAAGAGAAAATGAAGCTAAAAGAAAAGTAAAAAACGTAAATATATTATTTTCGCCATACATGTTCATAAAGTGTTTAGTATAATGTTTTATCTTTATTGGTCTTGTCAGTCTCATCAAGCAATGCCCTTACTAGGTCTTTATTTATGACGTTAAGTTAATAAAATATAATTTGTAATATTTGTTTGCACATTTCACGATTACAATAATCCCATATTACCTCACTCACATTGTCGTGTCTGTAATAAAGTAAAAATAGTGGGAATTACAAATTCTTTTATACATTTATTATTATTAAAAAATATATTGCCTTGACTTGGTAAGTTAAATTAAAGTGGTTTATAATTTGTCATTGCTAGTGTACATATTAAAATTGATTATTGTGACAAAACTGACCATATTCACCAAATCCGGTTACTTCATATTTTAAATTCGTGGTAACCGGTTCCATACTCAATAATGCGGCGAAATCTATACCATATGTAAATATTGTTTACAATAAACGCCTGTAAAATTCCATTATTCTTAATACCTGATTTTTGTATTTTCTTGTAAGATTGTCATTTATTAATATACGTTAAAAATAAGCTGTTAATAAATATTATTTTGTTGAATTATTGATATTTAATTTAAAATTCGCTTCACTTTTGGCTACGCTATCGTTATTGAAACTGAGCGTAACGCCGTTAAGTGTTATTTCACAATAACTTTCTTAACTTTCCACAAACATAGTGTTATCAACAGATTTATTGCCTGAAATGTAATACGAATATGTATGTGATTATATCTAGAAATAAGATACATCAGTATCATTTTATATAATGTTGATAGGATATTTATGCTTGTAGTGTATTTGTTTTACATGACATGACAAAAGTGGTGTATAAAGACTCTTGTCTGATATGCGCAAAATACTGTAGAAACGTTTCCGGAGAAAGTACGCGATAAACATGTTTCCATGTGCAAACTACTCCCGTTGTATAAGGGCCATTTCTCTTGAACGGTGGCTAATAAACGTGACGTATTTTCAATGCTATTGACATTCACTCCATTGTATTTTTACTGTAACAATGATGTTAGCAATGTGACCTTGCTATTAATATAGTCTACCTGTAGATAGATTAAAACAATAACATTACAATATATGATATAAAAAGAGAAATTAAACATGTTTTAATTAAAAACAGTATATCTTATCTAATTTGACGATTTTTAAATATATTAATATATAACTTTTATTACTTTCCCATATGAATCGCTACATCCAAATATAAGCATCAATAAAAAGTTTATTTTCTGAGGAAAATACGCTGGAAGTTCTCCTGCGGTTTTTAAATTATGTCTCACCGGTTTGAATGACTTGCTTGGTAATAAATTATACGGTTTTGCATTCCTTACCGAACTAATACGCATTTATTCATATTGTATTCAAAACACGACCTTAAATAAAGTTAATTAACAAACTAACTTAACACTATATCAATTTTAACAAAATGCCATAACGACTCTTGTATTAAGATTGGGTTTATACTGACAAAATAAGAACTAAAACATAAGAAAATATTGGAAATATGAATTATCATTTGTGCTCACAAAAAATCTATTTTTTTTACCATTTAATTCATTTCACTTATTTTGTCACAATAATATAATATGACATATCCCTCTAATTTTATGTCAACATAAATGCAACTTATAAATTTTAAGACACTCTAGTTTTTATAAACAATAATAGTATTAAATAGTTACTTACGATTTCTAAGTTTAACAGAATAACTTAAATTATCAAACTCTATGTCCAACTTATCATTTTTTGGTAAATGCAACTGCACGGTTCTCTGTTGCATTGTTCTAGTCATTATTAAAACACTTTCACTTAAAAAAAAATTTACGGAACAATTTATCTGAGAGATGTAGCGAACGAGTTACACACTGAGCGCGCGCTACAACATATGCAGAGCCACAATTGCAACTGAAATTATTCAAGGCGCCGCGTCGGATATCCCCGTGAAATATTTACGCAAAATTGTTGAGAGTTGAAACGATTTCGCCCGAGCATTCCTCATTGTCAAGTTCATGAACAATCGAAATAGATATTTACACGCAACGCCATTTGACACAATTTTACGCTAATTCAATGTTAATATTTGCATTTATGATTAAATATTTCGTAATTGTGTAGAATGCGGCCATCCGAGTCTTTATTATATAACCATCAAATATAACGTAAGACAACTTAAGATCCTAGTTGGCCATGAAATTAATCATGGCCTAGCTTTAACTAATTTTATATTATTATTATCACGTAACAAATTTTGTTTTGTTTCGAAGTAATTAAATTTTAAAAAATGTACTTGAATTTTGCATTTTTTTAGGTCACTTTTTTAATTATTGTTTTTCAAAGCTATTTATTAGAAACAATTTATGTGTAATGTTTTAATATGTAAATTTATGGAAGGCCGAAATGTCTTTTAGTATACCTTGGTTGTTTAGGTTAGGGGCATATCGCCAAAATATTTTCGAGAATATTTATTTATTACACATCCCAACAGAATACAATATTCCAATTACAAGGAATACAAAGATGAGGTACTTACAAGGAAATTTAAACTAAAACTTAAGGTATATTATGTACAAGTCAATCTTCTAAGAAGTAGGCTACGCATTTCGCTAATTGTGATGTTAAAAATATCTACTTCATTGTTTATTAAATTAAGTCCATGCTGCATACGATTCCGCAAGGAGTGCTGTCCTTAAACGTTCGCAGAATAATCTGCATACAGGTGCGGTCCCTAGTTACCCTATTTGGAACCCTAAACTTGAAGCCAGAAAGCAGATCTGGACAGTCACACATATTATTTATTATTTTGAATGCTAAACAAAACATCAGAATTTCCTTCTATGTTTAATTTGTGAAGAGCAACATTTACTAATTTTTTGCACTCCTTCCAGTCTTTCAATACACTATAGCTTTTTACATAACAATCAAAGCTGCCGGATGCGTAAAATTATTGCACTGGCGTACCAAAAAGCCACATAATTTGTTGAATCTATTTATAATAGTATCTACATGCGAATTAAAATAGAAAGAACTTTCAAAAACAATACCTAAGTCTCGTCACCTATTGCATATGCATATTTTAAACTGGATTTAAAGGTAATTATCTTACACTTGCCTATATTTAACTGCATGTCATTAGAATTACATCATTTCGCAAGATGTGATAGATCTATTTGCAGTTTCTTACAATCTTCAATACTTTGTACCTTCAAAAACAACTTTAGGTCGTCAGCGAACAATAGTGCCTCAGCAAACTTGAAATTGGATATGATATCATTGTGTTGTCTAGCCTACACCGAAAGGTAAAAGGCAACAGATATATATATATATATATATATATATATATCATTGTGTTGTTATGTTAAATCTTATCGGAGAAAATAAAAACGATTCGTTGTGATTTTGATTTTTATTGTGTCTTATTGATGCGATGTTATGCTAATGGTGGTTGATGGTCAAGAGAGCGAGATGACCATGCAGTGGTCACCAAGTAAACTTGGGGTGCTGTTATCGTTAACAACTTTAGGGGGTGGTGTTACCAACGTTTACAAACAAAAATAAGCAAATTAATAAAATTACAGAATTAAATATATAACAAATGATAAACAAAATTAAAATAGACAAAATATACAAGGTTTTAGATTATAAAATATACAAATTATACATTGTAGGAAATGTGCTGTAACATGCCGACCTTGAAAGACTATAGAGCTTTCAAAAGAAAGAATAGCCTAATTGGTGTTGATTGGCAGGATGAAGATTCTCGACTGGTCGTTTGATGTTATGGGTTCCTATCTGCATTGTTACCACACGAATAATGTCGTCCGCACCTGTATGTAGCTGGGTAATAGGACGTATTTTCCATTTCATAGGTGGAGCGTTCTCGTCCCGAATGAGGGCTAATTGACCTATGTGCAGAGGGGAAGTATGCTTCTTCCATTTTTGACGTGTCTGTAACTCTGAAACATACTCCTTGCTCCATCTTTTCCATAAATCTTGGATAATTTTTTGTGCTGGTATTTAGATAGTCGATTTTCTTTGATGACCATGATATTCGGATCTGGTATGGCGGTCAATAATACGCCAATCAGAAAAAGAGCAGGGGTGAGTGGAGTTAGGTCGTTGGGGCCGGAAGAGAGTGGAGAAAGTGGTCTGGAATTCAATACTGCTTCGATTTGTGTATAACATTGTTCAAAAGTTAGTAGTATATTTGGGAGACCTCTGTGTAAATGAAATTTTTGTGACTTATCACCAGCTTCCCATAATCCAAAAAAATGAGACGTACGAGGAGGAATAAAGTGCCATGTAATATTATCCCTTTTTAATGATTGATGAATTAAATTAGATTTTATATCAGATTTTAACAAGTCACAGTATTCCGTTAATTGTGTCTGTACACCAACAAAATTTGTTCCCTTGTCTGAATATAAATTATTAGGTTTGCAGCAACGGGTACATCCGGTTGCGGCAATCCTAATAATTTATATTCAGACAAGGGAACACATTTTGTTGGTGTACAAGCACAATTAAAGGAATACTGTGACTTGTTAAAATCTGATATAAAATCTTCAGATTCAGACCTTCTTAGGGCTGCTAAAAATTCTTCAGTACTTAAGTCACTCGCAAGCTCCAAATGAATAGCTTTAGTTGCAAAACAAATAAATAAGAAAATGTAAGCCTTTATGGTCTTTGCTCCGCGTGTGGAGCGATCTTTCAGCAAAAAAGGACCCGCATAATCCATACATGAATTAAAAAATGGCCGAGATGGTGTTAATCTATTCGCTGGTAGATTTCCCAACAAATAATTTTGAGGAATTAGTTTTGCTTTGAAACAGTTTATGCAATTTCGAATTATTTGTTTGATTGTATTTTTTCCAGATATTGGCCAATAATTATCCCTCATTGATGCTAGTAAAGTTTGAGGACCGACGTGTAATAGTCGGACATGTTCGCTGATAAGTATTAGTTTTGTTAAATGATGATGTTTTGGTAAAATAATTGGATGTTTCTTAGCAAATGTAAATTTAGAATTTTGTATACTTCCTCCCACACGTATTATACCTTTGTCTTCAAGAAATGGCGAAAGCGGAAAATAAACTGCTTTTTATGTGAATGGGTTTCATTGATTGCATATTATTAATTTCTGATTGAAATTATTCTAATTAAGCTGATTTTATCAGCATCTGTAGAGCGTTGTTTAGTTCCAATACAGTAATTGGACCATGCTATCTAATAGTTTTGGGTGATCTGACATTATTAATAAATCTTAAGCAGTATGAAAGAATTGTTTGTAATTTAAATAGTGATGAAAATAACTACCAAGAGAGCGATAGAAACAACAAAAACCAAATATAGCAATAAACTACAACAAGATAAGAACATACAAACTAAGGGAAAAAGAAATAGCAAAAATCTATAAAAAGAAAATAGAGGCGAAATTAGTAAAGGACCAACCATAGACAAGAAGTAGAGGAAATGTGGAATAAATTAAAGAAAAATATGCATGAGACAGCACAAGAGACATGTGGGATAAAGCAAAAAACAAACAAGAAGCAACAGACAGCGTGGTGGTCGCAGGACATAAGAGAGAAAATAAAGAAAAAGAAAAAAGCATTACAAAGATATTCAAATGACAAAAATAGTAACAACTACGAAGAATACAGTTTAAAGGAGGAAAATAGTAAAAGATAAGGTCAATAGCAAGGAGCAGGGAATGGGAAAAGTTCGGGGAGACAATGGAGAAAAATGCAAAGGAAAACCAAAAATTATTCGATAAAACACTAAAACTAAACAGAAAAGAAAAAGGATACGAAGTGACAATCAAGAAATATTACTGAAGGACAACGAAATAATACTGGAAAGATGGAAAGAATATTTTGAAGACTTACTATCACACAAAGATGGAAATGAACAGAAGACAAGAGACCAGAACGACTCGGAAGCAGACATAAAGAGTATCAGTCCTACGTTATTTAACATATACATGGATGAAATAATGAAGAGCATGAAACCAGAAATCAAAAAAGCAAATATAGGTTACAAAAACCTGCAAGTGGTAAAAATATCGGAAGGAGCATTCGCTGATGATGTCGTAGTGATAGCAGAAAATGAAGTTAATCTGCAACACAACCTGAGTATATGGAATAAGCATGTAGAGAAGTACAATATGAAAATGAATTATAACAAAACAAAAGTGTTGATAATAGGAAACTGGAAAGAACAAATAAATATAAAGATAGAACAACACAAAATAGAGCAAGTAGAACAATTCAAATACCGAGGAGTACTGACAGAAGACGGGAAAATGGAAGGTGAACTTAGTAACAGAATAAACAACACAGTTAAAACATACAACGTATTGAGCAATATACTGATTAATAAAAAAGAGATCAGCAGAAGAACAGAAATAAATATATATAAAAGCATATATAGACCTATATTGACGAAGAGAGATAAAAGTAAAATACAGGCAATGGAAATGAAATGTATCAGAGGAGTAAAACCAGTTATGAGAAGCAAGGAAAACAAGAAGAAGAGCTAGACCAAGAAAAGAGTGGGACAACAGAATAGAGAAACTAATAATCAAGAAAGGAAAGACAGTCAAGCAAGCAAGAGAACTGGCGAAGAACAGAAATGAGTGGAAAGAATTTACAAATATATAAACAACAATTATAATGTTAAGTAATGTAAATGTAATAGCCTACACCGGAAGGTAAACGGCAAATAGATAATATCTATATATATATATATATATATATATATTATCTATTTGCCCTTTACCTTCCGGTGTAGGCTATTACATTTACATTACTTAACATTATAATTAAGTAAGTATTATAATGTTAAGTAATGTAAATGTAATAGCCTACACCGGAAGGTAAACGGCAAATAGATAATATCTATATATATGTATATATATATATATATATATATATATATATATATATATATATATATATATATATATATATATAGTGATGAGTACTTGGAAATAAAATTCAGTGACTGAATTGTAATTAAACATTTTATTGTACGTTCGTAGGAAATTGAATTGACTTGTATTTTAATATTATCTTGTTCATTGGGCCAATCATTTTGAGCTGTTATCAGCCAAGATGGATCATTCCACCAAAGAGTTGAATGTAATAATTCGTCTGATGTTATTCCACGAGTTAATAATTCAGCAGGGTTATCTTTTGATCCTATAGTCATCGATTTTCGTCGATATTAGAATATCCGAAACTCGATTTGCAACAAATGTTTTCCAATGTTTTGAATTGTCCTGAATCCAACACAATGTAATGGTTGCATCACACCAGTAGAAATGTTTATCAATAGGTATATCAATTTACTTGCATACCTTTGTTACTAAGTTGGATAATAATAATGCTCCCCATAATTCCAGGCGGGAAGTGATATATTATTTAACGGCGCAACTCGTGATTTAGCGCACAGCATGTTAATGGTGGTAGTGCCAACAGTATCAATAAATCTAATATATATGCATGCCCCATTAGCACTATCTGACGCATCTGAAAATCCATGTAATTCAGTTTTGATTGGATTTAAAGATAATACATGTCTTGGAATGCGTATTTTGTTGAGATTTATCAATTGATCACGGAAGATTACCCATTTAGAATGCAAATGTACAGTCATGGACTCGTCCCAGGATAATTTTGATTGCCATAGATTCTGCATAATTAATTTTGCAACCTAATGTCTTTATTTAATTAGTTCCACAAATATTGATGAGTGTTGATACTTCATTATCGTTTGAAATATTTTCTAATAATTTAGGGTTATTCGATATCCTTTAAAACAGTTGTTATATATCTTTTTATGTTGATAAGTGATTGAATGAAGTCTGATCCAGTTAAAATGTCGTCGACGAAACATCGTTTTTGAGTATTTTGCTTTCTAAAAGATAAGTGCTTTCGTGTTCTATTGCTAATTGATGAAGGCAACGTATTGCTCGAAACCGGGCTGATGCTGTTCCGTACGTAACTGTATTTAAGTCGTATGTATTAATATTGGGTTCGGGTGATTCGCGCCATAGAGTTCTTTGATATTTTCGTCAGTCTGCGTGAACGAGTATCTGCAACACCATCTGTATATACATACACTATCGGTGGTGTTGGTATCTGCCGATACATTTTTGGAATATCAGCGGTGACCACATATGGATGTTTCCCAAATCTTAAAATAATTGAGAATAAATCATTTTGGATGTAGGACCTACTAATTGAATATCATTTAATGCCGTCCAGTGTCGGTTTTTGCTGAACCGTCAAAAACTACGCGAAGTTTAGTAGTAAAACTTTGGTGTTTTATAACCGCATGATGAGGGAGATAATATGCATGATCATTACTATTATGTTCAATTTTTGACATATGCCCTAACTCAATATATTCGTTAATAAATTTTGAATAATCTGATTTTAAATGGTTTTTACAAAATTGGTTTTCTAAATTCAAAAATCTTTTTAATGCCATTTTGTGTGAGTCACCTAGTAATGGCAATCTTTCATTGAATGGTACGTTAACAATGAATCTCCCATCCACATACCTTTAAAATGAATGAAATGATTTTCACATTCCTGTTCAATCGGTGAATATTTTTGTACTTACGAGCAATTTTCCAGTTGCCAAAACCTTTGTAAAAGTGATTCCAATGGTCTTTGAGTACATAAATATGTTAGGGAATTGTTAATATTGTTATGAGGTGGACACAAATCAAATGAGCCAGCAATAACCCAACCAAACTTAGTTTTCTGCAAGGTAGGCATGGCTTTTCCTAAGTTATATTGTTCAACACACATTAACTCCCAAAATACCGAGGCACCCAAAAGAAGATCGATTTGATTGCTTATTAAAATTAGGGTCTGCTAAATAAAAGTTATGTGGAAGTAAATGAAATTTGCTAAATGAGAAAAGTGGTAAATTTTCGGTAATAATCATGAACATGAAATTTTGTAAGAATTTAGTCGAGAAATTAAATGAATATTTGTCTTATGATTAATTGTTGTTTCATGTTGGCTAATTCCAGAAACTGAGCAATTTACATTCGATTTAGTTAAACATAAACGTTTACAAAGTTCGTCGGTAATGAAATTTGACTGCGAATCTGAATCTAGTAATGCACGACATTCATGGAATTGCCCATACCGATCCTTAATATTAACAACGACTGTTGATAATAAGATTGTGAATTTGAAATAAATGAATGATTCGAAATTGTTTGATTTGGAATATTAGCGGACAATTCTGATTGGATATTTTGCGGTTTTGTGTTTTCAAAATTTTAACTTTTAAACTAAGTTAAGAGAGATCTATGGATCAACTTGTGTAGAAGAACATCATGTGCAGTACCAAATGCCTTTTGGAAGTCAGTATATTCGGCATTCATCTGGTTACCCTTTTGAAATTCGTTCATTATATACAGATTATACAATGCTAAATTTGTAGTGGTATTTCTACATGCTATAAGGCCACGCTACTCACTAACTATAGAATATTTGAAGGCACTTTAGAAATGACTATTTACTAATGTTTCGAAAGACATGGCAAATGACTGTATATGTTCCATATCATGCCTATAGACAGAATTAAAGTAATCTTCAAAGTAATTTGCTATTTAATTTCTATCGGACGACCATGCAGTATTCCAGTGCATACTAGATGGAAATCCTGCGTTAGTTTTTTTGGATTTAACAAATTTCCAAAAAATTTAATGTTGCGATTATATGCGGTCATTTAGCTCTCCACGAAGTTTCTACAAATGTGACCTCTGGTTAAGCGTATGATCTACGTTAGTTTTAATTGTGGTAATTCTTCCTCTGTTATTCAACACGTCAACTACGTGTTGAATAACAGAGGAAGAATTACCACAATCATCCCTATTATTCAGAACTACCTTGATTGGTCTAGGTCTGGAACAATTATTATTAAATTTCCCCAACCGAAAATCTTTATTTTATGGTTTTTTATTTTATATAAATTTTCTTTTATTTCTGTCATGTCAGCATTCAATCTATCCACATGAGTCATATCTTGAGGTTCTGGAATGTTATATACGATAATATTGCGTTCACTCTTCTCTCCTCCATCTCCTCATAGATATCTATGAGTAAATCATAATTATTTGATTAGTTCCCTTGCTCTAGGGTAGTGATCCTTGCACCCAACATTATTGTGGTTTCTCGCAGAGCTTTATTTTCATCATGTAGGATTATAATTTCGCTGAGGTCTTATTTCATTTCGTATGTTGCCCTGTCCATCAACTTTTTTTGATAACACTCTTATTGACTCTTGCAGTTGCTGTATTATTATCATAAATCAAAATAATATCAAGAAAGTTATGAGTTGCATATGTAAAAGATCAACTTAATCGACATAACATATAATAACAAGTAATAGTAACAACGTTATTATACCAAGTAACGAAAAATATAAGAAAAAAATCATAACGTTTTTGAAATTTTGTATAAACTTCTTATTAAGTATTTCGTTTGGGGCGGTCACTGCGCAGTAGTCTAAGGTGACAGTCTGAAGCTACTGCTTATACGCCGCCACCATCGGTTCTAGTCCGGTATTAATAGGCTCTTTTCCGTTTGAAATTTGGGTCTATTAATCCATGTATAGCATGTTTGTTCATAGTAAGTGGTGTTAGTGTATAGATGGAGTAATGTGCCCAAATGATATATAAATTATAATATATAGTTGATGACTGAAATAGTCATTAGATTAAGGTCAATAGATTTTAAAAAAAAGTATTACGTTTATTTTATTAAAAATGAAAAACATTGTATTTATCAGAGGAGAAGCGATATTCAAATTGAAAACACATGCTTCTTAAAACACCGGTTTGTACGCAAAAAATGGAGTAATGTTATTAAAAAATACACTACAACTCCTACATACCCATAAAGCAAAGCTGCTTCGGTTGCAGCACTACCGAAACGGAAGATCAATCAACGCAACAGAGACGGAGATGGAAACATCAGACGTTGAAAAGAAAAGATCGTCCTCCCAAAAATACCAATATGTATTAAATGAACAGAAACTGATAACCAGGTATATCGTCTACCTTGTTATCAGTTTCTCTCGCGATCTAAAGCGAATTGTTGAACACGTTGTATCGGTGTTGTAATTTCACTTTGTTTCGTTGTTTATGTTGAGCTAGTGTATTATGTTGATTTAAACGACATTAATAATAGCTTATAATGATGTCCAAGACAGCATGTTTTTATAGCACACCTTAAATTCCATTTGGGGGCCTATAATAAATTACTTGTATGTAAACATAACCCAACCAACTCAAATAGCGATAAATTTAACCGATCCATCATTATGTACAATAAATAAACAAGGCGTCATAAACCAATAACCAATAATAAAACGGGAATACTAATATAAAAGAGCTGATCGCTACCTACGAGATGGTTAGCTCCGTCCCCTAAACCGTTAGGGGTTTCAATCGCGAATATACGAAATAATACACACACTAACTTCCCAAAAACCACTAACAACACAAATCACGCACAACACAATATATAGGTAACCCCTATATAACACGTATTCACTCTAACACGGTTCGAGAATTGGAAATAATCCCGTATAACACGAGGCTTTTATAGCACGGATTCACTACCACGGTTCGAGAATTGGGTAAATTCCTGACAACAGCTCTATAAACCTGATATGTTAAATGACATTTCATTCGAGCGTGTACTTACTATCATATATTGCTGCATAATTTTCATGAACTATATTTACCTAAGTATACTTTAAGACTTTAATCTCTTTCAACTACGTAGTTGACATTTTTCAGGTATTACTAAACTTTTTTAAAAGAAATAATATTTATGGTGCGATAAAAAAACTGTTTTTAATTTTATGAATTAATTTGTAGCCGCAAGCTATGTGTGGCGAAATTAAAAATATATCTTTTAAGACATTTCATCTCCATAGAAACAAAATTACAAATTTTAGATGGGCTAAAAAAGTGCGATCAGATTTCATATGTCGCCAACTCGTTGGAATTAAATAACGTGACAATACGAACATATAAGGAAAAATTAACAGAATATTAGAGTTGCTACAAGTAGTAGAAGTTTCTAAGCCTCTAACAGGGGAACGCTTTGATGATATGACTGCACAAGCTATCCAAGAATTATTAGTGAAAGAAGAAATTGATGAAGCAGGTATTGTAGAAATGATATCTGGAATCCATGAGAACCCAGAGAATAATATCATAGGTGAAGACAAAGAAGTTAAAAAGTTTACGCTACCATAACGAAAGGCCCCTTTACTCAATAAAGATCCTTCATATAAAAGGAGCACACATTTCAAAAGAGAACTTCATAAGTGCTTAGCAACATATAATTTTTTATAAAGATCTTTTAACGAAAAGCAAGCAATCTAAAAATATAGAACATGGACCTGAAGTTAATACAGAAAAATGCTCCATTTGCCTTTTACCTTTCGGTGTAGGCTATTGTATTTACATTACTTAACATTATACTTATACAATTATTGTTGTCGTTTATACATTTGTAAATTCTTTCCACTCTTTTCTGTTCTTCGCCATTTCTCTTGCTTATTTAACTGTCTTCCCTTTTTTGATTATTATTTCCTCTATTCTGTTGTCGCACTCTTTTCTTGGTCTACCTCTTCTACTTTTATTTCCAGTTCTTACTTCTATACCTGTGTTTTTATATTCTTTTTGTCCATCCTAATTAAATGTCTCCACCAGTTTAGTTGTTACTTTTCTATATACTATAGATAAAGACTCTGATATCTAAGATATTTATCTTTATTATGATAATATAATAGCTGTTTTTTTTTCATTTCTGGAACCTAACCCCCCTTTTCGTACTAGTTATTTGCTTTGTATAACACGAATTCGTATAACATGGCAATATTTTGTAACGTGTTATTCGGAGGTTACCTGGTACAAAAAATCAGTGAATTATAACGAAACACACAAAATAAACACACGTAGCGGATAGAATTGTCCGATAAATGGAATGCGGTAAACAACGAGAATAATTTAGATATCATTCTAAAAATATCTGGTGTGGGCACCACACGACTTTCCGAATTACATGACCTATTTCATTTTGTATAACATTTTCGACATTTTCAACTTTTATGCTTTTTTAATTTTTTTTGATATTTTGACTTTTATGACATTTTTTTCCTTTTTTTGAAATTTTTTACTGTTTTTAAAACTTTTTTTGACGTTTTTGACATTTTCTGACATATTAAATATTGTTGAATTTTTTTTTACTTTTTTGTACTTTTTTGACTTTTTTGTTAGATGGCTTTTTTGCTTTTTTGGCTTTTTTAATATTTTTGACTTTGTTGACTTTTTGACGTGTTTTTGACATTTTATTTTTTTTGACTTTTTGACTTTTTGACTTTTTGACTTTTTGACTTTTTGACTTTTTGACTTTTTGACTTTTTGACTTTTTGACTTTTTGACTTTTTGACTTTTTGACTTTTTGACTTTTTGACTTTTTGACTTTTTGACTTTTTGACTTTTTGACTTTTTGACTTTTTGACTTTTTGACTTTTTGACTTTTTGACTTTTTGACTTTTTGACTTTTTGACTTTTTGACTTTTTGACATTTTGACTTTTTGACTTTTTGACTTTTTGACTTTTTGACTTTTTGACTTTTTGACTTTTTGACTTTTTGACTTTTGGCCTTTTGACTTTTTGACTTCTGGCTTTTTGACTTTGTGACGTTTTGACGTTTTGACTTTTGAATTTATATTTTTGATACCTTACTACATTTAAGATGCGACAATTATCGCTAATTCCGCGCTCGATTTACGCCACGCCCGCTGACGTCACGCTGACGTCACGTATATTATTCATTATTTGTGATATGAGCAATAGGAAATCACTATTATTAAGAAGTCTTCTGTTTTAGTGAACCGATCTTGCTCAAATTTTCTCTCTCACCCGATTTTCAAATTTGGTCGCAATCGGTTGTGTCGTTTTCCCGGAATTTGGTTCACACACAGACAGCCAGACAGACATACATACATAACACACACAGACATCGCAAAAATCGCGTTTATTTTGGGCATAAAACGTAACGAAAATTAAATTTGGAAAATGGTACACGGCAACAATACCTTCCTTCTGGTGTAATTTTTTTCCCGGAAAGTTATCGCATATATCCACAATCTTAGTTTGAAAACGTGAACACGTTTTCGGTAAAACAATACCTTCCTCTACATCAGTGATGTATTCGGAAAATAAAAGTAAAACAGGCTACATAATCAAATCCGACATGGTAAAAAATACCACAAAATAATAGCCACATTTAAAAAATCATCCCTGCTTCACATCACATTCAACCTCATACTGCAGAATAATGATGTCCATGGAAATATAAATAAGTAAATATCTGAATGAATGTAATAAGCATCATAGATATTGTAAGCGAATAATCGCGATAGCTATAGGCGCCTCAATATACAAAATATAAATTATTACAGGATGCAACAATTACTTTCAATAGCTACTTCACCATGGAAAGTTCTAGACAAGCAGGAGTCACCAAGTAATAGAAAACAAAACACCACAACCACGGCCCATTCCGTGCAGCAATTGCTATGTATACGCAAACTACATACGCCTGTTCGAATGTTGATATTTGTACCAACACTAAGGAATAACACAGAACTCATATTTATGAGTGCGTTTGCACCTCTTCTTCTTGAATTGCCGTATTCATTTAATGAATGTTGGCGACAATTATGGCGTACTCGTTACGATCTTATGCAGCTGTAAAGAGTGATCTCTGATATTTTTGATCCACGAATAATTTTTTGCAATTTTTCCTTCCATGATGAGTTTTAGGGATATTTGGTAAAGGGATGCAGAGACCAACTAACTACATTTGCAAAAAGCGTGGTTTGGGTTGGGTAAGTGAGGAAGGTCGTTCTACTTCTCCTTCTTTAGCTTAAGGTGGGAAGTTAAATTACCATAAGCCGCTGGAGTGCTCAACATAGATTTTTAGCCTTGGAGGCGTTTTTTTCAAAATAATTACTTTTTTTGCGGCCTAACAGCGCTCCTTCCATACCTTCAACCTAGCCCCTCGTGCAACTCGAACAATCATACAATTTCTAAGTTGGTTGAACTATTTCGTCAACACGGGAAAAGATTAGGAACTTTAATGGCCGTTTGCAGGAATTACACTTATAACTGATTATGTGACCTAGGTAAGCTATTTTTTCTTTTAATTACTTGCTGCAATTCTCTTTCTGTCCCAATATGTCTCGGTATTTGTTTAGCCTTAAGGGTCCAGGTCTCCACACCATAAAGTAACACAGAGTATACGTAGTACTTCACAAAGCGATAACGTAGGCGTAAATTGAGGCATTAATTAGCCAACAGAGTTCTCGTATTTGTAAATAATGTTCTAGTTTGTTCAATCCTGCTCAGTATCTGAATATCTGGATCTAGATCTTTGGTTTCAGCTGACGATGTACTTAGAAACCTGCTGATCTGTTGGTCTTTCTCTGAAATGTTTAGATGCTTGGCTGGACTTATGTTTTCTCCATGTTAATTGCTAAACGGAATCGCTCATCCTCACTACTAATAAGGCATTGTAATTCTTCCTGACTTTCAGTAATAATGACTGTGTCAAAAGCGTAGCGAAGATTACTAACCGAGTGGCCATTGATCTTTATACCATTGTTTGTGTCTTTTAGTGCAAGATTAACAATAGCCTCTGTTTAACTTAAAGAGGAGAGGTGATAATACATAGCCTTGTCTTACACCTTTTTGTATCGGAAAACTTTGCGTAATTTCATTTCCCACTTTCATGCTGCTTTTTAGACTGTATAAAGGTTCTTTATGAAAGCAAGATCGTTGACATTTTTTCTTACTAAAGCCGCATTAATTCTGAATGATTGACATAGTCGAATGCTTTTTGGTAGTCTATGAAATATAGACATACATCTTTCCGCCGGTCTTGACATATTTGAAGGAAGATAATCAGGCTAAAGAGCGCTTCTGTTATACCAAAATCCTGCCTGCATCCAAATTGGGTAGGGTCGATTTCCTTTTCACATCTGTTATACACTGCCATGAATTATCTTTATGAAGAGCTTTAGGGTTCATTCTGAACTGGTCGTAGCGTTAACCATTTGGTATTTTTGCTATGAGTAAAAAGACTGAGTGAAGCCAGTCGATATTTGACCATATTAGTATATTTTATTGAAAAGTTGCACTAAAACATCAACACTTTCATCATCTTGAAGTTTTGTTGTAGATATCATCTGGAAGAAAACCTAGCAAAATCAGCTGTTTCTTTGTTTTGCTTGTTTCATAGCGTTTAGGACTTCCAATTTCAGTGTTTTATAAAAGCCCTTGGCCTATTTTCGCAGAATAGCTATTGGATGTGTCTTTTTGTTATCTTTCATGATACTGTTTAATTTGTAAGGTTTTGAACATCACGTGGTTTCTTTTACAAGTTTGTGAGTGTTAAAATGGTCATGTGTTTCTTCTAGTATCTCTATTTTGGATCATCTATCTTCCAGCCACTGTTTTTAGCTTTGCGTATCTCTTCTCTGCTCTGTCTATCAATCTCGTTGTATTTGGCTTGATCTTTGTTTTTGTGTGCGCCACGTTCAGCCGTTTCTCCTAACCATCATCCAATTCATCTTCTTCTTAGTAGTTGGGCCCACTATGTTGTTTGTATTGGTAACTATCGCATTTTTAAACTATTACAGGTATCTTCAACAAATTTATAATTGCAATAACTTTACCAATAAAGATAACAATAACAACTACGGGTGGCACAGTCGCAGTACGCTCATCTATATCCGCCTGTCAATAATATAAATAAAACGCCCTTTGAAACATTAAATATATCTACGTTCCATTTAATAGTGGATTCGTTAATAGTTTTTGCTATTATATATGATGGAGACTTTTTTTATATTTTATTTAAATTCCTCTACGTGGAACGGTGGTTTGTATCTACTATTAAGCCTGGGAACACGTATATATTTTGCATAGCTATTATGGGCAGTAGACGATTCCATTTATAATTTTATGGCCGCAATAAATAGTACTCATTGCTTGACGCTCATCTAACGTGATGACATTAAAGCGCGAACATAAGCTTTCATGACTCGTGCCTCTCTCTGGAAAAATACTGGATACCAATCATAGCAGTAGTATTGTGGAAATTATGGCAAGTTTGTAAGACGAATCCTAAGGTTGTCAGACCTACATTTGTAATATTTCGCAAGTGCTCCCTAAAAGTAATTTTTCATCGTATATTATCCTTAGGTCGTCACACGCATAATATCGCCAATTATAATTTTATATTCATACTTCACGGGCTTTCTTTTCCGGGTGTATGACTGCATTTTTTAGCATTGAGCATAATACGGTTGGAAACGCACAATTCCTTAAATATGTTTAGATCCATTTGCAATCGGTCGCAATCCATTTCAGAGCTCGCAATTTCATAAAGCTTTATATTATCCGCGTATAATAACAGACGTAGTGATATGAAATTATCAGCAATATCATTAATAAATATCGCAACGAGCGTAAGTCCTAATATTGAACCCTGCAGCACACCTGATGCGAGCTGACATGCTGTTGATGTATGGCCATTATAAACTACCTCTTAGGAGATAGGATGAGAAAAAGTTGCTGAAGGATAAAGTCAATTACCTCCAACTTCCTTAATAGTAGAAATCGTAAATCTAATTTATCTATTTTTTTTATATTCGATTTATTATCTGATTTTTTAATTAGCTAGGTTAGTAGATGTTGATTACCCAGCGACAAATCAATGTTGCTCACTTATTAAATATTTTGCTGTTGTAGAGTATATTTCTTTATGATGTATTTAGCTTTATGATGTATTCGGCTAGCGTGGGATCACCGCCCTTCAGCACCGGGAACCGCCTTGTTTCCTGCAGATAAGAATAGTATATGTTTTTAGGGCTAAATTATAAAAAAATTGTAGCGGAGACTGCAGGATACTACTACAGTGTTTAATAAAGAACATTGGCTTTTGGTCAGTTTCCATATATGTTTTGTTTTAATAGCTCTTTACTTCTTTGAGTATATCAGTATCTGTAACCTCTACAATGTGAAGACAAGTAGTGTTGTTGTGTTCATTTATTAAATTGTGGTGGTTATTTTCTGAGCTATAGATACTATTGAAAAATGAACAAAATACGTCTAGAACTCCTTTAGAACCCGTGTATACTTTGCCGTCATAGACTAGTTCGATTATTCGATATGATGTTTCCTTCGTTTCCTCCATTATTCCGGTATATTCGTTGTAGGCATTACGAATAAGGGTTTTTCATTGTTTCCTAGTACGTTCGAATTCTATCGCATGGTGATCTTCCTTATTTGTCTTCATTTTCTTGTGTAAATAGTTCTTGTATTTAACCAGGTTAATGATTTCTGCAGTATACCAAGTTGGGTATTTTCTTTGTCTTGATTGGCCCACAGGCACAGAAGTATCAAATAGAGTTTTTATATAACCATAGAATACTTCACAGGCATCATTTACATTACTATACTTGGTTAGACTGGACCAGTCAATTCTTAGTATTTCCCGTTATAGATTACTAAAGTTGCATCTTTAAGTTCTCTTATTCATATTAACAGAGTTCCAGAGAAATACTTAGCGCAGTGTGGTAAGAATCTTCTGCAATTAACGGTTCATTATACATCGTTACTATTATTTCGATGTTTGAGAAAATCAAATCCAGTAGTTTACCATTAGCGTTTATAAAATTAATCAACTAATACCCCTAATATATCTTCCAATAGCTGAAATGTGTCTCAGTCTACATAGGGTACAGCTAGTGGTAGATAAGTAACAACTATGTACAAGCACACACGATGCACGTAATATTTGTCATTAAATAGCCATGTCAGCCATGTCTCAGTTAATGCAATTATGTCAAATTCAGAGTCGCTGACAGAGGCAGAGAATAAGTGAGTTTTTGGTTTTAGACCTCTAATTTCAGGGACGATAGCTGGTGTCCCTTTTTTAGAACCTTATTGTGATGTTCTGCATGATATTTACGTTCCAATTAAGAGTTCTTATATATTGTATTTGTATAGGAGCGTTAGGAGTGTGTCTGGGCCTAATCTTATCCCATTTAGTTGTTTACCGGCACATTAATATTGTTTTGGCTATGTGTGTAACATTATTGGTCGTATTTTTGCTGGTATTTTCCGCCCCATCCCTTAATTCTTATGAATATGTTAAGTCTTCACCAAATGCGAATGAGTCGCGAACAAATGAACAGATCTTACCATCATCATCCTCTGATGTTATAAGTATCGACTCTTCTACGTTATAGAACATGATATTTCCTGCTCATTTCCTTTCCTCAATTTCCCGAAACATAGTTTCAACATGGTTCTGGTCCCTAGCGTTGAAGGTTTTCAGGTGTCTCGTTCATCTTTCTTCATTGCGTCATTGTTGTTGTTTTTCAATTAATAGCTCTTTTATTTTATCTTTAAAGTTTTTTGAATTCATTAAATATGTTGAACGTGTTTTTGTTTTTGTAGATCAGTACTAGATTGAATATACTGCCTTTATTTCATATGTAATAATAAGTTCTTGTAATTTCGTATGGACTTCTTTCGTCGATGTAAATTTAAGTAATTCATGCAATGTTTTTAAGATTTTTGTTTGTTGTCTTTGTAATATTTTTTCATTTTTCTTTGCTGTATGACCCCATATATTTATCATATATGACTTTTAGACGTGTAAGGCGTTGTATTGTGTCTTTACTATCTCGGGGAATGTTTTTTTAAATTTTATACAGCGTCCGTTGATATATATTTATGAGTTATACTTTACGATATTTTTTATGTGATTATTGCAGCTTAGGTGTTCGTTTATGTTTGGTTCTAGGGATTTTACGTTGTTAACTTGTTTAAGTAGTGTACTTCCTAGTTACTCATGTCGGTTCTGATATTTTGTTCCAGTTCACTATTTGATTTTCCGTTATATAGTATAAATGTATCCTCTGCATATACTAGTTTTACAGTTAACTGGATCTCGAATATATCATTAGTATACAGTATGTACAATAGAGGTGGTAGAGTCCCTCCTTGCAGAATTCCATACTTTGGTGATTCTCTCTCACTATAACTTTCGTTTATTTTTAATGTTTGTTTTTTTGAACTTAGATATACATATTTTAGCATCTTATAAAAGGTGCCTGCAATTCCTATTGGTTTTATATTAGTAGCACGTCTCGAGAGACTGTATCGAAGGCCTTCTTTATGTTAATAAATAGTGTGACTGCATGCTTTTCTTTTTTGTATTTCCTTTTCGATGGAGTGTATTACGTCTGTAATTGCTGCTGTTGTGCCACACTTTTTTTGGAATGCATAGGCAGTGATTTATTAGCTGCGCAACTTGGTCATATATTCTGTTGTGTATGACTTTTTCTAAAGTTTTGCCAATTGCCGATAATAGAGATATGGGCCTATAGTTTTCTGCTTTCGTTTTATTTCCCTTTTTGAATATGTTTTATAATGGCACTTTTTAGGCAACCTGGAAACAGTCCTGTGGTTAGTGCTTTATTTAAGAGTTTTGTTAAAACCGGTGTTATTGTAGTTTCGGTATCTTTTAGTATATTGTTTGTTATGTTATCGGATCATGGAGCTTTATTTACCATTGAGGATTTTAATATGTTCCTTATTTCATTGTCTGTGGTTGGGTACAGTGTTTCTATGTTTGCTTGTTGTTTTCGTTTCTTAGTTTCTTAGTTTCTTAGTTTCTTAGTTTCTTAGTTTCTTAGTTTCTTAGTTTCTTAGTTTCTTAGTTTCTTAGTTTCTTAGTTTCTTAGTTTCTTAGTTTCTTAGTTTCTTAGTTTCTTAGTTTCTTAGTTTCTTAGTTTCTTAGTTTCTTAGTTTCTTAGTTTCTTAGTTTCTTAGTTTCTTAGTTTCTTAGTTTCTTAGTTTCTTAGTTTCTTAGTTTCTTAGTTTCTTAGTTTCTTAGTTTCTTAGTTTCTTAGTTTCTTAGTTTCTTAGTTTCTTAGTTTCTTAGTTTCTTAGTTTCTTAGTTTCTTAGTTTCTTAGTTTCTTAGTTTCTTAGTTTCTTAGTTTCTTAGTTTCTTAGTTTCTTAGTTTCTTAGTTTCTTAGTTTCTTAGTTTCTTAGTTTCTTAGTTTCTTAGTTTCTTAGTTTCTTAGTTTCTTAGTTTCTTAGTTTCTTAGTTTCTTAGTTTCTTAGTTTCTTAGTTTCTTAGTTTCTTAGTTTCTTAGTTTCTTAGTTTCTTAGTTTCTTAGTTTCTTAGTTTCTTAGTTTCTTAGTTTCTTAGTTTCTTAGTTTCTTAGTTTCTTAGTTTCTTAGTTTCTTAGTTTCTTAGTTTCTTAGTTTCTTAGTTTCTTAGTTTCTTAGTTTCTTAGTTTCTTAGTTTCTTAGTTTCTTAGTTTCTTAGTTTCTTAGTTTCTTAGTTTCTTAGTTTCTTAGTTTCTTAGTTTCTTAGTTTCTTAGTTTCTTAGTTTCTTAGTTTCTTAGTTTCTTAGTTTCTTAGTTTCTTAGTTTCTTAGTTTCTTAGTTTCTTAGTTTCTTAGTTTCTTAGTTTCTTAGTTTCTTAGTTTCTTAGTTTCTTAGTTTCTTAGTTTCTTAGTTTCTTAGTTTCTTAGTTTCTTAGTTTCTTAGTTTCTTAGTTTCTTAGTTTCTTAGTTTCTTAGTTTCTTAGTTTCTTAGTTTCTTAGTTTCTTAGTTTCTTAGTTTCTTAGTTTCTTAGTTTCTTAGTTTCTTTGTTTCTTAGTTTCTTAGTTTCTTAGTTTCTTAGTTTCTTAGTTTCTTAGTTTCTTAGTTTCTTAGTTTCTTAGTTTCTTAGTTTCTTAGTTTCTTAGTTTCTTAGTTGTTGGTGGTTGTTTTTGTTATTTATTAGGTTTCTCCTATGTTTAAAAAGTAATTATTTATTTCATTTGCAATGTCTCTTTCTGATATAGTACCATCGACTTTTTCAATTTTCTCTATTTCCGTTGATTTGTCATGTCCTATCAATTTGTTTATTTCATACCACATTTTGCTACTGAAACTATCCAAAAGAGATACGAACCTTCTAGATGAAAAAGGAGCAAGACTAAAATGGTTTCAGTCATGGGTACAATTATTGTGCATCGAAATAAAAAAAACAAGGTCGAAGATGTTGCAAAGGTGAACTAGAGACACACACCAAGAGTACGAAGCACTAAGGATGGAGTGTAGCAAATTTCTACGAACAGAGCGGCCAAAGAAAGAGAGACACACTCTGTGTCAAACCAGCCATTCTTCTTCTATTTTGGTGCCTCTCCTAAATGGTTTTCTGTAGCCATATTCACGACTTTCTTTATACTGTGCCACTTTTCCTCTTAGTCGACCTTGACGGGACTCTGGTTTCTATTACCGTGTAGCAACGTTTCGACATTTTCATGAAAAATGTGCCTATGCTTGGTTGTCGTCTTTGATCTATTCTAGATTCTACCGCTTGTTACTTATTCCCTTTTTTTTGTATATTTGATACGGCTTCTATAACTCATCTTAACCAGATAGTGGTCGGAGTCTCATTTGACTTCTCTACAGCTTCGTACATTTGGTATAATTGACAAATGTCTAGCATCTATCATGATGTGTTCAATATGTCTCCTATCGTTCTATGGTTCCCATGGTTTCTCCCAGATGCAAAATCGATGAACATTGATCCATTTTTGTTTGTCGATTCGTATTCAGCTTTGTGTTCCTCGTATTTCATTTTGACATATTTTTGGAATGTTTTAGTCGTCTGTGGTTTTTGTAAGCGTTAATGTTATATCTTTTCAATGCCTTAATTGCCGTCTCACCTATATTTGACCTGGCTACTTCTAGGCATAACGTTGCAACGATACGGTGGTCGCTTGATATATCTACTCTTCGCCGGTTTCGGCCATCCAACAGGGACTTCCTCCATTTCTTTGTTATCATAATGAATCGCATTACCAGTTATATTGTCTCCTGCGATGGCGATTTTACATCTCATAGGCTCCTTTGACAACGCCATAGATTTTGTTTTCGCTATGGAGATCTGCATGTGAAATTGTTCCGCTGTTGTTTTGAATTTATGAAGTAGGCGCTGCAGGTCGTTCTCATTTTCTGCCAGAATGGTTCCATCGTCCGCGTAGCATATGATACTAAATTTTTGTTGCCCATTTTGTAACCAATATTCATGGATTTTATGTCTTTGATTATCTCATCCATTATCGTGTTAAACAGTGTAGGACTATCCCCTTGCCTGATACCAACTCCTACCGGTATTTCATTGGTTGCTCTTCGGTCTATCATGAGTGTTGTTGTATTGTATGTGTTCAAGCCTTTAATTATGTTGATGATTTTGGAGTTGGTGCCTCTTGCTTTTAGAATCCTAATGATATCTGATATTGTATTCTGTCGAAAGCTTGCGTAAGCTCGACGAAACAAGCGAAGTCTGGTTTATTGTATTTAATGGATTTTTCAGAAATTTGCCTTAGAATGAATATTGCATCGATCGTTGATCTGTCTTTACGGAATCCTTATTGTCCTTCGGCCATTTCAATTTGTTTTGCAATCACATACATCTACGAGAATCTTAGCGAACAGTTTCATGTTTGTACATAGTAACCAAATTCCTCGGTAGTTTTTGGGATCGCTTGGATTCTTTTATAAAAATAGGGACAGTTATACTGAATTTCCATTGTTCAGGGACTGTTTTAGTAGTCGTTACTATTTGAAAGAGGGTTGTTATTTCCTGCATTAGTTGTTTTCCTCCATACTTCATCATCTCGTCAGTAATGCCGTCAGGGCCTAGTGACTTCCGGTTCTTCAGGTTTTTTTTATACCTGACTCCACCTTATATTCGTCTATCTCCATTTCATCATTCTCCTCTTTTCCCGGCTGATTTGGGCCATTCCGCTTCTCTGGGCCTATAGTGTCTTGCTTATGGAGATTTTTGAAATGCTGTGTCCATGTTGTAGCCGACAAAGACTTTCCTTGAATGAGCTCATTGATCAGTTTCTTTCTGTTTCCGCCATAGAGATCGTGTTCCATTTCCTAGAATGTTTCCTAGTAGGTATATTAGCACTTTATTTTTGTGTTTTATTTGTTGATCCTGTTTCTTACTGTGGTGTACTCATGATAGGACTCCGGTGTTCTTTGACTACTGTAGTTTAATTAGGCTTTTCCAGGTTTTTTAGAATATGTGGCGTGTATGTTTACTTTTCTGTGCCCGAGTGCTTCTCGGGCGGCTTCAGTTATATTCGTCGATATTTGTTTCCATGCATCCTGTGGGCTGGCACTTGTTACTGTTGGATTTGAGTCTATTTTTTCGGCTAGTCGTTTGGTATAATCTGAGAGTGCTTCTACGTTGAGTTTTTTCTGGTATTGTGGTTCTAGCTTCTTTGCTCGCGTGGTGTTCATGCGAAGTTTGCATAGTACCAGGTTGTGGTCACTGACTATGCTGGCTGATGTAAGTTAACGCATGTCCAGTATTTGCGATGGTTGTCTGGGGTATAAACACTTATTATATGGTTCATCAGGTTCATTGTAGCTCTTAGTATTCGATCGTTAAATATTTAGTATCTTCTATGTGATGTGAAATTGTTCATGTACGAGTAGACCTACCCCAGATTTCTTCTTTGTTCAGTCCACTATATATTAGCACATAGTGTTCGTATTTATTGTTGCCTTTACCTTTCCCGAGATGGAGCAGATGTTTATTTTATGTTTGTTTAGTTCAATTAGTATATTTTGGTCGTTTTTGTTCCATGATGTTATATTCCAGCACGCTATACGTATTGATTGGAATTTTCATATTCGTTTTTTCCTTTTTCTCGCCGTGTCGTTTCCATAACTCCGTGCCGTTTCCGAGACTGTTGGTTTTGTAAGCATGATTTCTTTTTACCTCCGGCAGTAGCAGCCTGCTCTTACTCTCGAACCCCCTTTTATTAATTATATACATTAATAATTCGTAAAATAATTAAAAAATATATATAATTTAACTATATTGCATTTTGAAAAATCGCTTTCAAGTATCAAAATTCAAGCGAGTTCAGTTAGGCCTGCAATTGAAAAAACGCGATGTGTTGCTGTAGCTGTTGGATTTATTGTAAAAAGTGTATTAAATAATACATTTAAATTATCTGTGGTTATTCTTGTGTTAGATCATGAAATCTATTTCCAACAATGTAGTAATAACGTTGTTCTGCTCCACAACATGGGTCATTAAAGGAATCGCCGCTTCTTCGACGCACACTCACTTGCGATTTCTTCCTTCACGTTATTGTACTGTTATTGTCATAACCCGATACATTAATCTTTTTAAGAATATCTACTGCAAAAGCAATGGGGGCAGCTATTGAAGCATAATTAAAATACTTAGTGGAATGTGGAATATTGACTGTTTCTAAGAAGATTATTAATTTAATAAGGATTTTATCTTGACGTTCATCCATTGTAAAAGCGTAAAGGTATATAAAAAAGTACGAGGTAAATTGAAAAATATATTGAAAATTTATTTTGTTTATTCAAAGAATATCCCTATCAATAAAAATTGGATAATTTTCGAATATCGAATAGTCAACATTGGTCTGATAATCCGGATATTCTGATATTCGGATATCCGGATTGGAAACCCTGATATAAACAAACGTCAGGCATGAACCGCGCGGGCCTCATATTAATATTAATTGAGTAATTATTTCGGAAAGTGATAATTTGTCTTAATTTAATTATATCTTATAGTAATATGTGATACGATAAATGTATCGTACAGAACTATTATGATTATTAATTTTTAATATTTTAGATAAATTGAAATCCCGGGAAACAAGACATAATTATTATTCAAGATACACTAATTACGGATTTTCATAATGTCATAATCTCACTATGTACGGAAGTATTGAACATTAAGGTTAATGTTATCTCACACAAAAAACTGATGCGGACGGTGCACATTACTTTATCATACGTATTATAGTAATTAAAGAAATAATATTTTATCCTTAATAATAATATAATTTTCACGCATATTATTGTATAGTTCTGACTGTAGCGAATGAATAGCTTTAATATTGAGCCTATTTAGATAACTTTCTAAAATCTCTATTCGAGCCACGTTCAAGGTTTCACAATAAGAATTGGGATTGGGATTGGGATTGGGATTGGGATTGATTATTGATTATTGATTATTGATTATTGATTATTGATTATTGATTATTGATTATTGATTATTGATTATTGATTATTGATTATTGATTATTGATTATTGATTATTGATTATTGATTATTGATTATTGATTATTGATTATTGATTATTGATTATTGATTATTGATTATTGATTATTGATTATTGATTATTGATTATTGATTATTGATTATTGATTATTGATTATTGATTATTGATTATTGATTATTGATTATTGATTATTGATTATTGATTATTGATTATTGATTATTGATTATTGATTATTGATTATTGATTATTGATTATTGATTATTGATTATTGATTATTGATTATTGATTATTGATTATTGATTATTGATTATTGATTATTGATTATTGATTATTGATTATTGATTATTGATTATTGATTATTGATTATTGATTATTGATTATTGATTATTGATTATTGATTATTGATTATTGATTATTGATTATTGTAAACATAAATTCATTAGTTCTCCTCCTATGTCCGTTTACCCCCTTCACGTACTATTTTACTTACACCGACTTATGTCTTATTTTGGTGTGTGATGTTCGTAAAATGGCTGAAAATTCCCGAAATGGTGACTTGAAGAGGAGGTCGGTTGTGAATATGGGGTTTACCCAATAGATGTTGTTTAGGAATTGGGGGATGATGGGTGGCACTCCACTGATTCAACTCATCCACTCCACCCATCATCCCCCATTACACCCTTCCATTTCAACTAATGGAAAGGTGTAACGATCGAGTGGATGGTTTTAATAGATATTAAAACCATCCACTCGATCGAACCTAGATAGGTTTATGGACTGCATAGGTATAGGAAACACAATAGTGGGTGTAAGCAAGGGTGAGATTGAGATTGGCGTGGGGAATAGCGAGAAGAAAATGGTAAAAATTATGGGACGGAAATATAGGAATTGTAGGTATGATCTAGGATGCGTGCGTGAAGCTCATACTGTTACACGAAGTGGAAGTATGAGGGGTGAAAGAGTTCCATCTAGTAGAAAGAGAGTATTGTTTTGAAGAAGCTGCAGGGTCTGGAAAGGTCGACCCCTTTACCGATAAGTTTGAGGGAAAAATGCGGGGTTTGGAGAAGGATCGATGCCCGAGCTGTGCGTGTATGAAAAACTTAGAGGCGGGGGAAGCGTGCGAACTGAGGGCACGGAGATAATAAAGAATGTTGAGTGTTAAGAAGGACAAGAAATATTGAATGAGGGATCGAACAACCCGGGGTTTGTGAAGTGATAAGTACGGGGAAATCCCCAAGGTTAGAGTTGTGCAGAGAGGAGTAGGTAAGCTTGGTGCGAGCCAGGTGTGGGTCGGAAAAGAGAGGAAACTCTGTATTGGACAAAGTTATACCACATATGTACTGTGTAGCTTACCACCAGGTGTCACTCCCCTTAGGGAGTGACACCTGGTGGTATCAGAATTACGATAGTGAGGGTGTGAAAGAAGAGTGGATGTGGAATAGCAAAAAGGACGGGAATAGCGTGGAATTCTGCAGGTTTCCTATCATGGGAGAAGAAGTGTATGACGGACGGGAGACGGTAGGGTAAGTTTTTATGTGGATAGGGTTAAGTTATGGGTATGAGTTGCTGGAATTTTTTGTTTGATGTTTTTTTGTGATAAACTTTATATGCCAAATAAAAACTGAATGTATTCGATTGTATATGATTTGTCATTAATTTCATGAGTTTTGTATAAAAATTTGGATACTACTTTTTAACACTTGTGAATTATATATATATATATATATATATATATATATATATATATATATATATATATATATATATATATATATATATACATATAATTTACAGTTGCAATTTCATTACACGAAACACTAATCAACGATAAGCCACATCAGATAATAACCACATACGAAATTAGGTTGTATATACAGTAGTGTTTCCGAAAAATGAAGAATAAAATTTGTCTAAAGTGTCGGTAATTGTATCCCAACAACAAATGGTTCTAACTACCCGGTCCAGGATGTTCAGGATTAATTACAATCTACTAGGTTCTTCAAGAAACTGAAACAAGCTCCTAGTTTCAATTATCATACAAGAGTCGTACAACTAATCAACATAGAACTTAAGTTTGCGTCAGATTGCTATGTGCTATGTTCACTTTGTACCATGACCAATTACGTAATGCGCTTGTATTGACTATAAAAACTTGATGAAGCTTGAACGAAAAGTACGACTGGATCTGTTATTTCTTGTAGGGAACTTTTTCTAATTTACTATGTTTAAGTTTTAGCTGGAGCAATCTTAAATAGAAATTTTCTTGAATAATGTACAATGTACATAGAACGGAATATTTCGTATTCGTGTGCAACGTATTTTTCTATTGAGAAAGTTGCACTAACACACGAATTAGCATGTATGAATAAAGCATTAACTAAACATATATTACTAATTATTTTGGTTAGAGCTTATTCATAAAGAGTAAATTGGAGGCCATTAAGACACATTTTTCAAATAAGTATTTTTCGCCGTATATGTTACCTACGTAAATAGTAGTAACAAGCTACTTTGAGGAAAAAAAAACTTTTTTAAATTACCTAAACTGCTTCCACTTACTTATTATTCTGTCATATATTATGCCTATATTTTTTTAAATAGAACAACGAAACTACTATTTTTCATAGTTCTACCTAAAATATATGACACATCATGAAAAATATTCTATATTTGTACCCACCCCTTAAGCCTTTAGAGGGAGGAGTATCATGTGACGGTTAGCAGGATGGGTAGACCCAACTATGAAGATTTTGAAAAAATGTGAGAAAACAAGTGAATAATCGACGCCTTTGTTGGAAATTGCCTACCCGACCTTACTGACTAGTTGTGCTAGATGATTTTCAGATATTTTTCATGTGATAATAAGTTTCTATATTTCTAATCAATTAAAATGGGAACGGCGCAAATAACTCTTACCTACATAAGAACTTATATATAAACACATACATAAGAACGAGCAATATTATCGATAGTACAATGAAAAGTATTTTTATGATTTCATTTTATTTTTGTAAGATAATATAAATACCATAACGGCGAGACTGGTACATTGTGTGATAGTCTATATTAGATATTAGTATATCTTGTATTCTAATTAAGTATTTTTGTATTGTTTCTGATAATTTAAATTTATCTTATTTATTAAAAATAAATAATAGTAATTTACGATACGTCCATCGTACATTTTATCTACAATCATAAGTTCATAGAACATAATCAAATTAAGAAAAATAGTAATATGGCCAGTATAGTGGATAGAAAAAATTTATTTCCTAAATGTTGTAGTTGCCAAGTTATCTTAAAATATCTCTGTGGAAATACACGACGTGCCGAATTAAATAATAAATATTAAATCAGAACTTCTCAAAAAATCATGTAATTTAAATAAAAATATTTTTGGATAAAATTACACTAAAATTATTAATTAAGATAATAATAAACAATCTGATGTAGGCACCATACGACTTTCCGAATAAATAAATATTAAATTATTATAATTAAATTTAAAATATTTCCCAAAAATCATTTATTTGAAATAAATGTTGTGAGTAGTTAAATTTTAAATTAAATTTCTCATAAAATGATATCTTTTAAATTTTGATTATTCCAAACAAAATCTAGTATTCTAGAATACATAAAATTAATGTACAAATAGACCGTTACAAAATTAATGCGCATAATAATATTCACATAGTACGCACACGCGCGCGCGATAACGATACACGTCCCAGCAAGGTCAATTATGGCTCCAAACCAGATAGGAAATTGTATAAAAGGGTGGAGATATATGGAAAATTAGTAAAGCAAAGCATATATGGAGGGTAGGTGGCGAAATGATTAATGTCATGTATGTCAGGTTTATAACTTAAGACTGATTCATTTATATCAAATGTTTTTTTTACTGCTATTACAATTACTCTTATAATTAGCCGCGCAGGCTTAAACCTCCCATAACACATACATTTATAATACAACTACTTCTAATCATATCCGATATCAAAACATAATTTATGTGCCGGAATACCTTTACAATTTCTTTTGCTAAATCTTCACTAACAGGTATTTGGCTATTATTTTGATTTTCTCTGCTTTTCCTTTGATTAGTATTAGAAGTATTTTCTACTTTGCCTTATACACTTACATGATCGTGAACGGTTACACATTATATTATACTTTCCCTAATTCCGAATTATATACTAAATAAGTTCATTCGCCAAGTTGTGTCCTCTGTAATTAAACTAAATCATTAATATTAAATATTATCGCTCTCTTTCCCCTATAATATTTGTTGCTTCCGTTATTCCTGTAGCATTCTATTTAATATCCGAATACGGCACCGTTTTAATAGTTTCATTATTAATATTAACTTTCGATTCTACAACAGATTTGAGCTCATGCAAGTCTAATCCTGTATTTAATTTTCTACCGTGGAACGTTTCAGCTGGCGAAATTGCCGTAACCGAATGAGCGGTGCTGTGATAGCTTATTTAACATCTATATAATGCTAAATTAGTGTCAATTATTTTGTCGTAACACATTTTCCCAAATGCACGTTTAGTATTTTCAACTGTAAGTTCCGCTTGCCCAGTTGAAGCTGGGTAAAAAGGCGTTGCACATGTATAACAAATTCCATTATTGCCCAAAAAGACTGAAATTCTTTTGATGTAAACTGTTTTCCACCATCTGAAACTAGCTAATATTTCCGGTAAATCCAGCAAATACACGGTAACTTTTCAAATGTTATCGTTTATGTAACGTGTAACAAAAGCTTCGAACTATTTGCTAGAAGTATCTACCAAAACAAATATTTATCTTATTTATAGCTCCTAGATAATCTTTAGGAATACTCTCCCATAACCACTAGCTAATGTTCAAGATTTGAGTTCAGCTATTGAAGGATTATTAATATTACTTTGACAATTAATTCACGATTTTACGATACGTATGATCTAGCCCTTAAGAACAAAGGAAGGAAGTATTAAGCTAGCCTGCGCCAAGCCACATATGCTACAGGGAGTGGTACTGCAACTATAAAAAAAGATGTACTTGATGCAGTGCTACAAGTGATAAATAAAAAAAACAGTGAAAGGAGAAACCAACGAATTTGATGATGATGCCTGCCCTCAACAAATAAATATCAGGGAAGTTCAAGTACTTGCAGCTTGTCAACCACAGCAGATTAGTATTGATGTGGATCCTGTGATTCAAGTTGTATCAGTGGAACCATCACAATCACCAATGTATGCTGCCAAAGAAAAACTTATTCTTTTAGAATGTAAAGGGAATGAGATTAAAATCAAGATGTTAGAACTAGATTTAGAAGAAAAATATGAATTAAAAAATATTAGAGCGGCCAAAGCAAAGGAAGAACTTAATAAAAAATAAAATCAGCTACTTTAATGAAATAGTGGAATAATAAACTTGTATGTATAATAATAGTTTTAATTATTTAATTTATATATATATATATATATATATATATATATATATATATATATATATACATATATATATATATATATATATATATACATATATATATATATATATATATATATATATAGTTCAAGTAAAAGTACTAAAATAATTATTTATCAGCCTATTGCGTGAGTTATTGTTTTCAGCTTCTTCATTAACATAGGCTTCATCTGTTTCTGTGAGTAGATAGTAGTCTGCAAAAGGTATGTCATCTTTCATATCTATAGCAATGTTATGAAGAACTGCTGTAGCAACTATAATAATTTTTGCCAAGTCCTTTGTAACTTTCATTCCCAATGATAATATAGGAAATCTCCTTTTCCATAGTCCATATTGCCGCTTTACCGTATTTCTGTCCTTATATGATTATAGTGCTCCGGCGGGCTTTTCCGGCGGATTGTTGATCGAAGGTGGTAATTCCGAAATTAATCTTTCCACCAGATACAACAGTGTGCCACAGTTGTAAATTGTAACACACTTAAATTGATTTTATGTGCTGCAGGCGTAAATTGCCACACACTTTTAGTTTTACATGATATAAGACACGCAAGTTTCATGTAGAACAATAGCTAAACACTTTATTTCAAGGTTTAAAATGAACTTGTCTATTTACAATAAAATTCACTTAAATACATCTTAAAATTAGTAATATATGTTCCGGCGGGCTTTTCCGTCGGATTCTTGATTGAAGGTGGTAATTCCGAAATTAATATTTCCACCAGATACACAGTTGTAAATTTTAACACACTTAGATTGATTTGATGTGCTGCAGGCGTAAATTGCAACCCACTTATAGTTTTACATGATATAAGACACGGAAGTTTCATGTTGCACAATTGCTAAACACTTTATTTCAAAGTTTAAAAAGAACTTATATATTTTATAATAAAATTCACTTAAATACTATCTTAAAATTAGTAATATAGAGGGCTTAGCAAATCACGGCATAGTGGTGGCACGGAAATATGGCACTGAGGGGATGGCTAGATAGGCTATGTTGCCACGATGTGATATGTTTACATCCCTCGGCGCGTTCCACTAAATCTGGGTATCATCTGTCGTATCCAAACGAGCTGGAAATGCGACGGGTCACATGTCGATGGTACACAAATATAGCATACATTAAACACAGGAAAAAATACGTCGAAATATGTCGGACTAAATTCATGATAACGCTAAGCTATTGTATAGAACTTCAGCTCGATTATTTGTATGCGATAGTGGTGTTAATAAGTAATCTGTGTTTGCATATCCACTATCTCCAAGTAAAAAACAATCCTTAAACTGGTTTGTATCAAATAGTTGTTTCAACCTGGAGTTGTTGAATGTTGTCTGGTCATTGGAAGAACCTGGCCATCTAGCAATAATATTCATGATTTTTAGATTGTAACTTGATACAGTTTGTACATTATATGAATATTTCCTATTACGATAAATTCCTCCATCTAAATTTCCTGAAAAGTAAAAATTTTTTCATATTGTATTTAATTTCAAATTAATTTTATGAAATAATTAACCTACCTGGAGACTGAATTTTAACATGTGTGACTGCACATTGTTCCAATTACTTTTGAAAACATGTTAATATAGTAAAATCCAGCTTGTATTTCTTTAATATCTTCTTGTGTCTCTGGAATTTTTATAAATGCAGATGATAGTGCAATGGCTCTTGACACTTTATATACAGTTTTGCTTGCTATTGCCTTAGTCCAATATACTCCAATCACCAATAGAAACAAGCATGTTTCCAGTAGCATAAAATCTTAAAATAAGCAATAGCTGTTGCATTGGTGTTAAACATTTATTGCGGTTTGAATTATATTTAATTGTGTCTATTTCACGTAATATCTTTTCAGCAGTTGCTTTTGATAATCGAAATCTATCACAGAATTCTTCTTCTCATAATGTTTCAAAATATTTTTTTCGAACCTTGATTACTTTTGGCTCCCTCCTTCTGCCTACAATATAAACACATGTTATTTGTGTTTATAAATGACTTATCCTTACGTATCATTTCATGTAATTCTTTATCACTTGATAAAGAAAATGCAGATGAACTAGTATCCATTGTCATAAAAAAACTACACAGAAAATAGTAGTGGGATTACCTCGCGCGAAAAAGTCATAACAAGAAACACATACCCTCACAAGCGCTTAAATCCCCATTTATCCCAGCTAAATGCCAGACAACGGTCCTTTAACTTAAAAGGCCATTTAGGCATAAACTGACATTTAAAACAGTTGGTAATACGCTCATTTGGATTTAAAAGTCCGTTTAGCTTAAATGCCCATTTAAAAGTGTTGGTAATACCGGCCGTTAGTGTCTTAGTGCTAAAGCGGTTGGATACGAGAAGCGATCACAAGTTGCTAACCCCTATAGAACAGTCATCGGAATAATACCCCTTCATCTAATATTCATGTGTTATTGTTGATGGAACCTATATAAGCAATCTACGTTTCACCGAAGATATCGTCATAATAATCATTGTTAATTTCTCCTATAGCTCTCCAGGGAACCAAATACAGCATATATGTGGGCCTCAGGAGAATCTCAGCGAAGTTTGTGCCAAACTGCTGAAGATCGAGCAGAAGCAATTCCGTTTGAAGATCTCACAATACATGCTGTGAAAAATAATAACATTTACCTTGAGACAGTAATTACAGGCGATGAATTCTGGATTTATGGTTACGACCCAGAAACCAAGTTTCAGTCTTCGCAATGAAAACATCCAACAACACCCATTCCAAAAAAAAGGACTACTATCGAGAGGTTCTGCGTATCCTTCGTGACGCTGTGAGACGCAAACGGCCGGACCTATGGTGCCCCCTGCAGCTCTATCACGATAACGCACCATCCCATTCTTCTGTAGGTCCGCAGTGGAAATGGGTTGCATCTAAGTGGTGTTCAAACCATCCCTTTACTATATAAATTCGGTTTGAAATTGAAAATATTAGGATTATACAGGTTATTTCAGAATGAAATCCATATTTTTCTTAAATCATATGATTTTCGGATATCATTTTATCGACAATACCATTCGAACTGAGTCCTCATATTCCGTGTTACACCCTAGCTGGCACATCTTCACAGCAATATTGTTAAATTCCGCACGTATACGCTCCTTCAACTGTTGGATATTAACCTGAAGGTTAAAGTAATTTTTACTCTTCAGATATCCCCGAACGAACCTATTTTTATATTTTATATTATTATATTCGGAAGCAACTCTCTTACGGTGACTATACATGCCGTGTGTGTTGTAGATCACCAGTGCCGGATCCATTGTTTCAACATTGTAACCAGGGAATTGCAGATATTCTGGGACGATCAAGTTAGGCTGGGCAAGTGTTGTTGATGCTTGCCTGCAGGATTGTATGGATCCCAATATCAACAGTTAGCGTTGTTAACAGCTGATCCATCCTATGCGAATTACGTCACCCACAATTGTAACAAATTAGCTTGGTGCATCACACTTGTCGAATATTGAAGTAGTACAAAATTGACGCTTATCTGCAGTATAGGAATCATTGCCCTTGAAATATGTCTCCAGCATAAACTCACGGTGAGCACCAGTCCAACGTTCCATGACTACTGAAAGAAGGTTGGTTTCGTCTCTAACTTTTATTGGTTTAAAATTTCAATTCCATTCTGAATGATATGCAAAATGTGTATTAATTCGTATAATATCAGCACTGGGATGCATCGTACATGTAGCAAAGCGGTAGCTTAGGCAGCAGCCAGGTGCATCCCATCTCAATAACGGACTTACGGACGATGTTCTATTTGTCGATATCAGCACTAAAATGCACCGTTCATTTAGAAAAAGGGTTCTTTGGACACCAGCACTGTTTTGGTTCATATACCAGAGGTGTAGTTTGGACACAAACCAGGTGCTAGTCATGTCAACAAGGGACCAACGGGAAATTTTCTAAATGGATTATGCTTGCACTTTGTCTATATTGTGTGTATCTCAGCACTGTGTTGCACCGTTCATATAGCAAAGGGGTGGTTTGGACACCAACCAGGTGTAACCCGTCTTCACCATGGTCATATGGGCGATTTTCTATATGGCTGATATGTGTCCATCTCAGCACCGTATTGCACCGTTCTATAGCAAAATGGTAGTTTAGACACCGGCCGGGTGCAACCCATCTCAACAATAGCTCCATGGGTGTTCTATACCGCTTATGTCTATTTTGAGTCGATATGTGTCGCTTTCAGCGCTGTGTTGCACCGTTCATACAGCAAAGGGATAGCTTCGACACCCGTCAGGTGTAATCCATCTCCACATTGTACCTACGCGCGATGTTTTATATGGCTTATACTTGCGCGTTGTCTATTTTGAATCGAAATGTGTCGATCTCAGCATTGCGTTGTACTGTTCATATAGCAAATGGGCAGTTGGGACACCAGCCAGGTACAACCCATCTTCACAAATCTTCTGATCCATTTCTCTCCAAATTTCTCGTCAATCAATTAACCACTTTGCCTGCTGAATGGGTAGGACAGCCATCCTGCTGAAAATATACTGCAGCTCAATAATTTAAAGATAAATTATCGAGTTCCTCGTAGAAGAAGGTATTAAACATTTCCAGATATGAAGCTTGAGTCACAGGTCCCTCAAAAAAGAATGACCCTATTATGCCATGGTAGGTAGCAGCGCACCAAACGTTAACTTTAACGTAGTACTGGCATTTCGTGTTTTCTCTCAAACCTGGATTTGTGAAGTTCTAGTGTCGTTTTTTCTGAGTTGCCACTGTCCCGTTGGAATTAATGTGGCTTCATCAGAAAATATTATGTACCGATCAAACTGATTCTGAATATTTTCAAAAATATCCATCCACAAAGTATAGACGTTTTGCGTTATCATCTCCTTACTGGTTTATATGGACGATATTGATGAGTTTTAAGGATTCTGTGGAGATGAGTGTTACTAATTCCAGTCTCGATCGGTTTTTTAGCGATAATCTTGGTCTACCTTGCACTGAGTTAAGCACAAGGACTGTTGCTGCATTATCTTCATCGAGAATCCGCTTTGTCTCTTCCTGGAGTGAAATATAAGTTTCTGGATATTTTTCATGGAAACAGTCGACCACATAGTTGATGCTCACCACACCTGTCCCGTAGCACTGAAATAGATACATTCTCTGTCGCCGTGTTAACATTCTAGCAGAACAATGTTTCATATGAAAACGTATCTGTTTAAAAATGTCTAACCTGTTGCATTCTAAGGCTATCATAGTTTTGTGACAGAGCGATGAACTTTTTCAGATATTTTTTAATAAATTTAAACATTTTTCAGTACTGCAAATTTAAATCTGAAAACTAACAGTTGGATCATGTTTATAAATGAAGCGAAGAAGGTATTTCTTCTTGAGTTTTTCGCTAAAATGACAAATAAATAATGTTTCCCACTTTGCAACCGAATCCGGGAACACAAGTTATATTAATCTGTAACTTACATAGCCCAATAGTTAACAGGATATATATTAAATAATCGATGAAGCTGTCTTGAAGTTTGGCTCAACACACACTTAGTATAATGCAAACATGAAATTCAGTTTGTCCTAAAATGTAGTTATATAGATAAGTATGTGCGGGGCAGGGCTATAAAATCGCCGTGAAGCGACTGAGAGCGAGTCTACCCTGCCCAGATTAACCGAAGAGAAACTTGCCAGCACAGTCCGGGAGCTCTTTTCTGAGGCAGTGGAAGACAGTGACGAGCCGACTGAGGATGCTAGCATAGGCCCAGTCCCACCGGATATGGTACTCTTCAGAGAGGATGAATTGGTAGCGGCTGTGAAGCGATTAACTTGCTACAGCGCCCCGGGACCAGATGGCTTCCTATCGGAAGCGGCGAGACTGGTCGTGAAACGGTTTCCGGACACCATACTATCAGCGGTTAATGAGACGATGAGGAGAGGCGAGTCGGCCAAAGTTTACACATGTCCCCAAGCCAGGTAAATCACTGGACGGCCCAGTTGTATTTCGACCTTTATACATTCTCGACGCCATGGGCAAAGTACCTGGTCTTGGGTAGGATAACCTCAATAGCGGAGACGCTCGGAGGGCTATCGAGCAAATAGAGGAGACGGACGCCTCTGTGCGTTACTTACCATTGATGTCAAGAACGCCTTCAATATGGCCCACTGGGGAAAGACCCAGCTGACATCATGAGTGTGATAGGAAGCTACTTGACGAACAGGAAATTAATAATGGATAGTGCGTCAGGACACGTGAAATTGGGATGAGATTTTCCACAGATGTCGGCCCTGTGGACCATCCGGTGAAACATAATGTATGATCATATCCTGACAATTCCCCTCTCGGAGGGCACGAAGTTGATCGGCTGCGCCGACGACATGGTTTTAGTGGCAATTGGAAGCTCCGAAGACGCGTTGAGGGCATGGGTTAACCGCAGCCTGGATGCTATGAGACTGTGGCTTGCAGACAACTCCCTAGTTGCGGAAGAGAAAATAGAGAGAGTGCTACTAGCTGTCAGGAAGACGTGTGCAGAGATCCGATTTAATATTAGAGATACCGAGACCGAGGGTGATTCCTAGAACGTCATCAACTACCTGGGGGTCGTGGTGGACTAGGGCTTGACATTCAGGAGGCAAGTGGACGCAGCGAGTGCGATGGCGGCCAGGTTCCCTAGGGCGCTTGCGGCTATTACTCCCAACTGGGGGCACCGTATGGAGTACGTGAGTACCAGGGACTTCCTTGAACTGGGTTGATTGCCATGTTCATAGACGAGCGGACAACGGAAGAGCTGCAGCTACAACAAGCTCCGAGAAGGGATACTAGGCTAGGGTCATCATTTATTAAATATTATTTATTTTTTAACTACCTGCTGATATTCTAAGCTGTGATATATTTATTTATTTACTCTTTTGATATTTGTTTTAATTTATTATCGATCTACGGTTATCATCGATGCTCTTGGTTGTGATATAGTTATTTATTTATTTACTTATTTATCTGAATAGCTATCTAACTATTGGGGTGGCATAACTCATTCTGCATACTGCCGGATATTCATTTATTCGTCGACGCCCTAGTTTGTGCTATATTTATGCATCTATTTATTCACTAAATTATTTATTTAGATGATGATCTAGCTTTTGGTGCTTATGGAAAATAAACCTAGTCTAATTTACTGATGAATTGTAGCAAATATTACAATTTCAACCTATGGTAAACATGGATGTAAACAACATTCATGTAACATATGCGCAGGATTATTGCATTCTTAAATACACGTCAGAATGAAGATGAATGAAGATTTGTTATGAACATACAGGAATAAAAATGGGATAAAAATACCTTAATTTATAATAAACATTTCGAGTAACTGGTTACTTGAACATTTTATATGAAATATATTACAATCCAGAAGATGACATTGAAAACAACATAATGTTATTCTGTATACCTGGCGTACCAGACTTGTCTCTGTGCTATAACTTGTTTATTTTAAAATATATATATAAAAGACGTGTTATTCAAAGTTTAATGAACTGTTATAGCTATTAAATCGATCGAATTGATTTTTTCTACATTGGGTTTTTACTTGATACTTTTTGGGAATTCAAAACTGTTAGAATACATTGGCCCTGCAAATGAATACATGTCAGAGGTATATAATCTCTTGCAAAGTTTTTTAGTTGAAAATGTTTCTTTTTTAAGAAATGTTGGAGAAGTACCGTGCGGGAGTTAAGATTGTTATGATTTATATCGGTCCATTTTGATATTTGAGCTAATTGGTTATGTATTTAATTGGTGGGATATGCTCACTACTCTTTCTGATTTATGTCTATATACATTTATAGTAAATGTTTGATTACACAAGTTTTTAAAATAGTAGTACTTATGTCAAAATAAAAACAATATTTTGCTAAATTAAAAATAACTTTATCTAACAACTGTAATCACTGTGCGTTAATATTAAGTTACTTCGATGGCGATTATATTTGTATTCCATATTATTTAATTTATGACGGGTTTTGTTTTAAAATACTATTCTATTTTTATAATTTGGTAGCCTTAACTTTAAACAAGAGATAATTTTTGTAGTACCAATATAATATTAGTACCAATATTTTATAAAAACATGTTTTTATTTATGTATATATGATGATGTGGAAAAGTAATAAGGTAAACATTTGTTTCTTTAAAATCATATTAGACCGAATTTCCGGTACAATTGATATAAGATCACACATTTATTTATTGTAAATATAATTTCAGGTAGTGAGCAGCAAAATATTACTTTTTCTATTTTCCAATCTGGCATAGTAAGCAGATAATTGATAGTAGATTTTTTTGCTGTGAAATTTGCATACTAAGTGTATCAGATATTTTATGATTGGATGTTATTCATACAAGAATTTCAGATTGCCCTCATACATTCCATTCTTTGACAAAAACGTAGATGATTTTTGAGTAAGTAATTTCTTTCATAAAATGTAATAATGTGATACATGTAATACATATTAATACATATTCATTTCACATATTATGTGTGTTCATCCCTGTGTCATATTTCATTTTATTGTTTATTAGTAGGTGTTTTATTTTTAGTTTGAATGACAGATAATTCAGATTTTTGCAGTTGTTGGTATGCCACTGTATTCACTAATTGTATGCATTAGTGTTTGATTGTATCTTGTTTATTTATTTATTTATTTATTTATTTATTTATTTATTTATTTATTTATTTACTTATTTATTTATTTATTTATTTATTTATTTATTTATTTATTTATTTATTTATTTATTTATTTATTTATTTATTTATTTATTTATTTATTTATTTATTTATTTATTTATTTATTTATTTATTTATTTATTTATTTATTTATTTATTTATTTATTTATTTATTTATTTATTTATTTATTTATTTATTTATTTATTTATTTATTTATTTATTTATTTATTTATTTATTTATTTATTTATTTATTTATTTATTTATTTATTTATTTATTTATTTATTTATTTCGGGTACATAACAGGTATGGGATAGATATACCCCAACCCTATGACAATGCACCACAGACATACGTTTTACATTACATTTGGAGTGTTATATACAATATACAATAAATAGAAATAGAAATAAAATAAAAAACAAACCACTAACTACTAAAAATAATAACAGCAATTCTAGACATAAAAACACAATAAATGACGAATTAAATAGATCCGGGTATGACCGCAAACGACAGAAGTTATTATATTCGGCGCACATTCTATAAACTGGAGAATTCATGGCTGAATTTGTGTTTTTAGCACTCATGGAGAACACATCACCGTTTCTGGTTGGTACATTTGGTACTCGTATATTAAATTCGCATAAAAGTTCTGGGCAATCCATATCATGGTTAAATAACTTATGTAGGACACACATGTCAATCAGTCTGCGTCTGGCTTTGAGAGTATTGAAAGAATTGGTGAAGTTAGGAAATTTAAATTTTAGATACATCATAAATTTGCATTGTTTTTTTTCAATCCTTTCAATATAGACGGCATATTGGGGGTTCCACACCGATCATGCAAACTCTAGAATGCTCCGCACCATAGTGCAGAATAGTGCTTGGAGAGTCTGACTTTCTTTAAAATCCTTACAAGATCTAATCAAAAAACCCAATTTCTGTAGGCTCTCTTAGTTATTAGGTCAACGTGCGTCGTACAACATTTTGCTATCCAATACAATACCCAGATCTTTTATACAAGATACTTCGTTTAGAAGCTCGTTATTTATATTATAGTCGTAAACTAATTTCTGGCGCTTCCTTGTGAACTTAATAGTTGAGCATTTCTGAGTATTTAGTGTTAAGAAATTATTTTTACAGTATTTCGCGAACCTATCAACATCTAACTGCATTTTTTTGCAGTCATCTGTTGAATTAATAGCTCGATAAATCTTGATATCATCTGCATAAATAATAAACTTGGAATTCTGAAAGCATTCCGAGGCGTCATTCAACATTAGGATAAAAAGTAACGGGCCAAAATGCGACCCCTGTGGTACTCCAGAGGTTACTTCAGCGATCTCAGATTTAAAACCATTAATGGAGACACATTGCGTCCTACCTGTAAGATATGACGTTATCCATTTCAGAAGGTCACCATATATACCGATAGCGTTCAATTTAGCAAGTAATAATGAGTGGTCAATTTTATCGAATGCCTTGCTAAAATCAGTGTACACTGCGTGTACCTCCGAGCGTCTGTCCATCGCAGTGTTAATATAATTGGTATATACAAGTAAATTTGATACAACTGATCTCTTGGAATAAAAACCATGTTGTTCTGGAATGATAAACTCTTTATATGTATTAAATATTGTTTTGTGTATTAAAGATTCAAGAACTTTATTAAAGATGCACAACTTTGAGATTGGTCTATAACTTTCCGCAGCGTTTCTGCTTCCAGATTTGTATATGGGTGTAATTAGAGCATTTTCCCATACTTTAGGACAAGTTCCTTCTACTAGGGATTTATTGTATAATATTTCTAGAGGAATACTCAATGACGCTGCACACATCTTTACAAAAAAACTGGGAATGTTATCGGACCCTGCCCCTTCATTTATTTCCAAGGCAAAAAGAGTTTTTATAATCATTTCAGTGGTAATGGTACATGATGAAAGCGATACATGGTTTCTACTGGATATTCACATGGTGTTTATTCCAAGAGTAGGGGTGTATACAGATTTAAAATAGTCTGAGAATAAATTGCAAACGCCATCATTGGCAGTCTCACTGTTAAAAGTTAAATTATTAGGTATTCCCCGAATTAACTTACATGTGAGACCAGAATTTCTTCGAGTTGACACAGATTTCCGATTCTAGCTTACTTATATAATTATTATAGCATTGCTTAAATATGAGTTTAAACTGCTTTCGTAATAAACTGAATTTATTGTAGTCTATTGATGATTTATATTTTTTTAACTTTTTATGGGCTTTGTCCTTTTCCCTCTTGTTGTTGAGAAAGTGTCTGTTCTTAAGTTTGAGTTAGGTCTTGTTTTGTACAAGTACTTTTTTGTTTAAGGGTCGGGTTTTGACGTTCATATCTGCGATTCACCTCTACGCAAAAACTATTTAATATATTTCAATAAAATAAAAAGCGTTGTATTCAGTAATAAATTAGGCGTGTCGTCTGATATATTTAGTTTAACAAACACAAATATTCCAATTAATTTATTTTGTAATTATAATAACTTGAAATTATTTTGTAATATAACGCTACTGACGACATAAATAATACCCTTTCGATATCATATCATGGGCAAAAGTTGTTATATTATAAGAATTCTTTGCTCTGAGGAAGATTGCGATTTATTGCTGTTATTTGCAATTGGCGCCACAAATTAAGTGCAGCCATTGTCTCGTAGGTGGCTACTGTCGGAATCACAATCAGAATTATGTATTAGAATATTAAAAAGAACTGGTGAGCTTATTAGTTTTTATATTTCTCATCTAATAAGCAGAATACGAAATATTGAAAATATAAAACGTCTGTCAATGCCTGACAGCCACGCTAGTCGCGTGACAACTGTGATCAGCTGTTTACGTTTATTTTCAATACAGAACCTAATTTGTTTGGAATTATACTATATTGAAAGATCGCACAAATTTAACTCTCTTGGAGTATATTAGCGTTCTAATTACGATAGCAGAAATGTTTTAGAAGAGGTAAGAATAAGTAAGACATGCAGAAGTATATAACCTAGCAGTTTGATCTTTTCAAAGGAGGCAATTAACTTAATCAACTAAATGCTGGTGATTATAAAACAAAAAAGACGACTTGTTATAACACTTGGCTTTGAATTAATAAATGACAAGACAGAAAACATTTTACAAGTCTTCACATGTAATTTGTTTAGAACATTATGTCGTGATTTGTGACATGTATATCTCAGACAAGAATGACTAATATCTATTTAAGTTTATTTGAGACCTAACTTTTGATGATAGGAATGTATCATTTTGTTTTCAACTATTATTACCAATATTTTTATATGTTCTCAAAGATTAACATGTGTTTTAAATGAAAAAATGTAATAATATTCAATTATATGGTAGGATTTCAATAAAACTTTTAAAATTTCATTCCAAATGTATTTTACTTATATCACTATACCTTAATAAATAAAAACAATCATTAACTTTCCTAACAATTAAGTATTTACATTTTCGGGACTGATTTAGTTTAGGGTCTCTAATACCCCACCACACATGTTCTCATGCAAACATGTACCACACCGTTGCAGGGTTAATATTGTGTGTTATTGTCGACACCAGGAATATTATTAGAGATATGATGGCTGTGAAACTGTGTGAAATTGATTTGAAATGTTTGTGGTTGAAGCCAAAATAAGTTAAAACAAGTATCACGTGCAGCCTTTGTTAAAAAATGATTGGTGTGAGTCAAAATGTAAGTTAGACGTTGAATTTTTTATCACTGATAGCTATAAAGATAGTTATTTATTTTCCATTATTTGTATCATTATTTGCGCGAATACTATTAAATTTTTTTATACACTACTTATTTTTCAAAATTTGCTTATATTTTATAGCTATTCTGGATATTCTCCACAAAAAAACATACTTTACTTGAATTGAGTGTAAATTTAAAAATACAAAAAATTTCTGTTAGAGATTTAATTGTTTTCATTTCTAATAAAATACTCTAAATAATAAATAATAATCACCGTCGGTCAGACGTTTTTCAGAGATCGTTATAAAATTATTAACTTATAATGCATGTAATATAATGCAGTCAGTTTTGGAGCCTAGGTTAATTTTACATTTGTACGAATTTGTAAATGTGAAAAGTAGTTGTTGTTATATGTATAACTCATCTAGGAGTCACCTATTTCCGGATTATCTTACTTATCACATCTTAGAGATTATTTGTAATGTATGATATTACCAGAATCCTCTTACATTTACTTGCTGCTAAAATATTACAAAATGTATGGCTATGAAAAACAGAGATTGTACATCTTGCATAAGTTGTACTGTTCCTATAGAGAGAGAAAACAATCTTTATTAGGCTATTGGCCAGTGGCCTTTCCGCCTTAGTACATACACATGATATTTGAAACAAATTCAAATAAATTTAAATAAATTTCACAGTAAAAATAAAATACAATCTTAATTTAGTATCTGTAAATATATTAAGTCTATTATTGTATATACTAGGTTAACAGTATATACAATAATAGACTTAATATATTTACAGATACTAAATTTATATATTTATATATATATATATATATATATATATATATATATATATAACAACATAACATCATTGCTGATATAGTTTTTCAAATAACGTATGTGTTGGATGTTTTTTGCGTATTCTCTGTAAAGTTCGCGTTTTGTTCTGATTAGTTTCAGGATATATCTCGGTAGTTGAAATTTATAGAAATTCTTTCGTATATTAGGAGTATGTTTTGTAATAGCCTTGGAAAGTGTGTTATTAAATTCTTCGATCTTCTTTTCGTTTACCGGATTCGCGCCATTTGTTATTACATAGTTCTGCATTTCAATGTTTACCTGTTTAATGTCTGTACGTTGTAAGTCTAGTCTCAAAGGTGTTGGTATAAATATTAGGCGAGTTTGTAGCCTGAATTTGTGAAACTGTATCGCTAAGTGGTCTATCCTAGATCGGGCGTTAAAGTAAAATCTGTGATATTGTTTGTCAAATTTTGTGTATGAAGGAGTATGTCCGGTGTAGTATTTTGATTGGATGACATTATGAATGTGAGGTCAGTAGGGCGTCGAATGAAGTCAGAGTTTTGTAGAAAGGTCTGCAACTGTTGTTTCTTCTGTTTGTTAATGTTAAAGTCACCTATTATAAGGGAATATTTGTACAGAGATGCCTGATAAAAATGTTTTGTTCTAAGGATGAGTGTGGGTGTATGTAGGTTAAGAAAATATGGAGCTTGTCATCTTGAAATGGTAATGTTACGTGTAAGCATTCATTCATCGGATTATTTATAGCCGGCGGATTAGCTTTTCCAAGTTTGTAACGCGGATTAATTTTATTAAACAACCGCCTCTGACATTTTGTAGTCTGTGTCCATTCCGTTGTAAGATCTGCCAGTCTCTGTATGTTACTTTTGTATCGTCTTTAGTTTTTGTCTCTACAAACAATCCACATTGTATGTTATTATTTTCAATGAAATGATTAATTAATGGAATTTTGCTTGTTTCAGTTAGGGAAATGTCTTTATTTGTTATATATATATAATCTGTTGCCAGAAAAAACAAATTCAGTTTGAACATTAAAATTTATTAAAAAGCGTTTTTTGAGTTTATTCACTAATTCATCGCCGTGTATTTTCTTAGGGTTATTGAATTTGTTAATGGTTGTGTTAACTATATGGTCGTGGATGGTTATGGCAGAATGAATTCTTGAACATGATTTTGCATCGTCGGAAACTTCATGCGACTTAACGTTGGTTGCCTTTATAGGCATGTTTGGAATTCCAGGGATAGGTTTAGTGGGACGTTTGGGACATTTTGGGGACCTTGCTACATGGTCCTCTGCCTGACAAGCCGTACATTTGATAGGTAGTGTTGACGTGCAGTAATTAGTACTGTGTAGACCAAAACACTTCTGGCACTTAGTTACCGTTGTACAATTATTTGTGGTATGTTCAAAGCTATTACATCTTCCACATGGATGTGGAATAGGGGGTGGAGCGGCGCTTGGTTGCACGGAATAATGTCTACTCTTGTCCATTTCAAATTAGAGTTTCGTGTGATTTGAGACATGATGTTATTACTCTTATGAATGATGTTGGTATGGCTGTAGTTCTTGAAATTATCTGTTTACAATATCTAAAGTTGAGGTTTATTTTTGTTAAGTGATTTGAAATGTCTTCATCTGACAATTCACGTTCGACGTATGTTATAATTGCAGAATACGATGTAGTCTGGTTGCCTGCATTTGTTGTTGATGTATTATTAATAGTATTCACTATAATATACTCTGTTACTATGTTGTCTGTTTTAAGTTTAAGTGTGTAATCTAATGCAGTTGTTTCATTATTAGTTTTGAGGATAAAACCCACCACTGTTTTAATAATCAAGTCTGCATTTTGTGGGTTTTCTTGTTCCCATATGTTTGCAAATTGTATACGAGTGAGATTATCTTTAGTTTTAATTTTATATGTTTGTATGTAAGTTTGTTGGAATCTTGGGTAGGAGGTGTGATATTTGTTGTTTGTGTGATGTTTGTAGAGGGTACCTGTTCGTTGTTTTCCAAATGTGTTTGTGTACGTGACATTCTATCTGAGTTGTTCGGTCTTCTGGTTCTTGTTTGCTGTAGTTTTTTTTGGGCGACCACGTTTTCTTTTAATTGCGAAGCCATCCTCCCCTTCTTTGGCCTGGGAAGAGAATCCAGGAGATTCATTGTCCTCCGATTCGTCGGATGCCTCCATTTATACTTATTAATTTGCGTTTGAACTTTTAAATTCCACGTTGTATTATTTGTTAAAGTTGTCAAAAGTAACCTTCACTCGACTCCCTGTTCCTATATTTTCTCACATTTTACATTTCATTTGTTGTGAATTAATAAAATAAAATTTTCGTATAAATGATCCGTTAGAAAGTTATAGGATATCAAATTTCAGATGCTAATAACATTCAGGTTAGATTTTGTTTAAATGTTCATAGGGTCGTCCCAGTTCAGGTTTTCAGCCGATTTCTTTCAGGTTTCCCCGAATTTTGATCACAGACCAAAAATAGTCTATTTCAACTATATTATATATCGAAAAAATTAGAAATTCGAAATTGTTTGTGATAACAATACCTGCCTTATATAGATAGCAGTGCTGTATTCGAAATGTAAAACGCAATTAAAATTTATGCACAAATTTATAATAAATAAAAATAAGTTAGATATTAGCCACATCCAATACTTAGTTTGAAAATATCTAGTAGTATTTAGTATGGATGAGGTGTAAGAGTAGGACGGAGAGTGGTTGGAGAAAGGATAGAGGAAGGATGTATGAAAGAGTGGGTATGTCTGAGGTGTGGGTAGAGGAGAAGAGAGAAGAGGAGAATTTTTGTTGAGGTTTGTGATGTGGAGGGACAGTGAGGCAAATGCCAATAAAGGTCTTTTTTTTTAGTAGTATTTACGAAAACGTAGAGGGAAAATGTATATTAGATGGATAGACATTTTCCAAGTAGCCTAATAAAAAGGATTCTCACATAAATAGGACTTCAGTTCGATTTGGTTGGATGTGGTTCCATTTGGTTCAATTCCATTCAATCCAGTTCAACTTGGTTATTATTTCACTTCATTTTCAATCTCTTTTTTATTTTATTTGTTTAGTTATATATTACTTGTTTATAAGTTGTGGTAAGTAATAAATAAATGCAGTAAATAGATATTTCTATTTGTTACAGCTATCATGTATCATGTTGTGAAAGATTTAATAATTCCTCATCAAATATTTGAGTGACATGCAAATATTATTTTAATATTTATTGATATAATTTGGAAAATTACTCAGTAGTGAGCCCACCTACTGTTTGCTAATGAATTCCTGTTCATTTTGAGAAAATTTACCTATAGATACAGTTAATTTCAATAGATACAGTTGATATCAATATAGAATTGACATAAAAATAAACCCAGTGTTGGGGTATATTTATCATATGAAAAATCAGTGAGTTGATAATTATTAGTGTTGCTTATAATTCATTACTGTAAGGAATTATAAATAATAAATTAGAAATAGTAAACTAGAGATATTATAGAAATATTCGTGTGAATCAAATTTTGTCAAGATTCACCAGTTCAAAATTCAAATATTTTATATATCTATTATGCATCAAGAGATTATATTCTGTATGTAATTCATATGAACAATATAGAAACTTTATTATTATATTTTTGCTAAAATTCAGATAATATTATTCACAGCCTAACAACCAATATATAATCAATTGCAATGGAAATTTGCAACTATGCCAATGAGAAAAGTAATTCTTGTTATTGTATATCTGATGATAACTTGTATTACTAAATTTATAATTAGTGATGGATACAATAAAATTAATGATATTGATAGTCAAACTAGGGAATTAAAACTATGATAATAATCGTTGGCGATTTGAGTATTTCACATAGTATTTTACAACATTGCTGCACAAAATTAGTGCAATATCAAATGGTGTGAATATAAGTGGACTTGTAGCTAGAGTATGATTTGTTGACAATATTGTTTGCAATATGTCCCAACATTTATTTTTAGTTGTTATATGCTAGCTAAAAGATCACTTATATATCTTCATATGTAAGATTTAGACAAAATATGGAAATTATGGAAGGAAATTACACTGAAAAATCACGTCTATATTTATAAGTATCACAGATATACTGCATAACTTTCTTGTTATATTATGGCCTAGGAACCTTTTTTCCTAAACTTCAATTTAGTCACCTATTTCCGGATTATCTGCTTTTAGTTATCACATCTTTGAGGTTATATAACCTACCGTTTTCTTTTTCAATGTTGTATTGTATCAATGTTAAATTGTATTGTAAGTTCTAAATTGAAAAGGAAATAGAGACATTTTATTATTATTTACATAATTTCTAACCTATTAATATCTAAATGTCAGTCATCGAGCGAAACTATTGCAAATCCAATTTGCGCCAGACCACAGAGCATTATAAGAGAGTGTTCAAGTCCATGTTAAAAGTTGGCAACACTTTGCAGCACCACTCGCAACGCTCCGGCGGCGTCACAGGAACTAATGAGGTTGCCTATGGTTATATTTGTGATAATATTGCATTTGATTTAAAACTATTTGTAAATAATGAATTAGGGAGGAAAACACAAATAAACAAATTTAAGGTTGGAAAATATTTATTAATATATAGATGTGAAGAGTTGAGGATACATTACTGCTGAAAACACATACATATATATCTGTTTGCAACTTCATTTGCATTTAAATACATATAATATTTATAATACAATGAAATGCAGGAATAATATACTCTATATCAGGAAACCTAATAAAAGAGATTCTCAAAATAATATTTCATCACCATGCGCCAGACACAGCGTTGCAATTTTATGACACAAGTGATTGAATGGCGGAGAGCAGTGAAACCACTCTAACCACCTGGCAATGCAGATGGGAAGGGACTGCGAAGGGATGCTGGACAAAGAAATTCATCCCCGAAATTAAGCCTTGGGTAACAAGAAGACATGGGGAGCTGGACCATTGGTCTACGCAGCTCTTGTCGGGACACGGCACCTTCCAGTCCTACCTCTTCCGGATAGGCAAGGCCGCAGTGGCTAGATGTCGGTACTGCGTGGACGTTGACGATCCACTCCACACACTTTACCACTGTCCGAGATGGCATGAGGAAAGAACCGTACTATGGACTGAACTTGGAGGTGAAGCCACCCCTAGAGAAATAGGCCAATGTATGATCGACGACGAAAGAATGTGGAAAGCCGTCACCAGGTTTGCCGGCAATGTTATGAGACAGAAGTACAGTGACGACCTAAACAGATGACTGACGCGACCAGGACAACTGACAAGACATACACGAGACCAAGACAAACGAGCAGACCAAAACCATCACGCACCGAGCAGCAGAAAGGGTGCGAGAAAATCAGAAACAGTGCGTCAGTGCGAGTGCCTACGCGGCAGTGCCATGAGAGACAACGATAAACAGAGCGAGAGACTGACCTACGGACTGACGAGTGACGGTACGGGGGGCTTAGCGTGCCTCTGAGGCGGACAAGCCCCTCGCTACAGAACCTGAGTTTTTGGTTTAGCCGGTAGGCGCCCCGGACAGAATGCGGGGTGAATCCGGCACTACCCGCGCCTCTAACACCAAGCGGAGGATAGGGGGGTGCGGGAGTCTTTTGAAGTATCCACCTCAGACGAAAAAAAAAAAAAAAAAAGTGATTGAATGGGGTGCGGGACGTACACGTAACCATTGCCAACTGCATCAATGACGTAATCCTATAATAGATACATCTATAAATAATACTACTCAAATAAAGGGGTCGTAATTAATTAGTTCAATTTAATATTGGTTTTTATTAGTGTTATCTTCTTTTTATATATCATTCGTATGCTGCTTAATTTAAACATATTGTTTTTATATTGTTGTTTTATTTTTATCTCTGGTTATCTTGAATGTGGTTTAGTGTAAAAGTTACATATACCGTTTAGTTTTTCGTTTAGTTTTTTTATCATATTTTGATTGAATTTCTTACGTTTTTTCCCGCAATATACTATGCATGTACCATCTCTATATATGTATAATTCAGCAATATCGTTTGTCTATTAGGATGTATAGTCGGGGAAAGCTTTCCTCTTTGAAGCACTATAAATTTAGCATACTTAAGTTCAATTGTCTTTTTTGTAGTTTTTTTTTAATTTTTCCACACGTTTTCGGAAAAAAACTACTAGATATTATCAACTTAATTTTGTATGAAGCTATTATCTCACGTAACACCGTCCTAAGTAGTTTCTAGTAAAAATCGGTCAAGGGAAAGTCCATGTTTACGCACGGTAAAAAATTAACACTACGTTTAGGAAATTTTGTAAAAAAAATCTTATTTATTATTTTGAGTATTTTTTATAAATGGAACAAAATTACTCTTACAGAAATGGCACTGTGCCAATTATTCAAATTCATGTAAAGTATGTTTTTTTTTAAATATCGAGAAATGGTATAACGATAAATACTCGCGGAAAAAATTATGAAAATAATGATAAATATAACCATAATATATAAATATAAAATATTTAGTTTTCTGTAAAAAAATATTGTATTTCCTAAAAAATAAATTTGATTTTAATTATTATACGTATAATAAAGTTATGTACACGGTCACATTTGTTTTAACATATATTATTTAATGTGGACAAGATTGAAATAGGAAGGCGGTTTTCTGGCATTGATTTTTCTTCGTTTTCAAGTACAGGAGTTATAGTGCTATCCTTCATATAATTTATTTATAATATAATTTTATATAGAGCTACAGTTCTTCATAATTTGTCTTGTTGAATATTATGCTGACCATTTCTCCTTTTGTTGTTATGGTTTGTGATGTTTGCTTATATTCTTCTATCTGTTGGATTGCTAGGTTCTGCCACATATTTGCGAAATAGGAATTTATGTCGTTTGCTATTTTCGTTTGCTTCTTAGAGTTTAAGATGTCCGTATTGTAATTTATTCTGTGTTTCTCCTTACTTGACTTTCTCTTTAATTGTCGATTTATTAATTTCCCTATCTTTCTTGGACTCGATTTGTATTTTGTAAAGGTATTTGCATAGTAATATGGTTTCGTGTTCTGCATTAAGGTAGTTGTTTTCTACTTTTCGTGGTGGTATATTTCTTATTTTCTTTCAGATTTTGTTTTTTTTAAATAATTTATTAATATTATATTATTTTTTAATTATGTTCTATAGTTCTTCGTTTTTTTCAGTCCTTTAAGTATGTGTGTATTTTGATTATTTTCATTTGTGTTGTAGAGTTTTAAATAGATTCTCAAATTCATGTATGCTGCTTGTTTTAATTGTTTTTATCTCGCTGGATATTCTTAATTTGGTAAATTTATTGTTTCATATTCCCTTTCACCCCTTCGCCTGTTAGTCGTCACTAGTTCTGTCATTCATCTTACGTTCTGTTATATATATATATATATATATATATATATATATATATATATATCCAGCTGTTAAGCTGGTAAAGGGTTTCAGAGTAATAAAACTCTGAGAAATTCCTATTGATATCTGACGATATGATCGTGGAGAAATCTAATTTTGCTCTGCCAGCACGCCTACTCTCACGTCCCAAAGACCGTAGTCGCGTGATCTCTGGGTCCATGCTATATAATAGATATGCGTTATGTACACGATAGAAGGTGAAAGATGAGTCTCCGGTGCCTTAAGATAGAATAGATTAGGTAAGGGAATAAATCCTCCGCAGAAAAATTATTTGAACGGATTTATTGGAAACAAACTAGATATGAACAAAAGTCTCATAACCTATGGAACCACTGTTCACACCAAAAGATGTAGGCCCTAAGCCCAAATAACACTGTCAAAGTTTGGGATAATATACCGACTCTAAGGAATAACATCTATAAACTAAAATTCAACAAATCCTGTAAATTTTCAACTCTTAATATATACTCCTTACTTAAAACTGGTATACATATATAACATCAACACTAGACAAACTTTCCTCCAAAAATATCAATAGCAGTATTATGCAATTAAGAAAAACCGATTCCTCGAAACGTCAGAATCTTTAAAGGTAAATCCCCAATGAAAATAATTAAAGGCATGCCTATTTTTGGAACTATATATAGAATAGGAATGGGAAAATCATACACATAATCACAAAAGTTCACCTCTTCACATCTCCTAGGCTATCATTCTAAGCCCCAACAAAAACGAAATGGAAAACGAGAAATTAGAATCAACGTTTACGGCGCAGGGACCGGATAACCGAGTGCCGGTCGGTGAAGGTATCGGAATGGGTGCCTCCCGACCGTCAGCAATCGACCAACAAAGCTACAACGCAACAACAACAAAACCGGCATACAAACAGCCAAACCCTTTCACAGGGAGCGGCATTACACCGAGGACACCGGTAAAACACATGAAAAATCGTAAAACCAGTCGCTGCGACGATTCCCTAGAACCCATAACATACGGGAAAAAAAAACAGGGCGAACTATACAAGAACTCACGTGCAGAGATATTAAATATGGACAAATTGCCACCTTAGCAAGAAGTGCGAAATTGTCCACGCCGTCAAATTAAACCGAGTGAATGATACACTACATAAGATGTGAAACAATTAACCCAGAAGCAACAAAGAACTCCATATATCAAGGTGCGAACCAAATCAGGGAGCTTATAACAAAACAAATACGGGCAAAATGGGAGAAAATACCCACCGAGGACGCCTGGTAGCGACGACTTGAACACCAATTCTCCACGAATACCATACAAATATCGTTGCGGAATAAACAAACAACATACAAAAACCGTCACGCTCCCAGAGGGGCAGACATACGCAGACGTGGTTCGGAGGTACCGAGAGATGGACCACACCACCAACAATGTGGTCCGCGTCGATAAGACCGACAATGGGAACCTCCGAATCAGGATGCAGGGGAATAACGAAAAAACAGAAGCACTATGCGCAGAGATAATCAACAAAGCTCCAGGCGCTAAAACCAGAGTAACAGGGTCAGGTGTGACCTTGCACGTAAGAGAATCGGATTGTTTCACCATCAATCAAGAGGTAACGGAGGCAATAAAAGCAGCATAACTGAATGCACCGAGCCGTTCGGGGTATTCACGCCAAGACTCTCCCGCAACTCAACACAGACAATAGCTATAACGACTACGAAACGAGGAGCTGATGCCAGCAAGGCCAATAGGAGGGAAAATATCCCCTTTGGATGCAGCCGCCGTTGGATGGACGAGCACCGTCCAGACACTTGCACGGAACCAGACAGGAGGAGAAGATGGATCAAATGTGCCGAAGAAGGCCATCAGGCACGTGGGCGGAAACGTCCACCATACTGCCTATGTGCCAAGAAGATGGAAATGCAGTAGGCAACCTCCTTGAAGAAAATAACAGCGGAGAAAGTCAAGAGAAGGGCGAACACTCGGGCCAGACAACTCGCCCAAAATGATGCAGTCAATTAGCGTCACACAAACCGTTGGCAGAGGAGCCCACCAACTGTTGCTCGCCTCTACAAACGAAAGAAGTGCACACGTCATCATTGCAAGCGAATCAAATCGTAAGAAACTGGACTGGGTGACAGATGGGCCCACGCGGTTCACCCACAGCGGAATAGCCTGGGCTACGATTGGAGACTTGACAATCATATCAAGCTACTTTTTTTCCAAATGGCGACAAAAACCATGAGGACAGATGAATCAATACTCTGGAGAGGACAACCAGGGCCATAGGCGGACAATTGGTGATAGCAGGGGACCTAATGCGAAGGCGGCCTACTACAGGAATGGCAGGTGCTGGGGGAGGAGAGGCTGACCGAACACCTGTACATAACGTACAGCATAACACCAGGCAAGACGGATGAGAAGGGTCTACTGGTGGTGTCAGCAAGTCGCCGAGGACGAAATCAAGCCAACAACGCAAGGAGAAAATTCCAACGAGCTAGAGCAGTGGGGACCGTGACCGAGCACCACCGATTGGACGATAACTTTTGATCCTGTTTTGTGTATTGGAATTATTATTGTTTCCTTTAAGCAGTCTGAAAATTCACTAGTTTTTAAAATTTTATTTATGAGTCTTTTGAGTATTGGAGCCAGCTCAGTTTCTAAGTGTTTCACTAAGTTATTTGTTATTTTATCCTTTCCAGGTGCTGAGAACTCTTTTAGGTCTTTTATTATTTTCTTTATCTCCGATTCCTTTGTTAAATAAAATTTTGCTTTTGTTACGTTTTGTGTTAAATACATTTGATTATTACTATGTTCAGTTATGTTTGTGTGGTTTTCTGCTAGTTTTTTTCCTATTTCTGAGAAGTATTTGTTTATTTCGTTTGAGATTTTTTTTTCATGATGTGTTGTGGTTAAATCTGCTTTTTCCAATTCTGTTATTCCTCTTTTACATTTTTTTTACTTCTATTTAGCATTTTGTTTATTTCATGCCAGGTTTTTGAAGAATTTCTTTTTGCATTATTTATCTTATTTCTGTAGTAGTTTATTTTTCGGTCTTTAATTATTTGCTTGGTATTTTCTCTGGTCTTCTCATATCTTCGTTTCAGGAACTGGTTTGTGGGATTATTTTTCTATCGTTGACAATAATAATTCCGTTCTTTAATTTTTGTAATTGTCATTGTGCTCTTTTCTCTTAAATGTCCTTCTTTTGGTATTGATTTGTATTAAGTTCATCAATGTTCGTATGAGTTCATCAAAGGTTTCGATCGTTTTGATTTATTTTTTAAATTCGTTTTTAATTGTGTCATATTTGATTTTTATTTTTGTTGTTTTTACAAAAATGGGATTTTCTTTCTTATTTAGTGACCACTCTGTTACTATTGCTTTATGGTCAGATAGGTTTAGTTCATCTATTTGTATGTTACGTAATAGATTTTTATCGTTGTATAACACATGATCGATTGTTGATTTGATTTTGTTGTTTCTATCACTTCTTGTGTGGCTCAAGTCTGTTCATTATTGTGTAATCTTGTTCCGCAATTATCTCGTTGTATTTGTGTTGGCAATATTTATGTTGAAGTCTCCTAATACAATGTGGTTCCTTTTTCATTGAGTATTGTTTGTTCGAGAGTTTTCAGAAAAGTGTCATTTTGTACATGTGGTGGTTTGTAGACTAATGTAAGGTACGTATTGTGTTTTTGGAGTAATATTTTAATTATTTCGATATTGTTAATAGTTGTGTTCAGAATTGTATGAAATTGTATGTTGTTGCTTAAATATAATGATATACCTCCTTCTCGTATTTTCCTACAGTTATGTATGTGTGTGTAATTTGTGATTTGAAAGTTTATGGTTTCATTACTGTAAAGCCATGTTTCAGTAAAAGCACATCTAGGTTTTTATATAATTTTGGTAGTAGAATTATTTCGTCAAATTTAGTTCGTATGCTTCGTATGTTTTGCAATATTATATTAGTTGTTGTAGAATTCATTTTTGATTTTTTTTAAATCTTATATTGTTAAATTTATTTGTTTTATTGTGTTTTCTTTTTTTTTCAGTTTTTCAATATCAGTCATTGAATAAATTGCAATTTCTTTTCCTTCTTCTGATTTTCTTACATATATTCTTCCTTCTTTTATCCATACAAATTTATATCCATCCATATTTTTTTAGCTGCCTTGCCTCATAAAACAGACTACTGTTTTGCTGGTTAGTTCGTCGCCAATATATATATATTGTTTTATTTATTCCTTTCAAGTCGCATTTCTTTGTTTTTATTGATTTTATTTCCTTTCTTTTTTCTACTATCTTGGTTTTTGTGTCGACATTTATTAACTTTACAATTATCAGGCTTGCATTCGTTTTGTTAGGTTTTCTATAAGCTTCTATTATATTTTTTTATGGAATGTCTACTCCCATACCTTTTGTGATTTTTTTAATTACGTCCATGACGTTTTCATCATTTCTTTGGTTGGGAACTCCAGATATCACGATGTTAATTTTTATTTGCTGTTGTTCTAGTCTATTATACCTACTATCTATGTCTTCCAGTTTTTCTGTTAATTCAGCATTTTTTGTTTTGTTTCTTTTAATAGTTTTATAAAACTTTTGTTTTGTTCTTGCGTATCTTCAAATTGTTCTGACATATATTCCATTACCTTCTTAATTTCTTTCATCGAGTTTTGTAACTCTTTTAACGCTCCTGATCTTAATGTGTTCTTGATTTCATCTTCCGTATTCTGATTGAGGTTGCACCCTCCGTTTTAACTGTGACTTCAGGCTCTTCTTCAAGAAATTGTTAACAGCACTTACTAGTACATCACTTTTAAATTTTAACTTCAAAACTGCTTCTCAGTTTCTTTTGGCATATGTGTTTCGCTCTGTAAAGTTCCCTTTCTTTCCATCCTTATTATTATTTTTTCATATAGAGAAGACCGAAATCGTATGATATATTTACTAAAACACAATAATGAAGATCATCTGTTTGTTTAATTTGATGAAATCCATTATCGTTTATATTGTGAATTGTTAGGAATATATTTTTAGGTATAAATTAATGATGGTAAGCTTCGATAAAATTATGTTTAATTTAAGAATATATGAATTACAATGTACCGTTCTCTGCAACTTAAATATGATGGAATATTGCCGGCAAAACGGATTGCAATATTACCTAAAAATGTCAATATAAGGCAACTTACTTATTTATGAACTATTATTTTTGTTTTTTATGTTTTAGTCTCTATAAACGTAAATTCGAGGGTTGCTATTTATGTATTCAGAATCAATAAAAAAAACAATGTTGTACTCTCCTTTAAGATCTACACATTTTTGCATTCGATTAAACCAATTAGCAATGATATTTCTCCACTCCGAAGTAGGGCTCTCCAAAACATGATTTTTGAATACATTAACAGATTCTTGCGACATCTGCTGCTTTCAGTTTCAGTCTTATAACAATAAATCCAATATTTATCACATGTGTAGATGTTATATTTTGTATTTTGTAGATGTTCTCCTCAAATTTCTTGTTTTTATGGCCTAGGTTTTTTTTCAATCAATTTATTTTTTAACTTATTTATTATCTTACTTTAGTTCTAACATGTTTGAGGTTATTTAAATATATAATGTATGTTACAAGAATCCTCTTATATTTACATGCTGCTAAAATATTATAAATTTATTTACATCATTTCTAACCTATTAGTAAAATTAATCTTTTCATTGAGTGAATCATTGGGAATCTCACAATCAAATTAATATTATAAATAATATTTTAAATTATCATTACATCATCATCACATCAAATGACAGCAGTGGATTGCTACTATTAGAAAATCTACCACCTACTTTGAGACAAAATTTATATTTTCAGTTGGATGGAGCAACAGAACTTAGTAAACGATTAGAAGCATGTGTTGCTCAAAACGGTGCCAATTTCGAACAGTTTATAAGATTATTGTGTTGTCTTGTATTTTATAATTTTTAATTTTGTTAAACGTCTTCAACGTTTTTCTTCGATTTTCCGAGTTTCCATGGCGTCGTTAATTTTACTTTAAAACAATCAATGTGATCTCCAAATTTTTAAATGCAATTTCCTTTAAAATGTGTTTATATAACTATATACATATTTTATACGATGGTAAAGAGAATTAACGGAATAATATAAAAACCGTAAAAAACCTATGTGTCATTTGAGAAACGAAACTTGTATACACTTCCGGCCAAACCGGAAATGAATGTTATTTTTTAAATATCCACAAAATGAATGTGCAGTATAGTATACTGAATTAAAAAATATTCAACCGTTTTTTCGTCAATCGAGAAATAAAGAAGTTACTTCTTATTTGTATCACACTGTATACATAGCCAAAAGAATTATCCTTGAAGGCATTATTACGAGATAGGGGTTTAAGCACATTTAAAACACAAATACTTTTTTTATTCGCATATGTAAATATTATACTTATTTACGGATTCTGCAATGGAAATGCAAACAATTGCCCTTTCGATATTCTAAATCAATACCATTCATCATTTATTTAGTCTAACTTTAATTCGGTTACGAGCCGTGACATATCGTTAGGTCAAATTTATTTATATTTATATCCTATTATAACAAACATATTTCATATCATATACAATTCTTTCTTTGTAAAAATGTTGTCCTTATAAAATCACATTACCACCGATACATTTGAAATTTGTTATTTTTAATGAATTGGTTTTCCAAGACATAATACTTCTCTTCTCATTCCTTTATATTTACAAACATCAATTATCGAACATTGTGTAAGCTAGTGCAATTTATCATAATTGATACGTACATACCATCATATTAAATTTTAATATTTATTTAAACACATGTGGTACTATTCACACTTTTCCTAATGTATTTGTTGTTTATTTAATAATTTTTATAGTATTTGCAATGCGAGGTTAATTTCAACACGATATATGAACACAATAATGAATGCAAAACAATATATGTTGTTCATAAAATGTACAGATAATATAAAAAATCGTACATTTTACATTATAATACATATAATAATTCAAGGACAAATGTTTGAAAAAATAATATTTGTCCATTATTTTCATGCGATTGTATTGAAAATGTACATACATTCCTAATTTTTAATTCTGATTTGAATTATTATTTCTATTTGACGGAAAGACCCGTGAAGGGTCAATAGTCTAATAAAGATGGTTATATATATATATATATATATATATATATATATATATATATATATATATATTATATTCTTGATAATTTTAAAACAAACAGTGCATATAACCTGAAATGCATGTATATTCAAAAATAATACTCATGTGACTTTTCAGTTTTGTATAATTTTTCTTGTTAATAAAATACTCGAAATAAGTAATAAGTATTTTGTACAAAATTTTATAAACAATATTGGAAAATCAATTTCCCCCACCACAAATGTTACCTACATGCAAAAGCTATGTTTATATATTTAAGTGGCGGTTAATTTTATATTTTATTTGTTTACAACTTGAATCTTCATTTGGCTGACGTATTTATTTATTCACTGTCACGATCAAATTATTATTATAATAAATATAGTAATAGGCGCCATTAAATTCTGATCGTTTTACATAATTTAAGTCTATATTAACCCAGTAAGTAATACTTTTGGTATGCTGGAACCATGTAAACAAATTTGGAATAACTAGTTTATGTGCCTAATTTTAGTACGTTACGTTACGTTACGTTACGTACGTAGTAAGTTATAGAGCACTCGGCATATTATTTAGCATACAATTGTTTAACTTATATTGTCTATGGAAGTTATTTAGATTACTTATGACAATGACACAATTTATATATTATAATTTATTTTTATTTCTATAATATTCATAATCTTTGACGTGTTGATTACTTTATTATATTATACTAAAGCACTGAATGATGAATGACCTGCATTTGTTTTATTTTCTTGGCCTATTTAAGATGAATATCAGTACTAAACATCGCCTTAACTATATATTTCTGGAGTTTTTCTATTTATTCCTATATTCATTTATTTACTATGTCTGTAAATTCTTGATTTGTAATACATGCGAGATAATTGGAAATAAAATAATTAAAAATACATGATATCTACTGTAATTAATATTGGGTTATTGAACTGATAATTTGTGTTAACATATAAACAATATTGTCCACATTATTATTAATTCACAGGTCGTTATTATTATTTCAATAGTCATTATAATATTTACTACCAAGTACAATACATGTTTATCTAGTTTAAAATATGGAATACTCTAGACCAGTACGAAAAGTATTCTAATTGGAGCGAAAGAAATTCATATAATATTTCATTTGATTTATTTCATTTTCTCATTTATTTGACACGTATATTTATATGTACTTTATCATACGAATTATTGATAATTTGCTTCTGCAATCGGGACGATGGGTTATTTTGTCTTTGTTTATATAAATATAAATTTGCATTTATTTAAACAACAAAGTTACATATTCTATATAAATACAAAAATACAAAATATGTGAAGTTGTTTAGATATGATTGATGTATTTTTTCCTCTCTCCTCGCCTCGGGATTTATGGGTGATTTCCCATCTTGGGCTAACGGTATCGAGGGGTGGTGAGGTTTGTTCCCTGTCTTCCATTTTATTTTAAGTTGTTGTGTATTAGTAGATTTTTGATTTTGAGTTTGAAAGGAAGTAATTTAAGTGTTTTAATATACTCATTTAGTTCATTGTATTGTTTTATGGCGGTTGTTATTAATGTCTGTGAATATTGTTTTGTATGTTTATTTTTCCGTTCTAAGATGAGATTTTCTTCTTTTTTTCTTCTTCTGATGGTCATGTATTTGTTTGTTTGGTATTAGTTTAGTATTTATTTTGATTAAGCTGTTTTTAATTTTGTAGATTATTAATAGATTGTTTAGGGTGATCATGTTCTGTATGTTAAGTTCTTGTATCTTTTCATATAGCTCGATTGTAATTGTTCTTCTGTCTAAATTGTATAAGATTTTTAAAACTTTGTTTTGTTGAGTTTGTATCTTTGATATATTTTTCTTGCTTGTATTTCCCAGATGTTATTTAGGTAGTTATTTTGTGATGTGAAGATTCCATGGTATATTTGTTTCCTTGCTGAGTCAGATATATATTTTTTTATTTTGTATATTGCCGCTATCGTTTTGGAGTTCTTTTTTTGTAGGCGATCTATGTGTGCGTCCCATTTAAGATTGTCCTGTATCTTTAATCTTAGATATTTCACTTCTTGTATTTGTTTAATTTGTGTTCCATTAATGTGAATGGTTAACTCTATTGGTTGTTTTTGTGTGTTGAAAATCATGTAATTTGTTTTGGATTCATTGACAGTGAGCAGGTTGTTGAAGTATTATTTTTCAAGCTTCTCTAGGTCTGAATTAATGTTTGCTTGAATGGATTCTGGATTCTCTCCTGTATAAACAACGCAAGTGTCATCGGCATACATGTAAAGTTTACCCATTAGCTTCAAATCCACTATATTATTAGTATATATAATGTAAAGTGTGGGTCCTCCTTGTGGTATGCCGTATTATTGAAAAGCGTATTGTTCTTGGCATATAATTTTGTTTTTATTAAGATGATTGGTTATTTGAGTGTGTAGGTTTTTTTCTATGATTTTGTTCAGTGTGGATAGGAGTGAAATGGGTCTATAATTTTCAGGGCAGGCTTTGTTTCCTTTTTTGTATATACTAATGACAGTTGTTTTTAAACAATTTTAAATCTGTTATTATGTTGTTTAAGTCTTGCTAAGTTGTTTTTTGAAAACACATTCTTTCTATTTGTCTTTTCATTGTTGTTGTCTGTCCTTTTGATAATCTTTGTGCATTTGCTGTTTTCTATTATACTTTGTAACTGTTTAGATAGCTGTTCGAAACAGTATATTGTGTTGATGTCTATTTTCATTATTTTGTGTGTTACTCTTCTGTAATCTATTTTAGTTGACTCGAATCGTTTGTGTGTTGGTTTCGTTTTGTTTGCTTGTTTTATCTTTGTGATTATTGCCAAATGATCCGATATACTTGAGGGTTTGTTAGTAATGACGTGGTCTATTATTGAGTTTTTACAGTTTTATTGGGTCTTGTATAGTTTTGTTTTGATATTTTATTTGCTATTTTGTAGTTGTTTTCGTTTAGGATGTTTTTATATTCCGTTGTTATGTTGTTACTTTCAAGTATGTTAATATTTATGTCACCTATTATGATATGTGACTTTTTCTTATTTAATATATGGTGATATTAGAGTTATTTTGGTATTTTCTTGGTTTTATACTTTATATCCTTTCTGATATAAATTGCTATGCCTTCTCCTCTTGTCTCTCTAGAGTTGTATTGTGACTCGTAGTTTTCCATCTGATAGAGGTGTTTGTTGGTCGTGGTTAGCCATGTTTCCGTTAAAGCTATTATTTCTGGATTTTAGTATTTTTGGGAGAAGTTCGAGTTCATGTAGTTTCTTTTGTAGGCTTTAGATGTTGTGTAGGTTTATGCGGTACATCATGATTATCGATTAGTGTTTGTGTGGTTGTTTTGCACTTGTGCAGTTATATAAGTTTGTTCACGTCGGTCATAGTTTTGATTTAATTTTGTTACTTGTCCCTGATTTTCTCATAAATATCGCTCCGTCTCTCGTCCATACATATTTATATCCTTTCTTTTTTCTTATTTCTCTTGCTTTATAGAATAAGGAGTTTGTGTGAGCAGTAAGTTGTTCGGTTATGTAGATTTCGTTCTCTTTTCCCTTGAGGGCACATTCTGTTGTAGTTATGAAGTCAATAGTCTTTCTCGCCTTTATTATTTTCGTTTTCGCTTCTTTTGTTTTTAATGTTACTAGGATAGGGCTTCTTTCGTTCGTGATATCTTTTCTGTCTGCAGATATTGTTTCCTCTGTGTCTATGTTTATATGGAGTTTTTTTTACAATTGTTTTTACTACTTCTTCCGAATTTTCGTTTTTTCCTTGTTTTTTTTGTTGTTTTTTATTTTGTCTCTCTCCGTTCGTTCGAGCAAGTCCTCTATTGCCTCAACGCGTTCTTCTAATATATCGTTTTGTTTTTTTCTATTTTTTAGTAACTTTTTCAGTTCTTTGTTTTCTTATATTTCGTCGAAATACTTGCTCATGTACTCCACAGTTTTCTGTAGTTCTTTTATTTGTATTTTTATGTCTTTATTTGTTACTTCTTCTTCACTGTCGCTTGAGATGTCTTTCGGTTTATCTTTTGCCATATTTTTCCTTGTTTTTGGCATTTTGTTGCGTTAGTTAGAGATAGTAAGTGTATTTTTATGTTAATATATTAATATTTATGATATTTTATTGGATCGGTATTTCATTGGGGACAAAAAAAGAATTTATTTTCAGTTCTGTCTATTTATTTTTGATTTAATACGTGGCACCGGTTTACGTAGCACGCACTATAGTAGAGGGAGATGGCGGGTTCTGGCACATCCTCCCGATCCTCTCGATCCTCTCGATCCTCCTCTCGGACTTTCTGGCACATCCTCCCGATCCTCTCGGATTTTCTGGCACATCCAGAAAACTGTAGTGTCGCCATCAAGCGGCAAATAGTTGCAAACTTCCTCTGACACACACACTCTGCTAGCATAAAACTACAGACAGCACCATCAATCGGCAACAGTTGCAAGCTTACGCATCGCCAGACGGGAAGCGCGGGCGATGGCGGGCGACGGCGGGCGACGGCGGACGACGACACGAAATAAAAGGACATGATCGCGGGGCGGGCGGGGGTGGCTCGGGTCGGTGACGACGACGACGACGGGGACGGGGACGGTGGCAGTGGGATGTACCGAATTTCAATTGTCTAACTTCTCTGCGGTCACGACAAAAAAAGTTTTAATTTTTTTTGTTTCGGGGGCGCTGAAAAAATACCTAATAATAAACTATGCTTGTGTCTGTGGTGCGTGTGTGTATGTGTGTGATTAAAATAAAAAAAACACTTATAATTTAAAATATATTTAAAAATTAAAAAACTACAATTTAGCTATCTCTCTATATATATAATTTTTTTTAAAACTATAATATTTGTGACGGTATGGGGTGGAGCGATTTACTCAACCTGAAAAAATAAAATTATTATTATATATGTGTTAATAAAATACAAGTCATACACACTTACCTCCACCCATACAATCCATACAATCACGAACTCTAATTATCTTACTCTAATATAATGGTGGTGATGGGGTGGAGCGACTTACTCAACCTGAAAAAACAAAATTATTATTATATATGTGTTAATAAAATACAAGTCTTACACACTTACCTCCACCCACACAACTATAAATTCCATGTCCCGGTACCAGCCTATGCGAAGGCACCGGACACCGACGGTAGGGGTCGTACGATTGGAGGCCATTCGTCCTCCTCTAACGGTATTGGACATATAATTTTTAATCTATTCTAAAAATATATAAAAAACCAATAATAAAATATAATAAGTAAAATGTATCTAACTTACTAACTCCTCCGTCGGCAGCGATGCCTGCAGCATCGCACGGACACGGTTTTCTAATCCTAAAATTAATTATATAATTTATTTATAATAGTTTTAAAAAAACAATCCGTGCAGTGTACTTACTCGGGTTTATCAGATGTGATATTCTGGAAAATGAAATTGAAATTGAAAACTTACGTTTATATATGAAAATTTTTGTTGAGGTTTGCACTAAATTTCAACATGTGTTATGATCGTTTTACACTTTATGATGATGGGGGACAATTTATTGAAGGCGCTTGTTTGTAAAAGTGCGCTGATATTCTGATGACTGCACAATTGTCGGTCAACTACCCGGAAATTAGCCAGATGCATAATCAGCAATTTGTTAACAATTACATTTCTAATTTAATAATTAATTCAAATTAAAACCCAAATATGTGACAACATGGTTGTTAATTTTGTAAACGAACTTACAAAAAACCTCCAGTCAATTTAAGCCAGTCGAACCAAATCCACCTTCGGCCCTCGCAGTAGCAGACAAAGAAACGACTTCTTCAATCTCGGGATAGAAGATGCGTTCGCAAATAAGTTGAGCGATGCGATCCCTTTTTTTTACATAAAACGGTTGCTTTGCGTGATTAAAGAGGACCACTTTCAAGATGCCTCTAAAATCCTAATCTACAACTCCGGCGCCCACGTCTATGAATTTTTCCGCCGCTAAGCCTGACCTCGGGGCAATTCTACCAAAGCATTCTGCGGGTAATTCAATTTTAATTCCAATATTGATAACTTCCTTGCCCCGAGCGGGGACTATGTAATCATAGGCGCTTCTTAAATCGTACCCTGCCGCTTTCTGCGAGCCTTTGGTAGGTGCAAAAGCTTCCGGCACAGCTTTTTGGAATTTCAGGATAATTTTATTTTTGTTTGATTGTGTGGTACACATTTGTTCTGTTGTAACGTTAATTATAGAATAAAACGAACTCATCTAGTCTTAAAGAGTTGCAGTGAATTATTGATAGGTAATATTAGTATTTATTCTAAAAATATATGTAATCTCACTCCACATTGGATCACGTAAAAACTTTCCATAATGTTAATTTACTTGGTGTCTTTAATTGAAATATTCGATCCATATAATTAGAATAATTGAAATGCAATGCGTATATTAGTTTTACATAATAGAATGTTGTTATTAATGCTAATACATTGTTGCAGTTTATTACCTTGTAGAGATGTGAATATAATTCTTTATGAGCAGTGGAGCCGTGTTTTAAAATCTCACTTTATTTTTAGAAAAATAGATTTAAAAGTGGAAAAAAATAAACATTTTTTTCAGTGCATAAATAGATAAATGTAATAATATTCATAATTTTTTTATTGAATAAGGATTTTTGATTTAGGCTAAAATGATACACTCCTTGTAGTGATATTTTTATAAATTGCAACCGATTTTTAGCCTAGGGCATCAATAGACAATTTGTCAATTTTTGGCTTGCGTTTATTATTCATTTCCACTTGTTGTATTAGTGCTGTGTGCAACCCCGAAGTCGACGTCTATGGATTTTCTCTCGCTATAAGAGCAATACACACACACATACTTTTTTAAAGTCACAGTTGATCCCGTAACAGCAGAAGCCATCGCGCCGGCCCGAAATGGTGTAAATGTGACATATACTTTTGGCGCCAAGTTTTCGTTATTGAATCATTTAAATTTCCGTTGATTGTTTGTTGTAAGAGTATTGTTTTCTTATAGTATGGCCTTAATATTTAAGAATCTAATCTATCTACCATAAAATCTGATGGTTTATTTATTTCGTTGGTAATAGCCGCCGACACATTTTACATGGAATTTTATTCAATGGTTGTTTTACACTTTCTCGCAATAATGAATTTGTACATATGGTGCCCAACGTGTACGTCCCACATTTGGCTATACTGAGAATCTACAATTCTTGTCAAATATTGCCTTTACTAATAGAAAAACATCATTTTCACACAGCACTTTTTGCCAAATTATTGTCAATCTATCTCATTTTATGTTATTTTATGTGTGGTTGCATACATATTTAGAAGCTATACCAACATTCAGAATATATACATTGTTGCCGTATTTAGATGTTTTATGTTCCTAGTGTTTACTATAATTGTGGGCATTGAAATTAAATTTGTGGATTCCAGTAAAGATGACGATCCTGAGTTTAATGATGACTTAAATACATTGCTTCATCTCTTTTTATTTTGATTTAAACTTGGAACTGGAATATATATATATATATATATATATATATATATATATATATATATATCGTTTTACTGAACTGATACTAATACTCTTAGAGCGATAGTAGGAACAGTGGCAACATCGCATGCGATAGGTTGAATGGCAGTACCGTATATTTATGAAACTTTAGGTACGTCACCGAATAAACATCAATATGTGTCCATGAAAATTTAGTATTTGCAGCTTCTAACGAGTAGTGAGATTCAGAAACCAACTAGAATCTGATAGCAGAAAGTGAGACAAACACGACGAGACCATACACGTGAAGAATCATTAATCGAGTGAACTGTAATCTAATTTGAAACACCATACAAAATCAATGTAAATTTGAATTTTACACCATTTCAGGACCACAATTTTTAGACACCAGGTGTCGCTTTAGAGTCGAATAGAGGTCAATACTCTGTAAATAAAAGTCAACCCAATGTTAATACTAAGGTTTAATAATTAATGTCACTTGTAATTTTTTTTCCAAGGTTCTGAACATATTTTATCAAATAACTAATATAATAAACTTGTTATCACAAGTGCCATAAATCTGCAACTAAAACGAATAGGCACTAGGTTCATATTTTTTTTTTATAATTGACCTATATAATTACCGATGGGGGCGCCACTGCGCCGGATCGAAATGGTGCAAAGCTGACATATACTTTTGGCGCCAAGTTTTCGTTATTGAACCATTTAAATTTACGTTGATTATTTGTTGTAAGAGTATTGTTTTCTTATAGTATGGACTTAATATGTAAGAATCCACTACCATAAACTCTGATGGTTTATTTACTTCATTGGTAATTGCCGCCGACACATTTTACATGTAATTTTATTTAATGATCGTTTTACACTTTCTCGCAATAATGAATTTGTACATATGGTGCCCAACGTGTTCGTCTCACATTTGGGCTATACTGAGAATCTACAATTCTTGTCCAATATTGTCTTTACTAATAGAAAAACATCAATTTTCATACAGCAATGTTTGCTAAATTATTGTCAATCTGCCTTATTTTAGGTTATTTTATGTATGGTTGCATACACATTTAGCAACTATACCAACACTCAATATATATGCACAGTTGCCGTATTTAATTCTTTTATGTTCCGAGTGTTTGCTAGAATCGTGGGCATTGGAATTATATTTTTGGATTCAGTGAATATGACGTTCCTGAGTTTGATGATGATTTTCAACTATTTGAAATCTGGGGCCAATAGCCGGTAGCAACAACATTGCCACTCCGTATGGAAAACGAATGCAGGACTTTTGGAGCGATAGTAGGAACAGTGGCAATTTTGCATGCGATAGGTTGATTGCCAGTACCGTAGTTTATATTTATATTTATGTAACTCCAGCTACAACGCGACCGAATAAACGTCAAAATGTGTCCATGAAAATTTGGTATTTACAGCTTTTAACGAGTACTGAAATTCAGAAACCAACTAGAATCTGATAGCGGAAAGTGAGACAAACACGACGAGACCATACACGTGAAGAATCACTAATCCAGTGAAATCTAATCTAATTCGAAACAGCATATAAAATCAATGTAAATTTGAATTTGACACCATTTCGGGACTTCAATTTGTAGACACCAGGTGTCGCTTTGCCATCGGATGGAGGTCAGATTGACCTCTATCCGCTGGTAAAACGACACCTGGTGTCTAAAAATTGAAGTCCTGAAATGGTGTAAAATTCAAATTTACATTGATTTTATATGGTATTTCAGATTAGATTACAGTTCACTCGTTACAAGCTGCAAATACGAAATTTTCATGGACACATTTTGATATTCGATACTTTATACGCTACTGCCAATCAACCTATCACATGATGTTGGCACTGTTCCTACTATCGCTCTAAGAGTATTCGTATCAGTTCAGTACAACGATATATATTCCAATTTCAAGTTTGAATCAAAATAAAAAGAGATGAAGAAATGTAAAAATCACCATTAAACTCAGGAACGACATCTTCACTGGAATCCACAAATTTAATTTCAATGCCCACAATTATTGACCTATAGAATTACCGATGGGGGCGCCACCGCGCCGGCCCGAAATGGTGTAAAGGTGACATATACTTTTGGCGCCAAGTTTTCGTTATTGAATCATTTAAATTTCCGTTGATTCTTTGTTGTAAGAGTATTGTTTTCTTATAGTATGGCCTTAATATGTAAGAATCCACTACCATAAAATCTGATGGTTTATTTATTTCGTTGGTAATTGCCGCCGACACATTTTACATGGAATTTTATTCAATGGTCGTTTTACACTTTCTCGCAATAATGAATTTGTACATATGGTGCCCAACGTGTTCGTCCCACATTTGGCTATACTGAGAATCTACAATTCTTGTCCAATATTACCTTTACTAATAGAAAAACAACAGTTTTCATACAGCACTTTTTGCCAAATTATTGTCAATCTGTCTCATTTTAGGTTATTTTATGTGTGGTTGCATACACATTTAGAAGCTATACCAACATTCAGAATATACACTGTTGCCGTATTTAATTGTTTTATGTTCCTAGTGTTTACTATAATTATGGGCATTGAAATTAAATTTGTGGATTCCAGTGAAGATGACGATCCTGAGTTTAATGATGACTTACATACATTTCTTCATCTCTTTGTATTTTGATTCATACTTTGAATTGGAATATATATCGTTGTACTGAACTGATACTAATACTCTTAGAGCGATAGTAGGAACAGTGGCAACATAGCATGCGATAGGTTGATTGGCAGTACCGTATAAAGTACCGAATAAACGTCAGAATGTGTCGATGAAAATTTGGTATTTGCAGCTTGTAACGAGTAGTGAGATTCAGAAACCAACTAGAATCTGATAGCGAAAAGTGAAACACACTCGACGAGACCATATACGTGAAGAATCATTAATCGAGTGAACTGTAATCTAATCTGAAACACCATACAAAATCAATGTAAATTTGAATTTTACACCATTTCAGGACTTCAATTTTTAGACACCAGGTGTCGTTTTACCATCGTATACAGGTAAACACTAGAAACATAAAACAATTAAATACGGCAACAGTGTATATATTCTGAATGTTGGTATAGCTTCTAAATGTGTATGCAACCACACATAAAATAACCTAAAATGAGATAGATTGACACAGGGGGTTTCAAAGCATAGGAGATTTGGCCGCATCGCCCTCACCGGCGTATCCATAACTAAACAGAATTTAGATGACCCACCTTACAGCTAATACAATTTGAGGTTATATTGTTTGTTATGTTTGTCTTAACGCTTGCACTCATTTTTATTCAAAATTCGATATATGTAAAAGTTTGGTGTGAATAATCATAAACGTTTATTTATTTATAATATCTTGTTTAGACAATAATAGACGTAATGGATTCAGGTAAACGTTATATGTGTGTAGTGCCCAATTGTATGAATACTTATGTTGTTGGTGTTGTTCAGAGGAGAAAGAGCTGGCTAGATTCTATTAGCTCAGCTTTTAATAGTAATGTTGAAGCAGTTGGTAACTTTTTCATTTTTGTAGACCACTTTGATGATAATTCATTCACTAATACTTTGAAAACACGTCTACGCTTTCTAGTCAATCCTACTTTATTTAATACAGAGTGTTTGGACAATGCTGCTACTCAAAATTTAGTATTACATGGACATTTTGAGGGAAATAATAACATAGCTCAGTCTTCTGCAACACATTTTGAATCAGATTCAGACAGCCCTGCCATACCATGTAAGAGAATAAAACTTTCTAGTATTGAATCAGATCATAATTATAGTTTACAAATTTCTAAGGTCCTTAATGTGAAATCCAGTAAAGCAACAGCTGTTAAATCAGTCAAGCTTAAATTTCTAGCCACTAAGGGCAAATATAAATTAACTAGGCAGCAACGTAAGTGCAGAAACTTACAATCTGAAGTTTGTAAACTTCAGAAGAAATTAGCAATTTGTAAGCAAAATGTATCAACTTTTTCACATTTAAAGGACCTTAAACACTTGAGTTCAACAGCTGTAATATTTCTTATAGCACTGTTTAGAAATGTCAGTAAAAACCATCCAACATGGTCATTTCAAGAAAAGGCTCTAGCTTTAGCTATTTATAAAAGAGCTCCACAATGCTATACATATTTGGAAAGCTTTCTTACCCTCCCATCAAAGGCAACTTTGCAGAGGGTATTAAGAGCTGTTCCTTTTCATACAGGCATAAATGAAGGTTTATTTGATAAATTACAATCAAGAGCTGAAAATATGACAGAAATTAATAGGCATTGCATTTTCATTTTTGATGAAATGTCTATTTCTACTGGGTTTACTGATGACTCTTCTAGTGATCAAGTTTCTGGATATGTTGATTTGGGTGCATTAGGTAGACGCAATGAAGCTGCCAACCATGCATTAGTATTTATGGTTAAGGGGATTAATGATTCTTGGAAACAACCAGTAGCATATTATTTCACAAAGGATGTTATCAAAACTGATAGTTTAACGCGGGGAAATTAGAAAGTGTCCGGCTTTTGGAACCCGGCATTTCTAAACGAAACAACGGATCTGTATCAAATAAATTGCATTTTCTTACATATGAAATTATCCAAAAACAGGTCTCTAAAATTTTTTAAATTCGTTTTGTATCAAAAAATATTTTTTATAACTTTTATCATACGTCATAAATTTAAAAAACAAAGCCACAGTCTATGACCAGCAATACACTATTGGGGGTAGTAAACCGACTTATATAAAATATTCCTTCGTATTGAAATGGGACGGTCCGAAAAAATATTGACCCAAATTACAAACTTCAAATATTACGTGGTAATGATATAACCGGTAACTCATCCTACCAACCCAATTAAAACTTCACGATTTTCACGAGTGATGACACTAGTGAGATATTTTGGAACTAAAGCGTTATAATATGAAAATGGTCCGTGAAATACTATATAATAAGCGAGTGAAACGTTTGACAAATTATTGTAATGATAAAGTGTGGTTCATTCGGTAATTATAAATAATAATATATTTTTAAAATTATTATGTTGTGGACCTGACATACATAGTTGCCCAATATAATTATGTTTTGTTATTGTGTACATAACCTATAATTGATCCTCGCGGCTGAATCTAACTTGTGACAGTGTTTTACACACAGAGCATTATAAGAGAGTGTTCAAGTCCATGTTAAAAGTTGGCAACACTTTGCAGCACCGCTCGCAACGCCCCGGCGGCGTCACAGGAAGTAATGACGAATATGAGGTTGCCTATGGTTATATTTGTGATGATGGAGTAAAACACAAATAAACAAATTTAAGGTTGGAAAATATTTATTAATATATAGGTGTGAAGAGTTGAAGATACATTACTGCTGAAAACACACACATATATATATATATATATATATATATATATATATATATATATATATATATATATATATATATACATATATTATATATATATATATATATATATATATATATATATCTGTTTGCAACTTCATTAGCATTTAAATACATATAATATTTAAAATACAATGAATTTTCAGGAATAATATACTACACATTAAGAACCTTAGAAATTTGTAATTATGATCTGACTCAATACTAGAAAGTTTTATTCTCTTACATGGTACGGCAGGGCTATCTGAATCTGATTCAATAAATGTTGTAGAAGACTGAGCTATATTATTATTTCCCTCAAAATGTCCATGTAATACTAAATTTTGAGTAGCAGCATTGCCCAAATATCCTTTATTAAATAAAGTAGGAGTAGCTAGAAAGCGTAGACGTGTTTTCAAAGTATTAGTGAATGAATTATCATCAAAAAGCATACACAAATAAAAAAGTTACCATCTACTTGAGCAATACTATTTAAAGCTGAGTTGATAGAATGTAGCCATCTCTTTCTCCTTTCAACATGTCCACTTCTAAAAAACGTTGGCGGATTACATTTAACTCCAACAATGTAATTAAATGTATTCCTACAATTGGGCACTACACACATATTTATACAACCTGAATCAATTACGTCTATTATTGTTTAAACAAGATATAACAAATAAATAAACATTTATGATTATTCACACCAAACTTTTACATATTTAGAATTTTGAATAAATAAGAGCACGTGCACGCGTGAAGCTAAAACAAACAATATAACCTAACATATTAGCTGTAAGGTGGGTCATCTAAATTCTGTTTAGTTCCCTGTTACGCCGCAGATGGCGGTGCGGCCAAATCTCCAATGCTTTGAACCCCCCTGGTTTTACAACATCACACGCCAATGTAGTACAGTGCTGAGTATCCCCTCTTATTAAGCGGGTGGCCCGGGTAGTCGATACCATTTGTCATTGGAATACAATCAACAAACTTGAGTACAAAGTAGTAAGTCCGCCATACCATACATACACCATTAGCACACGGCAGAAGAGCAAGGTTGATAACTATTAGCTATCACAGTAACTACTACTAATCAACAAATATGCCCTTCCAGAATACTATGAGAACAAAGTATACCAGTTCATTCTGCACCAACACCACTCAATGCTGCAACTTTAATAGCACAATATATCCAGTCCCATGCATCACAAATGACTGTGGATTGAATAGTACAACTGATGTTGGTGATACATAGGGTTGCAATGATTGAGCTAAGGGTAGTCAAATGGAGAAATTGACATTGAGAGAAAGAATATGTATGTGTTCAGGATTTTCACAGGCTGACATGGCCAACCTAAAAGCTGCTGCAATAATATTAGACTAACACTAACTACATGAGCAGAAGAGTGCAATTATAAGTAGCAGATATGGTAATTACAAATTAATTAAGTGAATGCTGGTCTGCCTAAGAAATTGCTAGCCCTCACAACAAACGACACGCAGATTTATTATGCACTTTCAGTGTGGAAATAAGGAAGAATTGCATAATTGTGGGTGAATAACAAAGAACATTTGGGGACAGAATATTGTTAACTGTAATTTTATTTTATTTAGTAAGTGTGGGATTTAGAGATTGTGATACTGTATATCATATTTATTTTATTTTATAACAACATAATCTATGTCACATGTATGTGTATGTGTGAATTAAATGTACCAAACTGTTTGACATCAACAGGTAGCTATAATTGAAGGGTGCAGCACCTATTGCAACATATTTAACAGTTTTAATGTAACAGATAAGGTATCAATGTTTATTCTAGCTGTTATATTTTAAATAAAAACAGTAACTTGCCTTTTGTTATACAAATTACATACATTTGCCCTAAAGAGTTAAAGTTCTTTCCAATTTGTAGATTTATACTGTGCCATGCCTCCCCCAAATATGTGAAATTTCAGAAATAGATACAGACTATACTGTAGATGGTAATTTTAATTCCTTTTGATGAGTGCTTATTTAAAAACTAGCACTACATTAAAGTATATGGTGCTTCAATAACTAAATGCAGCTCTTCTGTGATCATAGTTATTTCACATACACCATGTATATACTGATAAATCAACAGTCAATAAAATTGAGTTTGAGTAATATTGTAAAGGAGCTTATTATACAGATAATCACATGGATAAGTCAGGCAAATAAATACCAAAAGCATAAAAAATAGTTTGGGTAAATAGTTCTTAATGTCTTGTCTGTAACAATTTCAAGATAAAGCCAATAATATCTCTGAATAAATACAAAGATTAAATACAAGGAAGGCAACAGTAGATTTACAAATTAAGATATTTTTTTTTTGAAAAAAAAACACTGAATTAAAAAAAACTAAAGTTGAAATGAAGCAATCTAAATGAAACTTTGTACATTACTCTATAATATCATACTAAATGTATGTATTTAATTCGTGAGAATAGAAAATAAGTATTTGATAAGATGTATGTATGTAAAAGTCCTGGCTTTTTACAATTTGTAAAATATAAAAATATGTTTACTACATCTGAGAATTTGAGAAGCTTTTTAGAGCATTGTAATTCACTTGAAGGACACATTAGATTTTTTGCAACTTTGTTGGGATGTATTTCCACTCTTGAACTATATGCAGCACTCATTCTGAATTTCTTCTTTCACTGTAGGAAGGCACAGATATAAGTGTACCTGCGTGCAATAGTTATTATTCAAAGCATGTTTTGGATCAATTGCTGGAGAACCCAGAGCTGGATCCTGTAAGCCCATATTGGCTTAATTACTGTTATGTTATCCAAATTAAGCTGAGATAGCTTTTCCAACATCCAGTATAAACTACTTTGTTTAAGTCCGAATTAAATTATTTTCTTTTATTAAATATATGCTTTTGCCAAGCCCATGATCAAGGTCTAAACCAAGATATTTAATGATGTCAGAATGATTTTTTGTATATAATATTACATCGGGGCAATTTTACTTTTTCACTGTAAGTCTGTCATGGATTGACTTGCCTACATTTGCCTTATGGTTATCTCTGGCCCAATTTCCTGGTTAAACTGGTGCGTTTACTAATTGTGGTCTCTTTATTTTTTGTTGCTCTTCATAATGAGTAGATTGTCGTCTCCTTTTGTAAGTACCTTTTTAACTGTTTGATTTCTTAACTGTAACATTTTTTCAGGTCTTTTGATGCTTTGTTAAGTGATTTTTGTATTCTCTTCAGTTCTATTATTCTGCCTTCGTTACCTGAGCCATCTCTTTTTCGAATTTTATCTCTAATGTTAATGGACAAGTTAGTCATTGATTCATCTATATCTTAAGGTGTATTTTGATCTCTATTAATGCTGTTAGATAACTTCTAAAAAGATCCAAATCTGTAAATCTATTATTAAGAACCTCGAAACAAGACTTATACTCTTAGTTACACGGAAATCAATAATATCTAGTTTTCTTCTTGACAGTGAGTAGACTTTCCTGTAGATAGATAGTTGTTAATAAGGAAGTGTCTTACTACTTGTGCGTGTGACTAAGCCATTAGTGTTCCATATTCCGATCTTTAGTGCCTTTGTCATTATGATATCTTGGTAACCAATGTTGTGATTCATCATTGTCCCCATTAGAGTTATTTTATCATGGTTTTCAGTTCCTCCATGACGTTTCTTTGTTGTATGTTAGTTGTATTTTCTATTATACACCCGTATATATGACCAGAAACAAATTATTATTATTTGTTGGCTTTTCCTGTGTTATTTAAAGCCTCTTGTCTTTTGGACAAAGTTAGTTTCTAGCTCTACTGTTCATCGGTGTTCTGTTGTAAAGTTACCTTACGTAGGTTAGGGTAAAGTTTTTCTTCAAAATTGTTTGTGGTATACACAACAGTAGGATAAGAAGGTGTATGCAGCCGTTTTCGAGCCCATGTATTTCTTATGGCACTTCCGGTCGACCAATTTTGTGTGTAGGGATGCAGCGATGGGGTGTATTTGAAATCTGACTTGTGATTTGGGTTGCCTACACCAGCCCCTCGAGACGTTTTTTGAATTATGACCCTGGGGTTGAAACTAGGGGTGGCATACAACAGGTGTACATTTGCTTGCCTACATACAAGGGGACGGCGGGAAAATTCAAATATAATTATACAGAGTGATCAAAAATTAAAATCCAAGATGGCGGGCGGCTGTCGCAATATACAGGGTGATCAAAAATTTTAAATCCAAGATGGCGGCTGCCGCATCATACAGGGTGATCAAAAATTAAAATCCAAGATGGCGGTTGCTGTCGCAATATACAGGGTGATCAAAAATTAAAATCCAAGATGGCGGGCGCTTTACGCGGGCTGTCAAAAAATCCAAAATGGCCACTTCCGGTCGAAATATAAAATGTCTAAAATCGAAAAATAGCAACTTCCGGTCCGACTTCCGGTCGTCCAAATGGTGTCGTGTTTGTACTCAAATGAAAGGTCTTGACGTCAGGAACACGAATTTGCAGTTATTTCGTGTCTAAGGCCCTTGTGGCACGAGTTCGCTTTTTGCTGGGTAAATATAGGTATGTGACATATCAAATGAAAGGCCTCGGTGTTAGGGGCACAATTCCGATGTGTGTGTTGAAGATCTGAATCTCAATATCGGTTCCCCCCCGAACGCAGGGAACGCGGGTCACGCGGGGGGGCACAGGGCGGCGGTTTATTTCGAATTATTCAAATGAAATTGATTCATTTGCAAAGATGTCGTCAACGGGTGCGGTTGTATTTTGCTGCTTTACACTTCTGGCAGGTGTGAAAACGATGCCCGCAAATGTTGGAGTTAATAGTAATAGTGATACTAATATCATTGAGAAGTCGATTCATATCGAGGGAGCAGTCTCTGCGTTGGAGCACCATGTTCAAGAATACTTTTCAGAACTTGCAAATTGGGCTGAGATGGAAATTACACATCTGAATGAGAAAATAAAGATTCTTCGCTTGGGCGAGATGGCGAAGTTTTATTATGGTGATGTCAAAGCAGCGATGAATGGAACACCTACTTCATTTCCCACGATAAAGATTAATGTAAATAATAATGCAACAGAGATCTTGGAGGAATACATTAATAAACATTTTAATTTATTATCAAGCTGGATAGAGGAAGAGCTCTTGAAGCTGGATGGGAAAATCAGAGCGCTTAACAGAGATGAAGTGGGTAAAATACGTGATGATGATGATGATGATGATGATGATGATGGCAATGTGGAATAATGATAATAATAATAATAATAGTAATAGTTATTGTACTTATTGATTTATTTTAGTTGCAATAAAGCATTCAAAGCGACAACATCATGTTTTTAATTTTAATTCTCATGCTAATCTCCTCATCACATAGTTTAACTGATTATGAGATTACACTGAATTATCTTCAGCAAGCGGGGTATATTCATGCAAACGAATCCATTGCAGAGATATCACTCTTTAATAATAATAATAATAATCATCATGATAATAACACAACATTCCGTTCTGCACTAGCACATTTCCAAGAATTTTACGAGTTACCAAATAGATCGGGTATTATTGACAACGATACTCTATTCTTAATAAAGTCCGATCGTTGCGGTGTCGCAGACACACTTTCACCAATACGCACAAAATGGAATAAATGGACAACAAGCAATATAACATGGCATTTCAATCTAGACACACCCGAAATATTGGTTGTAGCTGAAAATGCTTTTAAATTGTGGGAAGTTAATTCACCATTAACGTTTAGGCGTAACACCACAAACTATAATATATTGATATCGTTCAGGAGAAAAAATCACAATTTTGTTGAATGCAGACAAAGGGCGGTATGCGGCTTTTCCTTGGGAGATGGGATACTTGCACATGCATATTTCCCAAATTCGGCGAAACCTGTGGAAATTCATTTGGATAATAATTTGAATTGGTATCTAGGAATGGGTGTTCCACCAAAAGGAAAATATAGTTTATATTTCATTCTTGCTCATGAGATAGGCCACTCGTTAGGGTTCGATCATTTATCTAGCAGTAATTCTTTAATGTATCCGTTCTATTCACATAATTATCATTTCAAAAATTTGAGTGAGGATGATATTGATCAAATTAATGCATTATATGGTACAAAACCTCAGAGTACAACAGATACTACTACTAGTACTACTACTACTACTACTACTACATCAAAATCAACTGCTGCTACAACAATAACAACGACGACAGCAACAACAACTGGTGCTACAACTCCAATAACAACATCAGCAATAAATACGAGAACGGTATTGAGCAGTTTTGCTAGAAATTTAAAACCAAATCATGCCACACGCAACAGCAGCAAAGAAATCACACCCGATTTGTGTTCCGTGAAAAATGTTGATGCTATGCTAGTAATTGGAGAAAGGTTATATATTTTCTATATGAAATGGGTTTGGATAAAAGATATGAGGAAGGAAATGTTTGAATCGCCTAGAATGGTTAGCGATTGGATTCCATATATTAGAAATTTTGATAAAGTGACGAGTGCGTTTCAAAATCCCAATGGAGATGTAGTTCTTATTTCCAATGATAAGATTTACGTTGTGGATTTAAATTCCCTCCAAGTAAATTTTTACACAGGTGCAAATTCCTTTTTCAAATTGGGGGCTAATGCAAAAATACAGACGGTGGTAAATACCTATACAGGTCGAACTTTCATATTTTTCGATGATATCTACTATGCAGAAATAAGTAATTGTGATTATTCAGTAACAAGACATAATACAATAGAGAGGGGCTTCCCAGGTCTACCAATTGGCATAACTCAAGCATTTCGCTACACCAATGGAATATTATACTTCTTCAACAAGAACCAAGTTTACGAGTACAACGAGTTTACAAATTCTTTAGTGAGTGCTGGGGAAATTGATTATGGAAAGTTTGGCGTCAATTGCCCCAACATTGATATCTTGGAGAAATTGCGAATTCTATTGACAAAACTACTCTCGTTCAACAGGCAGGTTTGAACATGATTTATCTTTGTAAATAATATATGACAGGATGTAATGATAACCATTTTCCGTTGATAATTTAAAACATTTCCGGTGATAATTTAAACAATTTCCGGTGATAAGAGTCTGGAATCTGGTGTGCATGCATGTATATGATAAGCTATTCAAGATTGAACATGTTGAATGGGAGGGGAGTATAAATATGGTGTGAGTATTCTCAGGGAAACAGTTAGTTATTGATTATCAGCAGAATGGATAACATACCAACAATTCATATACCCGAAGATCGCAGTGATTCACCTCGATGCTCACCCACCGCATTCCTGGACAACATGTTGCATGAATTCGATGAGGAGTTGAAAAGTGAACGCAGACTGGTGAATGAAGTGAGCTATTCCCTATCACAGCTACTCTCTGTCTCAAGTGGATATAGTGCCATTCGAGGTTTCTATCAGTGTGTGCGACTCTTCAACGCAAAACAAAGCATCACATTCACACCCATTGAATGGCAGACTGTGAAAAATCACTGGGGGAACATCAATTCATTTTTTCAAAAACAACAACAACAACAACAACTACAGCAACAGCAACAACAAACACGTGGAACCAAAAGATGTCCCACATGTAAACACCCCCTTGCTGTGTTGCCAAAGAAGGAGGAGGAAGTGTTCAAGTCGAGTGAAGATTGTGTTTTGCTGTTTGACACATGTACTATTAGTTACCATCCAATCACGGGGAAGAATCGGAATAAATATATCACGCTCAAGTACCGAGGAGTTCAGTTCAAGTTAGATCATCAGTTGGTTCGCAAGTTGGAGAGTCTGTTCCAGCTAATCAACTACCGGTTGGAGCGATTAAAAAGTTTAAATTTCGCTGATTACTACAGTCAATGTGTGCTGCACTTCCTGCAACCACAGGTATTATTAGAAGAAGATTCGTATGGGATAATACACTCATTGGAGTTGCTACTGCAAACTTCAACTCAGGGCTATTACATTGAGATGGTGGAATGTATGTATGAGGTAATTGCATACAATAGAAACAAATTTGTGAAGGACGTGCAAACAACGCGTCAGTGTAATGGTTAAAGTCGCCAAAGCAACAAGGGGTGAGGAAGAAGAAGAAGAAGAACATCAGCTGCGAAGAAAAGTACGATTGGAGTTGCATATTAGAAAAATCCAACAGTTAAAATTAACAATCAAAACCTACGAAGATGCGAAAAAGTGTTACCAGCTTTTTTCCAACCTTAGTATCAGTGAATAAGTGTTGCAGTTGTCACTGTCGGGCACAATATAAACTACATTTAATGAAACATATATCGGCATGTGAACTGGACTTAATGTGGGACACACTTCCATCATATTTGAAAGAGGATAGAGACATTGTTGCATGTCTTCCATGCTTTGAACATTATAATTTACCAGGGGAAAGGGATCATATCGATGGACCCCCACCACCTCGCTACAGATGCTATAAATGTCTAAACATCGCTCCGGAAACTTTAGTAGGCATTGTTTAAGTGTCCAAGTAAAAATATTACCATTTAAAATGTTGATGAACATTGCAAATTTTGTGTTGCTGGTTGGGGTATTTGATAAGTCGTTCTATGCCAACATACCCACTGCTGAAATTGAGGAATGCTATATTATCATGATTGATGGAAAATCTGATACATGGCCGTTTGGATGGAAGAGAATGATTCTGTTACCTGGGACCCTACCACCAACATGTGTCACACAAATTGAAGGAAACGACATCGAAGATGGTGTTATCAATTTTAAACTAATGTATGTATTTCCAAATCGATCATATTACAAAACCGAACAATGGCGGAGCTATATAACCAAGTTACCAACCTCAAGAGAAGAAAAAAATAGCATCACACTCAACAATAATACATTACAACCAGCAATACAAGTAGTGGAATATATTCCAAGCACACAATTATTTGAAGAGCAAGAAGAAGAAGAAGTCAACAACAACAACCCTACCACAGAATTATTCGAAGAGGAAGAGGAAGAAGTCCACTCCTTATCTACAACTTCTAGAGAATATGTATCATCATCATCGTCTGAATGTTCCCCTGCAAAGAAGTCCCCCAAATATACCAAAGTAATTGCAATTTTTGCCGTTAATTTATGTATAATTCTATATATCTTTCATTTCATTCAATCAATTATGCTTTTGATTGATTTATGTATGGATTAATGTTGTTGTTGTTGTTTGCTTGTAATAATAAAAATAAAATAAATATATATATATATATAAACTTGTGTGGTTTTCTTACCTTTTTCTTTCTCAGTAGCAGCAGCAGAATAAATAAATAAATAAAACAATATATTTAAAAAGGTAAGTAAAATATTTATTCATTTAAATTAATCAATTAATACATTTCATTTAACATTTATAAGTTCCTAAATACGATTTACATGCACTACAATAATGTTTGCTATTCTTGAGAGAGTGAAAACAATAGGGAATACATGGAGCGCAAATACATATACAACATAATAAAGCTAATAAATGAGTCTTGCAACTAGATTTATATTCAACTGTAGTCATTTCGGTGACATTACAAGACTTGCAATAACTCAACTGAGAATGCGGTCCGAACATGTTTACACTGTCACAATCAACTGCAAAATGATCAAATAACTTCACAATGCATTCGATTTATGAATCCAGCTATTCTGGGATTTATCAAGCCCCAACCATTTCACATACACCTTGGCTCCTTTGCGTCGCAGCACCTTTTCAACCAAGTAGACATCTTCATGTTTCGCTTTCTGCAGCTCGTGCTCGTAAAATGCTCCCTGAATTGGACTACCTTGCATATCATTCAATAAATATGTTACCGGACTGCTAATCTTAACCTTTTCAATTCGAAATAATTCAGTAGACCAATTTGGTGTATAACCTTTATCAAACAATGCCTTCTGCTTACTTATGCGTACAACATCACCAACATGAAATTGTCCTTTGGCGGCAATCTTCAAATGTGAATAAACCCCTTTGAGCAAGTCTTTCTCATTTCCACGATTTACATCTTTGGGTTTCATGCCAGTTGTTCTATGTCGTGTAGCATTGTACTCTGCTGTAACTTCCCCCAGTATTGAGTACCAATTATACTTTCCATTCAAGCTGAATGCTCGATACAATTTATCTTTTAACGTTCTAATAACTCGTTCCGCCATGCATGCTTTCATAATGGTGTACGTGGAATAATGATTCACATTATGCTTTTTCATTAGCGCATTAAATTGTTGGTTGTAAAACTCTTTTCCCTGATCGGTTTGCAGGTTTCGGGGAATACGCCCATCGGAAATTAGAAAAATTTTCTTGAATCCCTCCGCCAGACTCGTGGCTGATTTATCCTTTAACGGTATAGTCCATAGAAATTTCGAGAAGCAATCAATCACCACCAGTATGAATTTATAGCCTTTATTTTCACGGGAATAAGGTGCAAATTCCGCTAAATCTGCCTGCCATAGATCATCCAATCCTTTCACAATAACTCTACGTCTTGGAAATTTTTTACGCGCCGGCTTGTGCAACTCATTCACCACGTCCTCTTTGACCGAACTGATTTTTCCCATGATGATGATGAGAAATATCAGCAAAATCAACCACCTTTGAAGCCGGGATTGTAGATGGTTTTAATTTTGGAACGTCAAGGTTACCTATCTCAGTATATATCGCTCTCGATGGATAACTTATCTCACTAACACCTGCAGCAGTATGTGAATCCGATTTCTCTAATGGAACTCCAACAACTGCTTCACTGTTTCTATATACTTCTTGTTTTTTCGCTAGTATTATATTAACTTCATCGTTAATTAGTTTGAGAACACTAGCTTTTAACTCATTAAACCTTTGCTCAAATTTGGAGCCAAAGCCAATATATTGTTGTTGAACTTGCTCTTTTAATTGCAAAAACTTTGAATCAACCATGTCGGGCATTGATTCAACAACATCACTTATTTTTGTTGTTACTGTTTTAAGTGCAGTTCCTATTTTCATATTACATTCTTTTACTTCTAAATTAATTTCATTTTTAAAGCCTTTTAACTCGCTTCCAAATGCTTTTAAATCCATCACCTCCTGACTGAGTACATCACTAGCATTAAATAAGTCTTTATCAATTATATCGAGCTTATCATTAACCTTATTCAGGTAATGATTAATATCAGAAATATTTCTATCGAGAAAATCTTTAGTTACAGCATCTGATTTGTCCAACGGATCATTTATATTGCAAATTCTTTTATTGCCTACATTAAAATCCCCATCGCGTGTAAATAGAAACCCAGGACCTGGAGGGCCACGTTCCGCGACACGCTTTCGATTTGAATGACGTCCAAACTTGTCAACACTCATCTTTGATTTGAACCACAATTCCACACAATCACAGTATTATATTCGCTTCACGTAACTCCTCCTCAATGGCAACGATTTCGTTGTGATGTGATGTATTTCCCGCATTCTCTGAGGCGTGCAAAAGAAACAATCGGTCCACCAATTCCTCAATACTATCCCAGTACCGATATTGAATTATCGTTCTGCTATTGCTGTTGATTGGGAGGTGTAAAGATGAATCAAAACCGCCGCCGCCACTAGTACAATGCTTGTCTCTGGGTGGGCGTATTGCCATACCATGCCCCGAAGATTTCGGTTTTGGTCTCAATCGCTCCATGAACGGTTTTATAATTAGGTTATATTTATTGGATCGTCTGCCCACAGATTTTTTATTTGGATCAAGCTGATTCAAGGTATTCGTGCGCGCTAATATTTTAAGATATTCGCTCACATCATCGGCGTTGTAGTTGATTGGATTATTCTTAAATAATAACTCGTATAGTCCAGCGGTTCCCTCATACTGTTTACGTTTAATTATTAAATTGGGTCCATCCAGCTGAATATTAGAGTCTCCAATACTGCATTTATCCATGCCTGCATTGTATCTAATACCAGTTTCATCATCAAACCCGCGTGGGTTTTGAAGCAGATTGGAAATATATTTCCTCGGCAACGGGTCATATTGTTCTAGTATTCGCTTCAGATTTTCACTTGGAATATCCTCCAGAAACGTTTGATTTAAACCTCTATCCGACACGTAAATGGATTGATCATTATCATCAACATCCGCTGGATGCGTATATTCCGCGGATTTTTCATTAATAAATGGGTGTATAACTCGATCTTTTTTAGAAATATTTTTCTGTATAAAATTGCTTGCTTTACGTTTAGCACCCTGTTTTATACTCAAAGTTTTGGTTGGAATTTTTGTGGGAGACTTTGCATGGATTAATTGTTGGTGCTGCCGCTGCTGCTGTTGCTGTTGTTGTTGTTGTTGTTGTTGGAGTTGTGATGAGAATAAACTTTTAATGGGTTCAATTAATGGTTTATAAGTTTTATTTAGTAATTCATCCTCTTCAGCTCTATTCAATTTCATGGATAGTAATTTTTTACGAATAGCTTTCTGAGCACCAATCAGCTTACGTTGCGTCTCCTCACTCATTATATTTCTCTCTACCTCTCTCTCTCTCTCTCTATTTCATACAAAATAGAGAAAACAACTTGTCCTAATAGCATCCAATTATATACTGAATTTAAATTATTTGCTTATCACTATATATTGATCTAGATATTTGCGATATCGACCTTTATCTATATCACAATCCTTATCTATTGTAAGAAATCCATATGAATCCTCCCAACATGATGCACACATTTCTTTAAATTTATCAAAATTCATATCACTGCTGATGTGATCTGTGTAAACATGTTTCAGATTCAAATCGTCCTGTTTGAAAAGTATTATGAAATTTGCATTGTCACGGATGAGGTGTTTTGGGACTCGTGTGTACGATTGACACAAGTAAAACGAGTCTATCTTATTATGACGACCCATGCTGAAATATTCCCGTATCACATCCTGTTTATCACAAGCCACATCATCGAAAATGAAGATCGAATTGGGTTTCACATCACTTGGACTCATAATATCAACGTTCTCTTTGAATGGAAAATATCCAACGCCGGATAAGGGACTCAAAACCTTCTCAAGAAACTGATATTTAAGTTGGTAGAGCGATTTCGAGTAGACATACACATTCTGAAACTTTAGACCGTTTTCATCAAATAGCAAACTTAGCATCACATTCGATTTGCCACAGTTTGATGGACCGCATATAATACACCGCAACGAGTTGGGGAACAAGCTTCCATGTCGACGTGTCTTTTTCATCGAAATACCTTCACCAACACACTTGTCCAGATTCATGATTGGCAGCGATTGTTTTTGCTTGACAAAGTGCATCTTACTGAATGTTTGCACTGAGACAGTCTCACCCTTTATATATATTAACTGTATGTGTCACCTGTGTGACACATCAATATGTACTGTGGCAGGAGCATCATCAATTCAGTAATAAACAAACTCCCGTTTGAGATACACCTGCCAGGTGGTTACCAGTATTGTGGGCCGGGTACTAAGTTAGAGAAACGTTTAGCAAGAGGTGATACAGGCATTAACGCGTTAGACAGTGCATGCAAACAACACGACATTGCATACGCACAAAACAGTAATTTGTCAGATCGACACGCAGCAGACAAAGTTCTGCAGGAGGTCGCTTGGGAAAGAGTGAAGGCTAAAGACGCAAAGTTTTCCGAAAGAGCGGCAGCTCTCTCTGTAGCCGCAGCGATGAAAGTTAAACGAAAACTGGGTATGGGGATACGAGGTAGAAAGATGAGGGGAAAGAAGCAGAAGAAAGTAGCACTAAATAGTGGAGTTGTATCAAAAGTACGCAAAGCAATGAAAAAGTTCAAGTCGCTGGATATGAGTGAAGGTAGTAAAATTGCCCTAGCCTCTGCGAAGGATGCAGTTAAGGCGGTGGGCGGTCGCAGAAAAATTCGCACTCCACGCATAATTCCAATACCGAAGCAGGGTGGAATTTTACCGCTAATCCCACTGTTTGCTGGGTTAAGTGCTTTGGGCTCGTTGGCAGGGGGTGCTGCAGGAATTGCGAAGGCAATCAATACTTCGAAGGAAGCACGAAATAAATTAGCGGAGTCAGAGCGACACAACAAGACAATGGAGGCCATTGCATTGGGAAAAAGTGGTCGTGGGCTATATCTCAAACCGTACCGAAAGGGGTTGGGACTTTATTTGAAACAAACCCCAAAAAACTGATAAGTAAGCTACCTCGACGCCCACTCACAGATGCTGATATTACAAAATATGCGAAACATATTAAACATTTCCGTGGAGTGTTTATGCGGGACGCGCTTCCTACAGCTAAGCCGCAACGCAACGAGTGTGCGGTAGTAAATTTAGATTCTGTTAAAGGAGCCGGTACTCATTGGGTGGCGTACAAAAAGCGTGGAAAATCAATTATATATTTCGACAGTTTTGGTGATCTGCAGCCACCCACAGAATTGTTGAAATATTTTCGAGGTAGTAACATAAAATACAATCATGATAGATACCAAAAGTTTAACAGTTACAACTGTGGTCACTTGTGTTTGCAATTTTTGTTGGAGGAATAAAATCAAAGACATTTGCCAAAATGTGTCAGTCATGTCTCAGACATTCACGCTGCAAAGTAATACGAACGTCTTGTCTGTGAATTATTATCCACCTATAGAATTAGATTCGAATACGGTCTATTGTCTTGGACTCGTTGGTTTACACACTTATAATTCAATCCCAAACATCGAGGAAGGTTATAATAATCTGTTTGAGTACGAGAACGGTGGCATCAGGGAACAGATTACAATTCCATCAGGATCGTACGAAATAACCGATATAGAGCTCTACTTGCAAAATCAGCTACTGTTGCTAGCCACCAATGAGGTTGGTGATAAATACGACGACAAAACCGAATTGCTTTCACTCACACCAAATAATAACACATTGAAGTGTGAAATAAGGAGTAAATATAGAATAATTTTTTCCGCTGACAATTCGATTGGGAGACTTTTAGGATTTTCTGCGCGAAACTTGGAAGCGAATCATTTACATGAATCCGATCTAGCTGTTGAAATTATAAAGGTTAGCAGCATTCGCGTGGAGTGTAACATTGTGCATGGATCGTATTACGAAAGCAAATCATCGCACACACTATTCGAGTTCTCGCCCAACGTTGATCCGGGCTTTTCAATAAATATCGAGCCGCGAAACATAATTTACCTACCAATTAACACCAGAACCATAGATAACATTACAATACATATTCTTGATCAGGACGGGCATCCTGTAAATTTCAGAGGAGAGAAAATCTTGGTTCGTTTAGAGTTAAAGAGTATTTCGTAGAAGTAGAGAGAGATGGGTATTGATTTTAAACGTATAACCTTGGGTGTTGTGAGAAAGTCAATCATTCAATCTCCAGCCCACAGACAGTTAACACCTGTCGCAAGAAACAAGTTATTGGCGTTGGGTTACAAGCTACGGAAGCAGCATAATGGATAAAGTGGATATATTCAACAAGGTGCGCTACGATGAGTCTATCTCGAAAGAAGAATTTCACACCTATCATCCGTTAGCACAAAATTTCCGCAACAACGATGAGGTTCGCATAATGATACAACATCAAGACATCTTTACCTGCCCCGGTGAAAGTTATTTATATGTGAGTGGAAAAATTAATTTCCCACCACTAGCTGCAACCGCCACTGCACACAATTTTAAATTTGTCCGAAATGGTTTCGCGTTTCTTTTCGATGAGATTCGCTATGAATTGAATGGCATTGAGGTGGATAAAAATCGTAATGTGGGAATCACCAGCACGATCAAGGGTTTGCTGTCAAACACGAAAAAAGAGCAACATGTACTCGACCTCTTCGGCTGGGCAGATGATGCTGCGGATGTTACCTATTTTGATTACAACAACCGGAGAATGTTTTATGCTCTAATCCCACTAAAGTATTTACTGGGCATTGCTGAGGATTATCGCAAACTTGTAATCAATGTAAAACAGGAATTAGTTTTGCTGCGTGCTCGAACTGATGTAAACTGTTACATGGGTGACGTTGGTGTAACGTTCACGATAGATCACATTAATTGGCGAGTGCCACATTTACAACTGAGTGATGAGACGAGATTGGATGTTTTGAATAGACTCAAACTGGACAAACCGCTACTGATTCCGTTTCGTAGGTGGGAACTTCACGAGTTGCCCGCTTTGAGGGCTACCGATCGAGATATTTGGTCGGTGAAAACATCAACAAATCTTGAGAAGCCGCGCTATGTTATTGTTGCGCTACAAGAGTCACGGAGAGATAATGCTGCAAAAGATGCATCTAAATTTGACAGTGCATCGCTGCGAAACGTTAAAATCTATCTAAACTCGGATTTTTTCCCATACGACAATTTGGGTGTTCATGTAGATGGTGGAGATTATGTTCAGCTCTACTATATGTATGCTATGTTTCAAAATAGTTATTATGGAGGCGGTACAAATGAACCGATATTGGATATGAAACAATTCAAGGAGAATGTGCTGTTTGTATTCGACGTCTCCAAGCAAAACGAGAGTGTAAAGTCCTCCACGATTGATTTGAAAATTGAATTTGAAGCGTCGCAAGTGTTTAAGGCAAACACACAAGCCTACTGCCTTATTTTATCTGACGCTGTGGTAGAGTATACACCGTTGTCGGGGATAGTACGAAAATTGGTGTAATGAAGCTCTAGGACGACGATGGTGGGAGGGGGAATAAAAACGGTGTCATTTGCAAAGAGTTCCAGCGAGCTGGATCTTGTGCAGATTTATATAATCGATGGTCAGTGTGAGTCTAGAAACGGATCCGAATGGCTGGAATGTTCTTTAAACAGATTGCGGTTTCGGAGGAGAATTGATTTGATGGAGAAAATATTAGCACCAATATTACACAATCATCTCCAATTAAATAAAATCATGAATCAGAGGTTTGTAATTGATGTGCAAGGATTTATGGTGGATGGAAAATTTGTGCCAAAGGAACTTTCCATCAAATCATTAGATAAGGAGGAAGAGGATGTAGACACTTATTTATTCAAACCACCAACACCGTTCCGCTCTCTCAGCGCTGCAGATAAGACTCAAGTTCGATGGTTGGAGGCGAATCACCATGGACTTAAATATAATGCTGGAAATATATCTCGAAAACTGATTCAAAACATTTTAATGTTTCACATTAACGGTAGAGGTTATTTTACAATATTCACGAAAGGTCATTTAAAGAAAATGTTCTTAGATTCTATATTAAATTCTTATTTGCATACTAATATATTTACTATTGTTAATTTAGAATATGAAGATGAATTTTGCAATTGCCCTAATTTCATTAAAACTTGTCATAATTGTGTAAATCATTTTAATAAATATTCAATATGTAGTGCTGAAAATGTTAAATGTTTGTATTCATATTTATTGAAATAAAAATAACTAAAAAACACCTATTACCTTATTATGTTGTTGTTGTTGTTGTTTCACCCCAAAACCTAATCCTACAAGTACTAGTAATTCGTTGTTAAGTAGATATAATTTATTAATAGCATTATTAATTGTTTGTGTTTACATATTTATATATATATATAGAAATACATGCATAATTTGATTACATTTAAACAATATAGAATACATATTGATAATAAGAATACATATATAATTTGATTACATTTAAACAATATAGAATACATATTGATAATAAGAATACATATATATATATATATAATGAAGCAAAAAGTACAATAATTCTCAACTTATACAATAGAATAATGCCCCCATGGAAGCGTATTAATACCATCTGAACATAACCAGCGCTTATCATCCACATTTTTTAAGGCTACTTTGTTAATCTTAACAGAAGCTAATTTATGATTGCTTGATTTTATTACATTAAAAGTGCTCATAGTTACTTTATCACTAAATACAGCCTCTTTATAATCATTAAAAGTTAACTTCCTTATTGCAGTTTTTCCCACACCTTTTAACTTTTTGAACATGCTACAATCATTAACATATATAGCATAAACTTTAGCCCGTAAACCAACATATTCTGATATAATTTCTCCACACATCTCATCTTTAAATTTACCAATTATTTTTTTGTTAACTTGTGGGATTTCAAAACAATTTTCTGTTTTGTACTCGGACGTATCAAAAATCTGTTTAGCATCTCTTTTTACAATATCATAAATACTTTTTATTTTCAAAGAATCCCTCGGGGTGAATTTTATGATAAAGCTGTCTGTATCTGTGTAACATACTAAAACATGAAATTGATCTTCAACATGCACTTTAACATAATCGTATAGGAAATTATACATAACAGTTTTGGAAAGATCTAAAACACACATTCCCATGTAGATTGGTTTATTAAATTTAACGAATTTTTTATGCATTTCTACAGCAACCAAATTCTCGTTGAATATCTGAACACACTTGAAATTTGGTTGGGATATATACCTTCTACAAGATTTCCAATTATTTACCAGCACAATAGTTCTATAGTTTCTAACGTTTTCCATCAATTTCCCAAAAACCATATTGTTTTGAGCCTTAAAAAAATTTTTTTCGAAATCGTTTTTAGATTTTGCACGCAAATCGCTATTGATTTTAATATACTCTTCTAACCATTTACTTTCAGAAAACTCAATTCCTCTGTGGATTTTTTTCAATTTCAATCCATGTTTCAACGCTTGTTGCAGTACTTTTAAGTGTAAGACATACTTAGTTTTGTCATATAAAGTTAACATCAATTTTTTATCACTTTGCCTGCCAGTTCGAGAAATGTGTTCGGCGCAGAAGGGGAAATCCCTATGTTTATCATGTAATTCGGGGGGATATTCAAGATCAACTTCTAGCACACATGATTTACAGACAGAATCACCATATAATTTCACAATTTCCTCGGCATTACTTGCAAACAAGTTTTCTAAATGTGTGAGTTTCTCTTCGGAAATCCAACTAAAATCACCACATGGTAAATTGGAGGTCATTGCATGTGCATACAACCCATTCGCATCTAAATAAAGCAGTTCAACAATTTCCTTTTCTGCATCATATTTTTCATTCATATAAATCGAATTAGCCTTTACGTATTTACAAGATGCCTGTGTTATTCCACCCCTTAAACCTTTCTCAAAAAATAACGCCATATCGATGTCTGTTAGTAGTGAAAGTTTAACTTTTGATATAATTAAGGCGGCTGAGAATGCTAACCCTGGGGCAGTATAAAAGGTGCATGCATCTAACCCATATGTGTTTAATGTTAATGTTCTAAAATTTTCAAATATGTCCGCGAGTAGGTATACATCGGTTTTCAAATATAAATCCGAATAATCTCCAATTGTATTACATTTGAAATGTTGCCACACAGTCTTTGCATGTTCATAATCTAAATCTGTAATATTCTCATCCCTCAATTTACTATAAAATTTTGCTTTTGCCGGTAATGCACATTCATCTAAAACACTCCACGTTGAAACGTAATCATATGGAAAACATCCTTTTCGTCGTGCCAAAGCAAAATCATTCAAATTTGGAAAAGCTGTGTGCATATTTTTCATTTGATCATCGGTTAAATATGAAGCAAGTTTTTCTATAGATGATGACATAAAACGTAGTGAATCTATAAACCGAATCTCATAACCCTTATATTTTTTTGAAAAGCTAATATATTTTTCCGCTGTTACGGGAATAATTGTGACTGGATCATTGTTAATAGATGCCATCCTTTCAATGATAAAATGTGCATCGTAATTTGATAAATTGTGAAAGATTACAGGTAACATTTTACGAACTTTGCATTGCAGATTGCAATTATTGCACAATACCGAAATGAATTCACCTGTGTAATGGTTGTGGTGCAGTGTTTTCTTATTAGTTTCACTAAAATATTCATTACAAATGTTGCAATTATTTGTGTGCTTAGCAAGCTCTGTTTGTGATGTTGTTAATTTATTAATTTTAACATTGCTTCTACTTTTTAATATTGTATCAATGCACTCTACTTCCTCAAATAACTTTTTAATAAACCAGCTCTGACAGTCGAGCCCTCTAAACGTTTCAAACTTATTTAAGCGGTGATCAAATGAACATACTCTAAGGAACGCCACGCTAAACGGAATATGTGTCTGATATGCTTCACTGAAAGAATAATTTCGATTTAACTCACAAGAATCAATGGGTGTTGTTAGTGCCTCAAAATCAGCATAAATTGCGAAAGGTGCTTTAATAGTAGACCCAAAATGTGTAAATTTTAATATTTTGTTTTGATCTGTAGGCATCTCAATTTTTATCGCTTTGTGTTTTGAACAATCTTCTGAATGTACATTAAATTTAGACTTGGATTGAAAACAACACAGACATCTATCACATATATACTTTTTCAAGGGGTTCTTAGAAATTTGTCGCCCGCACAACTTTGCTAAATCTTTTATTAAACAATAATGACCAACATTATCATTATTATTGTTCTTGTGCAAGTATAGAAGATTTATGTGAACATTTTTTACACAATCTGTATGATAGTATGGACCAACTATAATATTTTTTTCATCAACCCCATAAATGTTAATTGAAAGAAATTTATTTTGCAACTCAATTTGCCTCACCTGACTTAGTTTAACAGGGAATTCAATGCCTCTTAAATTTAAGATTTCATGAATGTTTTGAGGATAAGCACTGGTTTTACCCGCATTTCTCTCTGCCGGGTATAAATGAGCCAATATGCACCATACAAAGCAGCGTCTGTCTTCATTTCTAATATTTAAAACAGCACCATTGCGGTTCTGCAGTGATTGTGGTAGATCCAGATATGTGGTGTGTGGGGTTCCTCCACGCAGTGGTTCCCATTTGTTGAAGGCGGCAAGCAAATTAATTGTTTCAGACAATGCCCATCCACTCCCCCGCTCTTGAAATTCTTCTAACTAAATAAGAAAGATAAATTAGCAAAATAATTCATCTGTATATAGGTATATATATACATATATTTTAATACATATAATATTCTGTGCATAACATACCTGAATTAATATTTCAGCCGTTAGTTGTTCCAAAGCTTCTTCTACGTTGGTTGCGCGAGTAATCGAAACATTTTTCGTATGAAAATATTTGTACTCGCTCATCTCAGAATCCGGCAAAACAAATGATGCGCAAAACACAAGGTTTGTCTTCATGCTCACCATTTTCTTAAGTACATTTCTAATTCGCAGTTTTATTAAACCAGCTGCTTCTTGTAGAAACTCTGTGGGGTTCTTATGCTTCAAATTAACAACCAACCCGGTTCGCAAGCGACTTTCAAACGATGTCTGCATCTATATATATATATATACATATTATTTATTATATATATCAAGTTATTTTTATAAACTCACCTCTTTCCATTTAACACATTCACTTCCTCGTTGGCTCTTCGAGTTGGTGACATTCTCTCGATACGATGTATTTTTTCGCACATTTCTTAAACCATATCCAGAAGCCCTCTGCTGTGTGGTTTCTTCTAGTTTCTTCACAAGTTTCTCAGCCAATGTCTTACAGATTGCAATGTCTGATATAACATTTTGTTTTTGGTGTACAGTTTTCACGGTTTTTAATTTTTTATTTAATAATTTTAAATTTATTTTATTTTCCTCATACGCCTTGTTTAACACATCTCTATCACAACATGCTGACAACACTGCTTCTATGTTCTTACACCTCGAATTCATTATGTTGCAATGAATTGATGTTTGCATGTGTTAGGAATATATATATTGGTTCTAATCTTTTGTTTCAATAATATATTCACTTCCGTTTCAATCAAATGACTCCTACTCCCAACTTCGATTATGTTGTTGTTGCTTGGCAAATGGGTATTATAATTTATTTATTTCTTTATTATTTATTTGTAGAAGTTGAGATTATTGTAAAATATATATGCAAAATTATTGTTTCTTAAATTCTATTACTGCTGCTGGGTTGGGTTTGCCAACATTTTTTTCACCTTTAAAAATCAAATAGTGACCAACCATTTGTTGCATTTCATCCAGCGGAACTAATTCCGCATAACGTTTTGGTAAAAATACCTTAACTTGATCCTCAGATTCATCCTCCAACACTAGCAGATACGTTTCTCCAAATTTAGTGTTGATTCGATTTACTTCTTTTATTTTATAAGACACACCAACAATCAACTCGCGCACTTTTTTTACAGGGATTTCCACACATAACTTATTCAATGTTTCAAACAAATCCATTTAAATTTTATTAATTATAGAACTTGACACTGCTGCGATAATTTTGCGAATGGGTTGTATGCACATTTCCATATGCATTCTTGATATAACCTCTTATCACAAACACGCGCGCATGCAGTTTCAATGCCAAAAATACGCCCCTTAATTGCAAATAATCAATTTCCGTCGGAAGAGTAAATAGATAAATTAATATTGCAAGCGCGTGCAAAGCAAGATTTTAATTAGCAAGTATCAGAAAAAATAATAATAATAATAATGATGTAATTATTTGTCTAATATATATAATAATCAATATCAGCATTAATAATAATTTCAATCACCACCGACGAATCAATTTCATTTGAATAATTCGAAATAAACCGCCGCCCTGTGCCCCCCCGCGTGACCCGCGTTCCCTGCGTTCGGGGGGGAACCGATATTGAGATTCAGATCTTCAACACACACATCGGAATTGTGCCCCTAACACCGAGGCCTTTCATTTGATATGTCACATACCTATATTTACCCAGCAAAAAGCGAACTCGTGCCACAAGGGCCTTAGACACGAAATAACTGCAAATTCGTGTTCCTGACGTCAAGACCTTTCATTTGAGTACAAACACGACACCATTTGGACGACCGGAAGTCGGACCGGAAGTTGCTATTTTTCGATTTTAGACATTTTATATTTCGACCGGAAGTGGCCATTTTGGATTTTTTGACAGCCCGCGTAAAGCGCCCGCCATCTTGGATTTTAATTTTTGATCACCCTGTATATTGCGACAGCAACCGCCATCTTGGATTTTAATTTTTGATCACCCTGTATGATGCGGCAGCCGCCATCTTGGATTTAAAATTTTTGATCACCCTGTATATTGCGACAGCCGCCCGCCATCTTGGATTTTAATTTTTGATCACTCTGTATAATTATATTTGAATTTTCCCGCCGTCCCCTTGTATGTAGGCAAGCAAATGTACACCTGTTGTATGCCACCCCTAGTTTCAACCCCAGGGTCATAATTCAAAAAACGTCTCGAGGGGCTGGTGTAGGCAACCCAAATCACAAGTCAGATTTCAAATACACCCCATCGCTGCATCCCTACACACAAAATTGGTCGACCGGAAGTGCCATAAGAAATACATGGGCTCGAAAACGGCTGCATACACCTTCTTATCCTACTCACAACCTTTATAATTTGCAGGGTGGTTCTAGTTGCTATTTATTTAGTTGTCTTTTTATTTCCTGGGGCAGTCGGCCGCTGCATGCTGATTTGTACATTTCACATATCTTGGGATCCTTTGACATACATTTTTGCTCATATTTTTGTAAACGTTTTAGTTCTATAAAGAACATTACCATCGGGTTTATATTATATTGTTTTTGGCATTCCGAAATATCCCAGTTAATGCACTGTTTCATTGCTTCAGTGTTTATTGAGTAGTGCAGGATTTAAAGGAATACACTGAAATCATATTGAGTGTTTTTTTTGGTAAGTACTTTATTAGTATTACTGTAAGCTTTCCTAGTTTTGGGTAATTAGGTAATTGATTTTGATAAGAAAGTAACCTCAATATGAAATGGGTTTCTGATTAGATTACTCCTTAGGACACTTCAGTCAGTTTCTTCTGTCTCAGTTTATATCATTCTATTGCCTTCATAAATATTTATTTATAATTTACTTAATTTTTCTTATTTGCTTTAGAAAATTTATAATTATACAGATAATTACTTTTTGATTACATGTTATCTCTTTCAGTAACATAATTCAAATAGTTTTTCTCATTAACAAAACAATATTTATATTGAATATTGGTTGTACTTGGTGGTAAATCAGCATCAACTTCAATAGTATTTTTAGCATGATTTAAAAGTCCATAAAATATCTTTAATTTATAGCACAATATATATAAAATTAAATATCAAACTCAAATAGCATACTAAATATACATTTTAAAATGATGACGTTTGAAAATTGAATTTCTCGCCTACTTGAATTTGATTTTAAAAAACTACGTTATAAAATCAACGAAATTCATTTAATATATTAAATTAAACAGCATATTTCTAATAGCAACATGGCGCAACGTCAGAAACAGCTGTACTTGGCTGTCAACCAAGCATGCTTTCATCTTTGTCTAACATCGCTTCGTGTACTTCCGGTTTCAAATAAATACTATAAAATGCGATGCTAGTGCTATCTAAGAACTGGTAATCGTACTAACAAATAAATACATTTTCTAAATCTAGTAGGCCTTGAATTCCCCAGCCCTAAAAAATTTAATTTCAAAATTACATTTGTGTGGATTGAAAGTTATTAGTACTGTATGTGACCAAGGTAGTTCTAATCGTGCTGCAGTGTCAAACAATTAATTTCAGACTCAAGAAATATTACATCTGATGTTTCTTTCTGTGTAAATGAGCATGTAGTGATTTCAATGTTTGACATTCCACACTTATTAAAAAATACAAGAAATGCACTATACGAATATAATATTATATATGAAAATTCTAAGAGATCCAAATTATCTGATATAAAAGATTGCTATTTTAATGAAATTTCTAAAAGATTCAAGACGCTGCATAAAATTAAACGTAACTTTTTAAATTTGACTGGTTCACATAGGATGAAAGTGTCTTATGCAGCTAAGACACTGAGTAATTCTATGGTTTGTGCAATCCAGTCACAGGTGAGCAACAATACTCTTCCTGCAAATGCTATTCAGACTGCAGAATTTTGTCACAAAATTGATTCCTTATTTGACAGCCTTAATGGTAACAGTACTTTATTCAATTCAATAAATCCATTAAGATGTGCTATATCTAATAATTCTAAACACTTGATATTTTGGCGTAATATAATTCCAAAAATACAAAGTTGGCAATTTGAAAATATTCATACCAAGGAAATTAAAAATAGCTTGCCTTTTAAAACGGGTTGGATTCATTCAATAAAGGCAATTCAGGAAATTTGGGCTATTTGTAAGAAGGCGGGATTTAAAAATTTATTTCCTCGTTCATTTAATCAAGATCCGATTGAAAATTTATTTGGAAAAATACGACAATCAGGGGCGGGTAATACCAATCCCAATTGTACTCAATTCATTTCTTCTTTAAAGAGTACAATTTTGAATGTTTTAGTGGCTCCACACTCAAGGGGTTCAAATTGTGAAATTGATTCTGGTAAAATTTTAGAAAATTTCCAAAAAAATTTAGTTCCTGAAAACAGAATTGAAGTTATTACTATTAATGAGTTGGAGCATTTCCAAATTCCGATTGTTACTTCAAATGATTATTCCGATGCAAATTTTGACACACAAGCAGTTACTTATGTTCGTGGTTACCTTGTGAGGAATCTGGATATGTCAAATTGCCAAAGTTGCCAGCAATCTTTATTATCTGATAATTTGGAACTTCACCATTTATTCACAATGTTCAAAGAGCTTGATGATTTAAAGTGCCTAAATTATGTTTCGAGTTATTTATTAATTTTTTTAATTAACATTAATGATTGCATAGTACTAATTTTAAAGGATTGTGGATTTATTAAAAATTAAATTAAATTATTAAAAACGGTTTTAAGGAAAATTGACTTTTCTTGGTTTAAATGCACGGAGCATTTCGATGATATTCATACCAAATTTTTAGATATTGCAGCACCTTTTATTATCAAAAATATTTAAATAAACATTTGCAAGATTCAAAATTAAAACGTCCCCGCGAATAATGTACATTTATAATTTATTTCGTTATTTTAGAAACAATTTTTATTTAAGAATTCATATTAGAATTCATTTAGAATTTATTATTTATTTATATTTATTTATAATTAATATGATTATCGTTCTGTGATTTTATCTGTGATTTAGAATTAAATTTTGTTTTGAAAGTCTCTTTTAATAGGTTTCCTACTGACCTCTATACGATTCTAAAACGACACCTGGTGCCTAAAAATTGAAGTCCTGAAATGGTGTAAAATTCAAATTTACATTGATTTTGTATGGTGTTTCAGATTAGACTACAGTTCACTCGATTACTGATTCTTCACGTGTATGGTCTCGTCATGTTTGTCTCACTTTCCGCTATCAGATTCTAATTGGTTTCTGAATCTCACTACTCGTTACAAGCTGCAAATACCAAATTTTCATGGACACATTTTGACTTTTATTCGGTTCTTTATACGGTACTGCCAATCAACCTATCGCATGCTATGTAGCCACTGTTGCTACTATCGCTCTAAGAGTATTAGTATCAGTTCAGTACAACGACATATATTTCAATTCCAAGTATGAATCAAAATAAAAAGAGATAAAGAAATGTATGTAAGTCATCATTAAACTCAGGATCGTCACTTGAATCCACAAATTTAATTTCAATGCCCATAATTATAGTAAACACTAGGAACATAAAATAATTAAATACGGCAACAGTGTATATATTCTGAATGTTGGTATAGCTTCTAAATGTGTATGCAACCACACATAAAATAACCTAAAATGAGACAGATTGGCAATAATTTGGGACAAGTGCTATATGAAAATTGATGTTTTTCTATTAGTAAAGGCAATATTGGACAAGAATTGTAGATTATCAGTATAGCCAAATGTGGGACGAACACGTTGGGCACCATATGTACAAATTCATTATTGCGAGAAAGTGTAAAACGACCACTGAATAAAATTCCATGTAAAATGTGTCGGCGGCAATTACCAACGAAATAAATAAACCATTAGATTTTATGGTACTGGATTCTTACATATTAAGGCCATACTATAAGAAAACAATACTCTTACAACAAAGAATCAACGGACATTTAAATGATTCAATAACGAAAACTTGGCGCCAAAAGTATATGTAACCTTTACACCATTTCGGGCTGGTGCGGTGGCGCCCCCATCGGTAATTCTATAGGTCAATAGAGTATATTATTCCTGCAAATTCATTGTATTTTAAATATTATTTGTATTTAAATGCTAATGAAGTCGCAAACATATTTTTATGTGTGTTATATTTCAGCAGTAATGTATCTTCTCAACTCTTTACACCTATATATTAATAAAAAAAAATTTCAACCTTAAATGTGTTTATATGTGTTTTCCTTCCTAGTTCATTATTTTCAGTATTTTTTATTAATTCAAATGGAATATTATCACAAATATAACCTCTAAAATTCGCCATTAGTTCAGGGTACGCCATCCGCGTTGCGAGCGGCGCTGTAAAGTGTTGCCAGAATTTAACATGGGATTGAACACTCTCTTATAGTGCTCTGTGGATTGACAATAATTTGGCAAACAGTGCTGTATGAAAATTGATGTTTTTCTATTAGTAAAGGCAATATTGGACAAGAATTGTGGATTATCAGTATAGCCAAATGTGGGACGAACACGTTGGGCACCATATGTACAAATTCATTATTGCGAGAAAGTGTAAAACGACCATTGAATAAAATTCCATGTAAAATGTGTCGGCGGCAATTACCAACGAAATAGATAAACCATCAGATTTTATGGTAGTAGATTCTTACATATTAAGGCGGAGTTCTGACGGCTGAAAATAGATGCACAAATATGAAATTTTAGTTTAAATGTAGAGATCTTTCAATTGTAGAAATTTCATCCAATTTTTGTGTATGTAAAGTTAAAGTAAATTATAAAAGTTATTAGGAATTACTTTTTAAATTTTTGCATTAATTTTTTTAAAAATTAATTCATAAGTATTATAACTTAATGCATCTTCGCGATGAGAAATATCTTCGCCCACGCGCAATATTTTGAGAATATAAAACCTAAAAAACCTTCTGTTAGGTATATTTTACCTACATTTAAAATTTGAACATTGTAAGATAAATAATAAGAATATAATTGCAATATTAAAACACCCATGTTTGTGATCATTCACGCGTAAAATTCGCGAGTTGCCTACCGTTCCCGTTGTTTCCCACTACGTTTACTTATGCACCACCCCCTTTTATGCTTCGGCTCGTTCGTTTGTCTTCGAGTCGCATGATTCGAATTTATAGTTGCGGCAGGGATATTGCGGATTCCTTTTACTATTTCGATACTACTTCTGGAATTTGTTCTTTTACATCATTTATAAGTGTATTTAATTGCGCTTTTTTACTTGTTGCCCTTGATAATGCCAAGACTAAAAAATAAAACGAAAATCACATAATCATCGTACCCAGATGGAAAAATCTAAGTTCGATAATTTGTTAAAAAAGCGGATAAATGTGTTAGATAAACGCCATTTAGTTAGTCACTCTGGAACAAACTGTATTTTGTCTGCGGACACAAGCATTAAGACTGACTTGGTAATAACACTGTGACAAACACATAGATAAATCGAATAGTATTATTTAATTTTATGTACATGAGGGAAATTCATCTTCATCATTATTACAATAACAGCATAACATTTCACCTTCTTCAACGTCATTATTTTGGTCATTTGGATTGTTTTGATCTGACATAATTGTCTACAAATGTGAGCTCGAGATCATTGTACCAATTTGGACCCGAGAGTAGTTATGAGAGTTTTTAGTTGTTTTGCTTTAATTTGATTTTGGAGTAGAAAAGTGGGTAGCTTTTTATTTCCTATAAAACAACTCAGTTTTTAGAAGAAAAAATTGGTTTTACTGTTTGATCTTTTAATAATAATTCTTTTAGCCGTACTGACCCATTCAATTTTCTTTCAAGAATACAACGCGGCCTTTATATCGAAAATAATCCAATGGGTACCTAGTTTTCGAACCGCTCCCTTCTTGGAGTAAATGTCATAGTATTTCGTAGGAGTTTTGATTGTATTATACGACGAAACACTGCAACTACTGTAAGAACACTGTCTTAGGCAGGCGAATACAATCAAATGGCAATTAGTTCAAATTTCTTTCATCGTTGTACATACTACACATAGAATGTCTAGGGCATTTTCATGATTTATTTTAGACCGGACAAAATCCATTTATAATGTATATTTCTATTCAGAGGAGTTTGTGGCACTACTTTTAGTTAAAAGTATCAAACAATGGACAAAATGGATATGAAAATCTACTCCTCAATTATTGTTACTAGAGTTTGAATATATGCATGCCTTAGAAATATTTTTGATAATTATTTTAGAAGCGAAGAAGATCAGAGTACATCTATTGACGGTAGACGAATATTTGATGTGAAACATTTAATAAGTCAACTCTCGACATTTGGTTGTCACGCAGATTCATTTGGGTGTTCTTCTAGGAATATGAAATTTTCTGTAGAAGTTCGATCAGGGTATCAATCAATTCAAGATTGTAATATGAACACTATACGGCAATGGTAAATTCACTAATGTTTTTAACATTAAAGATTGTACACTAATAAACTTTTAGGTATATGGTACTCTGTGTACCGGCCAAAGCTACACTCAGATGAGTGAAATATCGTCTGCTGCAAAAGAAGAACGAGATGCATCAATTCTGGCAAATCATTTAGACGAAGATGGAACTCCATGTATTACTGTTGTAGTTGATGGTTCTTGGGCAAAAGTGTAGTTACAATTCATTATCTGGTGTAGTAAGTAATGAAATTTACTTTGAAATTATCTATATTTTAATGTATTTCTTTTGAGGCGTGTATAATTAGATTCAAAACAGGTAACATTTTATTTATTGGTCTCCGAAATTCATGCTGTCTCATCTGCGATAGAGCTCAGTCAACAAATGAGCCAAATCATGACCACTTCTTCTTCTCTTCTTCTTCTTCATGTTGTTCACTTTCCTCTTTTACACTTTTCCACGAAGATTTGTCTTGGGATAGATAGTACCAGACACGTCCTGCTACCTCTTGAACGTCCAACCATCTCCTTTCATGTCTCGTCCTCGTTTTGTTTCCCTTGGTCGCCATGACGTTATACAATGTGTCCATCTACAGTATTCTTGTCTAGCAACGTGCCCTGTCCAGCCCCCCTTGAGTTCTGCAATTCGCGCCATGATACAAAATCTCTTCGTTCTGAATTCTGTCTCTCAAGCTTACGCCTAACATGGCACGTTCCATCGCTCGTTGCGTAGTGCGTAATCGGTTTGCACTTTTTACTGTGAGTGCCATGGTTTCTAAACCGTATGTTGTTACCGGGAGGATGCATTTTTCATACACCTGCCGCTTTAAACCATTGGGAATTTCTCTTTTTTTTAGTATGTAGCCCAATTTCCCAAACGCAACCCAACTATGTTGTAATCGTCTTGAAATTTCTGCCGTCTTATTGTCTTTGCCTAACATGATCTTATGTCCCAAATATATGTATTCGTTCACCTTTTCTATGGCCTGATCTTCGATAGTGACGTTGGTGTTCTGCGTACTCATAATCTTTGTTTTTGTTAAGTTCATTTGCATGCCTACTTGTTTCGATGCCTCGTTTAGTTGTTTTAACATGGTTTCTAACTGTTTTAAGTCGTTGCTGATCAACACGATATCATCGGCGCATCGGAGATGGTTCAGATAGTTTCCGTCGACATTGATGCCATTTATCTGCCAGGGTAGTTTTTTGTGAAAATATCCTCCATTGCCAGAGTGAACAGCTTCGGTGATATTGTCTCCCCCTGATCTAATAGGGGCTACATTTAAGATTATTTACTCAAATTAAATTAGTTCAAAGATGTGTTTTTTTCACATATTCGACGTATTTTCATGTTCTCGTATTTTTCATGTTTTCACTTTTCACAAATATTTTCCAAGAGTTACAAGAAACTAAAATCAATACTTCGTCTATTTTTGCACGCAACTATTAGAAATTGACAACTCTTTGATCTGATTGGCGAATAAGAAAAAACATAAAAGTGCTACAATCTCCAATAAAATATGTACATATATTCAAATTTATTGGAGATTGTGGAGAACGACAATCAACCATCTCTACGTGGTGTTCTCTGGATATATCTTAATATACATTTACTTAGAATTTGTATACAGGGATTCTTTTTTATTTTATTTAAGACTTACTAAACTCCAAGATTAATAATTTAGCTTCTTCTTCTTTATTTAATAATCATTATATTTCTAATCAAATAGTAATTATATACAATTTGAAATTCTGATAATTTAATATTTTGCATATAAATGTATATTGTAAATTAAGTAAGAGCTGATTACTTTAGCCGGACTACTATCTGGTGTTGTCTTTCCAAATATATTTATATATCGGACGGGCATATACAAAACAACCCCATTAGATATACTGCAAACCGGACCTTCACCCTTGAACAAGTTTACACTTTTAGTGTGTGTTAAAATGTATAATAAGCTAAATTATAAGTCGACAAAATATTTAATTTCTGAATCTACACTAATATGATTATTCCCGCTACTGTCAGGAGATAATATAAAATAAACATAAACAAATCACCTTATTTAAATAATATTGCACATTTTTAAATTATAGGATCTACTAACATATTTAAAGCATATTCATTTTGTCCTGTTCATATAATTCACTTTTTGCTACGGCCCATGCAATTCGCACAATGACCGTGTTTGGATCGTATAAATCCCTGGTATAAGATGGGATGGGCATGTGTACAACCTCGCGAAATAGGTAACGCCTATTTAGTTGATATTATTCTAGCAATCGCCCCACGCTTTGTTCCCCTACATTCTTTCTACTTCTGACCCCACTTCGAAAGCGCGCGAATTCGGGGATTTTCAAACACCAGAGCTCCACCTTAAGGCCATACTATAAGAAAACAATACTCTTACAACAAAGAATCAACGGAAATTGAAATGATTCGATAACGAAAACATGGCGCTAAAAGTATATGTCACCTTTAGATCAATTCGGGCCGGCGCGGTGGCGCCCCCATCGGTAATTCTATAGGTCAATTGACATCAGCTTTCACCTGTCAGAGTTTGTCATAGAGAGTAGATCACCCTGTGTAAACCAATAAATTTAAATTATTTAATATTATCTGCCATTCACTATAGATCCTAATCAGTGAAAAGATGAGTTTAATATGACAATTTTGAGCCGATTCAAAAACATAGCACTTGCTATTTTATTAGTGTATTCCATGATCTAAATGATCTTGACAATAAATTAACTGTCAAAATAAACCCCAGTCAGCATGAAGACTCTCCAAGCCCTCCACATCTTCCCGCATCAAGACGACTGGCCATGGGAGTACGCACTTTACATTGTCATCCTCCTCCTAACCATAGCCGTCTCAGCAAGCGCAACCAAACAGAACTTCTCTCCCCAGGTCGTATCAATGATTTTCGGCTCACTATTTGGAATACTAGTGTTCTATAACCCTAAAATGGAAACACTGATCCGCGACGACGTAGACGTAGGATTGATGCTACAAATGTACTACCCTATTGTAATCCTAAAATGCTACTTCAATACCGACCCATTGATGTTATGGCATGCACTACCCCACATTATGTGCATTGTGTTTCTTAAAGTTATTATCGCTGGAACATGTCACGTGTTAATATACTACCACCTAATCGGTAGCAGTGGTGGTAATCTTATGATTTCCGTTTCTGTTTTACTAGGAATTATTCAAACTTCTAATGATGTGCCTGATATTACGATAAATAGTGAACGTATGAAATACTTGGAGTGTTTGCTCTTAGGGGATGGGATTATAGGTTCGGGTATAGCGATTGCGATTGTACAATGTATCTTTAACAAAGTATTACATATGTCAAGTGTCTCTAGTACTATTTTTGTATTTCTGCGGCTATTCTTTGCAAGTACGGTGGTTGGTTTCATTGTAGCTATACCACTCGCATTTCCATTAAGATATTTCTACAATGATAGCCTTAATGCAATTACGTACATGTTTTTTGTAACATACGGTGTTTTTGAGATTTGTCAAAACACTTTTGCTGTTAGCGGAATATTTTCTTGTATTATTTTGGTGGTTTTCTTTAATGTATACCGTTCTAAACTATCGGATGAGGTAGTTAAAGAGATTCAAAACACTATAAATATATTGTATTATTTTATTACAACTACTATGCATTTTGTGTGTTCTGTTATACTCGTTTCTACTTCGTATCCGTTTACTACTGTTTCAATTGGAGAGGGGTTTGTGGAGTTTGTTTTCATTTTAGTTACTAAGATTATTGTCAATATCATGTTGTTTCCGATTTTGAAAAGGTCCCGGTATGGTTATAATTTAAATGTAATGGTTGCGCTTTTGTGGGGTGGCAAGTGGGGTCCTGCTCAGATCTACGGACCATTAATGGCTGCAAATAATCTGCAGTTGTTTTGGACAACCGATAATTATAGCACGTTTGTGGTGCAGAAGACGTACGTTATGTACATGGTGATTAATATTGTGCAGTTCGGCTCATTTAATTTTATACTGAGAAAGTTTGGATTTCTGGATTTGTCGTTTACTAGGAAGAGTAATATTAAGGAGTGTGCGATTCAGATTAATCGGCAGAGGTTACAACACTTGTCTGTAATAAAAATGGACAGGTAATTTATTTTATCCATATTATTGTATAGATGGGTTATTTTCTAGTGTTGTAGGGCTTACAATGAAGCGAACTGGAATATTATTTACCAGCTGACGGATATAAAAGGATTGACTGAAGGCCTAATTGAAGATAATGGTAACTTTAATATGTTGACCAAAGTAATGACATGCAATAAGTGTTCTAATACTGTGTCATTTGAACCGGATGTAGATCAGTTGAATGATCTTTTAAGGTATATTTGATCAAACAAGCAATATAATTAAAATTTAAAAAACGTAAAGTATTTATGTAGGCGCATAAGCATAAATGATAAATATTGGCCGTACAAGACCGGATAGAAAATCTACGATTTATATTTTATCATTTAATTTCTATTAACATTATTTTATTTACAAATCTAACAAACAAATATTTACATTCTTAAAAGAGCATACTATATGCTCCGCATAGGCGCAGCAAGCCCAAAATTGTGTGGGAAGCTATTGTTCTATCATAATCCTGTCTAAAATCGATCAATTTTATCTTCATTATTTTTTATATAAGCTAAACTAACTTTTCAACATTGTGGCCTCAATAATTGAGGTAAATAAAACTATTATATTTTTTATAAACATGAATAAATGCAATTATATACAATAATATTTTAGGGAAGTACGAATAGGAATTTTGAAGGCCCTGCGGGTGTCTTTTGTGCGTCAATACGAACAAGGTTTCATAGATAACGTTGAAATAAATACCCTACAACAATCAGTGGATTTCGCGATGAACACCAAAGGCCTTTCCTTGAAATTTGATGATCTGACCAAATTTCAAAAGATTCACGTGCTGCCTAAGGTAACTCCTTTATTTGTTTTATACGAATAATATTGCTATAAAAGCGTGTTTTTTTGATTACTGAATGTTCCAAAAAGTGTATCACCTTACGCTTATTTGTATTTATATAAATATTTCAGGGGTGGTCAAACTTTTGATCAATTTGGGCGAACTGCTTTTTAAATTTCGGGCGGCGGTCTACCAACAGCTATGTATTATGTCATCATAAGAAAAGTAGTAATTTAAAGCCAAAATAAGTTTATTAATAAAACAATATGTACATATCAGACAGATGGGCGACTAGAAATAGTTACGTGGGCGACTGGTCCACGCTTTGGCCATCCCTGTTATATTGTATCTAAACTTATATACGATATTAAAGTCTAATGTCTTCTGACGGGTAAGGAGTTTTAATAACCCAAAAATCAGTACTCAAAAACTTAAATTAATTAAAAACTGTTAAAAATCCAATTAAATATACATAATTTGTTTGAATCTCATAAGATACTTGCTGTTGTCGAAATTATCTACTATCTTGTTTTATTCTATTATGTTTGTAAACTTCTTCCATTTTGTTCTGTTACGTGCAAATTCTGCAGCTTCCTGTGGATCAATCTTGTTTCTCACTGGTATGCATTCTAGATTGTCCTCCCATGTTTTTTGTGGTCTTCCTCTTTTCTTCTTTCGTATTATGTGTGAATTTCATACTATTTTGGTCTGTCTGTCCTCTGGCATTCTTTTAAGGTGTCCTTATTACCCTGTTTGTTGTCTATCGTGTTTTGTGTACTATCTATCTAACTTTTGTCACTCCTTTTACTTCTAGCCAGGTTTCGGGCCCCCAATTAAAAATGAAACATAAATGTCAGGTCGGTCGGCTTTAAAATATTAACTTACTTTTTATATGAAATGGCAGCGATGCGAACTGAAAATATAACGTTAAGCCTGGAATTAGGATACTTCAGACTGGAGATATTGGAGGCCTCTAAACAATCCAGCACCGATAATGATTCCAGAAATAACAACGTTGACATAAATCACATAATGGCTGAAATGGAATAACGTCGGATACGGGAATCCATCATATCATCATCATAATAATCTTCAATATACCCGAATCTACCAAGTCGAGAAAAACAGTGAGGACTTATTGGAAATAAATATTCTATTAAATCCTATTGATAACTTATTTCGCATTGCACCCAGAACTGAAGTAATATACGCAAATGCTTCAACTGCTAAACAAATATTAAAAATATTAAAACGCAGCAAAACATTTCGAGGGAACTATAAAATTGCACAGGACTGCACAAAACTGCAGCAATAAAACTTCAGAGAGACTAGACAAGAACTACAATCGAGGACGTCAATGGGAGTGGTTGATTTGGTGATCAGATATATTAATGAAATGCCTCGTGTTGTTAATACAAAAAATGGGTGACACCCTACACGCAATGCACAGGTAATAAAAAAATAATAGAGAAACATAGGTCTCAAATAGAATATAGTCACAGACAACTAATTCCTATAGATGACCATAAAGTTAAACCAAGCATAGTCAATCCTGATATAAATCTTAAAATAACAAAATTCACACTTTCAGCGTTATATATTAATATAAGAAGTTTGGAAAATTAATTTGACGAACTTAATTCATGAATACAATTAAATAATGTACCAGAAATAGTAGCATTAACAGAAACGTGGTTCTATCCTAATGAAACGAATTTTTTTAGTATAATAAACTATACCACTATATGCACTAGAGTAGAGACAGAAGAGGAGGTGGAACAACGCTAACGATATACTAAAAAAAGATTATATATTAGAAGAATATGTGCATGTTATTAGAAGCAATCGGTACGAAATGAGTGAGTGAGTGTGCTCCGATATAAAAGTCATAACTAGACCGTATCGAGCATAATTTAAAGTACAAAAATTGAAACTGAAGTGAAAGAAAGCAACAATAATGTGAAATAGAGTGAAAGCGCGGGAAAGGGAAAAGTAGCTAGGTGTTTATTATAAAAATAAAATTGGAGCTTAAAGCGTATACGAGCGAAAATTGCAAAAACTGTCAATCCGGAAAACATAGAACGCCCGAAACCACAAAAAAAATCCCGAAACGTGGAGTTGCGTATGTCTTTGGCGCCGACCATAGGCAACTATGAATACAACAACAATAATAATAAAAGATCGATACCAATGGACAAGATAAGAAAAATAAAGGAGGAGAGGTGAAAATTGGGTATAATACATTAACTGTAGACGGAAAGCCATGGAAATGGAATAGGGTACTGGAAAACTAGAACTAGTGCAGACAAAAAACTAACTGCAAAATATACAGAAAAGAATTATATGATAACGAAACTAGCAAGGGAAAAGACACGATTGGAAAAAATAAAGAGAGAAGAATAGGCAGTCTCAACAAAAAAGAAATAATAGATATAACAAAAAGGACGATGAGAATTGGAAACTGGAATACCCGCAGCCTGAAAGGCAAAGAACTTGAACTAATAGAAGAATTTGAAAATACAAAATATAATGGCGATAACAGAAACTAAAAAGAGAGGGAGAGGGTTAGAAAGGGCCATAAATGACCACATACAAATATATAGTGGAGTTGAAGAAAGCGAAAGAGCGAGAGCAAGAGTTGGTTGCATAATAAACAAAAGGTTAGAACAGTCAATAACGGAATGGGAATGCGTAAACGAAAGGTTATTGACAGTAAAAATGGAAGAGGTACATGGATGGAAGGGAAACCTAATCATAGTATATGGACCAACAGAAGACGAAAGTAAAATAGAAAAAGACAAATTTTGGGAAGAGATACAAGTATTATACGAGAACGCAGGAGAAAATATTTACATTACAGGAGACATAAATGCAAAAATAGGAAATATAACTACAGCGTAGAACATATAATGGGCATTCATGGAGAACCGACGAGAAACAATAACGGAAACAGATTAATTGACTTGTGCATCTTAAACGACGTCGTAATACTAAACTCAATATTCGCCCATAAAGAAATACACAAATATATTAGGGAAGTATGGCGAAAAAATGACAAGTCCGTAATAGACTATTTTTTAACAAACACACAACACAGGAAGGTAGTTAATGATGTACGGGTGAAAAGAGGAAGCGAGATAGGAAGTGATCACTATCTAGTGGTAGCAAACATCACAATTAAAGAAGAAATAAAAACAAAAACGATGACAAGCGGAAACGAGGTAGAAACTAAAAAGGATAAGTACAAGAAAGAAACTGCAACTGAGAAATTCAGAAAAGACAAACTAAAATATAAAGAAACAAAAGCTAAGTGCCAGAATTATATTAAAGAACTCACATGTTTTTCAAAATCCAATGATGTGGAGGAAATATGGAGCAGTTTCAAACACATAATAACAGAGGCTATAAAACGCGCATGCGGAACAACCAGGCAGGCAAACAACAGAAAGCAAACACGATGGTGAACTATAGAAATAAAAAAAGGAAATAAAGCAGAAAAAGCAAAAGTGGATAAAGTACATCAATTCCAAGAAAGAAGAAGACTACGAAGCGTATAAAATACAGAGAAAGGCAACGAAACAAATAATAAAAGATCAAGGGACAGGACATGTGATGAATTTGGGACAACACTAGAATACAGTTTTAACAAAAATAAAAAGTTGTTTTATAGAACACTAAAGAAAAACAAGAACGAGAAAGTACCAATAACACTAAGACAACTAAAGGATAAACAGGGAACAATAAAACAAGATCATGGTATAATGAAAAGATAGAAAGAGCACTTCGAAGAGCTTTTACAGGAGAAAACGATGATAAGCACACACGAAGGAAATGAGAACGCACATGTGGAAATATTCTGAACGAAGAACCGGGCAATATAAAGAAGCACTTATAAAATTAAGAAATGGTAAAGCAGCAGGTCATGATAACATAAAAGCGGAACAACTTAAAAATATGGCCGAGGAAGGTATAAATTTGTTAAAACAACTTCTAAACACTATATGGAAAACAGAGAAAATTCCAAATGACTTGGAGAAAGCAGTGATATTCCCAATATACAAAAAAGAGACAGCAAAAACTGCAATAATTACAGAGGAATATCACTAATTTGCTAAAATTGATGAAGTTATACTAGAAAGTAGACTATAATGCAACATGCACTTCAGGAAGAGCCACTCACTGCAGGACCATATATTTACACTAAGAAAACTGATGGAGAAAACAATGGGCCAGGACAGTAAATTATTGATGGCATTTATAGACCTGGAGAAAGCGTTCGACAGAGTACCGAGAAAAACGATGTGGAATATATTACAAAAGAGGCAAATAATCAAACCAATACAAAGAGCAATACAAGGTATATACAGAACGACATACATTGATATACGGACATGAAATCAGATATCACAGGAATTTACAACCAAACAAGGACTAAGACAAGGTGGAGCATTAGTCCCTCTACTGTTTATAATATTCCTAAATAGTATATTAAAAAATATAAAGAAGAAAACAAGGAAAATGAACATAGCATATTATAAACTACGACGCACAATGATAGCTGAGTGTATTTTTGCTGATGATATTGTAATACTAGCCAAATCCGAAGAAAACCGACAAGAAAATATTAATATATGGAACGAAGAACATAATAAACACAACATGACAATAAACACAGATAAAACAAAAATTATGGTGATCGCCAAACAGGAAGTGGAAACAAATATCAAAATAGCGGGAAACAGTTTCGAGCAGGTGGAAAATTTTAAATACTTGGGTATAAATATAAACAATATAACAAATATAACAAGGGAAGTCTGGAACCAAAACTAAATAATAGAATACGTGCAGCAAACAAAATCATCATATGCTAAACAAAATAATACTTAATAATATGCAGTTATCGAAGAAAACAAAACTCATAATATTCAAAACAATTGTGACGTAAAATAATTAAAATCACACTCAATTTAAAATGTATATTTACACACTATTTTATTAACAACTGATACAAACAATGCCAGCGCAATGGCGCTAGACGTATTAATGTATATTAATTGCAGAGCTCGAAAAGAAGACGATCTTTGCCGCGCAATAGCGCGGCTCGTTCTGCTCTTCTCTACATCCCTCGCAGGTATCGTGGGGTGAACTTAGCTTAAGTCCGACCGGCGCCTAAAATGTCGGGCCAGATGTGGGAATGGCAAATATCAGCCGCAAATCACTATATAACTCAAAACACAAAATATGAAGCGCTTTATGGCTTGAATGGAGCCAACAGCCCACTTGAAACAGCAATAACTACGTACCTACTTTAACTAGAAATCAATATATCTAAATAATTAGCCAGGGGAAGATTTTGGGTTATGGTTTCCACACACACACCGTGTGGGGCCGTAACAACAATATATAGACCAACATAGATATACGGAATCGAAGGATGGACATTGGACAAGAGACTTCAAAGCAAAATACAAGCAACAGAAATAAGTAGTTAAGGAACATAGAAGGTATATAATAAGAATTAACAGAATACGATATGAGCAAATTCCAACAACTCTACAGATAGAAAGTGTACAGAGAACTATAGGAAGGAAACAACTCGGATGGTATGGACACATAATTCGCATTCCAGAAGGGAGACAGAAAAAAAGAGTATGGAACACAAGAATACAAGGAAAGAAAACACGAGATAGACCACAAAAAACATGGGAAGACAAAATACATGAAATACCAACGAGGAATGGTATTGGATGGCAGGAAGTAAGGAGAATGTCGAGCAATAGGAAGGACTGGAAGCAATACCTACAGAAAATACAATAACACTAAAAATACGCTTAAATAATCTTGACACTCAAAAGGGTATAAAGAGATTTAAAAAGATTATATATATATATATATATATATATGGTGTTAACTTACTAAACAGAGCTAGTGAACAAGGAAACTGGCAAATAACATAATTTACAACTTTTATTAATTTAGATTTGGCGCTTCTTTGACAAGATAATAATAAATTAGCGGTTAACAAGGATATATATATATATATATATATATATATATATATATATATATATATATATATATAAATAAATGAATAAATAAAAATATATATAATGCCAACTTAATTTTAAACAAAAATATCGCAAAATCAAAGACCCCCATGCTATACAAAAACGATGTCATTTACTCGATCCCATGCCATGACTGTGACCTAAATTATATTGGTCAAACAGGACAGTGGCTTCACTCCAGGCTTGTCCAGCACAAGAGCGACATAAGAACGGGGAAATTTATATGTGCCCTAGCATCTCATGCAATTAAAAAATCTCACTCCATAAACTTTGATGGGGTTACTGTACTTGATACCGAAACAGATTATAGAACTAGATTGTTCCTTGAAATGTATCACATTAACACATGTGAAAACTCAATGAACAACAAAACCGACACCCAGTCTCTAAGCATAATTTACTCTTATATATTAGATAAAGGAATTGTGAAGAACCTCCCTGATGTGACTTTCTTAAATTCTTAAATTCTTAAATTCTTAAATTCTTAAATTCTTAAATTCTTAAATTCTTAAATTCTTAAATTCTTAAATTCTTAAATTCTTAAATTCTTAAATTCTTAAATTCTTAAATTCTTAAATTCTTAAATTCTTAAATTCTTAAATTCTTAAATTCTTAAATTCTTAAATTCTTAAATTCTTAAATTCTTAAATTCTTAAATTCTTAAATTCTTAAATTCTTAAATTCTTAAATTCTTAAATTCTTAAATTCTTAAATTCTTAAATTCTTAAATTCTTAAATTCTTAAATTCTTAAATTCTTAAATTCTTAAATTCTTAAATTCTTAAATTCTTAAATTCTTAAATTCTTAAATTCTTAAATTCTTAAATTCTTAAATTCTTAAATTCTTAAATTCTTAAATTCTTAAATTCTTAAATTCTTAAATTCTTAAATTCTTAAATTCTTAAATTCTTAAATTCTTAAATTCTTAAATTCTTAAATTCTTAAATTCTTAAATTCTTAAATTCTTAAATTCTTAAATTCTTAAATTCTTAAATTCTTAAATTCTTAAATTCTTAAATTCTTAAATTCTTAAATTCTTAAATTCTTAAATTCTTAAATTCTTAAATTCTTAAATTCTTAAATTCTTAAATTCTTAAATTCTTAAATTCTTAAATTCTTAAATTCTTAAATTCTTAAATTCTTAAATTCTTAAATTCTTAAATTCTTAAATTCTTAAATTCTTAAATTCTTAAATTCTTAAATTCTTAAATTCTTAAATTCTTAAATTCTTAAATTCTTAAATTCTTAAATTCTTAAATTCTTAAATTCTTAAATTCTTAAATTCTTAAATTCTTAAATTCTTAAATTCTTAAATTCTTAAATTCTTAAATTCTTAAATTCTTAAATTCTTAAATTCTTAAATTCTTAAATTCTTAAATTCTTAAATTCTTTTCATTAGTTGGCAACACTTTCATAACCTTATAGTGTAAAATTAAGTTGGCATTATATATATTTTTATTTATTTATATATATATATATATATATATATATATATATATATATATATATATATATATATATATATATATATATATATATATATATATATTATCCTTGTTAACCGCTAATTTGTTATTATCTTGTCAAAGAAGCGCCAAATCTAAATTTAAAAATGTTGTAAATTATGTTATTTTCCTTGTTCACTAACTCTGTTTAGTAAGTTATCACCATATTTATATATACCATGTTCAATTAATTCTAAGCCCCTTTGTACTATTGTAGATTATCCTGATGATGCTCGAAATTATACGAGCGAAATATATTGATATATTATAAAAGGAGTTTTTTACTGCCCTCGCTGTTTCCCAATAACAACTAATTAAAAAATACTAACTATTTTGTTGTCCCACTCTTTTCTTGATCTACCTCTTCTTCTTTTATTTCCAGTTCTTGCTTCTCATACCTGTTTTGTTTGATTCTTTTTGTCGATCCTAATTAAATGTCCCCACCAGTTTAGTTGTTTCTTTTCTATATACTTTTCTATAGCTTAAATTGACAGTTCTTCTCTGATGTCATCATTTCTTATTCAGTCTCTTCTCGTAACTTGTTTTACTCCTCTGAAATTTCATTTCCATTGCCTGTATTCTACTTTTATCCCTCTTCGTTAGTTTCCACGTCTCGCTCCCATATGTCAGTATAGGTCTATATATGCTTTTGTATATATTTATTTTTGTCCTTTTGCTAATCTCCTTTTTGGTAGTCAGTATATTGCTCAATGCGTTGTATGTTTTAACTGTGTTGTTTATTCTGTTACTAAGTTCACCTTTTCCCGTCTTCTGTCAGTACTCGTCCTAGGTATTTGAATTGTTCTACTTGCTCTATTTTGTCTTGTTCTATCTTTATATTTATTTATTCTTTCCGGTTTCCTATTATCATCACTTTTGTTTTGTTATAATTCATTTTCATATTATACTTCTCTAGATGCTTATTCCATACACTCAGGTTGTGTTGCAGATTAACTTCATTTTCTACTAACACTACGACACTCCTTCCGATATTTTTACCACTTGCATGTTTTTGTAACCAATATTTGCTTGTCTGATTTCTGGTTTCATACTCTTCATTATTTTATCCATGTATATGTTAAATAATGTAGGACTGAGCCCGCCTCTTTGTCTTAGTCCAGTAGTTATCTTAAATGTTCTTGATGTTTGTCCCTTGTATATTATTGCATGGGTGTTTTTGTTGTATATGTTTTGTATTAATTCGACTGTCTTTCTTTTTACACCTCTCTCTTCAAGGATTTTCCATAATTTATTTCTTTTTATTGTGTTGAATGCCTAGGCATGTGTTTTTATTATTTGCAATTATTTTTTCTGTGATTTGTTTTATCGTGAAAATGTTGTCCTGTGTGGATCTTCCTTTTATAAATCCACATTGCGATTCTTCTAGCGTCCGCTCTATTTTTGCTAATAATCTCTTGTTAATTGTTTTTTCTAAGATCTTCATACCTATGCTTATGAGTGTTATACCCCTATAGTTTGAATATTTTGTCTTATGGCCTTTCTTGTGGATCGGTACGATTAACGATATTTGCCAATCTTTAGTTATTTTATTCGTCCTCCATATTTTGTTTATTAATTTCAGCAGGATTTCGTTACCTAATCATTTCTGCTGTAATCTGGTCTTGTCCTGGTGCTTTCCCTATTTTCAGTTCCCTTATTATTTCTAGTAGTTATTTTTCATTGATACTATTTATGTCTGCTTCCGAGTCGTTCTGGTCTCTGTTTCTTGACATTTCCGTCATTTTGTGTTAGTAAGTCTTCAAAATATTCTTTCCAGTATTTTTTCGTTGTCCTTCAGTAATATTCCTTGATTGTCTTGTATATAAGTCACTTCTCGTCCTTTTTCTTTTCTGTTTAGTTTAAGTGTTTTATAGAATATTTTTTGGTTTTCCTTTGCGTTTGTCTCCCCGAACTTTTCCCATACCCTGCTCTTTGCTATTCTGACCTCATCTTTTACTATTTGCCTCTTTAAACTATATCCTTCGTAGTTATTAGGATAAGAAAAAAGCATGGCAAATATATGTAAATGACAAAAAAATTACATATATTTAGCATATACATATATAATAAGAAGAGGGCAAAGAATCATATATACCATGCATATGTATATAGTCACTTAAACTATTTAATAGCAACATGGGGCTCCTGCTCCTGCATAAAATTATGATCCTTGGGTAAAAATGTAATGTTAACCATGTAACGAATAATGATATCCATGGCATATCCACCAGACAATCAAGAAACTTAAGAATGTTTAAATGCTATACATCCAAGGCGTATAATTCAACATATAATAACTGCATCAGTGAATATAACAAATTAAATCCTGATATAAAAAAATCTACATCTATAAAACGGTTTAAATCTAGGTTAAGAAAAATTATGTAGATGATTTAGTTTCCTTGTATCATGATTCTCTATTAGATTATTCTTATTCTGATTTATTTTATTATTTACTGATACTGTATATATTTTTTCATTTACGTTACCCTGTTATTTTATTTTAATTGTATTTTTTTACTTTATCATTAGATTATTATTTTCGGTACAGTGTAGGTCGTGGGTACCAGTTTTTGTACTGCTTACAGGCACCATGAATGGGTTAAATAAATAAATATTTTTAATATTAAGAAACTTGTTCATGATGGCAATGCAATTACGGCTAATACAATAATTTTATAATTTTAGCAACGTAAATATAACTTTCTAAGTATTGAAATGTGCCAGCAGAATATACCGAACATACCTTTTCGTCGGCGCTGCTACAGTTTGGTGATAAACAAGAATTTCGAAAAAATTTATTTAGCGATGAATTTTCTGTGTATATTAACAGCGTTCGTGCTAATATTTTTGGATATTAGTACCGTAGAGGAGAAAATTATAGTATTTGTGATGGATAGTTTTTTTCACGCAATATTCTTATTCGAAATGTTTATGAAAGTTATTAGTTGCAGCTACAGTACTGTTGGTATGGGGTTTCTCACCTATTTATGGTAAGTGATGTGTGATTGTATGATGCGTATCACCCTGTACGTTTTTAGTTGATTCATATATAATAGAACACATGTTATCACATTATAAACATATCAGTTTCATTGGAAATTATGGTTACTAAAAACAAATATGATCAAACCATTTTCAATTTTTTATATTGAATTCTGAATATATTGTGATAATTCTGTATGATTTTAGTTGATTCATATTTTGCAGAACACATTTTATCAAACGAAAACCATTGAAATTAGTTTAATTGAAAAATATGGGTAAAAAAATACGCAACTTCTTTATTTGACGATTAAAAAAAAAGATTAAACATATTTTTATTCAGTATCAAGTAATCTATTTTGTGGCATATTTAAAATATAACATACATTTCTGGTTGTATACTTTCGTTTCTCAAATGACATATACTTATTTGCAGTTTTTATACTATTCGGTTAAATCTCTTTACGATCGTATAAATATTGTATATGGTTATATAAACAAATTTTGAAGGAATATGCGTTTAAGATTAGGAGAAAATTGACTGTGTTAAAGTAAAAGTAGTGATAGCTATAGAAACTCAACAAATCAGAGAAAAATGTTTAACAGGTTTAATAAAATTACAAAATATAAGACACAACACAATACAATTATCTTACAAACTGTACGAAATTGGCACCGTTAGAGCAAACGTTTTCAAAATTCGTGATTCGTTGTTCTTATCTGCTCCGGAGATAAAAATAAATCCGGAAATAAAAATAAACTTGCATGTGGTCAGCAAGTTTATTTTTATTTTTTAGTTTGTGTAGATTTTGTGGAGAACTGCGTAAACCACAGTCTTGAGGTGGCTTCACAAAACACAATCTAATAGTGTTAGATCTGGAGATCTTGGAGGCCAATACACTGGTTCGTTAGTTCCTATCAAATGTTCGTTAAATAGTTCACGAAGATATTCACGAAAAAATCGGGCATTCGGAGCTCCATCCAACTGAAAATTTAAATTATGTCTCAAAGCCATTAGTAGATTTTGTAACAGTACCAAAAAAATCATTTGAAAAATCTAGATATCCTTCAGAATTCATGGTGTCATCATAAAAATGTCCTAATAGTTGAAATCTATTAGTCTAATGTCTGGTGTGGACATTAATACCCCAAACGGTTTGACGATTTGCATCTCTCGTCCAACGTGGATTTTCATCCCACCAAAAGCAATTACTTTGTTTATTAATTACTCCATTATTGGTAAATTATGATTCGTCCGCCCATAAAATTCGTCTTAAAAACATTGGATTTTCTTCCAATTCCACATTTATTTAAAAATAAATGTTAGTCTTCAATCTAAATCGACTGGCAATTTTGTGCCGTTTAAGGGTCCTATTAACGAAACTCTGTTCTGTGTCTAATGTCTAATAGACGCATAAGGATTTTGATATGTCCCCAAGTAGGCTATGATTTTCAGTTCCTTCCATTCGTCAATGACCCTACGTTGGTTCTGCTAACGAGGAAAGTGTCCATGTTTTCTTAATCATTTTCTCATTTTAACAAAATAAGTATGTAAGTAATTGTATGCATATTATGTTTAAATTCACCAAAGAATAACATCATATCTACTTTTTCGTTATTATTCATCTTGAAGTAATAAATAATTACACAGTTATGAATATGGACAAATCAACACGCAGTGAATAAATGTCAAATACTAAACGAAATTTCAATTTTCAATTGTTACCATGACTATCGCTACTTTTACTTTAAAATAGTCAATGTGATTCTCACCAAATCTTTAAATGCAATTTACTTTTTTTTATATAACCCTATAAATATTTTATACGATGGTAAAGAGAATTAACCGAATAATATAAAAACTGCAAAAAAGTATATAGTGTCATTTGAGAAACGAATGTTGTATACACTTCTGGCTAAACCGAAAATTAATGTTATTTTTTAAATATGCCACAAAATAGTTTACGTGATACTGAATTGCAATATATTTAACTGCCAATCGTGAAATAAAAAAGTTACATATTGTTCACCCTTATTTGGATGATGTGAGTTAATGCACCTATAATAGTTACCTGTTATCACATTATAAACCACCCGAATTTGACTTAACTTTTATTAAATTAAATATATTAGAGTATATATATATAGAGTTTTATACCGTTATTTTTCAGTGTTATTAGAAATAGTGTTTCATTTGCATTATATTTGATTTCTTCTGTGGATTTCATCTTGTATATCGTGTATGCTTTTCCTAACATGATCAGTTTGCATACACTGAGTTTGTATATAAGAATAAGCAGAATTACACGATTACTACGAATCTTCATAATAGTTATATATTTCTATCCACAACTGCAGTCCATTTTGAGAAAAAATGTACAAGAGAAAAATGTGCACTCCATTGCTATTGCGGTGGTAAGAAAATAATCTATTTTATACACCAACATAATACTTAATGCAGCTTATTTTCACGGGAGGAGATAGTCAGAGGAAACCACAAAATTATGATGCACACATCCATATGGCAAAATCCATCAATATACAATGATTTAAGGATTAATTTCCGTCATTTGTCGTTCTGATTTTCTCTCTGGAGAGTAAGTTGCAATAAGTATGTCTTCACTATCTTTGAAGATCAAAATCGATGCCTGTAGATTTCTAAGAGGTGAATAAATACTTGCATACATACAACAGCAACATAATACTTATACATTATTTATAAACCCAATATGATACATAAAGCACTAATGTATTCATTAGAAAATCACTAGATTGCACTAAACCTGGTTTACTGCTAGTTCTCATGTAGTTTTGATAATGCTTAAGTAACTTTCTTATCAATAATGTAAACATATAATATCACCTAAAAATAGTAATAAAAAACGCTTCTTTATTGATTTGATTCACAAAGTTATTTATTTATCATTCTAAACCTCAAAATAACCACAGGCTATGGTATCAGGTTACGAAGAAATCCTAGACATCCTACCAACCTTAACAGATAATAAGCGACTGTATCAAATCGTCAAAGTAAAAATAACAGCAGAAAAACTCCAGATCATCAAAGACCTAGGTCTCGCTGAAGTAGCCGCCCCACAAACCTCAATCTGCGCGAAAACCAAACAGGCCATCATGATCTCCCTTATAGCTATATCGGAGACCATAAAGGAACTAACATTTTCTGGTGTGACAGCTACAATTTTTTAATAATTAATAATTACTATTTTTGTGTCATAGGTTTGGTGGACGTATACGAAAATCAAAAACTCGTTGAGTCATTGGACGAAAGGATGGAGAAGTTTGGAGGAATGAAAGGTGGCACAGTTGTGCCCAAAGATGTTCTACATGAAATTTCTTGGATTGCAAAAGATGAGACTCTGTTTAATTTCTTATATACGAATGTCGAAACGAGAATTTGGAAACCTGGGGATGTCATTGTCAGAGTTGGAGATGTTATACCAGGAGTTTTTATTCTAGTTACAGGTAAAACAACTTCTATCTTTAGAGGGCCATCAGCCGTGAGGCTTTTCCGCCGGCCAAGGGAGAAGCTCAGAGGAGGAGTTTAATCACCCGGTATTTAACTTAACAGAAAACCTCTGAAAATCTGTGAAAGGTCATTCACGAAAATTCGCTCCCCAATGCTAAATACGAGACGAACGACGTTTCTAACCACTCGGCCACTGAGCTAAGAAATCTGGTTTATATGTTTCATATATGTTCAAATAAGGGAAGAATATATTTATGGAGATAATTAGTATAAACACGTTTTTTTTCAATTTAACGTACATCTCTTCCGACTTACTATTTTTTCTCCTGTGAGGTGGAATCTTCGAAAGACCCCATGCCTCGGCATCTCCACTAGGGGGTCGACATAGGATAGTGTCGGATTCACCCCGCGTCTTGCTCGGGGCGCCAGCCGACTAAACCAAAACTCACGTTCTGTCAATAGGGGCTTGCCCGTCTCGAAGACACTCTCAGCACCCTAGTACCGTCTCACGCCAGTTAGTCAATCTTTCGCATAATCGTTCTTGCGAAAGTAACCACCGACTGCCAATTTGTTTCGGACTCCAGCATTGCATACCCCAGTTGGGTTAGGGTGTGCATTGTTTCGCCTATCTCTAGTGCCATCTGGGCCCGTTCCCTGTGCAATCTCTGACATCTGAACAAGGTGTAGGCTGCGTCGTCAGTCTGGTCACGTCGCGTACTGCGGTACATGCACGTTGGATTCGCAGCCTTACCAATCCTGTACAAGTAACTTTGGAATGTCCCGTCCCGTCATCTTCTGCGTTGACCAATGGTCGATGTGGCAGTATTGTTTTTCCACCAGAGGTGCGAGTTTGGGGGAAGATCTTACCCGTCCAGCTAGCGTTTGCCCACTTCAGGGTGTGGCCGCGTTCCTCTTTCTGGGCAGCCTCTGGGGATTATTCGTCCTTAGTTCATCGGTACAGTCTGGCCCTCTCCTCGGCTGGGACAGACGCAGTAAGGAGCTCTACTGCGTCTATAGAGGTCGTCCGGCAAGCGCGGGTAATGCGCATCGCGCTGGTTCACGTACTGCGAACCAGCGCTATGCGCATTAGCAGGTCCGTGTGTCTTCAAGTTTCCTCAACCCAGACTGCAAGAACTGCGTACAGAAGTTGGGTTCTCGAGACTGTAGCCAGCAATCGGCTCTCAGCTCTTAGCTTCCCCCGGGCCCCCAATGTTTGGGACCAGCGTGGCAAGCGCGATTTCAGTTCTGGCTGTCTTTCAAGTAGCCTCAAGCACCTGAGAAACGTGGCATGTGTCCTTGTCCCACGGGTTGAAATTAGGGCCACTTCTTCTTGGATAGCAGCGATGAGCAGCCCCATTTGACCCATTCTCTCGGCCATCTTCTCAATCGCCTCCCTGGATTTCCCCTTGATCCTTTCGAGGTCACGGCCACGAACGATGTTCACCATATCATCGGCGAAGGCGATTCATGCTATCACGTCTGCCGATGACATTGGGCCGGGCAGTTAAAGCCGGAGGGCGTCATCGTAGATTACGTCCCAAAGAAGGGGCCCAGTACGGATCCTTGTGGAAACCCCAAACCTTAACGTGCCTTCCACCAGCCGGGTCAGCACCGTTGGAACGTACCACTGCCGTAGTGCACGCATGGCCACCCATGGTTTATATATATTAATATTAAAATAAAATATATATAATTTAATATTTTAAGATATGTCCAACTAATTTAAGAATCTAGTTATGAAGAGAATTGATATAAATAAGGTTTTTTCTGTAGGTATGTTCAAGTTAACGTACATGCCCTCCGATCAACTAAAGGATGACATGCACACCCATGGCGTTTTACCTATAAAAGATTTCCTAGAAAGCACCGCATTTTGCGAACCGGAAGATACTTATGCGATGGTGGGTAACAGTATAGGAGAGCTCTGCCAGCTAACCAAACGTCCATATGATATAACAATCACAGCCTTTGCTCCCAGCCAAGCCTTTGTGATATCCCACGACGTTCTGATGCGCGCTATTGACATGAACCGTGATCCAATCAATGGGTAATCTACATACATTTATTACCACAGTTTTTAGAATATTGGATTGTTTACAGGTTGGAATCGCGCATTTGGCGTTCGATTTTGACAAATATCGTAAAGGCAATTTTAAAGGTAAATCCTATTTACCGGGCAATTGGATTTGATGATATGAATTGTATGCTGGACAGGGCGTTTGTACCGAACTTAAAGTGCTTCAAGGTGTTTGTTATTATTGAATTTATACAGGATGTGCTACTGGTGGAAGGGAATGTTACTGATTATGGCACTGGGGATACTTTTAAAGCACCGTGCTCTATACCTAGGTATTTTTTTAAAATACACTAAAATTAGTATAAAGTTTTCCAAAAAAAGAGTTGTAATGGTAACTTTCTAATACGCATTTCTGGGGAATTTTAACACGTCATTGTTGATACTACTAAGCCATATTCAAATATATCCATCACCTGTCACGCAGTATTAAAATAAAACAAACCCGGTGGTCTATCTGTAAGTTCAGAATGGTCTTGTAAAAATGCAAACTGGTCTGTTACCGATGGCGTTTCCGCGTTGGTATGCCACTCACTAGTGTAATACTGCCTTATATCAAATGTCACAAATGTGTCAAGAGTGACAGTATAATAAATTATTTCAATACGTAAACGTCACTTTTGACAAATCTGTGACATTTGACATAAGCCAGTATTACACTAGCGTTCGGGGAGCCTGGGGCATACCATCGACGAAAGAGTTGTTTATTTGGTTTCTATGGTGACACAGAATGTATTCATTATGTTCACCAACTTTGTGGCGTGACTTTACGCAAAACCGAAAAAGGCCAAAAAAATATCTATTGTTCGGCGAACCGTTACATTTTGCACACTGAAATTTAACCAACCATTCGCTGACAGCCGTGATATTAAAATCATACTATCATCGTACGATTTTTGCCAAAGTCGCCGGTATCAACATAAAAAACTAAAGAAACTATTAGAAAATGTATGTATTTTATGTTAAACATAAATAAGCGTACAAGGAAGACGAAATAGAAATATCATGACCATAGTAAAATTCATACTTGGAACGGTATTCGTTTTATAATGTGTGTCATTGTAGTATATTTTACAAGTACTATGTAAGTTAAACTTTATTTAAATAACTAACGTAGATGCTTTTATATATTGAGGCTGGGTGGTTTAAAACTCAAAGAGTCAATTTCTAATCCGCTATTGGGTTTGTATGTAATTTTTGACAACTTTGACACAAATCGATGATGCTATATATAACCATTTGTACATGAGGTGATGAAACGCAAAGTTAACAATAATATATGCAATCAGTTACCTCGCCTTTATACAACTCAGCGTAAAAGCCGTTTATTTGGCTCGATAAAAAATACCTTCATTTATTAATTTGTGAATTAATAATTACTACATTTAACATTACTACATATAACCAGTTAGTGGCGCATGCTGTTCATACCTGATCCTTTGAGTTCAATATAACCTAAAAAATTGCTATATCGCAAAAAATTATTGTAATAAAAGTAGAAAATCATCTATAGATGGATCATGTTTGTATAAAATTATCGTACTAATGGACCCTTACAAAGTTATACATAAAAGAAAATATTTGTTCCAGATAAACTGTCAGTTTTAGCTCTCCTATTTTGCTAAATAATGCAGGTTCGTGTGGCAGTAATAACAAAGCCAATTTAAAAATTTAGCTTTGGTCCATGAAACCGTTTTTCCACAATTTTGCTCACAGACATAGGCACATATGGAATAAGGTGTCGATAACCTAAAATTGGACAGGAAACGTGGTAAGCAAGTGGGCTTCACCCAAGCATCAACCAGCAACCACTCAGTGCCCTTGGTGATGAGCAAGGCCAGGACTCGGGGTACTAAAGATAAGGATAACTCCTCCAAAAGGAGAGAGAAATTCGTTAGGACTTCTCCACCCATAGAAAGAGTTTATCGTGGCCGGGACTGGTCGAAGACGAAGATGTCGAGCATGGAATCCCAGCCGACACAGATTTAAAGTAGATAGTCCATTAAGCCTCAATAGAATAAATAACATCGCCTGAAACGCCAAGAAAAAGATTTAGGTTGAAAAGCTTGGCATAAAGATTCATATGATAAATGATATAATAAGTAAAATACATAATATTCACAAAACTATACGCGAAGACATAGTACAAGCTGTAGTTTACTTCCAAAGTCTCCGAGAACAAGTACAGTGTGACGATAATCAGTTGATTTCTATGTCAACCGACAAACTAGATGAATACACGCAGTCTAGCCCAAGAAGTAATGATTTTGCCAACGGCGCTACTGAGGAAATGAAAAGGATCGCGTCATCGGCTCCGGAAGTGAATAAACGCGAAGGAAAGAAAGCCAAGTAAATTACGGAGAATAAACTGAATGCAGTCGAAAGCTGAATGGAACTAGGTGAAAACCCGAAACTACGGAGAGAAAAGTAGTACACGTGTAACTCACGTGCAACATAAAACGAATTCCCGAGGCAATCAACAAACAACTGAGCTATCATACGCTCATAAAAAAAATATAAATAAAGTGGGCCCAGACAAGATCTCTTGATTGACTGAAAAGATGCCACAGTACGTGTAATGGAACGGACCACCACTTTAGAAATAAATAAATCTGGATGGAACCATTGAAGAGGGTGAAGTGGTCGCTACGATTGAGGTAGCAATTGGTGGAAAGAATACATATCACGGCTATTCATTCGAAAGAAAGCAGGTCGCTGTTATTGTAGCTCCAGCTAATGCGGCAGAGGACTTTATGAAACGGCTAGATGATCTCGACGACAGCCCCCGAATGGCCGCCTGGACTATTAGTAATATTGAATGAGGGTGGAGCCTTCACCTATCGTAAAGGCAACTCTGGAACACTCCAGTTTTGTACCACGCTGTAAAGTCGGCCTGGTCAGACGACAGTGGGATTGAATCGTTACTCGGAAAAGTCGACCTTGAGCATCTTCGGGCCTTTGCTGTGAATGGCAGAGACTCTAGAAATACCTGTCAAGGCCTCCCAGCTAGGAGCATCATGGTGGCCCGCTTGCGATACCATCTGTAGCACTATGGCGTAGGCTGCGTCATCCTTGTGTTTGCAGTGTCTGCATTTCAGCACATCGACCTAGGCCGGAGCTGCGTATTGCGAGATTTTTCATAGCGATGGAGTACAGGAGCATCAAGGGGTCGTCTTCCTCCAGCATTCCCTCGGGCTCTTTTCTATAGCTCATCTGTAGCTTCTCCGGCTCTCCCGGTATTCTTCGTGGAGGAGCTCGGTCGGCGCCCGGTCGCTCTGGCACTCACTACACGCCGCCTGGCCTGGTTCGTTACCGTTCTTTCGTCTGCAATCTTACTGCACCACCAATAAGAACTTGTGCGCCCGCCGGTGGCGCCCCTGGCTGGTACTGCATATTCGCATGCTGGTTAGAGAACTTCGTTGAGTGCGTCTGCCATTTGATCAATTGTTGTTGCGTATGTTGCAATGGTGTCGCTTATAGTTTGTTTTGGGAGTGCTGTGCCCATGCGCTCCGCTACTCATCACCTCGCACGTTGTGGATCCTGGGGTTGATGCTGAGCTACTCAGTGTCTTCTCCTCCAAGACCTGCCACCCTTGCACTCTTCCGATCAGCCTTCTTTTGGCTTGAGATGGGGAATCTTCAAAAGGCACCCGGGGACCGTGGGGGAATTCTCCGCCGGGTAGTGCTGGATTCCGACACTCTTGGGCCGACCTGCCAGCTAAACCCCATTTCCACCTTCATCCATACCCGGGACCCCTCTCAAATTATTTCAGAACTGGGTGAGTTTCCTTCTACCTCTCCTCTGGCTTATAATTCCCCTGATGAATTCCGCTATGACCTCCTACACCTGTACCTCGAAGCCTTCGGTACTTACTGCTCGAACCTTTTTCAAGAGGTCGGACGTGGTCCTTTCCGCCTGGAGCAGTATGACCCCGCTCTTGACTTCCCTGCGTGGACGTTCGCTGTGTCGCCCTTTCCCCACCACGCTGCTTACCTACTGGATGGATGCATGAGTTCTTGTAAAGCGGTACTCTACTAGTTTCCTTAGGGTCTCCAGCTTAAACCCGGGCACCTCCATCGTAACCACCTGCCTTTTCTGGGGCCAAACCTTGTTCATACAGGTCGTCATGTGGTGCGCCCTTCGAGCACCCGCTTGAAGTTTTATCTCTGGCGTTCGGCCCGAACAGGCGCACCATGCCCCTGTCTGTCCCTTCCCAGTTTATAATTATCGCCTATTTATTCTGCCGCCCTTGCTCTACGTTGTGTTCTTCATTTACAGTCGGGCAGCCGGGCGATACCGTGTCGGCCCGGTCCCCTGACGACCTTGCCTAACTCACAGATGCACTCTAACCTCGCGGACCAGGCCCTTAATTGTTCTATTTCAGCGAGCCCACCTCTCATTTCTTCCACTTGTCTCGTGAGCTCCTTTACATGAAGTGTCGTGCATCTTTTCTTCTTCAGCCTTGCCGTCCTTTTGGCGTTGCTGTCCCGATCCATTCGATCCCGAAGCCTATTTTGACGATATCCTCCTTCACTGGTAAGAGCAGGTTTCTGGTCTCCATTTGCTCTCTGCCTTCTCGTCTTCTATTGGGTTCTCCTCTTCTACGTCCATCACGCCGGGGAGTCCTCCGCTTCCCGCCGTCCCTGGGTTTTTCCAAAAGGGTTTAATCTAGCTTCTGTATCTACTCTGGTCACCAGGGGGTCAAGGCAGTCGTTGGATGACGATGCCGTGCTGCCTGCCTCAGACACCATCGACGCCGGTACTGAGGTACTGACAATCTGCTCCGTATCTTTTTTCATCCGTTCGTCAGACATCATTCATATACGTATGTTTGCAGGGTCTACCTTTTGCCGTTTTAGCGCAGTGTCGTTACCGTGAATCCGTTGTGGGCAAATAAAGATATGGGATGACCCCTAGCCCTCGATTCCGAAAATATGGATGAGGCAGCGGCTTGTCTTGCTGAGGAAGGAAAATAAGCCACTTGTGAGTTATCGTCGTATTGACCGCGAAGCCTTTTGGACACTACGGGAAAATCATTCGAAAGACTGCTGCAGTGGCTAGAAACGTCAAATGTCGAAACAAATTTAGGCTTATCCCTGAGACAACACTACTTCGAGAAAGGCCGCTCGACTCTCCACGCTATTATGAACGTCGTCAAAACCTCAGAAACTGTAACAACAGATCATGCAGGAGCAAGGGTTACTGCACATTAGTTACTCTTAGCATCCGAAATGCATTTACCATGGCTGTTGGGATAAAATTGAATGAAGCGCTGGAAAAACAGCGGCTACCGCATTACCTCTTGAAAGTGATTGATTTCCTCACAGACAGAATGCTTATATACAGTATAGATTTTGTCTGTCCTGTGAGGTGGAATCTTCGAAAGACACTCATGCCACTAGGTAGTAGGTATAGGCAGTGCTGGATTCCCCCGCACGAGGCGCCTACCCTGTAAACAAAAACACAAGCGGCGGCCGATTATCTGGGCAAATCAGCCAATCGGTCGTTAACTAACAAAGAACCCACCAATCCATTGTCGGTCGGTCATTACGAACCGATTAGAAAAAGTGATTCGGACGACACGAAAGAAGAAAATTAGCAGTAGTACCGTCAGAAGAGACAGTCTATGAACGACCAAGAAGACACACACACATCACAGTTTTCACCCACACAACATCTTTCAACAACACACAAATAATGCTTTGGTTTTCCATTGGCGTCATCAGTAGGGATTTTCCACGTACCCACATCACCACCATTATGCATACTAAGCGCCCTAGCGCGCGTTAGTCCTTCTTGTCTCTTGCCTCGTCCTGTTTGTATTATATGTGTATCTCCTGCAGGTCCTTTTTAGTTCACGCATTATTGCAGATCCTACATTGTCTGTTACTTGTCGCGTGACGTCACTGTTGTAGGTCGTCGTGGTATTGAGTGTAGGCTGAATCATATGTCTTACAACAGTATCGGCATCTTGCCGCCACGGCCTATCCTATCTGGAGCAGGTACGCCGTGCCCGGACAAGACCTGCGTGGTCCACTTCTCGATCGTGTGTTTCTAGGCTTCTTAGCCTCCTACCTGCTTCCCTCTTTATCCTTGTAGGCCTCCTCTTTCGCCTTAACGAGAAGATGCACGGACGTTGTCCCTGATAGCACCTCAGCAGCGTCTTTAGATATGGCCGGGTGATCCGTAGGGCAGTGGTGCGCAGTGCCCTCCTTAGCATATCTGGGTTGTGCTGAGTCGTGGTTACCCTGACCCAAACAGGTCTTAACTCCCGCCACCTGTAGTTGGTAGCAGCCTTACCAGGGCTGCTTCCAATCTGGCTGCCTTCCTTTCGGCCTCTAGTACCTGCTGGGTGTGATTAACATTGGTCTCCAGTGCAGTCCTCAAATACTTCAGTCTTCTCTTTATCGTGTGTTTTCTCCCATCATTTCTATAGCGGTATTGTCGAGGGTCGTTCGTTTGGTCGGAGAGTAGGGTCACCTCCGCCCTTCTCCTCGCGATTATAATCCTGGCTTCTGTCATCCATCTTTGCATCGTCTCCACGGCCTTCTTCATTTTGCATTCTGTTGTTCCAAGTTTCTGTCCTGTGGCAACCAACTCTATATCGTCAGCAAACGCTATTGCCACCATCTGGTAGCTTCAGCCACAGAGCGTCGTTGTCGGCGACATTCCACAACAGGGGCTAAGACTCCTATTGTCACCTCAAAAGTCGACACCTCTGCGGTACCTTCATACGGTATCACCCTGTTCCAGATACTTCGCTATGATCCTGCGTTGGTTCCGTCGTACTCCTCTCTTTCTGAGTGCTGCCCTGATGGTCACCCACGAAATAGCGTTGAACGCATTTGATACGTCTAGGGCGACCATCAGGCAGTGTCTGGATCTCCTCAATGTTCACGTCGGTGACAATTTTGCGGATCGCCAGTATTGCGTCCCTAGTCGACCTTCGTAATAGTTTAGTCCTCCTATTGACACGAGGGCCTCCGCTAGGCGGTCCGCAATGAGTCTTTCTATTACCTTGGCTATCCTGTTTAAGAGGCAAATCGGTTGGTATGAGGTTAGGCTTCCCTGGCTTCACTTAGTGGGTAGCCTGTCTGGACCTGCGACCTTGTTTCTGGATAGTCTGGTGATTGCGTCCAGCAACTTCTCGTCCACCCATCTTGTTGTGGTTTCAGCTTGGGTATCTTGATCTTCGTCGTCGTCGTCTGAGTTTGTGCCGGTGCCTGTCGCATAAGTCTTTCCAGAATTGTTACTGACTCCTCTCTCCTGAACTCTTTCCACCTTGCGCTGCTCTGTGCCTAGAGTAGCCCTTTGTACTCGTCTGTTGGCCCTGTTGGTCTCCGTGCGTCAGTATCCCCTTTTCCGTCTTCCCACTGTCATTGTTTTGGTCGGGACCCTCTCGCTACACGTCTATTGTAGCTTTCGGTTTAATTTTACAGGCATATGATCTGGAGTAGCTGTATTTCCCCCATGTTTTCCAGTGTCTTTAATAGGAGCATGTACCTATGGAGTACAAGATCACGGCTGACGTTCCACTAGGCTCGGTTCTTGGACGAATCCTGTGGACTATCATATATGATGGACTACTGAATATTGAACTACCGGGGTCGTCAAGCCTTATAGGTTTTGCGGATGATGTAGCTGAAAAATACCAATGGCCTCGAGATAGCGGTACATAAGACTGAAGCAGCACAAGACACACAGGCGCGTATGTAACCCTTCCACATTGACATTAGAAGGAGCCATTATACCCTTGAGCAGATCTGTGAGGTACTTTGGTGTAGAGATAGACGATGGGCCGAAGTATACGCAGCATGTGCGGAAACCTGCAGAAAAATCAGCACCACAATACACAACTACTGCTTCAGCACGCCTGATGCCAAATACTGGAGGTCATGCAAAAGAAGACTATTAACAACGTCGTCCACGCTAAAATTCTTTATGGAGCAGTGGTTTAGGCAGTATTTATGTATTTGCGTTTCGAACGGTTTCTTTAAGAGATGAAAAAAATGGCATGGCATCAACTAATGGAAAGTTGGCAGGTGTAATTTGGACACAGCTGTGCCGAAGAAGGGTAATGATGACCACGACCCCGATTAAATGCGTGAGCGGTCCCGGGGTGATACGTTCGTTATCAAGGGGTCACTTGCAGGTTGTTTGTAAACACTACACCCTTAAAAATACACACCCACACACACACACAGGGAGACAGATATTTTCCAAAAATAGTCTAGTTTGAGTAGAAAAATCATAAAACGTGAATAAAAGCCAAAATTAGCGATTCGATTTTTTCACGATCACCTTACTTTGCTTTACCATTCGGAAAGTAAAAGACAATATTATTCTACAGGTCTACTCAGAAGATCACTATATTTGATAGCGACTCGATTGTGCAGCCGATACTTGTAATTATTCCGCTGCCCGATGTGGATCAATATGACCTGTTGGAGTACTCTGAAGCACATTCAGAATTGGTTAGATACTAGAAATAAGTAATGTAACGTGAATTATAAATTTTGTATTTGTGTTTAGATACCTCAGCACGATAGTGATTGTATGCTACATGTCAAACATTACCACAAAGAGCCACTTGATAGCCGTTTCTTTTTAAATATGAAAAAAGGAACGTCGCCTTCGCTTTCATTACAATTGAGTGTTGCTAGTAAGAAGGTACATTATTATTTTGTCTGCATTCGTAAAGTGTGCCTCAGATGACAATTTTGTACAAACCTCCACTTGATTTTGCTGACCAATATTTTTTTTCAGATGTCTGCTAAATATGATACTTCTGGAACTTCTCAGATGACAGGTATTTTATAAATAATTTCATAAATGATTAAATAATAATAAGTAATTTTATGATTTAGGGAAGAAAATTAAATTCTTTCTTTATTAAAAAATACTGTATGAATATTATTTTTACAGATACATCTGGAGCGACAATTCATTCCAAGCGCAGCGTCTATTAATTAATTAATTTTTAGTTTTATTTTTAACAGTAAATATAAAAGTTGATACATTATATTTCCGAAATTTAAAGAGAGCGCAGTGCCACCACAGCAGAAATCGTGAAAGCATTGAATTTGTCTCTGAAATTGTTTTGATTTAAAATGACATTTGTGTGATAGATTTGGTTTCTATTCAAGAGAAATATAAGCAAATGGTTTCCAGAAAAATACCTGCATACACATTTAGTCAATGGTTTGAGTTATATTTTTTTAAATTGAGTTGTGTTTAGTTAAGTGTAAGATTTGTGTTATTAATGCCAATAAAGGTCTTTATTTTATTTATTTATTTACTATGTGAAGTTTTAAATATCTGTTGCGTATTGTTGTATTATGTGAGGTTTACTAGCCTTAAAACACTAATAAACCAAAATTCAATCATTGAACGAATACAAATCGTAAATTGTCCGTATATTGCGGAGAGATTTTGACAGATGGGCGAATACGTTAGAAACGAGTGGTTTTAAGAATAGCACCACAAGGCAGCGATGATCATAGTTGTTTCACGGGCCAGATGAAATTATCTGGAAAGCCTTGCAAAACGATTGACATACAAAATCTAGTGGCCATAGCAACAGACGAACAATATAACAGAAAAAATATCTAAATATAGAGAGAGACCACTATCGAAAACCCTTGTGGAAGGTGCTTGACTTGAACATCTATCATCATCGAGTTGATTTTTGGAAAACTACTCTACCCAGAGAAATAGTCGCAGTCCGGTGCCACATCGCATCGCCCTGGACTACGAGAATAAAGCACTATCTCCCTTCCCGGCGTTCGATGATTCAAAATTTCACCGCCACAATAGCAAAAGCAATTAGTTTTTTTCCTACATCTCTAATAACTAATAACATAAAAGAACTTGGTCATAAATAGTATTTGGTGAGAATTATCTATAATTTTCCTCAATCAGCATATTCAATTCAGAGTAGGAAATACAAGAAAACGTCTATCTTTAAAGGGCTATCAGCCGTGAGGCTTATCTGCCGATCAAAGAAGAAGCTCAGAGGATTTTAATCACCCTATATTTACGTTAACTTCACAGAAAATCTCTGAAATCTGTGAAAATAGTTTCACGAAAATTCGCCCAGATAGGGTTCGAACTCCTAGTCTCCCCAATATTCAGTACGAGACGGACATAATTGTATGTAATAACGTTACCACAGTTTCTAGTTAATTTCATTTCTATAATTGAGGAAGTTATGAGTGCATATTGATCAGGAACAAATTGCAATCATTGAATTAATTATAGACAGTTGTTTACAAGAGTCACTGTCAAATAAATAACTTTATTAATGGTTGTTTATGCGACTAACTATTTTATTAGTACAAATGATGCAATAAAATTAAATTATAAAATTATTAATTACTTTAAATATAAACCAATTATAAAAATATACAGTGGATATTACAAATATATGTATATATATATATATATATATATATATATATATATATATATATATATATATATATATATATATATATATATATATATATATATATTATAAATAGTATAGAATAGTACAAATATAAATTAATAGACTGCTTATACTTAACAATAGAAATAATTCAATTATTATAATATTTATTTTATATATCGATAATTCACTATCGGCAACGGATATTAATTTTGCTAATGCAAGAGGCTATAAACGCTCCCTAATATTTCTTAGTTTGAACATTACCAAACCGATTTGGGTTTGCGACCTTGGAATTATCAATAAATAAAATGGCATTTTTATATTATAATAATACAAGTGTTTCTATACCTCTTTTCTATATATACTCACCGGCACACAATTTGATCCATTCGCTTATTTATTTTTTATTCAATATAGCCGTTGAATAGCCTTTAAAAATATTTTTGTTTAGATTTTAATGGAAGAAAAACTCATGTTTTAATAACATCTAATATGAAAAGTAGTGCACAAATTCTTAATAACCAATTAAATAATGTTAACTTTAACCGTAAATGTATTTAATATCGCGAATTACTTCCCCGGGCTCGAACTCCAGCTTCAATTTGTCTGGGTATACCGTTCCACACCGCTTTGCATACTACGTTTTGAAACTCTGCCCGTTCAACTACCGCAATTACTCGCAGACTTGTTTACCCTAATTATATACTGAGCAAACGCTGCTTGTGTCCGCGTCGGTTTTATTTGGAACAAGGCACATACAAGGGAAATTAGAAGAGCTGCAGCTGTGATCATTCTTGCTATTTATCATAATAATACCAAGGAAATGAAAAAAGAAAGTGCTGGGCTAAAGAGTGGTTTCTAAGAAGAGGTACTTCTGGAGACTACAATAAATTATTGAAAGAATTAAAAATGGAAAATCTTGAAGATCTTTTAATTATCATTGTTCCAAAGATTTAAAAACAAGACACAGATATTCGTAAAGAATTGAAAGAGTATTTTATGACTGCAAATGGTGAACATTATATCCATGGGGATGTTTTTAAGTTATTGTTGTAATTTGTAATCCACGTACTCCTTTATACATACGAAGTATTACAATGTACCGGCAATAAACGCGGCTGGCGCTGATAACGCCATCCGGTATGAAACCGAGGGAAGTGTAACTCAGCGTTTCAAACAAAGGAGCTGGATGCAGGTGGCCCCGAGGCCATGTGAATGCCGCATCAGCATCCAAGGCTTCCAAGGCCCCAGAGAGCCGAGAGCAAGGCAGTGTCAAAGCAGCTCTCGGTAGAGAGTGTTACCCCAACTCTCGCACAGATTGTCGACCCAACACTCCAAACCGGTGTGAAGTTAACATCTTAAGAATCCAGCCTCTATACCGCGCAGCGGATTGTTTGCTGGTCTGTACTGACCAATTGAGGTGACCAATAAAATCCAAATTTTGAGGAATCTTTTATTTATGTCTTGGCGGCCATAATATATAGTTATATATTTTTATTAATAATGTTTATAGGCGTTGTTGTATAATATATGTTGTAACGTAACTTATTATTTTTAAGCATGCCACCGTTATACAATTGATTTGAAAAAATTACACAATGTTTATAACAAATTGAGAATAGAAAATGGAATGTCTCAATCTCAGCAAATTATTCCTTCTAATAATATCGATAAATTCATCTTTTATATTGTAATAATTTCCAGGTACACACTCGTGCGTTGTAAATTACATCGCAGTGAGCCCAGAGTAATTTATGACGCTCTGGTAATGATTGGTGTCCATGCAAACATACCATTTATCCGCACTCATCTTCTCTCGATTAGATTCTATACCGGTGCGAATTGTCACCCGCTCTATTTACATTACGACGTGTGATTTCTTTTTTAATTGGATTTTGTTCGTAATTTTTGCATCCCTTATTAAAACAAGTTGCCTATTTGTGTTTACATCCACAATTTCAGACGGAGTGTTTACATCGTTTCTGAGGTTATAATTAAAATTATTTGTCTTCTGGAGTAAACGGAGCAAATATAACTCTAGCAATTATTGGTGATGATAATAGGAGCTAAAGTGTTTTATTAAAGTGCATTTACATATCGTGTTTGTGAAATTTTATTATTTAGTGTGTGTTGTTTTTAACGGATATAGACAGAATTTCCCATGTTTTTAGTGATATAGACACTGCCTACTCTTGTTTTTATGGTTTCACTTAAATATATAATATATGTTACTACTTATCGCATTAATTTTCAATTAATTTAAGTATGTTGCAATATAGAACTCGTATGGTATACGTACATGAAATTGTCAGTAATAAGTAACTCCTAAATTGTGAGGACATATTAGCAAATTATTTCAGTTCAGTTTATAGGCACACAATGCTGAACCTATAATATATTTGTGATTAACCCAAATAGTACTTACAAACTTCAAATTCACGAACTAACCAGCTACGTAAGGAAAGAATTTGAAATAGAACCGAAGGGAGGAAAGAAACAAGAAAACAAACCAATAGTTCGATAATGATTGTGCGGAAGCAAAGCGAAAAATTGTAAGAAAATATAGGATACATGACAGCAGCGGCGAGGAAATAGCTATATCAAAGAAAAACTGACACATATTACAAGAAAATTAAAGAAAGGAAGGTCTAATCAAAAGAAAACATCCAGATATGGATGTACATTAAAGTAAATATAAAAAGAACATGAGAAAAAAGCATAGCATACCAATAAAATAGTGGAGTGAGCATATCCAAGTACTGTGGCCAGCAAAACAAGAACACATCTGATTGGAAACCAGAACCAAAGTACACAGCTGGGAACTAGGAGAAACAGTGTCGGTGTACAAGTCAGCTGATAGAAAGAACCAGATGAACTACAGAGACGTTACATTTGTAAATGCTAGTTTACGAAAATCTGCTGAACCTGTTAGAAGAAGAGATCGAGGATAAAGAGCTGCTACTAGAGGACAAAGCAGGATTCCAAAGGGGACAGGCACCACCCGGAATATTGTGACGTGGAACTATTTAGTGAATCTGAAAACTTGACGACCATGAGGTAAGATATATGCGCTGATATATGTGGACCTAAAACCGGCGTACTAGAGAAAAAAAGAGTGACCTAGAGTTTAATAATAAACATACAGCGCATGTATTGAGCAACAAAATATAGGGTAAGGGTGGGAGCGGAGACATCCCCGATATTTATTACGGCGCTTGGTCTGCGACAGTGATTCCTTAGTCAAGTGCTATTCAATCTGTACATAGACACATGGGAGAGGAGATATTTCGAAAGGACCAAGTAGAAGGTACAGTGATTAGGAGGGAGAAAGTGTAGTAACTTGCATATGTAGATGACGTGTCATGTATGGTAAGAACAAATGGTGAAATGAAAGAAATCATTGCTAGGTTAGAGAGATACGTTGATAAGAGAACGAGAATGTACAAAAAAACTAAAGTGATGGTATGTCAGAAAGGGGGAAGGACAAGGATTGAAAAGTTATAATGGAAGATGACGGAAATTGAAAGCGTGAAAGAATTCAAGAAACTCGACTTCGTGTGCCTATAACAATAGCAAATACACGCAAATAGCCTACTGTAGTAGAAAGGCATCCGTTGCTATCGGTGCACCAGATGGCCGAAGGGAATTGGAAAATTTGTATTATTTTTTGTTCGGCGAACAAGTTCATTATTATTATTTTTTACCATGCTACCGATATAGAATTGATTTGAAAAAATCACACAATATTTATAACAAAATGACAATAGAAAATGAAAAGTCTCAATCTCTGCAAATTGTTTTAACTTTTCCGCTCCTATCTGGATATACGGATTTTAGAGGCCGATAAAAAAATTATGCAACATATTTTGTTTAATATTTTTACTGATCTTAGTACAAAACATATCAGTGTACCAGATGCCAGAAGGAAATTTGAAAATATTGATTATTTTATTAATACTGAAATACGTTCGACTTGATCACCGAAAAAAAACAAACTTAATAATCAAAAGCTTCCAATTTCCTTCTGGTACACTCATATGTTTTATTCTAGGATTAGTAAGAAAATTAAATTAAATATGTTGTATAATTTTTTTATCGACTCAGCCTCTAAAATCGGATTATCGAAATATGAGCGTAAAAGTAAAAAATAAAAAAAAAATAGAAAAACAATAACGTGAGGATAAAGACTTTCCATTTTACATTGTTATATTGTTATAAACATTAAGCAATTTTTTCAAATCCATAGAATTTGCGCGTCTTGGTCAAAAATAATAATAATGATATACAAGTTAGCCGCCGAAATAAAAATACTTAGAATCAAAATTTTCCAATTTCCGTCGAGCATCTGAAGCACTGCTATGTTCTGCACTAAGATCAGTAAAAAATTAAACAAACTACGTTACATAATTTTTTTATCGGCCTCTAAAATTGGCATATAAAGATAGGAGCGGAAAAGTTAAAAATAAAAATAAATAGAAGAAACAATTTGCTGAGATTGAGACTTTCCATTTTCCATTGTCATTTTGTTATAAACATTGTGTCATTTTTTCAAATCAATTGTATGATGGTGAGATAGTAAAAATTAATAATAATGAAATTTGTTAGACTTGGTCGCTGAACAAAAAGTAATAAATATTTCCAATTTCCTTCGGGCATCTGATGCACTGATATGTTCTGCACTAAGTACTGTAAAAAAAATTAAATTTTTTTATCGACCCAACCACTAAAATCGAGATAGAAGCGAAAAAATTAAAAATAACTATAAATAGAAGGAACAATTTTCTAACATTGAGACTTTCCATTTTCTATTGTCATTTTGTTGTAAATATTGTGTAAATTTTTCAAATCAATTGTATGACGGTGATTAAAAATAATAATTTACGTTACAACATATATTATACAACAACGCCTATAAAAATTATTAATAAAAATACTACTATATAACTATATATTATGGTCGGCAAGACATAAATAAAAGATTCCTCAAAAAAAACTCCAATTGTTCACGGCGCCACGCGGTATAGAGGCTCGGATCTTAGAGGTTACCTTCACACCGGTACACTCCAACCGGTAGTGACTTAGAAGCCGACTTGCTCCACTTCGACACTAGACACCGGCACTCAGCAGCGACACCCCTACATTTTACCCCTTGTTCATTCGCAAAATAAATAGTATACGAGTTAAAGTTACCCGTTGTCATTTATGAAACCTTAGAACCATAGGCAACGCAGTAAGGGCAAGATAAGCGACCAGCAGCAGCTCTCGCACACAACACAAATTTTTGGCGGCAGCGGGGTGCTAAAGCCTAGTAATTCCGAAGAGATACACAACGTCAGAAAACACTGTGGAAGTCAGCCAAGGCGACAGAAAAGCAGTAGTACGACAAACCAGTGGAAATGCGAAAAGTGTAAAGTTAAATAGAAATAACGCGTGAAGTGAAACGGCAAAATGCGGAAGTGCGACAAAGCGAAACTCCAAGTCGAAGTTATAGTTTTCCATTGAAGAAATTACGAACATGAAATTGTAAAGTAAATATTTGTGTTGATCTACTAGCACATTTTGTCCAGAAATCTACATTAATTAATTTTTATTGCGTGAAAAACAAATATATAAACACACAAAAATGGCAGTTGAACCAGCACAAGCAGGTTATATTAGTTTAGACACGGCTGTAAGATTATTAAAAGAGTTTGAGGGAGGTTTTATAAACGATTTTATCGATATGATATGAATTGGCTTTAAAATCCATCCACCCTGATTACAGAATACTTTTTTCAATATCCTAAAAACTAAACTTACAAGCAAGGCCCGATCAATGACTAAATACCATCATTTTCCAACTTGGGATGATTTAAAAGATTATTTAGAGGATGTATTCACTGAAAAGCGAACCATATCATATTGGCAATCGGAATTAACGTCATGCAGGCAGGGCAGGATCGAAACAGTCGATATGTACGCGAATAGAATCGAAAAATGTCTCAGTAAACTAGTCGATAATTAAGGGTTGGTAGATCCTATAAAAATGTTTATTAAAGCGAGAGATCCAGACGATCTGGAAGACGCTATTGATCTCACCAAATCCGAAGAACGCGAGCAAATGTGCAATCAATATAAGAGTCCCGGTACCCTTGGGAAACCCGTAATATGTATAAATTGTAATAAAATAAACACAAAGATACGCAGGGCCGTATCCGACGTTAGCGGCAAGACCGAGGAGTGTTCCACTACTCCACGGCTCAACGTACGTCCTACCGGGAACATCGCAATTAATAAATCCGTCTAGATTTGTGTCGGAAAACTGCAGCTGGCTGTCGAACGACAACCGTGCTGGTTAGCCAAACAATTTAGCAAACAATCAGTCAAACAATACATCAAGCAACAAGTTCCGAAATCACAAACATAGTTAAAATAGATACCGCGAAATTGTATATACTTAAGTAATCAAAAGTATTTACTAAAATACATAACGTTAAATTTATCAGGAGTATAATATTTAACCAAGCAAATTTTTTATTAGATACAGGAGCCGATGTAAACATTCTAGAAATTACAAAAGTAATCAATATTGAAGAAATCGATTTAAGCAGGAGAACTCAGGTACGCGGAATTTCAAACAATACTATTTTAACAAAAAGAGTAATAAGTTTAGAATGCGAAGGTAAAATTAGTGATTTTCACATTGTCCAATTACTTCAGATTTTAGGTAATGAAGTTCTAGAGAACAATTTAGCAGATATTTCATACAAGGTCTCGTTCATTGAAATAAATAACCGACGGACGGATAGCATTCTTTGGAGATAATGAATTAGAATAACGTAATCACATTAATACAGTGCGAATGATTTTTAAGAAATATAAAATACAAAGTCAGAATAATAAGAAAGATATAAGTTTTCGGGTAAATGGTCAACAGAAACCATGTTACGCTACGAATAATAATAATAATAATAATAATAATGCGCAAGAAGTACATAGAAATGAGTATAATAATAATAATGTAAAGGTTCAAACAAATGGCCAAGAGACACCATGTCACAATAATAAACAAGAAATAAATAGAAATGAGAATAATAAAAATAATGCAAAAAATAAGAAATCAAGAGAAATAAATGGGAATCAAAATAATTGCAAGGAAAAAGATAAGTAAATAACTTACAGTGAAAATAAATCAGTTGAAGTAAAAGAGAATAAGTATATAGCAAATAAAGAGAATACTATGATAATAATTCCACCAAGGTGTGAGAAAATAATTAAAGTTTTATATATTTTATAATAAAGTCTGAAAATATAGTTGTCGAATCCAGTGAAATAAATAAAGTATATTTGTGTAATTCTCAAAAGGTTACAGACGGAGTGTTATGAAGGGAAAAACAGAGCCAATAAAGTTTCATTGCGTTTAGAACATTTAAATAAAGAAAAATATAAATCAATTGCTAGTTTAGCGGAAGAGTTCTCAGATATATTCCACCTTCCGGTAGAATTTTTGTCTAGCACAAATACGGTTGAACATAAATTCGCCACTAGTGAATATCAATCATATCGTCTTCCTGAAAGTCAAAGGAAAGAAATACAAAACCATACCTTCTGTTATGTTAAAAAAGGGGATTATCCAAGGAAGTAATAGTCCTTATAATTCACCAATGTTAGTTATACCTAAGAAAACGGGAATTGACGGAAACATAAATTGGAGGTTAGTTGTTGACTTTAGGAAAGTGAATAAAAATACGGTAGGTTATACTTTGCCATTGCTATATATAGTAGATATTCTAGATTAACTAGCAAACTCTAAATATTTTAGTACGTTAGATTGGAGTAACGGTTATCGCTAGATACATATGGCACCAGAAGATAGGCATATCACTGCATTCAGTACAAATTTCAAACATTATGAATTTACGAGGTTACCATTCGGTTAAAAACAGCCCTAAGTACATTCCAACATTTAATGAATACCGTATTAATGGATATTCAAGGTATAAAGGATTTGTTTATTTGGTCGATATCCGCGTATATAACAACACCTTAGAAGCACACCAAAATAAGTTAGTCGAGGTCTTTGAAAGACTACGAAAATTTAATTTAAAGTTAAACCTAGCTAAATGTGAATTGTATTTAGGTCATAAAATAACGAAAAACGGAATCCATTCCGATGAATGTAAAAAAGAATCTGTAAAGAATTATACCATTCCAACCACGGTTAAAGAATTCAATCATTTTTAGGATTAGCATCATACTATCGAAGATTCATAAAAAAATTTCAAAAATTGCAAAACCAATGACAGAATTAACAAAAAAGGATGTTGCTTTCGAATGGTCCGAACATTGCAATATTGCATTCGATGAATTAAAAGCTAAATTAATTAATGCCCCAGTACTTCAGTGCCCTGATTTTACTAAACCCTTTGTCCTCACCACGGATGCGTCCGGTTACGCAATCGGAGGTATATTATCACAGGGAGAAATCGGAAAGGATTTACCCATAGCTTATGCATCTCGAACTTTGAATGCAGCGGAAAGGAATTACAGTACAACGGAAAAAGAACTGCAAGCCATCGTTTAGTGTTGTAAACATTTTAGACCATATTTATACGGAAGAAAATTATGGATTAAGAAAGTAAATGATCCAAGTTCCCGATTAGTTAAGCACAGTTTTAAGATAATAGACTACGAATTTGAATTAATATATAAAGCAGGAAACCTAAAAGTAAATTCTGATGCTTTAAGTCGAATAAAATGGCCATCTGCCGACATAAAGATAATCAATAAGGAATTGAGCTATTATACTATTTTCTGCCAGGAAATACAAAAGAAATTTATTATTAATAGAAATATTATAGAAAAAAATGAGCATTTGTTTAACGCCCCTAAACATTGTTCTTTAGCACATTCAGTCAGTTTAGACCTAAAAATGGGTGCAGGAATTGCTATTGAATTTTAGTTTTGGTCATGTTGATAAATTAAAGGTGAAAATGCTAAGTTACATTCCTTTTGTATCCTAAATGAAAAGGATAGGTATATCTTTATTTAAAGGAGAGTTTCTATGACCAACCTAGCCACGAGGATGTATTTAAAACGTGTATGCACTCGAAATATTCAGCCTAGAAAATGGAATTATTAAATTAGCCATTTCGAGGTATAGACAGATTAGATTTCGCAAAAGTACGAATTATATCGAGGATACGCCTATTATTGTATACGTGTATCATAACACGGTATCAGTTGGTCTCTCTGAGGAACAAAAGTTAGACGATCTTCAAACTTATCACGATAGACCTATAGGTGGTCACGCCAGTGTAAATCGTATGATAAAACGAATAAAAAATTAACATAATTGATCATGATAAGCGATGTAAAAACTATGTACGGAAATGTATAAAATGTCAGAAGAATAAAACTCGAAACAAAATTTATTACAAATAACGGATACTCCGACAGAAGCCTAGTAGATCCTCTGCCAATATCAGAAAATAGAATGCTACATTTTAACGATTCAGAACTCTCTAACCAAATATTTAGAAGCAATCCCATTAGCCAATATAGAAGCTGAAACCGTTGTAAAAGCAATTTCAATTTTAAATTTGTTTATATGTAGACACGGAACCATGCGAAAGTTAGTTACTGATCAAGGAACAAATTTTATGTCAAAAGTATTCAAAAGTTGTTGTAAGGTTTTACAAATCCAGAAACTCCAATGTACCGAATATCATCCGGAATCAAATTGAATCGAGAGAAATCATAGAACAACGGAATATTTAAGAAACTTTGTAAACAAAACACAAACTGATTGGTGCACATGGTTACCTTTCGTCACATTTACGTTCAATACAACCCCACATACTTCTACAAAATACAAACCGTTCGAATTAATATACGGCGTTCAAGCTAAGCTTCCTAGTTCATTAGATGAACTAGATCATATGATTTGTTAACGACTTGAAAATTAAATTAGAAGCAACCAGAGCTAATGCGCGGGAAAATTTAGTGACTAGAAATGAGTCTAGTAAAAAACTATTTGACAAAAATACAACGGATATTAGGTATAAACCGGGAGATAAAGCACTCGCACCAGCCGAAGTAACAAGTTGCAGTCGAGATATACAGGTCCTTTTGAAGTAATTTCAGTAAATTCAGAAGTAAATTGTACAATAAGAGTAGGGAAGCAAGAAATAATATAAGACTGATAATTTTAAAACAAGTTGATGTACATTTTGAATTTATGATTATTTTGAGATTATTAATTTTGATTTTAAAGGAAGAAAGATTATGTATATTTATTTCTACCTATAGATTAGTTAAAATTAAACTATTTTTTCTTTTATTTGATAACATATAAACGTTGATATAACGTTGGAAGAACACTGTCCTGTAATGATAACAAACCCAATTTTCCATTTTATTAGTGGCCCATTCAACCGTTTCCCGCCGTTTTCAAAATATTCAATACTAATTATGTAATATATAAATAGTCGCAGATATATTTTAATTATGGAGTCGAAACACACCAATAATATATTTACATAGTACATATTATAAACCGTACGCAAAAGTAGAGACAATAATTAATGAATATTAAGTTGTTGAATGAATCACTCAAAGTAACAATTCCGTTTTTGTAAACCAGGAGCATTTTTACCAGCCAATTCTGGTCCAGTCCAGTCTGGACAGTCTCGTCTACGTGAAAGGTTGTGTAAAACCTATTTCCATGCCGTTTTTATTGCCGTTGTTGTTTCTGCTTACACCCGTATGACATTATCTAGTTTTTAATATCGTTTTCGATACAGACCCAAACAACATAGTACACACATGTAAAAATCGACATTGGAAACGATGTAGAAATACACAACGAAAAAGTGACGTAAATATAATGAATTCAGACATCGAAACAATGTATTTGTACATTAATTTTCAACCGATGCTGTTTTTAATTGGTAGAATGTACTACTGGGGATTACTCGATGTTACATTCACTGTGTTAAGGTTAGTGTGCATTAACTTCTGCATGAATATTTAAGCCCGATATACATTATATAAATGGTCAATGTACATTGTTCAATACTATCATGAACAGCATTAACAAACTATCTCGGTTTCAATGTGTTTCTACATCGTTCATCAACTGAATACATAGCAGTGATGTTCCACGGCATTATGATGATGATTTTAAAAGTTGAGGTCGTTTAAACTTTTAATCAGTATTAATTTACACCCTGCACTAGTAATAAAATTTGTTTACATACGATGTGTGTAAAACTTTGACATTGCAATTAACTACATTTTATTAAATAATTATTTCTTCAATAAAGACAGTGCAGATAAAACATAGTACTTACCATAGTTCTATAGAAAAGACTTCAGCACATGCGTGAAAAGGAAAAAGCAATGTATCAAATTCGAAATTCATTTAAAACAATTTATTCAGAGCAACCTAACCTTTCACAAATTACATTACTTTGGAGAATGAGTTTTCTGATTTTAGTATATAAAAAAATGTCTCAATGAATGTCCAAAACATAATACATATTGCTGTTTTTTGGTTTTCAAGAAACAGATTCACTCTTCCATGTCTTGTAGGGTTTTAGCCACGTACAGAAAAGATTGCTGTGAATCTCGAATAGTAAATTTTATAGTTTGTTTTTTTCCTTATGTATCCTTTATAACTATTTTATTTGTGGGTACAAAATACCCATGCACTGCCCATAGAAGTCCTGCATCCCGTTCATCTACAAGAGAACGTTACACCATTATTATATAATCTGAAATAATATATGAAGTTATATGTAACATGTGATTTTCTGGATACTGTACACTCAAGATAAGACAAGCATACTTTCTGAAGAAGAATACTTACTCCGCTATTGAGTCTCTCTAATATTGTGAACCTTTACAATCACTGCGTGATTCATTTAATCTCTAGCTTTATTGAGTTATGCATCGACGTGTTAATATTGATACTCACAGGTTTTAAGCAATGACGTGTTTACATTGGAAAATCACCAAGTAACATACTGCTATTACTGGGTACATTAATATAATGAATAACATTGATTTATAGTACGTAGTATTAAACACCATCAGTATAATGTATATTTTTCACTGAGTTGATGTTATTTTTCATCATATTGGTGATATTTACATTACCTTCATGAAATTGTTACATTATTATAACGAACACATGGTAATTGTACTGATGATAATATTGATCAGTCGATCTTTACATTTCGCAATCATCAACGGTTTAGTACATTGTATTAATGCAAAATACATTATGGTAACGACTATGCAGTTAATCATCAGCAGTGATTATTATCAGGTTCAATATTTTTCTCTGTGTACGATGAAACATCATTTTCTGATATCGTTTCTGCGCGTTAGGTGTGTAGAACTCTAAATTACAGAGATAACCAGCCAGCGGCGTCGACCGGACGATCAGCTGTCTTCATATAACAATATATATTCTTTAGGGGTGTGTACATTAGCGTACGTCGTTTTGGTTCACCTTTAACCCTCAGTTGATATGGTGACTACCTCAGTTGCTTAAGGTATGGTGGGTCAATACTGACCCACACTCTTATGATTTTTTTTTGTGTCAAAGGTTTTGCCGGTAAACATTTTAGGGCGATGATTGCTACATCTTTAGGGTATTAATTAAGCATTACAATTGAAATTATGCATATTACACACAGAAATAAAGAAGAAATCAGACAACTCATGGGCACTGATTATGTGATAACTATAAAAATAGACATTTGTTTCTAAAAATATTGCACTCTGGTTTAATTCTAATTGCCAACACCCCAATTCATCATAATATCTGAAAGAACAAGATAAACTATATTTTTTTCAAAATAAGTCTCAAGTGTTTTGTATCATCATACTTCTAGTTATTTTTTTATCATAGAGAAGCTGTGGACCTTTTGGCATCGCATTTGTATGATGTAGTGATGATAACGTTATCACTGCTTTACGCCTTTTGACATGTACGATAAAATGGTCTATTGCAGATAAGGCAGGACGATCCTTGTGAGGCTTTTATTCAGGTAGTATATCGCATTTGGCCTTTCGTAGAGTTCGTGTATGTTATATTGACTTTATTCAGTTCAATCATAAGTTCCATCGAAGAAAACCAATGTTTTTCCGTAATGTTACGGCCTGTGTTTATAATTGGTGGAATTGTTTCTAAACCAAATATGCTGACGCTTATGGTATGGTGGGTCAAATATGACCCGCAACAACGTACAAACCGGAAACAATACGCAACTCTCTATTCACGTATGTTGCATCTGAAACTATCTTAGAAGTTAGGAGAATTCCTTAACCGATATGCAGCGGCACAAAAAGAATGTAGGGATAGTAATGGACACAAAGTGGTTCGGGTCAGATTTGACCCTACCATACCAACTGAGGGTTAAGCCCGTATGACATTATCCAGTTTCTTATATCGTTTTCGATGTGGTTTTGGATACAGACTCAAACTACAGTGTCATACACACATGTAGAAAACGATATAGTAAACGATGTAGAAATACGATAAAACATCATTTTCTAATATAGTTTCTGCGCGATTTGGCTGCGCAAAACTCTAAATTAGGGATATAAGCAGCCAGCGGCGTCAATCGCGTAGTCTTCTTAGTAATAACATATATTCTTTAATCGTGTTTTGTGTTGTTCCTGGAAACAATCGCTTGACGTTATTAAGTAACACAAAGCTACTTAAGCCCATTAAGGATCCAGCGTATTTGTAATTCCGCCGCTATATTTTCCAAGGCGGTACTTCGGGCGTGTTTATTTTTATATTGCCATTAACATCGTACAAATTGCAATATAATGTTATGGCCAGGCACAACACAAAATGACATTAAGTTGAAATATAATTCCTTGCGCCAAACATTTTTATAGGAAAGAAGGAAAGTGGATGCTTCAACAAAAAGTGGTGCTGGCACATCTGATGTAAGTATATGTTTTAATTAAATATCCACTAAAGACTAAACTATAATAGGTGTAAACAGTGGTGCACGCCCAGGGATAAAATTGAGGGATCTAAGCTGGTTAAAATTAAATTTAGCCAACCAACACATTAAAAATTATTACAGTATGATTGAATTATTATTATTATTAATGGCAGTCCATTGATAATTTAATGTAAATAATATTTTTTATTAATAAAATAATGTGAGAAAATTGTAATTGTAATTGTTATCAGGTATAGGGGCTGGGGTGTACGTACCTGTGTGTGTAAATATAGTGTTTATGAAAATTAATTATTTAACTGTTTGACAGATATACATATCTAATTTATATTACTACAAGCCAGTGGCCAACTTTTTGATTGATAGTGGCATTGAATCACGAGAAGCAGTTGGTACTATTGAACTTGAGGTGTTACAACTAACAGAAGCAAATGTAAGTACATATATTAATTATTGAACTACTGTATAATTAAGTATAATTCTAAGTGCAATTTGACTCATACTCATATACATCTATTGGCTTAATTATGACCCCAAGTTAAAATACCCTGTTTCTTTTTATAAGTGAATTAATAATAGGTTTTCTTTTAGTTAAATGTGACTGAGTATTCCTGAGGATGGGCAAAGTAAACAGGAACTATGGAGTCCAAACATTCTTCCACAGACTCCTTCTACCAGCCAAGGGACAACCCCAATTGACTATGAAAGCAGGCCCCTCAGTTCAACTGCAGCAGGAAGACAAAAGAACGAAATAAACGAAAAAATCTTCATGGAAAAGTTGAACAGGCCATGGAGACTGCCTCCCTTGCTATACAGGAGATTTCTAATGCCATTAATCAGCAGACATCAGTGAAAAAGGACCATGTGGATACATTTTTGGATTATATAGGTAGAAGCATAAGGTCCATAAAAAGTATAACAATAAGAGAGAATTTTTGAAATTGTCTGCAAAAGAAGAAATGAAGAAAGAAATTAAAAATAATATTTAATAAAATATAGGAGATTAGTGAATTATACATTGTGTTTTGATATAGTTTCTTCCTGCCATGCAACCATTCCTTCAGGAGAGAGAAAGTAATTCCGAAATTTCTCTCTGACTTTGTTAGCTGTAGTTGATGGGATGGTTCTATAGCATTGTGTTGCCACATTTTGCAATGAACAAACTTCTTTATAATATGCTAAATTACTAGTTGTTACATCTGCTTGAAGGTAACTATGCAATGAACACAGGCCAATGTAATAATTTCCAACAGGTAAGTTAATTGTATTCAGCAATATTCTGAACCTGTTGACAAGAATACCAAAAGCATTTTCTATAATTCTTCGGACTCTTGATAGCCTGTAGTTAAATATTCTGTTGCTGTTAGTTAATTGTCTGGCTGGGTATGGTTTCATTAATTTGGTGCTCAAGGCTTCATCAGCTATAATAACATATGGGATTTCCTTTTGTCTTCCTGGTAATTTCCTAGCTCTAGGCAAGTTTAAAGAACCATCAAAAATGGCAGAAGACAATTTACTGCTTTGGTATACCCCACCATCACTTATCCAACCATTTATCCCAAAATTTACATATGTAAATTTGTATTTAACATTTGCCATTGGTAAGAGCACTATAGAATGATCACCTTTATAATTATAATAATATGAACCTTCTGATATTGGTGGCCTAAAATGTATGTGCTTTCCATCGAGTGCACCAAGACAGTTGGGAAACTGCCAAATAGTATTAAAATCATTTGCAATCACTTCCCAGTATTCTGCACAGCTAGGTGTCTAAAATTGTAATGTGATCAATATCTGTGCTACTAAGTGTATTTAATAAATACCTTGAGATATTTCGATTTCTAATTAGTATAAATTGCATGACACACTTCTGGAAAACAATTACTAATTGTTGACTCATGAATTCTAGTTGAATACATTAATAATCTGTATGTCTCACCCGTAGCCAGAAACCGAAGAGTAACTTGTAATCTAAAAATAAAGTTGCTGCTTAAGATTTCGGCATTTAAATATTTCTCATTGAACATTTTTAAAAATGCAATCCCTTGATTGTAAATTATCCTACTGGCGTTAATGTATATCGTACTGTGAGATGACAAGTGGCGTAACTTCCAAAGTGAATTATCAGGTTTTGATTTTAGTTTTTATGATTCTTATGTATTTTCATTCTTATTTAACACTCCTTTAATACTTTTTTGCATTTAGAATAAACCAAATTATGATTTTAATAAATTAGATAACATTATACTCAATGATAAAACTACTGGAAATATTGCAATCTTTAAAATTCATTTATTTGAAAAACTGTTTTTGGAAGTTACGACATTTGTCATCTCAGTATACACACTTAATACTTATACTATTAAATAATGAATAAAAAACATTCGAAAAACCATTTCGATGGTAATTTGAAGCTTAGACTTTTTTAAACGGACACCACAAAAACATAAATGATAACTCGGTAGGCTTCAGAACATTGTTTTTGTTTTTATGTTAGAGGAATGGCTTAGGTGGTTACTTTTGCATACACAATATAAATTCAGACGGCGTAGTATGGTGTTATATACATATAGTATTCTGTTAAGAAACAAAACAAAAACAAAAAATAGGAATAATTTTCTAAGAGCAGAACTTTATTTTAAAAATAAATAAATTGAATCTCGCAGTTACGACAATATCATTTAATAATCTATTTGTATGTTAACAACAACCATAAATAAAATGAAACATTAATTATTGGCACAACACAATTCCCAGTGTTTAGTTATGATTAAATTTAACCCATTTACGGCCACATATACGCATCACCCTCTTTTAAAAAAATTTTGTACAAATTTGGTTTAAGTAAAATCTAATCCACTTATTAAACAGTATTTTATAAGGATAGTAACATCAAATAAAAATTAAATATTACATAAATTAATAAATACGGCGTCAGCAATACATTTTTAACATACCAAGAAATAAGATACGTATAAGCGTATAATTGTATAATTTTTTCCTTGAATAGCGGTAAGTGAAGAATATTTTTCTGTACACAAGTTTAAAGAAAACATATTAAATAAACAAACAAATAATATTCAACTAGAAATTTCTAGAAAATATAAACAAAAATAGCACCTACACTTGACTGATGCGTATACGCATCAATGTCCTAAACTATAAACTTCAGAATTTCTGCATGTCGAGACTAGTCGGATCGGATTAAGCATGATTGTTTTGAGGATTGTTATTGCAGCAGTATCATTTTAACTGTTGTACGTTACGTTTGTGTTGTAAAGTGTATAAGTAAAAGAAAATGACTAAATATCTTTCGCAAAGACAATTAGAACTTGCCCTAGAAGAGGTAGTAAAAGAGTTACAAAATAACCAAGGTAAACTAAACTTATAAATTTAATTTTATTTAATCCTATAAAGTAACAATTTTTATTTTCGGCAATACAGGGGATGTTGACGCAGTATATATACCACCAGAAGTAGACAAATTAACAGACGAAGAGTTTTTTGAAGAAGAACAGAAAATCGAACGAAAATGCAGATATTGTACATTCCGGATTCACACGGCGGATGATAATTAGATGTATGATGTCTCAGACGATGAGCCCTTAGCAGAGAAGCATCAAAAATTCAGAATATGTACATGATCAAGACAGCGATTTTGGAAATAAAGAGAAAGAAAATATTGCAACACTAAAAATCAATGAAGGTAAAACACCACTAGATTTATTTTTTATGTATTACAATGACGAAATGCTAACAAGTATAATTCAATATACCAAAAAGTATGCTTGTGATAATAACAGACATGACTTTAAAATTGATAAAGAGGATTTGCTAAAATTTCTAGGGAATATGATTTTATCAGGATACCCTTCCGCAAGCTGACTTGTACTGTTCTACAGAGGAAGGCAAATAATTGAAAATTGTAAAAGACTGCATGAGTAGAAATGTATGCAGTTTCAGGTATTTGCGACTAATTTGTCTATAGATGAACAAATGGTACCTTATTTTGGAAGACATACGTGCAAGATGTATTTGAAGGGAAAACCGGTCAGATTCGGTTTCAAGTTATGGTGCCTTTGTTCATCTGATGGTTACCTCCCCAAATTTATACCCTATGCTGGCGCCACTAAAGAAAAAAATCAACTAGGTTTAGGAGGCCAAGTTGTACTTTACTGTCAGTTATTAAAGAAAATAGGATTTATTTTGATAATTTCTTTTGCTGCTATAAATTATTTTCTGTACCAGCTAACAAAGTATATTTATGTAATGGAACAATACGTGACAACAGAACACTAGGATGTCCTCTTGAGACAACGAAAGTAATTTCGAAAACACAGCGCGGCTCATACAGCAGCGCGTATGAAGAACCTACCGCCATATTACTCGTTCGATGGAATGATAATTCAGTTGTAACTATAATAAGTAACTGTTACAACGTCGCACCCCTAAAGACAGCAAAGTGATATAATCGAAAGGAAAAAGAACGAAAATATAAACCAGCCTGAACTTTGAATTGAATTCTGAATATAATAAATCGATGGGAGGGGTGGATTTACACGATAATGCTATAGCACATTACCGCACTAGAATTTTAGGCAAGAAGTGGTGGTGGTCCCTATTTTCCAATGTTGTTGACAATGCTATTGCAAATGATTGGAAAATTTACAATATTGTTCATAAAAAACCCATGTCGCAACTTCACTTTAAGTCATATATTACTTACTGGCTTTTCTACAAATAAAAAGAAAAAAAAAAATTGTAATTTTCTTCCCTCGGTCCTTGCCTCGAGGTTTGTGGTGGTGAATCCTCCTCGGACTGCGGGTATTGAGGGTTTGTGTTAGGTATTTGTTTGTGTCCGTGTCCATCTCTGTTTGTTGCGCTATGTTTACTATTATTATATTTTGTTGTTCAGCAGTAGATTTTTAATTTTCAATTTGAAAGGAACGTATGCCAGTGCTTTGATTTCGTTGGGTATTTCGTTGTATTTTTGTATTATTTCGGTTGTTAGTATTTTGTTTTTCTGTATTTGCTCGTTCTCAGTTTCGATTTTCTTCTTGTTTGGTGTTTATGAATTTCTTTGTTTTGTTTTAGTGTTATGTTCGTTTTTATTTTGTTGTTTTGAATTTTGTATAGTAGTAGTAATTTATTTAGTGTTATCATGTTTTTTTATGGTTAGTTCCTGTGTCTGTTGATATAGTTCTCTGGTGTTGGTTTTCTTGTCGAGTTTGTATAGTATTTTCAGTATTTTGTTTTGTTGTATTTGTAGTTTATTTAAATTTTTTATGCTTGTGTTTCCCCAGATGTGGTTTAGGTAATTATTTTGTGCTGTGAAAAGGGCGTGGTATATTTGTTCTTTTGCCTGTTCAGGTATATATTTTTTAATTTTCTGTATTGACGCGATTGTTTTGCTATTTCTTTGTACTTGTTTGTTGATGTGGTTGTCCCATTTAAGGGTGTCTTGTATTTTCAGACCTAAGTAGATGGTTTCGTTTATTTGTTTTAGTGCTGTTCCATGTATGTGTATGTTTATTTCTTTTCTCTGTTGTTTACTGTTGAATATCATGAATTCTGGTTTTGTTTCATTGATAGTTAATAGGTTGTTATTGTAGCAGGTTTGGAGAAGTTTTAAGTCTGAGTTTATGTTTTCTTGCAAGCTTTTATAGTCTTTTCCTATATGAACTATGCAGGTGTCATCTGCGTATATGAATGCGTTTCCTTTTAATTTGAGCTCTAATAGATCGTTGGTGTATATGATGTACATTGTGGGTGGTAGATTTCCTCCTTGCGGTATTCCATATTCTGCTACAAGTGGTTTGCTTTCTGTGTTATTTATTTTTGTTGTTTGTGGTCTGTCTTTTAAATATGTGGCCATTAGGTTTAGTGATTTTCCTCTTATTCCTATAGCCTCTAGCTTGTCTATTAAAATTTCCTTCGAGATGGTGTCGAATGCTTTCTTCATATCGATGTATAATGCTGTTACCAGGTAATTTTTGTCTAGTTTGGTCTTTATGTAGCTTATCAGGTCACATGTTGCTGATGTTGTTCCTGATTGTTGTTGGAACGCGTATTGTGCGTGGTGTATGATATTGTTTTTGTTTAGATGTTTAGTGATTTGGGTTTGTAGGGTTTTTCTATTATTTTATTTAGTGTTGATAGTAGTGCTATGGGTCTGTAGTTGGCTGGGTTAGTAGTGTCTCCCTTTTTGTGTATTGGGATGATGTTGGTTTTCTTCATGTAGCTGGGATATATGCCTTCTTGGATTGTGTTGTTTGTCATTTTTACTAATATTGGAACTAGTGTCTTTTTGTTTTGTTTAATAATGTTATTTGTAATTTTTAATTAATTTAATTTTTTTAATTCTGTTACTATTTTGTGTATTTCTTCTTCGTTTGTATACTGGAATGTTATTGTTTCTTTTTGTCGCTTTGTAGTTGTTGTTATTGGATCGATTTGTCTATTTTTGATCTGTTGTTCTGCAAGGTTTTTTCCAATATTTGCAAAGAAGTAATTAATCTCGTGTGCTATTTCTTCTCTGTTTTTTGTTTTTGTTCCGTTTGCTTTACGTATTTCTTTAATGCGGTTTTCTTTTTGGTTTGGTTTGTTTAAATGGTTATTTATTATTTTCGAGAAGGTTCGTGGATTTGTTTTATGAGGTTCGTTATTTGTTTTTTATAATTTTTGTAATTTTCTTTAATGATTGCGTTTGTAGGGTTCTTTGTGTGTTTTATTTGGATCTTGTTTCCATGGGCAGTCTCTTGACCTTTTTATTTTACTTGTTTTCCGGCTATTTTCTATTATTTTTTGTAGGTTATTAGATAATTCTTCAAAATTATTTATTTTGTTTATATCAATTTGTTTTATGTCGTTTATTATTTGTTCCTGATTTGTTGTGGATTTTTCAAAGTATTTATAAGTTGGTTTTATTTTTCTTTTTTCTTTTATTTTCGTTATTATTGCATTGTGGTCAGATATAGGGGATTGTTCAATTTCTATCTTCTGTATTTGGTCTATGTTGTTGGTTATGACGTGGTCAATTATGGAGTTGTTTCCGTTTGGGTTGCATCTTGTATATGATTGTTTATTTATGTGGTTTATTATTTTGTAGTTGTATTCTGTTAGTATGTTTTGGTATTCTTTTGTTGTATTGCTGTTTTCCAATATGTTTATGTTTATATCTCCTAAGATAATTTGTGGTTTTCTTTTATTTAGTATATGATTTTTAAACGTGTGTTTCAGATTTTTTAGTGTTACGTTTGGTGGTTTGTATAGGAGGGTTATTGTACTATTTTCCTTTTTTATAAGTATTCATAGTATTTGTATGTTGTTTATTGTTTTGTTTGTTAGTGCTTTGTATTCAATGTCGTTTCTGATGTATAATGCAATTCCCCCTCCTCTTGTTTGAAGATTGAAAATCAAGAACTAAACGAATCTACAAGTCGCATACCGAGTACTACACCAAATGAAGTACAGACTGCCAAAGTTGGGCAAAAAATGTAACCTGCATGTCCACGCTAATTGTTTTGAACAATATCACAATAAATAATATGTGTATGTTTCATTTACCATCATGTATTTTTTTGCATTTATGTTTCATGCATCAGTGTGTATTTTATTAATTAATAATAAAAAAATATGCACTCGAATTAACTTAATTTGTGTATTTGAATTTGAAAAATATAAATAATTTGTTCTTTTAAGGCCGCTTTCGTTTATCACTGCTAGTCGCCCCCGTGGCGTGCACTATCGCTCAGGTCTTGCGGTCGTGCGCCGCCGGTTGTAAGGGCCGAGGTAGAATTATGCGGATCGGAAGCGGCAAATAGAACAAGAAACAATAAGCCCGTGTCAGCCCAGAGTGGTAAACAAAAGGCACTTAAGAGTGATTTAATTGCTTGGCCTTAAATGGGTTAAATGATTACCTTGTATTCCCCAAAAAGTACTATGAGAGAAATTTGACTGTAATAAGTAATATAGAATAAAAACAAGAATTTACATTTTAATTGCTCATCAAGCAAATGGTGATTGTTTAGATTTATGTATGAATACTATAAAATCGATGTTTTTATGAATTGGTTTAATGTTATAAACATTTTATATATATTTTCTAATTTTCTCTTCTTGAAACGTCTTTGAAAATGTGTAATAAGTTTATGACTATAAAAATAAAAGCAATTTTTTTCTACATATGGTTGCATGCCACTATGTTTATATGAGTTGGCATAATGCTATAAACAATTTATATACTTTTCTATTAAAAATAATCAACTTTACATGTAATTATGCCCATATTAATTGAGATAAAAAAATTCTGTTATGACCGTATTGTTGATATCAATAAATTTTAAGCATTTTGACAATTTGAAATTAGTAGGTATGAACTCTGTGCTTGTAGAGGCGTTTGAGTAATTTCAAAATTCGCGATTTAAACTTTAAAATCAGAATATTAAACTTTTATCTGGAAAACGTTTCTATCAGAACATTTTGTTAATTTTTAAACGAGCTGTGCTAGTTTCAAAATGATCTGGTTTGCAAAACTAATTCAAATAATTAATTAGTCTTACATCATATATTATTTAATAACTCCCATATAAATGAAGGGATAAAAAAACAAATTATGTATTATGATTCGTAATATTAAATATACAATTCTACAAATTTTGGATTTAATATTTTATTCCAATTGGTCACTGTTCAGCCAAGTATGCGCCGCGTCGCGAGAACGCGCCGCCACTAGAATTTAGGGATGAGAACGTTGGTGGATAGCACTAAAAAATATTGTTTCTGGATATTTCGGCTGCGATAGTTAAATTTAGACAATGACCAGTCAATTAAAAAATAATGTGATGTAGATTCTTTGTGATTATCTTGTCACTTTTTGATAAGGAGTACTCAAGATACTTAGCAAAGTAATTTTGGAAAATTTTGAATATATTAAATATATTTATCGATTTTATGTAACAAAGTTGTGACAATTATGTCCTGTTTTAGCAAGAGAAAAAAATAGTAATTCATTAAAAAATGGGACGACTGAAGCACTAGAAGCCACGAGTGGCCTACACGGAAGCCATACCGCAAGGGTAGATCCACCAGCGATGCCATACTGGCGGCGCGGGAGATGGTGACGCAGGCGAACACGGGCACCTGGAGGAAGTTGAGCTATCTCGGCTCAATAGTGGAGGCTAACTGGAACCAGTCGGCCCAAGTGAACGCAACCCTATTATTGACCGACCTGGTGAGAAAAAGAAGAAAAGGAGGCTGTTAGCGACGGTGTCGCGTGCGCAGCTCCAGCGTGGACCCAGCGGAATGCGGACAGGCTATGAAAGGCGTTGCGCACCAGTTGTCTTCGTATCACCCGGGCATAACGCCAGTACTTGCCGGTACACCTTCGGCCGACCTCAAGGTAGAGGACAAGTCAAAAATCTACCTGTACACCATGGGTGGGGTAAACCCGATGGTTGCTAGATGAGAGGCGAGAAGTCAGACGATAGAGAAGTGGCAGCAGAGATGGGAGCTGTCACAAAACATAATATGGACCAGGAAACTCATCCCCTGATTGGGCCATGAGTAGAGCAGGACCACGGTGTTGAACTGGATCGCTGGACTACGCTGCTCCTATCCGGATATAGCGAACCGATGTGAACTTAGCCCCTATGATCCCAGCCTCTATACCGCGCGGCGCCGGGGGGGCGCGCGCACGGCAGATTGTTTGCGGGTCTGTACTGACCAATTGGGGTGACCAATAAAATCCAAATTTTGAGGAATTCTTTACTAATGTCTTGCCGATCATAATATATATATATATATATATATATATATATATATATATATATATATATATATATATCAGGGTGCTTCAAAAAAATGTATACACACTTTAAACTATTGTAGTTTTCCCGCTCTACAAGGCTAATGTTATATTTCTTCGCCAGGTGCCAGCATAATCGTCCCTCTATGTTATATTATCAGTTGGAATTTGTAATATCAACATGGGGGACGTACGTTTGAGTTTTGAAGAACGTAAGCAGGTTATTAAGTGGTACTGGAAGTTTGAGAATGTAAATGAAGTTCAAAGACAGTGGAGAAGGGAGTATGATACAGAACCACCTTCAAGATTAACAATTACACGCATACGAGACAAATTCGAAGTTCATGGAACAGTGTGTGATGTGCATAAAGGTCATTCAGGTCGGCCTCGAACAGCTACAAGTGATGAGTCATCAACGGCAGTCTTGGAACTGTTTCAACGCTCTCCTAACAAATCTTCAAGGCAAGGGGCACGTGAAAGTGATGTAAGTGCTAGCAGCGTGCTACGCATTCTGAAGAGAGGCAAGTATCGTGTTTACATTCCAAGGCTGGTGCAACAGCTAAATGGCGACGATCCAGATAGAAGGTTGCAATTTTGTGAATGGATTCAGGAGATGGTGATACGTGAACCGGGATTTATGGGTAGCATCATTTGGTCGGATGAAGCCCAATTCAAACTTAATGGAACTGTCAATAGGCACAATTGTGTTTACTGGGGTGAAGAAAATCCTCACATTACAATTGAAAAAGCTGTAAATTTGCCTGGTGTAAATGTGTGGTGCGGTTTGTCTTCAAGGGGACTCATTGGACCTTTTCGATTTGAAGGCACTGTAACTGGTATTAATTACCTAACAATGCTTGCTGATTCCATATTTCCTGCCATTCGTGCATTATACGGTAATGATGATTTTTATTTTCAACAAGATGGTGCTCCGCCGCACTATCACAGGGACGTACGAGCTTACCTGGATCAAAATTTGTCGGGCCAGTGGATAGGACGCAGGGGGCCAATCGAGTTTCCAGCACGCTCTCCAGACCTTACACCACTGGATTTCTTCTTGTGGGGCACAGTAAAAGATGAGGTGTACAAACGTAAACCACGTAACCTAGACATTCTTTGGAATGAGATTCAAGCAGTGTGTAGAGAAATCTCATTGGACGTTTTGATACGATGTACAGAATCTGTGGTGACTCGTACTCAGAATTGTATTGATGCTGCAGGTCACCAATTTGAACAGTATTAACATTTGTTATTTATGTTTCATTTACATTGGACTTTCAGCTTTCTATTTTCCTGAAATTTAACTTTGTATAAATTTTCTATGGAAGTTCAAAGTGTGTATACATTTTTTTGAAGTACCCTGTATATATATATCTAATTTTTTTTAAATAATTTTTATAGCCGTTGTTGTATAATATATATTGTTACGTAAATAATTATTTTTAAAATTCCAGTCATACAATAGATTTGAAAAAATTACACAATGTTTATAACAAAACAAGTATCAGAAAATGGAAAGTCCCAACCCGAGCAGGTAGTTCCTTCTATTTTATTTTTATTTTTAACTTTTCCGCTCCAATCTCGCTTTTAATAGCTGGCACGATAAAAAAATTATGCAACATATTTTGTTCAATTTTTTTACTGATCCTAGTGCAGAACATTCAGTACACCAGATACCCAAAGGATTTTGGAAAATTTTGATTATTTCTTGTTCGGCGACAAAGTCTAACACATTTCATTATTATTATTATTTACAATCCCACCGTCATACAATTGATTTGAAAAAATTACACAATATTTATAACAAAATGACAATTAGAAAATGGAAAGTGCCTACCCGAGCAGGTAGTTCCTTCTATTTTATTTTTATTTTTAACTTTTCCGCTCCAATCTCGCTTTTAATAGCTGGCACGATAAAAAAATTATGCAACATATTTTGTTCAATTTTTTTACTGATCCTACTGAAAATAGAAAGTCCCAACCCGAGCAGGTATTTCCTTCTATTTTTTTTAATTTTTAACTTTTCCGCTCCTATCTGGACATGTCGAGTTTAGAAGCTGGGTCAATAACAAAATTATGCAACGGATTTTGTTTATTTTTTTATTGATCTTAGTTCAGAACATATCAGTGGACCAGATGTCCGAAGAAAAGTACTTTTTTTTCGGCGACCAAGTCGAACAAATTTCATTATTATTATTTTTAAAAATCCACCGTCATACAATAGATTTGAAAAAATTACACAATATTTATAACAAAATGATAATTAGAAAATGGAAAGTGCCTACCCTTCTATTTATTTTTTATTTTTAACTTTTCCGCTCCTATCTGGACATGCCGATTTTAGAGGCTGGGTCAATAAAAAAATAATGCAACATATTTTGTTTAAGTTTTTTTTGGATCTTGATTCAGAACATATAAGTGCACCAGATGGTCGAAGGAAATTGGAAAATTTTGATTCTAAGTATTTTTTTTTCGACGACAAAGTCGAGTATGTTTAATTATTATTATTTTTAAAATTCCACCGTCATACAATTGATTTGAAAAAATTACACAATATTTATAACAAAATAACAATTAGAAAATGGAAAGTCCCAACCCGAGCAGGTAGTTCCTTCTATTTTTTTTAATTTTTAATTTTTCCGCTCCTATCTGGACATGCCGATTTTAGAGGCTGGGTAAATAAAAAAATAATGCAACATATTTTGTATAATTTTTTTTTGGATCTTGATTCAGAACATATAAGTGAACCAGATGGTCGAAGAAAATTAGAAAATTTTGATTCTAAGTATTTTTTTTTCGGCGACAAAGTCGAGAATGTTTCATTATTATTATTTTTAAAATTCCACCGTCATACAATTGATTTGAAAAAATTACACAATATTTATAACGCAATAACAATTAGAAAATGGAAAGTCCCAACCCGAGCAGGTAGTTCCTTCAATTTTTTTTTATTTTTAACTTTTCCGCTCCTATCTGGACAAGCCGATTTTAGAGGCTGGGTCAATAAAAAAATAATGCAACATATTTTGTTTAATAGTTTTTGGATCTTGGTTCAGAACATATAAATGCACCAGATGGTCGAAGGAAATTGGAAAATTTTTATTCTAAGTATTTTTTTTTCGGCGACAAAGTCGAGTATGTTTCATTATTATTATTTTTAAAATTCCACTGTCATACAATTGATTTGAAAAAATTACACAATATTTATAACAAAATGACAATTAGAAAAAGGAAAGTCCCAACGAGCAGGTATTTCCTTCTATTTTTTTTTCTATTTTTAACTCTTCCGCTCCTATCTGGACATGTCGATTTTAGAGGCTGGCTCAATAAAAAAATAATGCAACATATTTTATTTAATTTTTTTTTTGATCTTGGTTCAGAACATATAAATGCACCAGATGGTCGAAGAAAATTGGAAAATTTTTATTCTAAGTATTTTTTGTTCGGCGACAAAGTCGAGTATGTTTCATTATTATTATTTTTAAAATTCCACCGTCATACAATTGATTTGAAAAAATTACACAATATTTATAACAAAATAACAATTGGAAAATGGAAAGACCCAACCCGAGCAGGTAGTTCCTTCTAATTTTTTTTCTATTTTTAACTTTTCCGCTCCTATCTGGACATGCCGATTTTAGAGGCTGGGTCAATAAAAAAATAATGCAACATATTTTGTTTAATTGCTTTTGCATCTTGGTTCAGAATATATAAGTGCCCCAGATGGTTGAAGGAAATTGGAAAATTTTGATTCTAAGTATTTTTTTTTCGGCGACAAAGTCGAGTATGTTTCATTACTATTATTTTTAAAATTCCACCGTCATACAATTGATTTGAAAAAATTACACAATATTTATAACAGAATGACAAATGGAAGAATGGAAAGTCCCAACCCGAGCAGGTATTTCCTTCTATTTTTTTTCTAATTTTAACTTTTCCGCTCCTATCTTTACATGCCGATTTTAGAGGCTGGGTCAATAAAAAAATAATGCAACATATTTTGTTTAATTGTTTTTTGGATCTTGGTTCAGAACATATAAATGCACCAGATGGTCGAAGGAAATTGGAAAATTTTGATTCTAAGTATTTTTTCTTCGGCGACAAAGTCGAGTATCTTTCATTATTATTATTTTTAAAATTCCACCGTCATACAATTGATTTTAAAAAATTACACAATATTTATAACAAAATGACAATTAGAAAATGGAAAGTCCCAACCCGAGCACGTAGATCCTTTTTTTTTTTAACTTTTTCGCTCCCATCTGGGCGAAGGCAAAGTCAAAATTACTTAATTTTCCATCATAGCCCACGGAGTTTTTTTTCTTCAAATTTTCACCATTTGTTGCTAACCCAATAGTGGTTACAAAACGTATTTTTTTAGATTGACACGGATCCACTTTTATATATTTTTACAGGCCTTTTACGTAGTTTGATCATTTATATGGCTGCGCGATATTCCCATGTCCGATTGGGATTATTATTACTTATTAATAAACTCCCTACTTTAAGGATTACAATTCATTCAAAATACTTATTATACCAATAGTATTACAAGTCATAATATGTAAAAAGGCACCCTCGACGGTGATTCGAACCATCGACTCAGAGTTTTATAATGACAGCAGAAGAATGAAACAAACGATAGGTCGGTCGGCCTAAAACCATTGACTACGATTTTATATACAGTTTTTTATGCAATAGAGATATTCTGGATGCGTATGTTATGATACTATAGGGTAATTGTGCACTACAAATTATATTGGAATGAAATGTGCCTAAATTATTGACCTGGAAAGCATGCCTTACAAATAAAAAGGATCAATTCGAAATGTCCGATTGGGATTATTATTACTTATTAATCAACTCCCTACTTTAAGGATTACAATTCATTCAAAGTACTTATTTTACCAATAGTATTATGAGTTACAATGTGTAAAAAGGCTACACCCTCGACGGTGATTCGAACCTTCGACTCTGAGTTTTATAATGACAGCAGAAGAATTAAACAAACGATAGATCGGTCTAAAAACATTGACTACGATTTTATATATTTTTTTTTTGCAATAGACATATTCCGGATGCGAATGTTATGATTATATAGGGTAATTGTGCACTATGAATTATATTTAAATGAAATATGCCTCAATTAATTTCCTCGAAGAATGCCTTAGCAATAAAAAGGATTAATATTTTCCTATATAGTAAAATAGATGTTGAGAAATTTTCCAATCAATTTGCTTGTCTCTTAAGAAATGGCTTTCAAATTTTGTTGTAGACCGCTGTACCATGATTTTAACAGAACTTAATAAAAATCCTGATTATGCAGTTTACACACAGTTGGCAAACTTTTATAGACACTTGCATCTTCTATTGACTCATCTAATAATATGGAACACCTTCTTGATGTGTAAACTGCATAATCAGGATTTTTATTAAGTTCTGATAAAATCTTGGTACAGCGGTCTACAACAAAATTTGAAAACCATTTCTTAAGAGACAAGCAAATTGATTGGAAAATTTCTCAACATCTATTTCACTATATAGGAAAATATTGATCCTTTTTATTGGTTAGGTATTCTTCCAGGTAATTAATTGAAGCATATTTCATTTCAATATAATTTGTAGTGCACAATTACCCTATATAATCATAACATTCGCATCCGGAATATGTCTATTGCATAAAATACTGTATATAAAATCGTAGTCAATGTTTTTAGACCGATCTATAGTTTGTTTAATTCTTCTGTTGTCATTATAAAACTCAGAGTCGAGGGTTCGAATCACCGTCGAGGGTGTAGCCTTTTTACACATTGGAACTCATAATACTATTGGTAAAATAAGTATTTTGAATGAATTGTAATCCTTAAAGTAGGGAGTTGATTAATAAGTAATAATAATCCCAATCGGACATGGGAATTTCGAATTGATCCTTTTTATTTGTAAGGCATGCTTTCCAGGTCAATAATTTATGCACATTTCATTTCAATATAATTTGTAGTGCACAATTACCCTATAGTATCATAACATCACGCATCCAGAATATCTCTATTACATAAAAAACTGTATATAAAATCGTAGTCAATGTTTTTAGGCCGACCGACCTATCGTTTGTTTCATTCTTCTGCTGTCATTATAAAACTCAGAGTCGAAGGTTCGAATCACCGTCGAGGGTGTAGCCTTTTTACATATTATGACTCGTAATACTATTGTTATAATAAGTATTTTAAATGAATTGTAATCCTTAAAGTAGGGAGTTTATTAATAAGTAATAATAATCCCACTCGGACATGGGAATTTCGCGCAGCCATATAAATGATCAAACTACGTAAAAGGCCTGTAAAATATATAAAAGTGGATCCGTGTCAATCTAAAAAAATACGTTTTGTAACCACTATTGGGTTAGCAACAAATGGTGAAAATTTGAAGAAAAAAAACTCCGTGGGCTATGATGGAAAATTCAATAATTTTGACTTTGCCTTCGCCCAGATGGGAGCGAAAAAGTTAAAAATAAAAAAAAAATAGAAGGAACTACCTGCTCGGGTTGGCACTTTCCAATTGTCATTTTGTTATAAATATTGTGTATTTTTTTCAAATCAATTGTATGACGGTGGAATTTTAAAAATAATAATAATGAAACATACTCGACTTTGTCGCCGAAAATAAAAATACTTAGAATCAAAATTTTCCAATTTCCTTCGACCATCTGGTGCATTTATATGTTCTGAACCAAGATCCAAAAAAAAATTAAACAAAATATGTTGCATTATTTTTTTATTGACCCAGCCTCTAAATCGGCTTGTCCAGATAGGAGCGGAAAAGTTAAAAATAGAAAAAAAATAGAAGGAAATACCTGCTCGGGTTGGGACTTTCCATTTTCTAATTGTCATTTTGTTATAAATATTGTGTAATTTTTTCAAATCAATTGTATGACGGTGGAATTTTAAAAATAATAATAATGAAACATACTCGACTTTATAGCCGAAAAAAAAATACTTAGAATCCAAATTTTCAAATTTCCTTCGACCATCTGGTGCATTTATATGTTCTGAACCAAGATCCAAAAAAAATTAAACAAAATATGTTGCATTATTTTTTTATTGACCCAGCCTCTAAAATCTGCATGTCCAGATAGGAGCGGAAAAGTTAAAAATAAAAAAAAATAGAAGGAACTACCTGCTCGGGTTGGGACTTTCCATTTTCTAATTGTCATTTTGTTATAAATATTGTGTAATTTTTTCAAATCTATTGTATGACGGTGGAATTTTAAAAATAATAATAATGAAATTTGTTCGACTTGGTCGCCGAAAAAAAAGTACTTATCAAAATTTTCCAATTTTCTTCGGACATCTAGTCCACTGATATGTTCTGAACTAAGATCAATAAAAAAAATAAACAAAATCCGTTGCATAATTTTGTTATTGACCCAGCTTCTAAACTCGACATGTCCAGATAGGAGCGGAAAAGTTAAAAATAAAAATAAAATAGAAGGAAATACCTGCTCGGGTTGGAACTTTCTATTTTCTAATTGTCATTTTGTTATAAATATTGTGTAATTTTTTCAAATCAATTGTATGACGGTGGGATTGTAAATAATAATAATAATGAAATGTGTTAGACTTTGTCGCTGAACAAGTAATAATCAAAATTTTCCAAAATCCTTTGGGTATCTGGTGTACTGATATGTTCTGCACTAGGATCAGTAAAAAAATTGAACAAAATATGTTGCATAATTTTTTTATCGGGCCAGCTATTAAAAGCGAGATTGGAGCGGAAAAGTTAAAAATAAAAATAAAATAGAAGGAACTACCTGCTCGGGTTGGGACTTTCCATTTTCTGATACTTATTTTGTTATAAACATTGTGTAATTTTTTCAAATCCATTGTATGACGGTGGAATTTTAAAAATAATTATTTACGTAACAATTTATATTATACAACAACGCCTATAAAAATTATTTAAAAAAATTTAGATATATATATATTATGATCGTCAAGACATTAGTAAAGAATTCCTCAAAATTTGGCTTTTATTGGTCACCCCAATTGGTCAGTACAGACCCGCAAACAATCTGCCGTGCGCGCGGCCCCACGGCGCCGCGCGGTATAGAGGCTGGGATCATAGGGGCTAAGTTCACATCGGTATATAGCGATCCAATTATACTTACACCGTACAGGGAATGCAGTACGGCCAGATGTCGGACTAGACAAACTAGACCAGACCAAAACAGCGGCCTGACAAAACAGAAGCCAAGAACATGTCCCACGTCCGTATCATGGATGCGGAGACAAGCGACAAGAACGATCATAAAGAACGGGCCAATGCATGAAAAGACGAGACTAATGAACGACAACGGACCAGACAAACCAGACCAGACCAACACAGCGGCCAGACAAAACAAGTCGAGAACGTCGCACATCCATACCATGGATACGGAGACAAGCCACAAGGACGACCTTAAACGGGCAAGGACAAAACTATTAAACAGGGCAAGAGACAAGACAAACAGACTTACGTATGATGCCGCGGAATGCCTGGGAGGCGAAAAGCATTGGTTAGAACGCGAGTCCGGCATTACCCATACCGCTAACACCTAATTGTGCTAGTGAGGCACGGGTGTCTTTCGAAGATTCAACATCACAGGACAAAAAATAGATGGTTCGATGAAAGGGTTCAATAATGTCTCCGGCCCTTTGGCCATAAGAGAGAATGACGAATTACCAAAGATGTAGGATTAGGACTACGCATAACATCAACATAATGTATGTTCTCTCTAGAAATACCCGTTCTAAACACTACAATTCTTAGCATTTTGTTTTGACCGTTTTCAATAAAATTAATATTAGCAGTGTAAGAAGGGCACCAAATCGGGGAAGCATATTTCAAATAAAAAGTATAATTAACGAGCAATGCAGGTATATTAGAGTATGTATATTTTGGAAAGCCGTGTAATGAAACCTAGCAATTAATAATTTATTTGATACATTTGATAAATAACTCTCAACCCACGTCAAAGTTTGATTATAGAAATGATTTGATTGATTTCAATTATACAAGTAAGATGTTATGGTTTACCCTGTCGAATGCCTTAGAGAAATCTGTCTAAATGGCATACACTTGATATCAGTTCTTTAACGCATCTAACAAGTATTCCTGATAGACAATTAGATTCGTTGTAGTTGATTTTCCACTTAAGAAACACATGCTGTTCATCTACAATACCACATTAGTTGCTCTGCTATTAATTTGTTAAGTAGTCTTGGGATTGTAAACAAATCCCTCGATAGTTCAAAACATTTGTTCCATCACCAGGTTTAAGGATAGGGGATATATAACTACATGCAGGGCAGAAAACCAGCTTTTAGTAACAGGTTGAACAGTAAATACAAAGACTTGCAAAGTGTATATGCACGCATTTTCAGGAAGCAGTTAGGTGTTCCATCAGGACCGCACTCGTTATTATTCTGTAGTTCATTAATAGAATTTAGCTCGGTTATTACGGAATGAATTGACAATAATTGTACACCCAGCACTATAGGATCCATTGAATGACATGGTGATAGGAATTCCATTCTCCTTTTTAACGTCACCAGTACCAAAAGTACTTTAGTACTGTTAGAATTTATGTCATTTTCAATTTTGTGTAAATGGGCATTCTAACAAAGATCACAAATCCGTTTACACTCGTCCCGTAACGATTTAAAGATATCATATCATCATAGATAATTTGACCATTTGTCTTAAACATTCTATGAGCTTCCTGTTTCTTGCTAATTAACTCGGCATTAAACCAAACTGGATAAAATTATTCAACTTTCTCACGAGAACAAAGTAGTTTAATGCTCATGTTAACTAACTTAGCATACAATTGTGAATTAATATTTATTAATGCCTATGTAGTACCCATTAATTTATCAGATCATTATTCCAAATTAAATGATTTATTTTTAAGATTCAGAAAATTTAATTTAAAGCTACAACCAAAAAATGTAATTTTGTAAGAAAAGAAGTATCGTATTTAGGACATATAATCACAGCAAGTGGAACCAAACCACGATAATATTAAGACAGTCATTCAATTTATACCACCTAGTAATAAAAAACAAATTAAACAATTTATAGGTCACGTAGGGTATAATATAAGATTTATTATAGGTTTTTCCAAAATTGCCCTACCAATGACATATTTATGAAACTACAATGTTCCTTTTATTTGGTCAGATAATTTTGTTGATGAGTTCCGAAAGGACGTTTTTTTTAAACACGTACACGTTTATTAGTACAATTACAACTGATTCTTAATTCTAAATTACAAGTATATATATATGATTAAAAGCTAATTGCGTAAACTAAATAAATTGCGGAGTCGCGTATTCGACCCGGTGGATTGCGGCGGCCGATGCCCCGTCTTATGGAATTTGCTGACCGGTGGTGTTGGCGAGTTCAAATAATTGAACGATGTAACTCCTCCCCGCTTAAGTTTGGAGATTTGGGTGGTAGGTCCGACAAAATCTTCAAACTGGTGCTTTGGTCTGGTTTCCTAGAATAATTGTTTAGCTTCCTAGCTAAAAATAGAACAATGATAGTAATGATTATTCCAGCTGCTCCGATAATGATGAGTAGTTTTCCATCATGATGTCCTTGTATGAGAACTGGTCTCTGGATTTGGAGATTGTTGATCTGTTTGCTGAGCTGATGGATATCTTCTAAGTTTATTTTATCAAGATGTAGGCTTGTTATGTCGTCTCTTTTTATTTCCGAAGTGTTGAATTTGAGTCTGACGTAGCTTGATGTTATTTGTTCAATGATGGTGTTTTTGATGAAAACTGTGGTTAGTTTACAATGGTCCTGGTTTGTTTTTGTTATGTAGTTAGTGATACAATCTTCTTGGCTCGAGAATTTGGGGTTGATACATATATATTGTTCCTCCAGTTTTGGGCATTCTTCTGATTTGTAGAAACTTTCTTTTTTTGATAGTGCCAAATAGGGGTGGTTTGGTATTATGGTACGGTTTTTATAAGGAATTGGGTATAGTTCGTATAGATTGTAAGTCTGGGGTTTGATGATTGGGAAGTGTATGGTGAAAATAATTTTGTTTTTATGGAAGGATGTTTGTAATCCTGCCAATTGGTAATATGTTCTACTGTCTTTAAATCTGACTAGCTGTTCTGAATTATAGTATTTGTCTAGTGTTCTTAAAATTTTTGCAAGATCGTTATGATTGATAACTACGCTGTGCAATGTGTTCAGTTTTCCGAACATGATTGCATTTTCTAAATTGTCTAGTATCGTAGTTAAGTGTTGACCGTTCAGAATTAGCTGGTTTATAATAGATTGCAGTTGGAGATAGTTTGAAAAATCTTGTAAGGATATAGACAATTGGGTCGCTAGTTCGTTAATTTTTTCTTGCATTGTTTCTTGATTTAGACTTAGAATTTTGATAGAGTTTTCGAATTTATACATCAGGTCTTTGTTTAAAGTGATTTGTTGAAATAGATTGTTTTATACAATTTCTGAGTTGGTCTCGAGTTTCTGAATACTCTCTTCGTAAATTTCTCCGTCATCACTGTCGAGTGTACCAAATAACCATTTATTGATTTTACCTACAACGTTAATTAAGCCGCGTTTGCGTCGGCGCAATGGTTTTATATTTTCTAATTTTTGTGAAGCATCTTTAATTACGTAAGTTGCGTGTTGTAATAATTCTTTTATGACTAAAAAATCTAATGTATTGTTTAAACTAGAATTCGTTTTAGACGTAATGTCATTAACAATAAGTAATTGTTTACTTAATATGAGGGTTTGGTTGTTTAGGGGTTCAGTATCAATGTAGTGAATAAAAGTGTGTCTAGATGTAACTAGTTTGGCGTCGCCTAAATTAAAAGGGAGTATACCTGATGTAATAGGTGTAATTTTAATTTCTTGAGGTCTGACTTGTAGACACTGTAGCAGGATTGTCAATACGAAGATGTGTTTCATTTTGCAAGGGATAATTTTGAATTAGATGTTTCGGTTTCTTGATGAGATTTTTATGTAGTGTTCCTTTGTCTGTCGTTATTTTTTTATGAGAATCATTTATCGTTTTGGTTTTTATGAAACGCGGTTTGTGTTTAGCAGCGCGTGCTTGTTGTTTAATATACACGGTTTCGTCTTTTTCGTATTCGGCAGGGTCTTCGCGTTGTTCGCGGATTTTATCGTACAGTATTTGAAGAATTTTCTTATGTTTCGCAGTATATTAATTTAGCATGTCGTCTTCTGTGACGTCGAGTGTTTTATCTGAGTTGCCATATACGATTTCAAATGGTGTAAATTTGGTTGAGCTGTGAATTGAACTGTTGTAACCAATTAAAGCGTATTTCATTAATTTATCGATGTGTTCATTGGGATATTGTTGAAGAAGACATCGGATTGAATCTGCTAATGTAGAATGAAAACGTTCTACAGGTGAATTGCTATTCGAGTTCCTAATCGTGGTATAATGTAAGTTGATTTTATGTAATTTACAGAATTCCTCCAAAAGTCGGTTTTTAAATTCGTGACCTTGGTCTGCAATTATATTCTGTGGTGTTCCATGGTGCGATAGGTATGATAATAGATTATTCATGACATTGATGTTTATAATTGAATCTATTGGGTAAGCTTGGCCGTATTTAGAAAAGGCGTCAATTATTGTGAAGAAATTTCTGTTATTGATACGAAATATGTCCAGATGGAGGGTTTCGAAAGGGTTTGAGTAGGTTGGAGTAATTTCAAATTTTAATTTAGCTGGGTTCCTATCATATTTGCCGGTTTGACAAATTTCACATCTATTTATGTAATCTTGAATCATTTTGTGCATGTTTGGCCAGTAATAGTATTTATTAAGATGTTGGGTTGTCTCGTTTATCCCTCTGTGACAAGTTTTCGTCTCATGGGTATATTGAATTTTGATGTTTTGTTCATTGATGTCGGTAATATCTTGTAGTATTCTGGTGCATTGAACTAATTTCATTGAATTTGATTTGAAATGTTTTTGTATAGTTCTAATTGTGGCTGTCATTGTGGTTTCATTGTCGAAATATAAGGCATATAGCTGTTGAGGAGCTAATTTTGTTTTGATAAATTTTCCAAGTTCTGTATTTAGTTTATCGTGAGGTATTGAAATAATACATCTTTCTCTGTTTGGAAATATGTTGAAATTTTTTATGAATGTTTGATCCGTTTCATTTGTTTTTAGGATGATTTGATGATTAAATTGATTCAAGGGTTTTTCTGATATGGGAATTTCTAATATGGGATGTTCGATTGATGTATGTATTGTTTCATTTGTAATTGGGGGTCTTAGCTGTACATTTTGAATAATGTTAATTGGTTGTGGTTTTGGTGCTAGTATTTCGTCAAGTTCTGTCACTGATATGTCTGCGGGTTTGTTTTTTATGTACCACTCAATTTCATTAGAAGCGTCTTCTAAATCGAAATCGCTGGCGTGTGCCTTTACTGAGTCGGTTTCAGCTGTGTTAATTTCGATTCTAGAGAGAGCGTCTGCATTGGTGTTAATTTTGCCCTTTTTATATACTATTTTGTAGTCGTACTCTTCAAGTTTCATTCTCCATCTTACGAGCCTAGAGTTTGGTTCGTTCATAGAGAAGAGCCACTCGAGAGGTTTGTGATCTGTCACGATGGTGAATTTAACGCCGAAAAGGTATGGTCGGAAATATTTTGTTGCCCAAACTATTGCTAGCAACTCTTTTTCAATTGTGGAGTAGTTGCATTCCGCAGGATTTAGAGTGCGTGAGGCGTATGCGATAGGAAGATCTTTACCGATTTGTCCTTGAGATAAAACGGCTCCGATTGCGAAATTTGAAGCATCGGTTGTTAGAATAAAGGGTTTATTAAAATCGGGGTATTGAAGAATAGGGTCGTTTGTTAGAATCGATTTGCATAATTCGAAAGTCTTTACGAATTCCTCGGTATGAATAATCTTTGCGTCCTTCTTTAAGCATTTTGTAAATGGTTTAGTAATTTGAGCGAAGTTATTGATGAATTTCCGGTAGTAGCCAAGAATCCCTAAAAATAATTTGATTTGTTTTGCTGTTTTTGGTATCGGAAATTTTTGAATGGCTTGAATTTTGTTTTGGTTTGGCTTAATTCCGTCTGGTGTGATAACATGACCTAAAAATTCAACTTCTTTGCGTAAAAATTCGCATTTGTCCAGTTGGACTTTGAAATTATGTTTACTTAATTTTTTGAATACTAGTTTTAGGTCTTGTATGTGTTCGTCTAATGAGGTAGAGAAAATTATGATGTCGTCCATGTAGACTAAACAAATTTTGTTCTGTAGGTCTTTTAAAACATCGTCCATTATACGTTGAAAAGTAGCCGGCGCGTTTTTAAGACCGAAAGGCATTCTCAAATATTCGTAATGTCCGTTCTCTACATTAAACGCGGTTTTCTCAATAGAGTTCGGGTCCATTTCAATCTGGTGAAACCCTGATGCTAAGTCTAGTGTTGAAAAGTATTGGCATCTGCCTAGTTTATCTAAGATGTAGTTAATGTTAGGAATAGGGTATCTGTCACTTGTTGTTTTGTCGTTAACTTTCCTATAGTCTACTACGATTCTCCATTTTTGTTGACCAGAAGCGTCAAGTTTCTTTGGGACAATCCAGATTGGAGAGCTCCATGGACTTGCACTAGGCCGAATAATTCTATTTTCGAGCATTTCATTTATTTGTTTATGAACCTCGGTTTTATGAACAAATGGGTACCGATAGGATTTCGTGTAGATAGGCGTATCGTCACTTGTCTTGATTTCGTGTTTTATTGTGTTGGTAAAAGTCAATTTGTCGTTGGACTTGTGGAAAATAGTGTAAAAGTCCTTGCATAGTTTGGATAATTTTTGAGTTTCTTCGTTATTTAAATGATCTGTTCTAATTAAGTTTTTTATTTGTGATTCGTTACAGGATTCGAGTTGTGATCTAGCTTCAATATTAAAAATGTCGTATGTGTCTGTGCGAAAAGGGATTACTGTCAGGGTTTGTCAATTCTAATTGTAGAATTTGTGTCCTTATAGTTATGAATTTCTATCTGGGCGAAGCCATTTCTTGCGGTTGTTAGGATTTCTGGAATATATATATATATATATATATCGTCAAATTTTAACTCTGGTATTATAATGTCTCCATTTGTTTCGGATACTGGTAATTTTGTAATAGAAATTTCGTGTGCATTTATTTCTATGAGACAACTTTTATCATCGGGTTGTCTATAGAAATAAGGAATTTGTATATTTTCGTTGTATAATTGTTGATTAGCACAGTCCATCACTAAATTCAAGTTGGTCATGTCTTTAAGTCCTAATAAGCCGTCGAAATAATTATGAAAATCGTACAGTAGAACGTCTAAATTACTATTTTATTGAAATTCTGTAAATGAGGGGATGGTTGCTTTAAATCTGGTGGAGTTTTCACCGTTACATGTTCTGATAATAGAGTTTTGGTGGTAGATACATTCAGGGTAGTATTTCTCAACTATAGAAGGCTTTAGTATTGATGTATAGCAACCAGTATCGATTAAGAGTTTTAGTGGTGGGTTTTTTATTTGAATATATGCTAAAGGGTTGACGCTTATTTCGTTATTAATTTCTATTATGTTGGAAGTGTCGTTTCGCTGGTATGGTGAAAATGTTCGCTATTGTCTATCTCGGTTTGGTCATAACTAGATAATGGTTGGTCATAGTAAGGTTGTTCCTCATAATAGTCATTCGGTTCGGGATTTAAAATTGATTCTTGTTGTTGGTAATCATCGTTAGATGGATAGAATCCTTCGAATTCTCCGTCCGATATTTGGTTAAGTTCGGAAGTGAATTGTCTAGTGCCAGAGTTGGCAAAATTGTTTCTCGGGTATTGTTTGTTAGATGGGTTTTGTATTGGGTACCTTTGACTTGTGTTTCGGGTGTTTACGGACATCGGTTGTGGTGCTGGGTATCTTGATACTGTTTGTCTTGACGTTGTCGACATTGGTTGGGGTGGTGGATTTTGGTACTGTCCGGTCGGTTTAAATACATTTTTTGGTGTTCCGAATACTTGCTGATTCGTAGGGAATCGTTGAGGTGGTATCTGTCTATATTGTATGTTTATCGGTTGGCTTGGGAATCTGTTAGTATAATCGGGTAATGGGGTATTCTGTCTTTGTGAGTTAACATTTGGTCTGTTACTAATATAATTGGGTTTAGGGGTGAATTGTGGTTCTAAAGTATATTGGAAATTTTCTTCTTCTATAACGTAATTTATTGCATCTTCTAATGTGTCGGGGTTTCTTAGTCTGATTATGCTTTGAATGTTGCCTTTTAATCCCCTAATGAATGTTTTCAGTACGGTTTGGTCGTACTGTTTTAAATGAATTAATTTTGCGTCTTTGTCCATTTCATTTATTGGCAATGATTTTATTTTTGAGGCGAGTCTGCTGCGCGCTATTTGTATGCGTTCAGCAAAATCAAATGGTTTCTCATTTTTATTAGGCTTTAAATTTAAAAGATCTTGTACAAGACAATCGTAATTTCTGAGATCACCGAAGCGTTGTTGCAAATTTGTCTTTATTTCGTTCTATGTCGTTATTTCGGTTCGCGCGCCTATTGCAATTAATGCGCGACCGGTTAATTTTGCTATTACAGCTTTAAGTAGAAAACTGTTAACCTGAGCGTTTCCCAGTGGCCTATATTCGTCTAGGACGGCTTCGCAACGAGCTATAAAAATTTCTGTTAGCTCGTTGTTTCCGTCGAATTGTGGAATTGTCATGATTTTTAAATTATTTACTTGATTAACTAAATTATCAATTTCAGAATCACTATTAGACATATACAATAGAATTTTCTACCAATTGTCAGTGATACAAACTGGATAATTATGGAAACAAAAATGGATTTTTGGCACTTACGTCAGCCGAAAGTATTTCTGATCCTCGTGAGTTGTTGTTCTATTCAGACGTGGTGTTTGTTTTCTTGTCCCTTGGGCCTCTTTGATTCTGGATCCTCTGTGTGAATGGTTGAAACCAAAATTCGTCACAAGATGCGGACTCGATGCCGTGAACTTTTTCTTCTAACGAACCACAGGATCCTACCGACTGCGCCAATTTTGTTGATGAGTTCCGAAAGGACGTTTTTTTTAAACACGTACACGTTTATTAGTACAATTACAACTGATTCTTAATTCTAAATTACAAGTATATATATGATTAAAAGCTAATTGCGTAAACTAAATAAATTGCGGAGTCGCGTATTCGACCCGGTGGATTGCGGCGGCCGATGCCCCGTCTTATGGAATTTGCTGACCGGTGGTGTTGGCGAGTTCAAATAATTGAACGATGTAACTAGATGCATGCCAAGAATCTTTTGAGCAATTAAAAAGTATGATAACTTGTCAGCCTATATTATAATTCCCCGGTGCTAGTAACTTAGCCACAGAAGCTATTTTATCTCAGGGAACAATAGGAAAAGATATGCAAGTATTCTTTGCTAGAAAAACATTAGGCTTGCAAACATTTTAGACCATATGTTTATGGAACTAAATTTTCAGTAGTAACAGACCATACACCGTTAACCAGTATTTTTCATGTAAAAGATCCAGGTTCGAGATTAACGCACATGCGAATAAAATTAGCAGTGTATGATTTTGACGTAATTTATTAAAACTAGAATAAGAAATATAAATGCTAATCTTTAACTAAATATATTTATCACGTAGACGCTATAAAAAATCATGCAGATTTAAACAATATAGTAATTAATTCAAATATCAAAGAAAGTAACTATCATATATCTAACATTAGTAAAGATCAAGTTGTTGCTAATTTAATTCATAACAAATCGAGAAAGCTAGTGAAAATAATAAATTTAATATGCAAGATATTTTTAAGTATATACACAATAATTTAGACGATTTAGAATTAGGTGATGTATAAATTTAAAAAATATATTAATTATGAAATTATTTGGAAAGGATTCTTTTAAATTAAACACTTATATTGGAACGTAGGTTCAGAAATAAATTATATCTACTGAAATGAGTACAATGAGATTATACAGTATACTACAGTATACAAAAATAAAAAAGTTTGTTTGGTTTTATTTGACTGAAAAACTTAATTTTAGATTATTTAAGTATAATATTAAAACCATTATATGAATGATATATTCTAAAACAATCCCTTTCTATGCAGAGAGTGTCTTTAAATTTTGAGCATCTGCATCTAATCCTTCTATGACAATGAGTACACCTCAATTGATTTCTAGTTACAAGCGAGATAATAACGGACTAACATTCTTTCAAATTCATGTATACTAATTGATTCGTTATTAGTTACTTGATAGTCTCCACGTATTGATGACCGCCATATTTATCATGTTAGCAAAAAAAAACATCCACCACCACTTTTTACCGCGTATAGAAATTTTATAATTATTCACCGCTTGGTCGTGTAATTCGACTCTGCCCATTGATTTGTTATAGTTTAAAAAAATATTTGGTTGCGGCACAACTGTAGCACATACCACTATACTTAAACGATTTGATAACAGGCAGTAAATCCAGCTATACAACGATAAATAAATTCTATATAATATGCACTAGTTACCAGCATAGACTTGGGACATACCACGTGGCATTAAACCCTAAATATCGCAGATTTTATAAATTCATCACTGAGAACTATAATGTACCGGCTCTAACAATCAAATTTGCACTATGAACAAACAGATGGACCTAAGCTGAATTTTTTACCAATGTACTCAAATGAGTAGAATCGGATATGTGTGTCATATTTGTATTGTCTATTGTGTTAAAGACTTTTTGTTGAGGTGCTCCCAGTTCTTCTGCATTCACCGAGAAAATATTTTATTTATGTGACCATAGAATATTTTATTTCTACGGGGGGAGGTGTTGTGTAAATACATAATTGGCGTCCGATTATCCCTGTGGATAATCGGTTGACGTCTTTGACGTCTCTAACAACCCGACTTAAGCTAATGATGCATCCCTGAATAAGCCGGCGCATTTGCAACCCCATTAGCGGACCCCATTAGAAGAGTTTTACCCCAACCCATTACCGCCCTTGAATAGGACCGATACTTTATTATTATAAGACACCGTACTCGCAGATCAGGACACTTCCATTCACATTCTACCTACAACATTATTTCCACATCGACTCTCCGATGACATCAGTACCAGCCATCATCGTCGAGCTACAGGAACTAGCTCTCACTTTAAATAGTTGTTAATCATTATACATTAAACATTGTTAAACTTGTACGACTTTTCCTCAATCCTGAGGTGGTGGCAGCTAACACCGGTGTTCTACACATCATTATACACCAGCAGATTTGATGTGCGAAAGCAAGTTTTAAGTCACTGAATGATGTTATGAACCTTCTTACAAAATTAGTCAATTTTATACCTGCGCACTTTAAAAAACAATTAAATTAGGTAAGCTCAGTGTACAATGGATTACTCATGTACAACAATGTTCGATGGTTAAGCCGTGGTAGAGTTTTACAAAGATTTATCGAGGCGTGGAATGGATTTCGAAATTAATGTTCTTTAGTGACTTTTATGTACATTTAAATTAATTAAATTTTAAACTGCACGGTGTTAACAAGACTGTCATTATTATGTTTAATTATTCCAAGCATTCGGAACCAAATTAAAAGTTTGAAATCGCGACCTTATATTACACATTTAAATATTTCCGAATCTAAAGAAATTAATTTCAGAATTCAGAATTTCAAGTTAAATTGACTCAGGAATTTTTGTCAAGATTTTCCCAATATAGAGAATTTGCATAACCTTAAGATACATTTTAAATCCAGATTCATCACCAAATATTCTTAATTTGGTCATGGAAATGCAAATGATTGATTTTCAAACGAGTTTAATATGGAAGCAAAAGTTTATAGAATTGATAAATGTTATTATTGCAACAGATCGATTAATGGGCACAATTTAACATAATGCAAAAGAGGAAATACTGAAAACCTGGAATAGCAATCCCGAAAGCTATAACTGTTTTAACACACTAGCGACAGCTAGTTATAAAGGACTGTTTCAGCGTGAGTTTTGTTTAGTCACCGAATCATACATTAAATATTTGTCATCTAAATCCAGCAATAAAAAACGCATCAATTAACTTCAATTTACAATTCATTTTTATAATTCACTTTATTCTTTTATTTTATTTATTTTTTTATAAAAACGTTTTTTTTATCTTATTTGTATTAATTGTTTTTAATATTACCAATAGGTTGGCGCGTCAGTAATTTATAAAAATTATTGCGGCAAGCGCAGGGTTGTGGTAATTAGTTCATAATAATAATTAACAACGAAAAAAAGGTTTTTAATTAATAAATTAATATAAAATGAAGGTTAATTTCGATTCCTCTGGACGCCGGGAACACTGGATGGATATATCAGATATACTATAATAAAAATAGAAAATGAAAAGTGAATTGCGGAATCAGCCGGGCCGGACAACTCACGAGTTAAATTTCCGTTGCACATGCGACGAGCGATATGGTACACTGTGACTACCCTTTGGATGGTGTTAGCCTGGTGTTATTTACACGATGGTGATTGGCAGCTGGAGTTTTAGCAACTTTCATCCAGGGTGATGGGGATGGTGACCTCTTGTCGCTATTTTGGTATGCATTACGCAGCAGCAGATTCTGTCTATTGTCGACGACGGAACAACGTTCATTGTCCAACACCTAGCCAACTCTCGCAATTCACGATAAAAAAAATGAGTAAAAATAACGCAATACGGAACAATATTGTATTTTTACGTGAAAGAAAACAATAAATTTTTATAAATATGTTCGTGTACTGAAAAAAGTTCGCTACCCCTGTTGTAGGACTATACTTATAACTAGTGATGAGGGGATTTCGAGACGAAGAACAGCTGTTCTCGATTTTTATCAAGAGTCGTTCTCGATTCTTAAAAGTTCTCGAGAACTTGAACGAGAACCCAGAACAGAAAATCGAGAACTCGAATTAACCGAGAACATAAAATCGAGAAATTTTAACAGAGAATTTTAAACGTTTAAAATAAGTCGTACTTATACAGGAATAAACATATATCTGTTAAAGCCGACTAGGTAACACATATTTTGAATTTAAGGATGCCCTCTTCCGCGCTTTCACCATCGTTTTTACATAAATCGCATGCTTTTCAATAAGTTCCCACTAAATATAGACATAATTTAGCACATCTCTATATAATAATGTCTTACATTTGTCTGGCTGTTTGGGTTAAAAAATATTTGTTAAACAAAAAAGTTAAGCTAATGAAAATTGCTTTAAATGTATTAAACTGGCTATGAAAATAGGGAAAAAATAATGAAACAATTTTTATAGAGAAAATATTTTAATAAAAACAGTAGTTTTTTCAAACTGTGCGATTTAAATATCGCAAAATCCCCACTTATCATTTCGCGCGCGGTGATATGCTCCGCCTGCTACGGCCGGGACACATTGTCGGAGTGGGGCTTATTTAACTGCGGCTTTCAAATATAATAGAGATGTAATTCATATGTTCGCACAAGAATCGGAAATAGTAATTGATTCATTTTGTTTTGTTTTATGAAATAAATAATTCAATATTAAAATCGAGACAAGCAGGATTTCTTTATTAAAATACGTTTAATATGTTTGGTTTGGGGCATGTGGTGTTCTTACAAAATTCTAATAATAATTCATATATAGGCCACAGCTAAAATATGGAATAAATTCAACGAATCCACGATACATGATTGCAATAATTATTGAGTAAAAAAATGTAAAAATAAAAGTGCTTATATAATATTATATTTTCTGTAAATTATCTTTTCTTGTCTTCCAAGTAATATTTGTCAGTGCATTTTAAATTATGTGACATTCTTTTTAAAATTATTTCAGGTAATATTCAATTAGACAACAAAATAGCACCACTCATGACCGGTATATTCTAGTTGTCCTTGAACCTATAAATGAACATCAAAATCAATCAATTAAATTAAATGTTTTATTTATATTTACAAACCTGATAATTTCAGCTTTTGAGTCAAGCTGTCCAAAAACGGTAGGAGAGAACCGCAGGAATGTTCCGTGGTGGAATAAGGGACTCTCTGACCTAAGGACAAAGACAAGAAAGCTGTTCAACCAGGCTAAAAGAACTGGCGACTGGGGAACTTATAAAGAAACCCTGACGGAATACAATATCAAACTAAGGAAGTCTAAAAGAGCTACATGGAGGGAGTACTGCCAGGGGATTGAGAAAACACCCGACTGTGCAAAACTTCAGAAGGCTCTCGCAAAAGGTAACAACAATAAAGTTGGATCATTGCGGAAAAATGACGGAACATACACAGAAACCGAAGGGGAAGCGTTGAAACTCTTACTTCAAACGCATTTCCCGGGTTCTGCGGTTATTGATACCGAACACGAGAATCTGGCTATCGACAACCCATTCAAACGGGGAACGAAAAATAGCTGGATACTAGCAATGAACATAGTCTCGCAAACAAAACTCGCATGGGCAATCAACACATTCGAGCCATTCAAAGCTGCTGGGCAAGACAACATCTTCCCAGCACTACTCCAAAATGGAATGGAGGAATTAAAATCAGTACTGTGTACCATTATACGGGCGAGTATAGCACTAAGGCAAATACCGAAAAAGTGGGCAAAAGTTAGGGTGGTATTTATACCAAAACCAGGACGGGAAACATACCAACTGGCAAAGTCCTATAGGCTCATCAGTCTGACCTCGTTCCTACTAAAAACAATCGAAAAACTGATTGATAGACACATCAAGGACGGAGCAATGATACTAAAACCACTGCACAGACACCAATATGCCTATGAATCAGGAAAGTCGTGCGAAACCGCTGTGCACGAAATAACCGCAAGAGCTGAAAAAGCAATCAAGAACAAGCAGACAGCTCTTGCCATCTTTCTGGATATAGAGGGCGCCTTTGACAATACCTCGTTTGAATCCATTACTAGAGCCACACAAGCAAGAGGCATACAGCCAACCGTAGTTGGCTGGATCGGCCAAATGCTAAGTGGACGGAAAATAAAAACTTCACTAAATGGAGTAACCATGGAAGTAACGGTCGGCAGGGGCTACCCGCAAGGCGGCGTACTGTCCCCTCTTCTGTGGTGCCTAGTCATAGACGGTCTGTTAGATCAACTGGACCAAAAATGATGCTACGCCGACGACGTTGCGGTAGGCAAATTTGACGGCATCACATCAGAACTTCGGCAAGGTGCACTCAAACACGTGGAACCGTGGTGTGCAACAGAAGACCTCAGGGTTAATCCCGAAAAAAACCTTTAGTACCATGTACACGTAGAAGGAACTTAAATAAGATAAAAATACCGACGCTGTTCGGCGGAGAAATACAAATGGAGGGGCAAGTTAAATATCTGGGTGTAACCCTAGACTCTAAACTGACCTTCAAGCCACATATGACAAAGATTACGAACAAAGCCGTGAAAGCATTCTGGACATGCCGGCGAATGTTCGGAAAAAACTGGGGAATAACACCAAAAATGGTGTATTGGCTCTATACTCGGGTTATATGCCCCATTATGACTTACACACCAACAATCTGGTGGCATAAAGCCTCAGACGGGGTAAGCAGGAAAATACTAGGCAAAGTGCAAAGAATGGCCTGTCTAGGAATAACAGGGGCAATGACAACAACCCCCACCGCCGCAATGGAGGTAATATTGGACCTGCCTCCACTTCACATCAAAGTGGAGACAGAGGCCAAGATAGCAATCTACAGAACTAACGCCATGGGGAAGTCATACGACTCATCCATAGACCACACCCATCTAGCGTTAGGGAAAACCGAAGAGTACATTCTAAGAATGCGTCCCGACAGGACAATGAATACACTTCACATGACGAAACCTTACAAGGTAGTAATACCAGATAGGGCAGAATGGGAAAAAGGGCTATATGCAAAAACTCAAAGGATCAATCTGGTTTACCGATGGATCTAAATTCAACAAAGGAACAGGAATAGGAGTGTATGAGAACAACTCAGCAGGAGGCACAAGACTCTGCTGGGCGAGCATACCTCCGTGTTAAAAACAGAAATTATCGCAATTCAATGCTGCGTTAAAACTCTATTGAAAAGAAACTATAGTAAGAAGGAAAGGAAATCAATATTGTGACAGACAGTCAAGCAGTACTGAGAGCTCTTGACTCCAGCGTGAATCACTCCAGAGTTGTCATAGAATGCATTGAAGACCTGATGATACTGGGAGCCCGAAACAAAGTAACACTTGTGTGGGCACCGGGACATCAGGTAATCAAAGGCAACGAAAAAGCGGACAAATTGGCAAAAGAGGCTAGCGAATTAAAATTCATTGGCCCCGAACCAACCTGCGGGATACCATATAGAACCGCAAGGAATAGCTTGAGAAAGCATCAAAGAAACTGCCACAGCCGATACAGGGAAGCCCAAACTGGAATGAAACACTCGAAGAGGTTTATTAAGGCTCCCAGTAAGGAGGCGACGGAAGAAATCCTAAAACTAAATAGGAACCAATTTAGAAACGTCGTGGGACTCCTAACGGGACACTGCACATTGAATAAACACCTGCACAGAATGGGGATAGACAAATCACCAACGTGCAGAGGCTGTGAGGAAGAAGAAGAAACCCCACTACATGTAATAACTAGCTGCGAGGCATTCAACTCAAGCAGGAAAAAGTTCTTTGGTTCAACGCGAATGAGCCAAAAAGAGATCCAAGCTCGCCCTTTCACGAGACTTCTGGACTTCATTGAAGACACAGAGCTCATGAACGAGGAATAGTTATGGGGGAGCACAATAGGCCAACCGTGTCCGCAGTGCAGTGGGATGCCAAAGCGACACCAGACCCTTCAGGAAAAAAAAACCCTGATAATAATAATTATGCTGCTTTTTAAGAGAAATTACTCCATTAGTATATTGAAGATAGTCAGTTGGGTCTAAAAAATCTTTAAGTCCGTCAGTGTTATTTTGTCCGAATATTTGTATAGGCATTTAATTACCGCCAATTCTTCATCTCCTATTAAACCTATTATAACGTACATTAGTAAAATTATATTTGTAATAATCACTGCTATTTTAAATAATTTGAAACAATATGTAATTTTATATTTTTAAATGAGCTTAACATCAGGTGATGTGGCTAAGAAAGTATATTCTGGATGAATGAATAAACCAGCATCCTCAACTATTAAATTGAATTTCTTTGCAAAAATAGTCCTTGTCACAGATTCGTTAATTTTCCCATACTCTAATGCGTTAGTAGACAATAGTGATGGGTATAATATTTATTTAACAAAACTGTGGCACGGAGTTTTATCTCTCTTTTTGCCAATAGATGCAAATAAGGATGCTGTTAGCCTGTGTTGTCTTTGAGACATGTAAACATTATTGCTGAATAATTGGCCAACCGTATTTTCTGCTATTTGAATTATATTATTTTTCGAAACATATATATATATATATATATATATATATATATATATAGATATATATATATATATATATATATGTATATATACTTCAAAAGAGTAAATACTCATTTAAAATGTACTCTTACTCTCTTACTTTCTTTCATAGAATCTAGTTTTCGAATACATTGTTGTTCGAAGTTGAATTCGTCCAATACGGGCTCTGTAGCAAAAGGTATTTTTTTAATCATTGATTTTTCTGTTCTTGCTGATCTTTAGGGAATCTTATTGTAGCCTCAATTTTCTCGATGCAGCACTATGTTATTTTCAGGTTATATACTTTTTTAAATGAACACCAGGACTTGAATCCATAGCTTTTTTGAATGAAGACGCATGCCATCCAACTCCTCCATTGTATCGCAATGCAGCTAAATATGCTCGTCGTTCAAAAGATCCACGTCCAATTAAATTAAATAAACGCACATGGCCTTTCGCTCAACTAAACCATATGAAACACATTTAAAACCGATACAAATATTTTCGAGAATTTACATGATTAACTATTTCTACTGATGCTATACGTGCTGTGATTACTTTTAATATATTCGCTTTACATAATAGTCTAGTCTAATTAGAGTTTGGAAATAAAAAATAATTCTACTTGATATTTTATTGCACATTATGGTCGAACAGGATCACTAGAAACTAGATACAGCAGAGCATGGAATGTGCCTCTACCCAGCTCTAGTAAACACTAGGCATCTAATACTAGGGAAGTGCTGGCCTAGTATGACCAGCATTGGCAACTCCTCACCCGCCAGAGTTTTGCAGTTCGCACGCAAAATTGACTGGTGGGACGAGTGAGTAGCCTTAAAGGGAGGTTTCACAATGGGCCCATTTTGAGTGTCTGTCCATCCAGCCAACTATCCAGACTATCCTGAACTAGACCTCTTGTATGAGCAACAGTTAATGTATATTGTAGGCAATAAAATTACCTATAATTTAAGCCAAGTAACATTAAATTACGATAAATTGTTGATGAATAATAAATGACTAATACGAAACAGTACATTTTCTAAAATTCTGCATTATTATTGATAGAATCGTGATGAAAATACATTGAAAGGAAGTGCAACTCAATGCCAAATATGTGTGTAAGATTTCACATTTTTTTATCTAATTAGTTTCCTTAACTTTTTTGCAAAACATGGTTTTTCCTTTTGTTTATACTCCAAGTCTAGTTAGAACCTACACCCACGAGATTAACTTTTTTTAATGAAATTTTAAATGTTAAACCATGTTTGGCAAAATATTAAGGAAATTAATTAACAAATACACCATGCAAATAGATCTAACATTATGAAATCGTGTACACATATTTGGCATTACGTTGCCTTTCTTGCTCATATTTTTTAATTAGCAATTGATCGAAATTTAACGTTAGTCAGCTTAAATTATAGGTAATTAAATTGCCTACAATACGCTGTTTGCTCCTGCAATTTTCAAGTTTAGTGGAAAAAAGCAAAAACATAAAATTTTAGCACTTTATTGCAATTTGCCAATTTAGCACAACTTCTTTCGAATTTATTTTTCGATATTATTATTCCAGTTAACCTTCCCGACAGTAGTGTACAAAAAATATCGAGTAGGATTTTTTTAAAGTTTTCAAGCGATATGAAGCTAATTCGACTGAACCATAAATGAATACGACGATTCTATTATTCTCGTAGCCGGTGCGTAATATTTTGCTGGCCCAATCTGGTTGAATGTTTATTTTCTTATTCCCACCGCATTTATCAGCGCGAAATATGTTCACGCCTATTCACGCTCGGAATTCGTGCGACTAGCGCAGCCTTAATGCCTTGGTATAATTATGAAAGGTCTCGGGTCTCGATTCTCGGTTCTCGGTTCTTGGTAGTCGATCCCTTAGAAAACTGTTTTCGGTTCTTGTTTTTTAGTTCTCGAATCCTTAATGTTCTCGATTCTCAAAAGTTCTCGATTCACATTCATCAATTTGTGATCATCAAATATTTAACATCCAACATTTTCTCGGATAAAAGTCACAGTCCTCAAATATTAACTTAAATACTTTTTTTACTAATGTACATTTACTTAACAAGCCCTTTACAATTACACGTTTACAATTCCTATTATTCCAGCGGCCGTGTAAGTTTGAACGGCGGAGTCTTTCTCTCGGTGCATTTTTATTAAACGGTCGTTGTCCACAAGCTCGGGATGAAGATATTTGGTGTGTCGTTGAAAACGACACCATGACGGACAGCAGAGATTTCTTGCAGATTAAGCTTCTTTAACTTAATGTTAAAATTAGTAAAATTATTTTTATGAAGTTTAATCCATGGGCTGCTTATCAATAACGGGTTTCCGATTGTAGCTTGGTATGAAATTTCACGATTTCGGAAATAAACTTTACATTTATCTTGTTTAATTAAATAAATTTCATATTGACAATTATTGCTATTTTCATTCAATAAAATTTGCTTTTCACATTCAGATTTATTGCTTATTAATTCATAATCCAAGCATTGGAAGTATTTGTCACCTTCAGTGCATAAGTGATTTAGAGACCATATATTATTATCAATTTTTGATTTAAGTAAATATTTTATATTCGGAATAATTGTCACGTATTCAGATTCATACCTTGTAGGAATTTGGTGTAAATGGTACATTTCAAAATCATGTTCGTGATTTATAGGGATAGAGAGGAAGTAATTTATTCTTGTCCTCTCAATTTTACAATTTACTCTTGTGACTGATTCAAAATCCATAACATTTTCCAATTTCAATTCAAACGGAAATTGTTCATTATAATGAATTGATATTTTCTGCAATTCAGCATACAAGTCATTTGGTTTTATAATACTTTTAATGTGTAATACTTTTAATTTACAGAACAGAATAGTTTTCGATATCTTGGAATATGGAAAAATACTCAGGATTACTCAGGATTATATTATATAAGATAATCAATTCATTAAATAAATCCTTAGCAAATAATATATTTTGGTGTTAAATCTCACCTTTTAATATTTCGTGCAATTGCAATATTCGTGAATTTAGAATTAATTCATTATGCTCTATACTTTTTAATGTTCCATTAAATGTCTTTATTATTGATTTTATCATCAATTTTTCCACGGGTATAATTTATTATATTATCATAATTCTTGAACTCGCATATATACAGAGTTATTTTGAACTGTTATTTTCAAGTTCTTATATTGTATATCTAAATATTTTAGTTCGTCTTAAAGAAACGTTAAATCATAATAGTGAAGAAATGTATGTTGCGTTTTCTGTAACTGCTAGTCCTAAATATTAATTGTATTCCTAAATTGGTAGTTATGTTTTTGTTTTTTACACCGTATGTCATCGTGATGACGAAGAACCTGCAAATCGATTATCGTTTTAATTTTCATTGTGATACATATGTACAATGATACTTGTTTCTTTAAAAATATATTGAATAATTTTTTTAACATTTCTATAATTTAATTTGTCAAGAGCACAACCTAAGCTAGATTTTTTATTTTATTTATAATGCAAAATTCTTTGAAAGAAATAATTAGTTTTTAAATAAATCTTCGAGTGATAATTTATCATAATAATTAATCTTTGTTATTAAATAAACTCGCGTTCTTGGCGCGGTATCGAATACTTTCTTCATGGCAATGAATAGCGTCGTAGCATATTCACCTTGATCTATTATCTTCTGCATATTCGATATTAGATCCGTGGTTGCTGATATAGTTCCAGATTTCTTTTGGTAGGCATATTGCTGTTTGTTTATAATTTTGTGGGTGTTTAGGTGGTTATTAAGACGATTGTATATTATTTTTTCTGTTATTTTTGTGAATACTGAAAGTATAGCAATTGGGCTAGTTTTATTTCCTGATTTATACAGTGGAATTATTATTGCCTCCTTGAGAACATCCGGAAATTCACCGGTTACGAGTATTCTGTCTATGATTTGTTTTAGAATAGGTGTCAATTGTACTTTGAGATTTTTTAGTAATTTGTTGGTGATTTCATCTTTTCCTGGTGCCGAGAAGTCTTTTAAATTGTCTATAATTTTCATAATTACATCTCCATGTACCTATTCAAATTTCATGTTTGGTATTATTCTGTTACACTCCGTTTCTTTATATATCCCTATGTTTGTATGTTTGGCTGCTAAATCTGTCCCTATTTGGAAAAGTATTTATTTATTTCATCAGCAATTTGATGATAATTTCCGGTTATGGTTCCTTTCTTCGTTTCCAGTTCATTGATTGCTTTTTTTTGTTTATTATTGTTGTTTCTATTTAGAATTTCGTTTATTACGTGCCATGTTTTCCTACTATTTCCTTTTGCATTCTCATTCTCAATCTTATTGTTATAGTATATCTTTTTTCTAATTTGTATTCTTTGTTCAGTTTCTTTTTTGAGTCTCCCATATTTTTGTTTTAAGTATAGATTTGTCGGGTTTGCTGTGTGCCGCTTATAGAAATAGTTCCTTTCTTTTATGAGGTTTATTATTTCCAGGTTTATCCATTCATTATTATCGTTCCTTTCAAATACTGTTACTTTCGTGTTTGGTTCTAGTAGTTGTCTCAGGGTTTGCGTTAATTGGTCAAAAGTTTGTATTTGTTCCTGACTGTTAATGAATTGATTTTTTATTGATTTATAGTTTATTTTCTTACTACTTTTACATATTTGTATTTTTTCTGATTGCCAAATTTCCATTTCGTAATTATAGCCCTATGATCAGATAGGTCACTTTCCTTTATTTTTATCTCTGAGCAACGTGTTTTTGTATCTGTGATTACGTGGTCTATTATTGAATTATTGGCATGTGTTTTATTAGCTCGAGTGTATTGTGTTTCATTTTCTTTATAAATTATTGTGTAAGCTTGTTCTGTTATTGTATTCTTGTATTATTGAACTTTGTTGTTTTTATTAAGTATGTTTATGTTAAAGTCTCCCAGGACTATGTGCTGTTTCCTTTCTGTTAATACACTGGTTTCATGTACGTTTAAGAACGTTTGATGGTCTATTTCAGGGGGTTTGTAATACCACAGTTACGTATTTCGATAGTTCTAAGTATATTTTGATTAATTCTACCCTATTGATTGTAGTATTTTTAATAACCATATCATTTATATTGCTTTTGACATAAAAAGCAACTCCACCACTTCTTGTTTGTTTGCAATTGTGTGTATGATTGTAGTTCTTAATGTGGTATTTTCCTATTTACTCCGTATACAGCCATGTCTCTGTTGGTGCAATTATGTCTAAATTAGTAAGTGTGGAAAGAATTTTAATTTCATTTAATACTTCTAATGTTTTGTAGATATATGGTTTTATGTTTATTGCCCATTTTTTATGTTAGTGCATTTATTTATTTTTTATTCAGCATTTTGTTAGTCGGATAAGTTGTATATATCTTGCATGTTTTTTATTTGGCATATTTTTGAGGTATCATTTTGCCTAACTAAGACTTTTCCATTATTCACCCAGATATACTTGTACCCTTTATCTTTTAATTTCCGCGCTTCATAATAAAGTTTATTATGTGGTGCGGTCAGCATTTCATTGAAATATATTATATTATTGGGTTCTCTAAAGTTGCATTCAATTACCTTTACAGATCCTATTGATTTTCTTTTCTTTATAAGATTGTTTCTCATTTATTTAGTTTAAAATTTAATTACTATTGAGCCTGAATCTTTTCCCATCCGATAGCTTTCACATATGACTTCTGCTTTTGTTTTAAAATCTATTGTTGTAAATATTTTTTGAATGGTTTCCTCTGTTTTTAAATTTTGGCCCTGGGGTGGAACGCTATTTAGTACTATAGAGTTTTTAAGATTTTCCTGTTCTAGCTCGTTACAGCGTCCTTCAAGTTCATGATTTTTTTCTTGTATTTCTAAATTTTCTTTTTTAAAGTCTTGCAGCAATTGTTTCAATTCCTTATTTTGTTTATTATTTCCCTCAAATTACTCCGACATGTAGATGACACTGTGCTTTAATTTTTTAAATTGCTCTATCAAGTCCTTTGAATTCTCAATATAAAGTATAAATAATATCTTATTTTAGGAGTAATGTATTCCTTAATAAATTTTAGAATATCGTATTTAAAATCTGACTTAGATAATTGTAAAAGTATTTGTTGCTTTTTATTATTAAATAATGATTTAATTTTTCGTTCACAAGGTAAATAATTAACTTCGGAAATTATTATTTGATTCGCTTCGATATTCACAGGTTTATCTATGATAGGGATATTAAATATAGGATCTTCTATATTGGAATGTATAGTTTCATCATGTTCCTCTACATTTAAATCAATTGAGTCGCCAGCTCTACAACTAAAGAGTGACCATCTACTAATTGTTTGAATAGATTTTTCAAATAAGCATTATCATGATTATCATGATTATCATTATATTCATTTACATTTAACACAATACGCGATAAAGCATCGGCAATTTAATAATCATATTCAGCAAGTTTTAGACGCCATCTAATCATTTTAGAATTGGGGTATTTTTTATTAAATAACCATTCAAGTGGTTTATGATCGCAAATAATCTTAAATCTTCTACCGAATAAATAAGGTAAATAATAAGGTCTGAAATATTTCACAGCCCAAACAATTGCAAGGAGTACTTTTTCAATATTAGAATAGTTTGTTTCTTGTACATTTAACGTACGACTCGCATAAGCATATCTGAATCTATTTTACAAACCAGCGTAATTGCTAGCATCTGTTGTTAAGTTAAATTATTTATTAAAATCCGGATACTGAAGTATCGGCTCATTTATTAAAATATTTTTACATAAATAAAACTATTTTTATAGTCAACATTATCTATATCGATAATAGCATCTTTTTTAAGGCATTTAGTAAGAGGCTTTGTTAATTTAGCAAAGTTCTTTATGAATTTTCGGTAATATCCGAGAAGACCTAGAAATCCTTTTATTTGCTTGGTTGTTTTGGGAATGGGATAATTTTGAATGGCTTTAATCTTGTCAGGGTTCGGTCTGACTCCTTCTGGCGTTACGATGTGCTCGCGACTTCTTTTAGTAGAAATTCGGATTTATCTAACTGAATTTTAAAGTTACATTTCTTTACCGATTAAAAACTTCTGTGAGCCTATCGACACGTACTTGCAAATTTGTACAGAATAGAATTATATCGTCGAGATAAACTAAGCATTTTTCATTTTGTATTCCGCGTAGGATATTGTCCATGACGCGTTGGAATGCCGGTGCATTCTTTAACCCGAATGGCATTCTTAAAAATTCAAAATGACCGTTTTAGTATTAAAAGCAGTTTTCGCAATATCTTTTTCTGAAATCTCGATCTGATGAAAACCGGATGCGAGGTTGAGTGTAGTGCAATACTGGTATAGGCCGAATTTATCGAGTAGATCGGTTATATTTGGAAGTGCGTAACGATTGCGTATTGTTTTATCATTTAACTTACGGTAGTCGATTACTACACGCCATTTCCTTTTACTGGACGCATCTACATCTAATATTTTTAGAACAACCCAAATCGGGGAACACCAAGGACTGTATGACGGCCTAATAATATATTGTATATATATATATATATATATATATATATATATATATATATATATATATATATATATATATATATCAATAATTGCGTTTAACAATTTTAAATTATATAATCCTAATAGGACGTCAAAGCTATTATGGAAGTTAAATAAATGGTATTTTATTGCTGTTCCTTTCTTTATTTTAAATAATTTGTTAAATGAATGAAAATATATATATCTGCATCTGAGTAAATCAACATGTGTGCATTTTAGTCTCTTCATAAAACTAAAATTACTAGTGATAGAGGTGTTTCCGAGTATTGGGACTCAGCACACAGGGTGTTTATAGTGCTATAGGTATATTGTGAGAAACTAAACTATCTCCCCATTGCGGGTGTACCGCAATGGGTGATAAACAAACCACGGCTGCTACAGATCGAGAATGTGACCGTTTAACCTGGGAATCCCAAGAAAATAGAACAAGAGGAAGTCGTCTCAAAAATAAATCAAACAAAAAGGACACAACAGAAATAAACGAGGTAAATACAAAAAACACTCAAAACAAGGTAGTAGATAAAACTATATTTTCTCAAAAAGATGAACAAATTATACAAATAAGTATCAAGGAACTAAAACAAATAATAGAATCATCAATAAATATTAAACTTGAAAACTTAAAAGAAGAAATAATATATTTAAAAAATGAAATTAATAGAGTAACGAGTTCTCAAATAAACAATGAACAAACTCCCTCGTACGCAACTGCCGTATCAAATAACAAAAAACAAAACAATCAAACGGATAAAAAAAATATACCATGTGTTATAATAAAACCTAAAACGAAACAAGACAATAATAAAACTAAAAAAGATTTGTTCAATAAAATCAATCCCACAAATATTAATATTGGTGTAAATAAGATAAATACCGTCGGCAATGGGGGTATTGTTTTAATATGGTGTAAGAGGTATAACATATGAGGTCTTTGCTAGCTACCTAGAAAATAGAACACAAATGGTGAAACTTGCTGACACTATAAGCGAGCATTTAACAACTAAAATGGGTGTTCCACAAGATACGGTTTTAGGACCTATACTATTTACTCTATATATTAATTCATTAACTAAACTTAAAATAGATGCTACCATAATATCTTATGCAGATGATACTGCACTAGTGTTTAACTCGAAAACATGGGAAATGGCCAAAGAATTGACTAGAAAAGGATTCAACATTGTTAGAAATTGGTTAGATCACAACAAATTATCACTAAATCTAACAAAAACCAAATATATCGCTTTCTCACTAACATCAGCGAATAGACCAACTTTCTCAAGTATACCGGTTGAAAACGATACGAAAATAAACGAAGAACCCCAAATAAAATATCTGGGAATAGTAATAGATAAACACTTAAAATGGGAACTACACGTAAATAAATTGACACTTAATGTAAGAAAACTAATTCGTAAGTTAAGTAGAACTTACGAATTAGTTTATTATACGCAATATTTTCTCACTAAAAATATTAATTTTAATCTATAAAAGCATAGTTGAATCCATAATAAGATATAGTATAATAATATGGGGTGGATTACATAATAAAGGTTTACAACCCTTAAACATTGCACAAAAATATATCTTGAAAGTAATTTACAAATTCTCTAAAACCCACCCGACAAAAGAATTATATAGTATTAACACCCCGAATATTAGAACGCTCTATGTAACTAACTTATGTATTTACATGCATAAAAACAAAAACATGCAAGAACACATCTCTCATAAATATGAAACCAAAAGTAAATTGAATGCAAATATAAAAATTCCAACTAACAAACGCAGCATAAATTTTATCTCTTTCAACTATATGGCACCAAAATGCTACAATCTTTTACCCACAGAAATTAAAAACACAAAGAATAATAAATCATTTAAAATACAATGCAGACAATTTATTAATCAAAATTTAATCATGTATGAAAAATTAATAGGCAATCGATAAATGTTTCACAGTACTTTACACAGGCTAAATGCAATTTTTTTTCAAAAAAATATTTGTAAATATAGAAATTAAGATATAGTTAATTTATAATTATGTACGCACATACAAGTGCCTAGGTACTTAGGTGCATAAACAGGGCTAATATTATTTACTGTAAATTCAAATTATTAAAGGCAAAAATGTAAATGTAACAAAGGTAAATAAGTAAATAAATAAATAAAAAAATAAAATAAAAAAATAATAAAATTAACGTACTATACTTTTCACAAGAATTACTATGTGCAGTGGTAACTTGAAATGGATCATTTTTTATGTCCTTTTTAAATAATTCATGAGCAATGTTAGGATTAATGACCGAACGTAAGCCACCATTAATTCTAGGTACACCTTGATTGTATGATTTATATTTTTGATTATTAAAAGCGGTCTCTGAAAAAAAAAAATTATAATGTAATCTTTGATTATGATTGTTTTCATTATTATTATTTACTTTATGTACTGGTTTACTAGGCTCAGTTTAATAGAACACATTTGGTTTTTAACTAATTCCAATTGGAAATCGTTCTTTAGCATTTTGAGAGCCGCATAAAGATCATGTCGATTTTTCACACGAATTTGTGGACCTATTGGATCTCTCAACCCTCTTAATAAAACGCGCAACGCATTCTTTCTGAAAAATTGTGCGAGATAGTATTTCTCTTCGGCAACAACAATATGATTATTAATACATGAAGTTTAAATAAATGGTGTACCTTATTAAAATAGTCAAATGGTGATTCATTTGCGTTTTATTTTAAATTAGTAATCTCATGATATAAACTATAATGATCTCGTTTATCACCGTATGAATTTATAAGAGCAGTTTTCAAATCTTGCCAATTCTTTTTGAACTGAACGAAATATTAACGGCGGCTTCGCCTTTAATATTAGCGATTATGCTAGGCATAAGAAACTAATTTTGAAAATCATTCATGTTCGCGAGGTTGTAAAATTGATTGATGAGTTTTTCGCAGATATAAATCGTGCGAAAGGTCCGGTTTCACCATGAAATTCCGGTACCATCTGCAGGATTCTGATTTCAACTGGGGAACTGCCATTGTATTATTATTTTTTAAAATAGGTGATCTTGATCTGGAACGGGATTTTATGGGGGAATTTGGATTTGAGTCTGAATATGAATCAGCGATTGATTTCCTGGCATTTATGTTCATTAAATATTATATTATATAAAGATTCTCTAAAAAACTCGTTAAAAGCAGTAAAAATATTCTGCTTTCCATGTATCCTCGATGGACGATTGGACTGGATATATGTGTGTGAACTGCGGCTTCGAGATTGTAGCGGGTACTCGATGTCAGGAGGTCGCTGGAACTCTTTGAAGTCGATGGAAGTTCGTAAAATTCGTCGGTCAATTGATCGTAGAAACGAGAATTATTTTGCTGTTGTATTCAATGTGGAAACGGATTAAAAAACTAACGTTTTTTAATAGTTTTGGAGTGGTGCAGCAATCAAAACGCTATTTATTTAATTTGAGTACAACTTTACTCCAACGCCAATATTTCGTGCCACAGATTGACACATCAGGGCTTAGCTATATTAAGAGGACAAAACACAATGTTAAAAATACGGTTGATACACTTCTGGTTACATTAAAAGACAAAACTTACAATATTTGTATATAGCTATTATTCATCGTATGCAACCCACATTCCCTTTGTGTCGGAAACATGCGTTAACATAACATGGACGAAACCGGAACCTTTATATAGTGTGTGGAAATATCCCAGCAAGGTAACAAACGTGTTCTCAAGGTAAAAAAGTTATACATAAACGGGTTAAAGCTTATGATTAAAACTAGTTGAGAATAATAACAACTCAAAACGACACAAAGATCACGTGTTGACTAGAATTTATACCAGAAGTGTATCAACCGTATTTTTAACATTGTGTTTTATCCTCTCTATATTATAAATAACATATAATAAAAAAATCCTATCATTGGATCCCAAGTTTGGTTTATCACCCACCAATCGCGATGTAACAGTATGTGACATCCTAGCAGACTGTGAGTTGATCCTACAAGGGACAAAAGAACACGATATAGATAACAGAAGAGCAATGTTAACCAACACTTTCACAAACTTTTTCTACCAAACGTCACACGGTAGTTGTATGTGGCAAGATGTTAGCAAAAAACCAAAGAAATTCCTCAAAGATAATAAAAACATCATAATTTTACGAGCTGACAAAGGTGCAGTCACAGTGGCACTAGATAAGAGCGAATATGTATATAAAACCAACCTAACGTTAAAAGAAAATAAAACATACAAACTGTTAAGGGGTGAACCAACAACAACAATACAAAACAAATTAAGAATACTACTAAACATGCTAAAACAACTGGGTGAACTCACGGAGATAGAATTCAAAAAATTAATATCATACAATGGCGTAACTCCTAAATTGTATTGTTTACCGAAAATACATAAAGTTGAAATACCATTACGACCGATTGTATCGTGTGTTGGTTCTCCCACTTACAATTTGTCAAGGTTTATTGCTGACATATTGACCACTGCCTTTTATGTGGATAGTGATTATAATATTTCGAATTCCTTTATGTTTGCTGAAAAAATGCAAAACTTCATAATACCCAATGATCATGTATTGGTACCTTTTGATGTTGTGTCTCTATTCACGAACATTCCAGCTGAGTTCGTAACACACATTTTACATCAAAAATGGAATAACATTTCTCAGCACACTACTCTCAGTGAAAGTTCTTTTTTTAACCTTCTACAATTTACTGTTTTTTAAAGTTATTTTGTATTTGATAGCAAATTCTATTCACAGGTGTTTGGCATTCCCATTGGTTCACCTCGAAGCCCCATTCTGGCAAACATTGTAATGAATTTTTGCTTAGAAAATATCATCAATGTGCTACCTTTCACGTTTCCTGCTACTGAAATTGAAACCACACTGGATACCTTTAAATCTTTCCATCCGGACATTCAATACACTTTGGAGAGTGAAAATAATTGCTCCGTACCCTTTTTAGATCCGAGATAAAATGTGGTGACAGTTGATTGGTGCAGGAAACCCAGCAACTCCTCAAGGTTGTTAAATTATCACTCTAACCATCCTCTAAAGCAAAAATTAAACTTACTTGAAGGTATGAAATATAGGGTACATAAGATCAGCCACCCAAAATATTTAGGAAAGAATTTGCAAATACTATCAGAATTGTTTTGTAACAATGGATACCCAAAATCGATAGTCAACAAACTACTATACAATCACAACAACATTGATCCCTACCTAGATCAAAATCCTGAAGTAGGTATAACACCCATAGCTCCAGTAAAATTTTACAGATTACCATACGTCCCCAAAATTACTGCCAAGCTAACCAAGATCCTATCAACAGAGGAATTGAAGTTATCCCATTAGGGATAAGGATGTATTCAAATTTGAAGGATCCAACTAACCAAAACTTCAAATCGAACCTCATATATCAGATTCCATGCTCTAATTGTGATAAAGTATACATCGGACAAACATCTACTAGGTTACGAACTCGATTAACCACACACAAAAGTGACATTACCACCAAAAAAAAAAGAGATGTGCCTTATCCACCCATATGCTGGAGAAAAGCTATTTACCACAATTAGAGAACACTAAAATTTTAAAAGTTGTTAATAGCAAATCCAGTCGGGAATTTTTCGTTATGGTATACATAAAAACCAACAAAAATGCTATGAATTTCAAGTCATATTGACTGATGGATTAAACTCCATATATTCTCATTTTTTTATTTTTAATTAAATTTATTTATTCATTTTTTTTTCCTTTGTCCATACATATACAGTATAATATTTAACTATTTATATAATTGTAAAAATTAAAATGAATTGCATATCTACAAATAAAAGAAAAAATTAAAAAAATAAAATTGTAATTTTCTTCCCTCGGTCCTTGCCTCGAGGACATTCATTGCATAAAAAATATACTAATTTATCATAATTACCTTATATGTATTGGTAGCAACGGGGTAAAAAGGGAAAAGATCAAACAAAAATGCAACTCTAAAAGAAGGATTCACAAACTATTAAATAAATTGCTGAGTGAGTGCACGGGCTTTGATATAAGACACGCGAATGTGCCAGCGCATTTATTCCAATCTTTCGACGAAAAAGAAACTGTTCAAGGACTGAGAGGTTTTTTCGTCGGTGAGCGACCGCCAGACATTTTCGAGGACGAAACTTTGGTAACGTTCGAGAAAATCGGGGAAATCCAGCAAACCCCTTTAATGATGGATTTTACCGGTATAAACCGCGGATATGCGTTCCTTACCCTAAGGTGGCAAAAATGGCGGGTACCATTTTGCCCCGAAATGCGGCGGGGTAAGAATATTGAAATTGATAAATGTATCGCCAATTGTCGCCTGTTTGTTCGGAGGTTACTCCTGCATCCCTGCCCGTGGAGCTGATCAAGGATGGAGTCTTGAACGAGTTCACCAAATACGTGTGGCATCCAGAAAATTATGTTAATCGCACGAGAACCCTCTTTTCAACCCCGTGTCCGTATTCGTCGAATTTGAGAATCACCGGCTCACAGCGATGGCGCGCCGCCTAATTTCTCCTGGGGCGTTGCTCATGAAGGAGGTGCCCATATTGCCCGACATGGGCGCCGTTCTCATGTTTCAGGTAATTATGCAAAATGATTTTTAATTTGTAGATTTTCACCAATTATAGCCGAATATTAATCTTATTTTAATATCAACACTACTGCAACTGTACTTTTGACTTTTATAAATTTTATAAAAAATAACCGTTTTAGGGTGGTGCTTCCCGTCTAAACCCAACGCTTTTCTTTGAAGCCTAAACTACGCTAAAATTAGATATTTTTTACAAATAATAAATATTGTAATATAGATTACCTATTACGATTTCGGTTACAGCCAGCTATTTGTTCATCCACAATCTACAGTGCTAGGCACAATTTAAAAGGAATAATGATTAACGTTAGTATCGAAAAGAAATACTCTGAATACAAAATTGTATTTGTAGATTTTTATGTAAAATCATGGTTATACACGAATCTCACATGCTATTGCTTTTGAACAAATGTATATTGCAGATTAATCCAGAGAACACCACGCTGGTTAACGTTCTCCTCAATTTCCAATATCTTTTAATAAATATAAGTTATTATAATAAATTAATACAAGTTATTAAAAATTGAGACACTGAAAAGTGCCGTTACTGCTAACTGAAAAGAATTATTATAATTGGACCTTACCGTATGATACGTTTACCTACTTATCCGTAATATTCGCTGTAAGTGCTGTAAACCGATATTGAAAACAGCATGACCTTCTATGCTCCTCAAGATAGACCAAACTTGGGTTTCAGCTAGGAATTGTAATCATAGCTTCATGCAACAAAAAGGTTGTTGTACAACATGAAACTTATACTATCATATCATTAAGCTTGCTTCTTCATCAATTAGACATTCGATGGAAGCAGTTGATATTTAATCATTTATATTTCCACCGATCCTTTACGTTACTTCCATGATGTTGGTGGAAAAAGCTTGACCACATATGTTCATAAAACATATAAATTTGAGTTATATCTTGACAGTATTACTTCATAACCTTACATTATCTTACCTCTTCATAGAACACCTCTTATGCCCGTTTGCACCGCACCCGGTTAAAATCGTCAGTAACTAAACCGGTTGAGTTTGAGCTTAACGCGCTCCTTCGTTTGCACCGCTGCCCGGTTAGTTAACTGGTGATTAACGTATGGTGACAAAAATACGGTTGGTATTTTATTTTTATTTTTAAGGGTTGTTTACTGGTTTTTACGCCATTAGACATTGTGTTATACATAAAAAACAGATATTTCACGGTTTACATCAAAATCCATCCATTATTATTTCTAATTTGAAAGTGTTTTCAGCTAATTTTTCTGGTGATGAAAAAATGTTGTGCTTCAACATCATAAAATAATACAAGGACATTATAGAAAATAAGGCTACTGATGCAATTACATCCCGGGACAAAGATTTAGCATGGGATAACATAAGAATTGTCAAAACTCCACCTGCATACCAAGATCCAAAGAGAACCTAAAAAGTTTCTATGAAAATAAGAAGAGGGATGTAAGGAAAGCTGTAGCCCGAGATAGGATGGAGAAAATTAAAACAGGAGGTGGCACTGTCGCCAGCCCGAACATCGATGCCACATTTGACTTAACTTTATCAATCATAAATCAGAAAAGTGTATTTGGGCTGAACAATCCGTATGATGGGGATTCTGTTGTTCAAGATATAGAGGTAAAAATAAAGTAATAAAATAAGAGAAAAATAGTTTAATATCAATTTTATTCAGAATATGCCAGGTCCCAGCACAAGTATGGATGAAGAATATAGCGAGCCCAGCTGCATAAAGACTGATATAAATGTGAGTATTTAAAATAATAATTATAATGAATCAATACAATTATAGAAATGTGCACATACATTCATTTATATTGAACTTTTCACAGATATTTTGTGACGAAGCCTAAGCGCCGAGTGTGTGCGGCGCAACGCCCTTTGCGCCGTACCACCACTGCTTGGCTATGTCATGCCCTCTCTGCTTCAGCCTCCTTCCCAAAACATACCCCACTACCTTCATCCCTCTCCCCGCCACGGTGATGGGCTTTAAAAGCCGTCGCCCGCGGCTTAACCGGCAGAGTACAGTCCAGTCTCTCAACCCTCCTCCGGACTTAATGGTGCCCTGGCACATTCATTTCGTCCGCTCCCATCTGTACTGCCCGAACTAACGGTGCCCCGGCACATTCGTAGTTCTTTCCCGACTTGACCGCCCGGAACCAGTGGTGCCCCGGCACATTCACTGGTTCATTACCACCTTCCCCCTGACCACGCTGCCCACCGTTACCCCCGTTAGGATATTGTTTATTTTATATTTTGTCCCCCTGTTTATTTTACATTTTAAGAAGTCTGTTTATTTATTATTACAATTACATTTATTTTCTTTTTTTTTCTGAATAAACATTTTGATTTATTTTTTATTTGTGACACTTTGCTACCCGGTGGAACCGCCCGTCACAATTTCTTGATTATGCTGTTTATGCCCAAAAGGTGAATATGTTTATTTACATTGGTTCTGGAACTAATTTATAGAATAGGGGTACTTGTGTGTGCTTAGTTAATAGGGCATCATGGTAATTTGAATAATGTTTTATTACATATTTCTGGAACTAATTTATATCATAGGGATACTTGTGTGCGCTTAGGTAATAGGGTATCATGGTTATTTGAAAAAGGTTTTAGTTTGAAAACTGTATAAAAACTTTCAATATATTTTACTTGCACATTTTGTTCATTTCTAGGAAAGGCCAGATTGAGGAAATTTTAAAGCACAGAATTTGCAAACCCCAATCAGCAAGAAGTTGAAATCTGGAAACAGTTGGACCAGTAGGAGGACCCCGTTACTAACTACAGATAGTAGTTTAGCAAAGAAATATGAAGAAGTTGCCCACATAAAGTGCCAAATTGGGAAAACACAATTGCTTCTTTTACAAAAGCAGCTACTCTTTCAAGCAAAGCAGGAAGAAATGGAAACAGAAAAGAAAAAATTAGAGCAGGAGGAAATCAAGTCAAGGACAGCACTAACAAATCAGTTATTGTAATTAGATATTAAATTAAAAACAATCCAAATAGAGAAATTAGAACAAATGTAATATATTAATTAATTGTACAATAAATTTTATTACAAATTAGCAAAATAATTGTTGATAAGTTGCCTGCGAACATCCCCTTGATTTTCATCCCCATCATAAATTCGTTGAATATTACCAATTTGAATGAAATTATCTACTTGTCTCTGAACTTCTTCTGGTAACCAAGGAACATCCTCATCCCCATGTTGAATTGCAATATTATGCAAGACAGAAGTAGCTACAATTACTTTTAAAGTAGTTGCTATTTTTAATCTACACTCATATGCTAAAATGGGAAATCTCCTTTTCAATATATATATATATATATATATATATATATATATATATATATATATATATATATATATATATTCAGTTTCTTATATGTGCTTCATTGTATAATTGCTCAGGTTGTGTAAAGGTGTACATAAATATGCCTTATTGGGGTATCCACTATCACCTGCAATAAAATATTTGATTAATATTATTTATACATATCAAAGAATCATTTCTTACCAAGTAGTATACAGTTTTGATAATGTCCTTGCTCAAATATTGCATTTACAACACTATTGTGAAAGACTGTGGAATCATGTACAGATATCCTGGCCATCTTGCTACCACATTCATAATTTCCAATTTTGCATTACATATCAGGATCTGGTCCACCTAAAAACAAGCTTATATATTATTACACTGGAAAGTATTACATTATTAAAGAAGTATTTTATAGTGTATGAATCAATTCAGAATGCATTGTACATATATGTATAAAGTACCTGGTGAATTTATTCTCACATGCGTACAGTCTATAGCTCCAATCACTCTTGGGAATGATGATATATTAAAAAAATTCTGTTGCGTCTCTGCTATGGCTTCAAATTCAGGAAACTTAATATAAGTTCCATATAACTCAGCTATTGCATCTGTAACTCTGGTTACAATTCTTGAAACTGTAGACAAATGCATTCCTCCTAAATCAGCAATTGTTTGCAAAAACCCACCTGTTGCATAAAATCGAAGGCATGCTAGCAGTTGATTAATTGGTGGCACAGAATTATTACTGAAAGAGAGAGCTTGATAATTATATTATTATTATCAAAATTGTAATAAAAACTTACCTGTCACTTGCAAATTCAAGATTATGTTCAATTAAAGTCAACAAATGCAATACGCATTCCTTGCTTAATCTAAACCTTTTTCTAAAACTCACATCATCTAACATTTCAAAATGATTAATTCGCACATTCAATTGTCGTGGAAAACCAAAATTGATAAAATCAACAACTTCCAAATCATCGTCGTCTTCTAATAAATTGATTCGATCTCCATTATAACAGTATAGCCGTGAAATTGAAAAATAAGCAACTCGTGATATTTTAAGAATGTAAATATAACCTATAAATTGAATGATGGCACATAGGCGTTCTGCGCGCATGTGCATATCCTTAACCGGGGTCGTAACTGCTCGAGCTTGGGCAGTTAAAAATTAGGAGTTTAACTGGACCTTAACCAATAGTTAAATGGCGGTGCAAACCGATTAGTGACTAAGTGACGATTAAAACTTTAACTGGCTGCGGTGCAAACGGGCATTAGAAGTATAATAAATCATCGACAATTCATCGAATCCTTTATGTTATTTCCATTTATTTGGATATGTACTTTATTTTAAATTAAAAGTGATACTACAAACAAGTTGTATACAGTTATGCAATACTTCTACAAACCATTTGGAAACTATGATTACTTTGCACCATAGACGTTTATTCCTTTTAACACCACTACTTCCCAGCTTGAGCATCTTTTATATACTGTGGATCAATACATTTCAAGTTCTTGCCTCTCATATTTAAAATAATTTCTGGTGCAATGCAATGCATATAAAACTTGGTTAATTTCGGTAGAATAATATGTTTCCAAAGATCCTCATCTCTTTCGATTTCTTCAACAAATATATCGTTGCCAGCTTCTGAATAAACGATGAAATAAAATTTCCTAGATCGCGTTATCGAAAGTTGTCCTGGAATCTAAATTTAATGTAAACTACCATTACACACATTTATGTTTTTGTACGTATATTACCTGATACAAGTAATCGTGTGACCTCTTCAGACGCATTTCACCATGTTTGTTAATTTCCAGAAAGGGAATGTCTTTAGCATCTTCTAATTTCTTCTTCAGCAAAGCTCCTTTATATAGGCATTTTACCTCGACAATTTCATCATTATTGTCCTATGACATTATATTTATAATAATATTTCGCATGGGCACCACACAAACAAGTTCCTTCGGAGATATTTTAAAAAAGTTTTGGTTGAAGGGCAATGGTTTAATTATCTGCGCCGGTTCCTCTTACATACTATTAATAATAATACACCCACGCATACACAGAATGTACCAAAAATAGGTATATACAATTTTTAAACAAAATGTTCATAATAAACATTAATGGTTGAGATAAGACAATATCTACCATCAGGAGACGCTTCTAGATATCCATGATCTGGATCAACATAGAGACCAGCCGGTGACACATGTCTTTTCACCGGTCTTTTCCTCGAATATGCTTAAGGCCACTATCTCATTCAGCTTACCATATGACATTGCGGGAGTAATTATTGAAGCTGTTTTTAAAATACTTTTCACCAGTACATCACATGATGTTGTTGATATCCTTTTCACGACAGCGCCAACTGCGAAGCCGTTAACCGATGTAGTCGATGATTGGTGACCAATAGTATTTTTGGCAATCTCTTTATTTTCATGAACAGACACCTAGAATTGTAATTGTAAGTGCATGATATGTTTTTTAAATAATTTTTTACTTGTAGTCCGTCTATAAGTTTAGTTACTTCAACTTGCAATTCTACATCATTGAGACGCACTACAGCTATATCACTATCATAATTTTTCGATACCTCATTTGGTAATAAATCAATTCCTTGAAATTTCAACCTTTTCCTAGCAATAGTATTTTCAGCTTCTCTAATTTTCCTCTTACATGCGTTACTCTTCTCTTGTGATATGTATTGCTTAAAATATTTTCCAGGGCTCTGCTCGAAGCATTGTTTCATGACTTTTGATGACATGAGTATCCTTCATTATAGCGAAGCCCTCGTTTGGAATGAATCACGTGTTGTCAGGTTCAGTCGCTTTCCCGTATTAAACCTAGCCAATATATTCATAAATAATTCAGCCCTGTTATTGGTGTCTCTACCGATTAGTAGATGACTTTTATTAATAAGTAAAGTAAGAGCACCATATATATGATGATGTGCACCTGTTAACAACAACTCATCATATTTATCCTCTGCTACGTTGCCTACATTAGTACACAAGTAAGCCTGGCATTCTGAATGTCTCCCAAAGGTATGCTTCACAGAGTTTCTGAAATCCCTCTTCAGAATGGGAATATCTCTATGAGAACTTGCATAAATTGCACGTTGTGCATATTTCACAAGACCCCCAATTGTGTCTTTCGAAAGTACTTTCCTTGTAGCTAGTGATACATTTTTTGTATCCCCTTTATCCTATATAAATGTTTTTTACTGGATGGTTTAGGCATTCTACTTTAAGAACCTGCAATGATAACATAAATAATTTTTACAATATATTGGTTAGATATGCAACAAACGTTTTGTCCATATGTCACCCGCTTCCTAATTTGAGAATATACTGAAAAGTCACCAACTGCTATGAACTTCTTGTAGCGTAACTTATGCAAAGCTATGCTACTGTTAAAACCTTCTACAATTATTTCTGCCTCCATTGACGAAGATGCCCCACTCCACTTTTTGAAACATATATGCTCAGTTGGCTCTACTTCACACCTACTTGCTTTTGAACAAATTGAGCAAAATTTATTTCTCACTCATAGGTAAAGAAGTAGCTTTCCCAATTATTACAGCCTACAATTAAATTATAAAAAAGGTAGTACATCCTTGTGGAATGCTAACCATCAAGATATATTGCAACGTTAAAAGGTGCCGCATTAAAACTATGTCCATAGCTTCTTTTAGACCAGCCCCCATCCAAAAACACAGTAATGAATGGAATTCCATCCGCATCAACATCTTTAGCTTTCGCAATATTATACTCTTCACAGCCAGTAAATTCCATGTTTTTCCAGACACATTATTTTCAAATCTGGTTCATATATTTATTGGTTAACCATAAATAAAGTTTTAAATTTTACTCAATTAACTTACGTTTCCTAAATTACGTTGAATATCAAAGAACCTGTTTCGTGGAATGGATGGGATGTCTAATACACTGAGTAACTCAGTAGTGTGCGCATACGTGCTGCCAGTTGACAAAGTACCCCAAACTGCAGCTTTATTAACAATACTATTATTTGGATCAAATACAAATAATATCAGACTTCCCACACATGTTGCATTCATTCATAAATGTACTGGCCAAACAGTGTCGCAACTCTTTTTGTAATTCCTTAGAATGTTTGGTCTGCATTGACACACTTTGTCTTAGTAGAACGTCTATGTTCACAATTCTATAGCCATCCACTTTTGAAGTATATGGTTCAGTTTCTACATGTAACCTTTCATTCTTTATCCTAAAGGTAATAATTGAAAAATTCCAAAATGAAAAGTGTTAAATTTAGTGAGGTCAGTGCATATTACTTTATAATACTTATCGCAATGTTTTACATATACGTGATTGAATTGAACTAAAACAAAATACACCTAGTCACTTTTACCATTGATTAATAACCTACCAAGATGTTAAATGCACATGTAAAATTGTGACAGCGCCAGTTTGTTGGTGACGCGGTCCGCGGGGACCTCTCCCCGTTGGTACTCCCTCTCTACCCCGCTACACCCCTTACCTGTTTTTATGATGCCCGTGTGGTGCTGCCTCTCCCGGTCGACGATTATATTATTCCTACTTTGAATGTTGCCATTTATCGTGCATTAGTTAATACTTTGAGCATTGACTAAAAAGTCACCTAGACGTTTAACCTTATGGGGCATTTCGACGGCAAAAAAGGCGTCGAACAACAGATGTCTCTGCCCGTCAGCATCTGTCGGTTGAAACCCGAACTATAATCTACATGCTTAGTTGCCATATGTAGCATATTTTGTGGCCGTAACACAAATATTTTCTGACACAGTGAAAGCATGCGAGAGGTTACGTCACGTGATAAATTAGATAAATTGTTTGATGTACGTTTTTAAATGCCAAGTGTCAAAGTCGCACATTTGTGTTTGCTTATTTTTTAAATAAACTTTGATTCCTCTTTACATGTGCCTGTTTAGTAAAAATGGTTATTATATATTGTGTCTGCTTGTAATAATATGCGTAAAGATTAAAGTATACAAGGTACATTATATGTTTAATAATGTTAAATTAGTTTTTCATGCAATAAACGACCTTATTTTAGAGTAGTAATTTATGGATCAGTTAATTACTATAGTTGCTGATTGTGTGCTTTGTTTACATCTTTTTGTTATTTCACTATCTGATGTAGCTTATGCACATTTTTGATATGCTATAACATCGAATACTTGTGAATTATCTTTTTTTTTTACCTATTCTTTAGAAATGTTATGGATTTAGGGCAGGTGACCTAGGTGGCCAATGTACTCTACCAATTCACATACCAGGAAAGTAGAACTTTTTTGTGTATAACACACATAACATCGTTAACTGGATACTTTTCGATTCAAGTGAATAACTCACTTAAGCCCGTATGACATTATGTAGTTTCTTATATCGTTTTCTATATAAGAATTGATATAAGAAACTGAAAAACAATTTCTACATGGAAAACTATATAGGAATTAATATTGTGTATGACATTATGTTGTTTCTTCTATCAAAAAATGGATGAGGCACGAGTGATTGGTTGAATTATTTGAAATTATTGGCAGGATTTCGGGAGTGTTTATTTTTATATTTCCAAGATTTAACGTCATACAAACTATATTCCAAAACTGGGTATTGTTTCACTGGCGCCAAAACTTGCTCTCTTCTCCAAGACATCTTGAAAAGTGAAACTTGCACGTATAAAGGTGAACCTTCGTCGCCAATGTACACAGGTCTAAAGAATATATATTATTATTAAGAAAACGATCGCCCGGTCGACGCCATTGTCGACGGTTATGTCCCTAATTTAGACTTCTACGCACCCGACGCGCAGAAACGATCTAAGAAAATTATCGTTTGCTATATCGTTTTCTACATGTAGAAACACTATGTAGTTTGTGTCTGTAACGAAAACGATATAAGAAACTACATAATGTCAAACAAACTTTAAGAAGGTCAATCCAAATTTTTGTTACACTTTATTTTACTTCAGTGAATAATAGCTTTTATGACTTTTTTAAATAATATCGTTTTGTTGTCATTACCAATATTATTGCAACACAATTTGCTCTAAATGATATATTTCGGTTCTACAATTACGTTTAACCAGAGAATAAGGCTATTCGTGGAATAAATTTGAGATATTGACGTGGATAACTCAAACTTATTCCACGAATAGCCTTATTCTCCTGTTAAATGTAAATTGTAGAACTGGCCCTAAGAGAATCAAAAGATCTCTTTTAAAGCAGTTTATGATAATAAAACAAAATCATACTATTATAACTTGCTGATGGTCATAAAATAATGATAATACATATAAATATTTGTACTTTATTGTAATAATTGCAGTATAATGAATAATATTGGTTTAAACAGTTTCAAGAAGATAAAATTCGAATTTTCCTGTGAGGTTTAGTTTTATTGCAAATTGATTCCGCGTGTCTTTTCCTATTGTTGGGATGCTGTTCCTTGAGTTCTTGTGTTGCCCATTTAACTTGCCTATATATTTTCATTTTTACCAACAAATTAATCATGAATGTTAGATGTTCCAAACATTCATTACTTATTGTAATTAACTTCATGGCCTCAGATAGTAAAATTTTCTGTAAATTTTTCATTATACCTGTGTGTAATTTGTGCTTCTCAAATAAATGACCAAAGTTTATAATTAATTTTCCAATAAATTGAGAAAAACATTCTCTGGGACGCTGAAGATATTGAAGATTATACTTCACACCATAATTTCTATTGAAAATTAATAGATCATTTGGCGTTTAATCGGAATATTTATCTTGTAAAAATTTAGATGTGCACAACTCACAAGAAAATTTTTTGAATAGCTTAAAAAGTAAGTAACCTGAAACATATGTATTTGAGCATGACTCCAAAGTTACTTCATGTACCGAATCATCATGCGGTGTATCCATAATTTCCAGTTTTCCTTTGTTCATTTCATTCATATCTATTACGGCGGATGTATTCTCAACATTGCTTGTAATTGTGCAACTTGATGATTCCTCTTGTGTAAATAAGAGGGTGTCATCGTCAGGTTCGCAATTTGAACTTTCAATAGGGCACTGTAGTATAAAAATATTATGTTGGAGTGAAATACGAAAATTTCTGAGTGTTGGGCTAGGATTATATACACCTCTGTTTCTACTAACAGAAAATAAATTTTCAAGAGGATCTTGATTTATTCGATTAACTAACAAGTATTTGATGTTTTCATTTTTAAGTTTCTTCCATAGTTCCAAAATACTACAAATGGTTAGCTTAAAACCATCAATAGTGTCTAAATCGCTTCCGATTTTATTCAAATATTTCAATGTTATTAAACAAATAAATAGCATTTTCTAATGTTTCTTCAGGAAGAGAATTTGTTAAAGACATAGCACATTTGAATGGATTCGCATCATTTGTAGCTCTGGAATTTAGAGGATCAAATATATCATTAATCCTTTTTAAGAAATTTGCTGTTGCCATTGCAGTATCAGATTTCAACTGACCGGTTGAAGATGCAGTTCTAATAGCAGCCGAAACAGAGTTGCTAAATACTTGTGTAGCATATTTAACACACATTGTTTGGAAAAAATTAGGGTTTATATGTATATCCGGTATTTTAATCATTGCTCTAGTTGTGTTACTTTGTTTATCTAAAAAATATGTTGTTACTAAATCCTTCCAATAAATTAGTTGACCATTTACAATGAATCTCAATTTATAATTTGAAACGTTGTTTCTTAGTGACTTGATAAAATGAGGCGGATCATAAGCAGCATGATATTATTTATTATATATATTAGCGTTAATCATAAAATATGGTGTGCTTATAATAACTCCTAATAATTGTAGTGCTTTTCTATTGTTTGCCCCTTGATCACATACAAACATTCGAGGTTGTAATTTAATCTCAAATAATTTGTTGCAAACAATTAAATATTTAAATTATGCCCCTCGATGTAATTGTTAGACAAATAATAGCAGATAGGCATTTTCCAAGTGTAGAGCAAACCTCTTGCATAAAAAATAGTGGCATGATCTATTAATAAATTTGTTTTGCCAAGTGTTGACAAATCTACATAGCCTTCTAAACAATCTCTGTATTCATGATAATTTATATATTTTTCTAATTTAATTTCGTCCACCAACAATACACATTTTCGTTCAAAATCATGCATTGTTCCTACCTTCTCTGAAAAATTTTCTAGCAAATGAGTGTTAACACCTGTTGGTAGGTTATATATTCGTATCCATGACAGAATTGTCGAAATTGCGGGTAATCTTACTTTCATATAATTACGCATAAATTTGTAAGCTCCTGGAGATTTGTAATATAGGATAAGGGAAATTTTTTCCTTTTCCTGGTACTCCAAGGCATTCTGTTTCTATGAAATAATTGCATTTTTATTAATGTTTTAATATAATCTGAGGTTCCACACAGCATTTTCTCAAGTTGACTTTTAAAACTATTAACACGTTGTCTCCTCCTAAGCCTATTTAATAAACACGACTTCTTGCTAACTAACTTTTTAAAAGATTCTACTTTTTTCTTCCAAAAGATCTTTTTCGATTTATAGGAAATACCTTCTAGGACGATAAAATTATGTAAGTAATTTAACGGAACGGCATAAAAATCTAATCACAAAATTACCCTGTCTCAAAATAAGAAAAGGTTCTATCTTTTTGTGGCTATCAGGCTTTTCCGCTGGGAAAGGAAGAAGCTCAGAGTTTAATCACCTATTTTAGTTTTCAGCTTAACTTCACAGCAAACCACACTGAAAGTGGTGAAAGGTGATTAGCTTGGGTTTGAATTCGCACTCCCCAATGCTCTGTACGAGATGGCCGGCTTCTCTAACCAGTAGGCTACTGAGCTGGGTCAATAACCATATTATTAAGAATACATGAGATTAAATTATTACCACGAAACAAGGAAATATAGACGCCAAGACTTTAGCAACATTCAAAATTTAATTGGTTTTTACCCTAGGGGCCCTCAATAAAATAATGATTGTGATTTACTCAGCTTAGTCATTCTCAATTATTTATTGTTGCTACCTTTTCTTTGCATTCTTGCAACAATTGAAAATCAAAATACCTCGGTAGATTACATATTCGTATCCATTGAAGAATAGTTGAAATTGTGAGAAATCTTACTTATATGATTACGAATAAATTTGTAACCGCCAGAAGATTTGTAACATAGACTAATAGCACCTTTTTCATCAATATTTTCACAAAATCCACGTTAGTATTTTATCAAGTTGCCATTTAAAATTATGAAAATTGTCTCCTCCTAAACCCGGAGTTATGACTTCCTGATAACTAACTTTTTTAAAGATTCTACTTTTTTTCCTCCAAAAGATCTTTTTCAGTTTATAGGAAATACCTTCTATGTTCTGATCATCAACAATATTTTCTTCAATTTCATCACTCTTAAAGTCACAAAAGGTATTAGGAATGGGCACTGAATGGTTGTTGGTATTTTAATTGAGTATCGCAATAAGTATATTCGATTTTTTTATCATTGGCTAAAAACAAGGATTCGGAACTGTATTTTAATTTAATAAAATCCTTGCTGTATTTAAATCCCGTAACTATGATAACTTATTTGAATAAATAAATGCCTAGCGACACCTACAACAAAAACTCAGCTGACGGAGGAGAGCAATTTAATGCAACGACATAAAATCCACGTGACAATTACCCTGTCTCAAAGTATTAACTAATAGGCGATAAATGGCAACATTCAAAATAGTAATAATATAATCGTCGACCGGGAGAGGCAGCACCATACGGCCTTCATAAATATAGGCAAGGGGTGTAGGGGGTAGAGAGGGAGTACCAACCCCTCTCCCCGCGGACCGCATAACCCACAAACTGGCGCTGTCACAATTTTACATGTGCATTAAATGTCTTGGTAGGTTATTAGTAAATGCTTTGAGACAGGGTAATTTCAGATGGATTTATATGTCGTATCAAACTGCTCTCCTCCATTAGCTGAGTTATTGTTGTCGCTGTCGCTAGGCATTTTATTTATTCAAATAAGTTATCATAGTTACGGGATTAAAATGCAGCAAGGATTTTATTAAATTGAAATGCTGTTACAACATTACAAAAAGCTATTTATTTGTTTAATAATATAGAAATATTTAAAGAAAACCAAAAGAGTGGCAACATTTATTGTATTGGTGCACCATTTCTACTATTTTGGAGCTGTAGAAGTACTTCAAACTGAAAATATCAAATACTTGTTAACCAATCGAATCAATCAATATCCACTTACTAATGATTTTCGGGTATTATAAACAGAGGTAGATACAATCCTAGCCCAACATAGCTTTTCAAGTATCCCATTAACATATTATTTTTGTAAAACTTCAATGCCCGATTCAAACTTTAAATTGTGAACCATATGATTCTACTCTGTTATATACTCTAGAGGAATCATCAATTAATACAATTTCAATCAATATTGAGAAAACGTCTCCTATATTTCATTCTATGAATGAAATGAAGATAGATACACCACATGAGGATATTTCATATATCAAGTAATTTTGGAGATATACACTATTTGAGTAGGGTTGTTTAATCTTTAAGCAAAACGTTTTCATGTGAATTGTGTAAATCTAAAAAACAATATTCTGATTAATTCGAAATGAACTAATTATGATATATTTTTTATGAAGTATAATCTTTAAAATTACCAACGTCGCATTATTTATAAATTTTGGCGAATTTGAGAAACACAAATTGTAGACAAATGGTATAATGAAACATCTACAGAATATATTACTGTCTGTAGGCAATGAACTTAATTTCGATAAGTAAAAATATTTGGAATTGTAGTTGAATTGTCGTCGCGTGTTGACTATATTATTTTGTTTATTTTGGAAATACGAGTGTGTATGTTAATTAATTCGTTAATATCCTTGTTACGTATTCATCGACTCACAAAAGATTTTATTTTCTATATTTCTGTTATCATTGCAATATTTTAATTTTTGTAGGATGATCTCGGCTCAAAAGAAGCAAATGTTGAATGATGAAAATCGAATTTTTACCGAAAAATTAACAGAAGATTACTTCTTCATTAAGCTGAACAATTCTACGGTTTGTATAATCTGTAAATGTTTTTAAATATAATGTAAAACGACAATATTTTCAAAAGGCAGCAGGCAAATATTATCGTGAAATGTGTGAGAACTTTCTCGATTTACGAAGTGAAATCAAGATGTTTATGAAATCGAATGATAGATGTGTGCAAGAACTTGATTAATTATATGAACTAGATGGTAGATTTAGCAAAAAATGGAAACAAATGTTCGCATTTCAATACTTTGGCCGAACATCATTATGCTAATTGGCAGCAATAAGTCTAATTCATCGATTTGATACGGGAATTTTAACAACGATGTAAGGATTTTGGAATGAATAGGCATTATTTTAGTATTTTCCTCCATTTTTGGTAGAAATAGATTACCACCGAATTTTCAAATGCGTTGAGTTGCAATCTGATATGCAACTAAAGGATAAATCTGACCATGTAATGTTGATTGTATTTTATAAATATAATCTACCAACAGACAAATTGTCGATTTTACATAATCAAGCCCTCTTCATGGCATCCCTTTTCGACAGCACTTACATATGTAAAGAAATTTGTTCAAAAAGGAACCGAAAAGTAATACTCGAAATAGAATATCTGATGAACATCTGGAAAACTCATTAAGAATCTACATCCATTGCACCAGTTATCGACTCATTATCGATGCAAATCAAAGGCCAAGTATCGCGATAGTTTTGTATACATATTGGTATGTATAAATAATTATCTATGTCTCCCTTAGTAAAAAGTATTCAAATGTAGTATGCTTCATTATCCACGATTTTGGTTGATTTTAATTACAATATTTGTACTACAGCTACAAACACTTTCTACTAATAAAATGTCGACCCAAACATCGAACAGAGTGGGTAACCAAACTTTACATAGTATCTTTATGTATTTTCATTGAATCATGATCATAAGCAAGTTTTATTAGTATGATTCAAAGTCTTTTTGAAAGAGATTTTTTATTCTTTTAGAGATATGCTGCTTCATTTAAACCAAACTGATTTGCAATAACACTCGTAATGTTAATATAAATTCATGATTTTCTGAATGCCATCGTTATTTATTCTGAATATACCGATAGCCGTTAGGGAACATTATTGGTTACAACATGAGAGCGCTCCGGCCCATTATGGGAAACCGGTTAGAAAACTTTTAAATATCTACTTCCCTGGTAAGAGTTGGAATAGGACCGGTACATTGGCCACCTTGGTCACCTGACCTAAAGCCAAACCTTTTTACAGGTTACATAAGTAGTAGTGCTACGCGTGTATGGGATCATTTTTTAGATTTTTTTATGATGGAAAGTGAGTTCGGCCTGTTCAAATACCTGATATATGAACAGGATTCGGAACAGGTTAAACTGTTTTTTTTGACAAGTTTAAGAGGTTTTTGAACAGGTTGAACAGGTCGAACTTACTCTCCACCTTAGAAAACTCGAGTTCAAAAAGAAGTTCCATACCCATCTAGCAGTACTACTATCTATAGGAAAAGATTTACACTCAACGCGTAGAACATTTTATTAATTATTAGCATTCATGTAGTTCGTGAAGAACTAATTTAACATTATTAATCATAGCTTTAATTATTTTACCTTGTCTCTTTTATACATTATATGCATATACATATATTATACTTATATATGCCTCATACATCCGAAATCTATTAAAACGTTAAATCGTTACACTTATTACAGTAGGAAACCAACATATAATAACCATGTTCAGTAAACATATAGAAAGACTGATGGAAAATAATTTAAGGGGAGGAAAAGCCGACATGTGCACCTAAAGGAACAGTTATCGCCAAAAGTACTGAAGCTAGTTAAGAAAAATATATTGCATGGTGTAGTCAATTAAATTACCTACAAAAGAGTTTCTCAGAATTTTGAAATTCGTATTTTCATTTTTTATGTAACGTTTTAATATAACATTTTCATATTAACTATTCATTATTTCTTAACAACCAGTAAAATATAGATAAGGATGAACCTACTTCTTGTGTTAGTATGCCTAGTCATTATATATATTGCTTCATTTCCACAATTACTGTTCCGAAAGATTGAGTTCAGTACATGCTGCGATATCAAAATTGGCGGACATTTAAAAAGCAGATACCTGTGAATTAGAGCATTTTATAGTCCAGCGATTTACCTACAGAGTGCTACAAATAAAAATTAAATATAATTCTCGCCAAGCGCAAACATTTTGCCTGAATTATTCGTGTATTCCAGTTCTTGACTTTTGTATCGTTTAATTTTGTCGACATTACTCGTAAATTATGCGTTTACTAGAATATAAAACACATATATTCCTGTAAATGCGATGTTGTCCCTATCTCTTTCACTTTTGTTATGTGAACGAGCGTGGTCTTCTATTACTATGTGAAGTAAACTTCGCCCGCCGTCAGAATTTGAGGTTATAATTGTTATTGAATTGTCAGACCATGTCAGACGGAATTCTTATTTAATTAAAATAGAACCACTTCTGTGAACGAATCATATAAATAATATAAGGACATGAAGGTATTACGTAATTTATAAACAACACATTTTAGGCACCGACATTTGGGGTCAATTTTGCATTTTCAAGAAATATACAATGGATGGTTTCAAGAGCTGTCTTGTGTACATGATATAGTAATTTATGAGATCTTACTTACAAATCACCGCCACTCCGGAGGTCTATAGATGCCACCAATATTCTATGATATCTACACAATATATGTAGATATATCAACCAACTCACATCCTTAGAATATACTACTAATGATGCAAGTATAATAATTCAATTATAAAAAACGTTGTTATTATGAAGACCATCACACAGTTACGAAAGTTATGTTATACATATCTCAGTTGCCTTCCATATTAATAACCAAGATATATCTAGTCAAAAAATTATTTATCTGTTTAGTTAGCTTACAAATATTATATAACTAAATTAAAATTGTATACAGTCTTACAGTTTATTTTGGTACTTTCATAGGGAAGCACATTACTATAAAGGCAATTCCAACATTAAGACAAAATATTAAAATGAGAAATCTAAATTGGAATAAGTAAGCGGAAGAAAAATAATGTGGATTAATAAAAATTTAGAAGCTTATTGCGAAAATTTAATATAGATGAATTTCAAAATTATGGAGATATATCTCCTGAATGATTATAGAATCATCAGAACTAAGAATGGGAAAAATGGCATTTTATAATTTATCTGAACTATAATGAAATTGATTTAATAAGCAATGATACATTTCATTACAATGAGATTGTAAACTATAGAGATTAAAGGAAGTATACTATTTGGTTAAATATTGCTAGATTATTATTAAAATTAAGTTTATTCTCAATTAAGCTGGAAGTAGTCTACTACTCGATTAAGCTACCACTATAGCTAATACTGATGTACCTCACACATTTTGACACTTCGTTTACGTTTCAGGTCCTATATAATTTAGACTGTGAACAAAATGTCCCGAAAATTTGCTAAACTATTTTTTTGTACGGGCCCATTTATACTATACGAAATATTAAATATATAGAAAGCGTTAAAAATATTCTGCATCAATTCTGATATATACAATATTTAAAAACTACCGTTGCCCAACTATTTTATCCAAAATGACCTAATGGCATCATGTCCAAATGTAGATTTTAATGTGGAGTCGGTAGATATACCGTGGCTCCCTTTCAAGACAAGGTATCCACATAACTACTCATTAAAGGGATTTTCGAACCAACTTAAATACGTGCTATTACACCCTCTATAACACCAACCATAACTTGGCTCCCTCAGTGTATATATGGTAAATTACAAGAAATTGAATGTTTTTTCAAAGTAAGCATTAAGTAAATATAATATTTCTTAGACTGTTGCTTGAGTTGGTAGAGTTTTTCGGAAAAGCACAACTTCCTTAAAATAAGATTCGCATGTATCTCACGAAAATTAACAAAATAGCTAATCCAGGCAGTAGTAGTGTACAAAGTTGAACACATATAAAGATAAAAATTCTAGAAAAACGTCCTTGGGTCTTAACGGGTTAAATCACCTTATTGTAGGCTCTCAAATTTAATTTGAAAGTACTGATGATTGATAAAAATTCGTAGTGTTAAAATGTGGAACTGATGACAACTTGATAAGTTGATAATTAGTGATGGGCACTTGAAATAATTGTATCGATATTAGTGGTCAAGTCAAACTAGGGAATTGAAAAATATCTGATCAACACACGACTTTTTTAATTAATTTATTCGGAAAGTCGTGTTCTGCTTGCAGCAGATATTTTTTAGAGCGGCCATGTTCCTTTTTTTCTCTGTTTATGGACCGAATTTACTCAAATTTTCACTGGATCACCCCAGCCGATTTTCAAATTTGATGTGATGCATTCAGCCGTTTTTTGTTCACAGGCGACCACACATTCAGGCACACACACTTATACAGCATACTGTATTCGGAAAGTAATAATCAACGACAATTTGAGCATTACACAATAATGTTTGCAATAATATCCGAAATATTTGTTTCCTATATTGTAGCTAAAACTCCACTTATATATTTTCATATATAAAATTAAGCCAAAATATGCAAATATAGAAATTTACCCTGAAATTTCTCGTCTATTTTAGTCACTTCATAGATACTCTGCTTTAACTTTCTCGTTATGTTATGGCCTAGGAATCTTTTTCAACAAATCAATTTAGTTCCCTGTTTCCGAATTATTTTACTTTAGTTATTACATCTTTGAGTTTATTTAATAATATAATGTACGTTGCCAGCATCCTCTTAAATTTACATGCTTGTAAAATATTATAAATTACTTGATTTAGGCCCTTTTCGCCCCCCTTAAAAAGTAAACCATAGACAAAAGTAAACAAACAGAAATGTGTCACTTTGACGGTTGACATTGAAACCACGCAGATTACACGTAACGTAACCTCTCTCAAGATATGTCAAGATATATTCGTGCCGGTCACAAAATATGCTACATATGGCAACTAAGCATGTTGATAATAACTCGGGCTTCGACCGACAGATGCTAACAGGCAGAGACATCTGGTGTTCGAAGTCTTTTTTGCCGTCAAAATGCTCCATAAGATTAAACGTCTAGGTGACTTTTTAGTCAATGATAATATAACAAGAAAGTTATGGAGAATATCTGTGATACCGTTGATTGAATACTTCAATCAACGGTGATACTTATAGTGCTCTGTGGTCAAAATGCTCCATAACATTAAACGTCTAGGTGACTTTTTAGTCAATGCTTTTACTTTGTTTATATACTTTATTATTATATTAAGATATTGTATTTAAATTTAAACTCATATAAACGTAATAATTAATCTAATGTGGTGAAAAAATATCTGGTGTGGGCACCACACGACTTTCCGAATTACATGACCTATTTAATTTTGTATAACATTTTCGACATATTCAAATTTTGAGCTTTTTAGTTGTTTTTGACATTTTTGACATTTTTAATTTTTTTTGGATTTTTTGATATTTTTGACTTTTATTTACTTTTTTGACATTTTGACTTTGATGACATTTTTTGACATTTTTGACATTTTTGACATTTTTGACATTTTTTATTTTTTTGACTTTTTTTAACATTTGACTTTTTTTGGCATTTTCACGTTTTGTCATTTTGACTTTTTATGTTTTTGACATTCTGACATTTTAACATATTGATATTCTGACATTTTAACATATTGATATTCTGACATTTTAACATATTGACATTTTGATATTTTAACATTTTGGCATTCTGACATTTTTACATTTTGAAATGTTGACATATTTACATTTAGGCATTTTCACATTTTCAAATGTTCACAGCTTCACATGAAAATGTAATGTATTATTAATGTATATTTTCGATACCATACTACATTTAAGATGCGACAATTTTCGCTAATTCCGCGCTAGAGTTACGCCACGCCCGCTGACGTCACGCTGACGTCACGTATATTATTAATTATTTGTGATATGAGGAATAGGAAATCGCTATTATTGATAAATCTTCTGTTTTAGTGAAACGATCTTGCTCAAATTTTCACAGGGTCGCCGAAGCACGGACTCTCACCCGATTTCCAAATTTGGTCGCGATCTGTCGTGCCGTTTTCCCACCGTGAGCGTTAAATGGTGCGGCACAGCGCCTAATTATGCTCCGAGTGTCGTGTTGATTGCGATTCCTTCGCTGTTAGTGAACCGATTGTGCTCAAATTTTCGCTGGATCGTCCTGAATAGTGTCCGCAGATATTTGCCAAATTTGGTCGCAATCTGTTGTGTCGTTTTCCCGGAATTTTGTTCACAGACAGACAGACAGACAGACGACAGACATACATACCACACACAGACATCGCAAAAATCGAGTTTATTTCGACTATTATGGGCATAAAACGTAACGAAAATTGAAATTTTTTACTTTCCGAATACATCACTGATGTAAAGGAAGGTATTGTTTTACCGAAAACGTGTTCACGTTTTCAAACTAAGATTGTGGAAATATGCGATAACTTTCCGGGAAAAAAATTACACCAGAAGGAAGGTATTGTTGCCGTGTACAATTTAGCAAAAAAAAATTTTCGTTACGTTTTATGCCCATAATAGTCGAAATAAACCCGATTTTTGCGATGTCTGTGTGTGGTATGTATGTCGTCTGTCTGTCTGTCGTCTGTCTGTCTGTCGTCTGTCTGTCTGTGAACAAAATTCCGGGAAAACGACACAACAGATTGCGACCAAATTTGGCAAATACCTGCGGACACTATTCAGGACGATCCAGCGAAAATTTGAGCACAATCGGTTCACTAACAGCGAAGGAATCACAATCAACACGACACTCGGAGCATAATTAGGCGCTGTGCCGCACCATTTAACGGTCACGGTGGGAAAACGGCACGACAGATCGCGACCAAATTTGGAAATCGGGTGAGAGTCCGCGCTTCGGCGACCCTGTGAAAATTTGAGCAAGATCGGTTCACTAAAACAGAAGATTTATCAATAATAGCGATTTCCTATTGCTCATATCACAAATAATTAATAATATACGTGACGTCAGCGTGACGTCAGCGGGCGTGGCGTAACTCTAGCGCGGAATTAGCGAAAATTGTCGCATCTTAAATGTAGTATGGTATCGAAAATATACATTAATAATACATTACATTTTCATGTGAAGCTGTGAACATTTGAAAATGTGAAAATACCTAAATGTAAATATGTCAAAATTTCAAAATGTAAAAATGTCAGAATGCCAAAATGTTAAAATATCAAACTGTCAATATGTTAAAATGTCAGAATATCAATATGTTAAAATGTCAGAATGTCAAAAACATAAAAAGTCAAAATGACAAAACGTGAAAATGCCAAAAAAGACAAATGTTAAAAAAAGTCAAAAAAATAAAAAATTTCAAAACTGTCAAAAATGTCAAAAATGTCAAAAAATGTCATCAAAGTCAAAATGTCAAAAAAGTAAATAAAAGTCAAAAATATCTAATAATCCAAAAAAAATTTAAAATGTCAAAAATATCAAAAAATATCATCAAAGTCAAAATGTCAAAAACAATTAAAAAGCTCAAAATTTGAATATGTCGAAAATGTTATACAAAATTAAATAGGTCATGTAATTCGGAAAGTCGTGTGGTGCCCACACCAGATATTTTTTGCTAAATTGTACACGGCAACAATACCTTCCTTCTGGTGTAATTTTTTTCCCGGAAAGTTATCGCATATTTCCACAATCTTAGTTTGAAAACGTGAACACGTTTTCGGTAAAACAATACCTTCCTTTACATCAGTGATGTATTCGGAAAGTAAAAACACGAAAACTGCATGTTTTAGTTTTAAAAATTGGACATTTCCAGCACGGCCGATTATTATGGAATATTTAACAAGACGGTGTTTCGTGAGATTGTACCTACGTACGATTGATTCACACTACTAAATTGTGAATCAATTTTTCGAAATCGTTGAGAAACCCTTTATCACAAGCAGACGACAGACCGCCGATGGAAAGGCGTTACACAAAAACGTTATATGATTAGGGGACCTAATTATTATAATGTGCGCAACGATTACTTTTTATGTTCGCACGATTGAAGTTTTATTTTAAAGTAATATACCGACATCCATGAATTTCTGTTGCACGATTAATGCACCGCAGTACTCACTAATAAAACCGTTCATTTCTCTTCTGTTCTTCACGATTTCTAGCAGAAGTCGATCGCTTACAATTTCCTTTGTCTTTTCTTGGGTTTTTTTACGCCGGGTTTATATACAAAACTCACTAATTGATTATTATATTATTATATATTTCACACAAAATTCACAACACTCCTTAATTCAGCAGGTAATGCGAATTATAATAATTCCGTAAAGTCTCAAATAAATTCACAAAACTCACTAAATCCAGAAATTAATGCGGATTATAATCTTTAGGTTCATTCGCAATCGAAATAACGAGAGATCAAACTAAATTCAAACTGACGGTTTGTCATTACAATGACAAGATCCAATTCACTCGGGAAAATTAATAGACATCTGTTACTACATGTAGTCATTTCAGTTTTAATACGTCTACAGGAATGTAGAGAGCGACAAGTGACGGGTACACGCTTAGTGCGGTGCTCATTTTATATACGCATTTCGCCTATGCGCATCACTTGTTTACTAAACACCAACCTTAAGGAATTCAAGGCCTACTAGATTTAGAAAATTTATTTGTTTTTTAGTACGAGTACCAGTTATCAGATGGTAATAGGATCTATTTATATATATATATATATATATATATATATATATATATATTATTTTAGTGAAACAAGTAAATTTCAGTTAATATACGTACCCATCGTTTGATTTCTTTATATTTTGTACACATTATGTTTTAAATTTAAGATTATTTATGGAATTTTGTTGATTCCTTAATGAGAAAAACTATTTCAATTTATTAGACTGAAGGAGCTAATATGTTATCATCGAAAAGTACAGTGAGGGTAGTACCACTATTATATAGTGTTGTCCGTTTAATCACAAATCGAAATGTGCAAATGTTGACCGTCAGAGCCATTGGTGGGCCGATATTGAAAATGTAAAACCTAGCATAAAAATTGATACTTTGTTATTCACATTGAAATTGTTAAACTTTGGAATGTATATATATATATATATATATATATATATATATATATATATATGATGGCCAGATATATTTTCGGTGTCGAATGGTTTGGTATACTTCCTTCTTGTAATATTTTAGCAGCACATCTATCAATTAGTTTCCTCTCGCATGTAATAAGAATAAGAAATAAAGGCATATAAACTGATTATCTAAATTTATCTTTATTTGACATCACCCACAATTATGCCATTCTTCCTCTTTTTCACACTGAAAGTGATCAATCTGTCTGCTCATCTTTTGTTGTATGGTCCAGCAAATTTTGGGCAGACTATCATGCACTTGAATTAATTGATAATTTTCATATCTGCTATTTCTAATTGCACTCTGCTACACTTGCAGTGTTACCTTCTAGCCTATCCAATACTGAAATGTCTATTGTGCTTTTAGGTTGACCACTTTGGCAAGTGAAAATCATGAAGAAACAAATTATTTCTCTTAATGTCAAGTGCACTTCTCCATGTGAGTACCTTCACTAGTTGTACTATTCAATCCACAATAATTTTCATGGAATCGGTGATATTGTGCTATTAACAATGTATCGTTGACTGCTAGTGGTGTGAAAAGATCTGGTATACTTATTTCTCATAGTATTGTAGAATGGCATTTTTGTTGTTGTGTATAGTGGAATTGCTGAAACAAGGTGTTCACGTCATAGATTACGGTGACGTCAGTTTTCGGCGTTGATGCCGGATGATATTTGTTGTGATAAACATAACCTACAACAATAAACTGTCAGTGGAGCCCAGCAATAAAATCGTGAATAATCTAGGAACGGCTATATTATAGGCGTCCTAAAATAAGACTGGTGATTTAAACATACCGCATCGCAAATTAAGCAAGTTAGACCCCATAAGAAATTAAGCATAGGATACATCAGCTGACATTTATGTGCAATAGTAGCAGAATTTAAACCTCTACCCATGATGGCCTTGTGATAATTGAGCAAGCTTTGTGAGTGCCTGTGGGAGTGATTTTTGATATTCACTATCCATAAGTCATATTGATTATGTCTGCAAGCACCATATTTCTTAACCATGAGCAGCTCGAAAGATGATAAGTGAAAAAGTTATGTTAGGATTAACTACCTATTAAAAAATTAACAAATGCTGTTAATCTGTATTATCATTACTGAATTCTAAATAATAAAAATAATAGAAGGAAATACTAATTAGATAATTATATTAAAAAAAACAGCACAAAACTTTTATTACTAAAAATAAAATACAAAAAAATATTTATTTTATAATCCTAACGAATCAGTACTTGTGTCACTATCATCACACATGTTGATAATTATAGGATTAATAGGATCATCTTGGAGAATCTTTTCTCTTTCCCACCATTCCTCAATGAGTTTGTCTGTATGGTCTACAGTATTGGACCATACATGTGGAGTTACAGTCTCCATTGCTTCACTCCACATCTTTAAACATTTTTCCATCCCTCTTCCATCTCTTCCAATGTGGCGGGAGTAATAAGTTTTAGTAATACCCCAAATATTTTCAATCGGATTGAATATGCAATGGTATGGGGGCAATCGAAGAACAATATGTCCATATTGTTCAGCCAGTCTGTCTGCAGCATATGATTTTGGAGGCTTATTATACTGTACCAACTGTAAAAGTTGTGGCCTCAACAATTCGTTGCCAAATTGAATTTTTTTTTCAATTAGCCAATTTATAATATTTGGTTTTGTCCAACTTGAATTAGGCGTTTTATCTTGTATGGTGCTATGGTAACTGGCATTATCCATAATTATCATGGAGGGCTCTTCCAAGTTTTTTAAGAGTTGGTTCTCAAACCACATTAAGAAATTTTCCTGATTCATTTCTCCATGATAATCAGGGTTTTTAGTTTTAGAGGAAAATATTAATGCTGCTCCAGGGACAAATCCATCGCTGGTGCCTGCATTTAGTACTATGTACCTCTTTCCATTGGTTTTTAGGGATTTTACACTCTTTGGGCTTGAATCTTGCCAAGATCTATTTACAGTACCATCTTCAAAAATCCAGGTTTCATCAATGTAGACAAATTTCCACAATTGTTTCTCTTTATTTTCCATATATTTTTGTAAGAAATTTGTTGTTGCAAATACAATATGAGCCAACTCCATTAAACCACGCCTAGGATCATTTATTTTCCAGGAAAAGCCAATTTTCTTGAGTACAATTGCCAGTGAAGAGATTTTGCCATCAAACATTTCTCTTTCTTTAACTCTGGTTAAAATTGATTTTAGGGTGACATGTTCCTTTTGTTTATACATGTCATAAACAGCGTCTCCTATTGCCAATTCTTTTGCCCTTGGAAGGTCAGTTATGACCTTAGTACGGATTTTTTTCCTTTTAGGACTGCAAATCGATTCTAGATTATTTGTTTGTGTAGATATTCTACTAACGGTGTTAAAGTGAATATTCAGAGCTGCAGCTACACGCTAAAAGAGGAATATATTATAAAAATGTTCAATAATAAACACGGCGTCTTACCTCATTAACCGAATTTAAAGGTAAAAAGGGGCCTTTGTTATCACGTTCTTCTTGAAAATATGTTATAAGGGACTTGATTAACCCTTTGGATTGTTTACATAATGCAGTCGGCATTTTGTAAGCAAATTGTTGCAAACACACTGGTTCAGAATAACAATCACAAAGCGATACGAAAGCCAGCACAGAACAAGTATTGAGCAGTATTGGAGGTTAGGTATAAATCACAATACGAAATTACTACAAAAAATTGCAACGTTGCGATTCCAGAAAACTAAATAACACTAAATTTTAAAATGTTAAAGTTTTTATTGCCCATATTTAAATATTTATGCATAAATATAAACGTATATCGGTTTATTATAATAAAAAAACATTCTTACTTTCAGACGGCAGTAATAAATATTGAACAACTCGTTCAAATTATATAATTAAAAGTGCATCTTTTAAGCTTTGTATATTGGCAATATGACGTCACGGATGACGTAAACACTCTGTTTCAGCAATTCGACTTTAGTAGTTATTGTATTTGTTATGTTAGCAAATTGCTATTGCCCTTCGCATTCTTCTGCCGTGTGCTAATCTTGTATGTATGTGTGGGTGTCATGACTTCATGAATTCAGAAAATTGCTCCGGAGCTTGTTAATTGACAAATGGTACCAACTACCCGAACCTATAAGAGGGGTAGTAACCGCTGCACTACATTGGCGTTGTAAAACATTATGTTACCAATTATAATCAATGTCACGGATTAATTTAAAGGTTATGCAATAAAACACATATATATATATATATATATATATATATATATATATATATATATATATATATATATTGCAATGCAACTATGTATGTTATAGGTCCACAATATGATAACATAAAAAATATATTATTATTATATATTATTTCACCGGACATTATTATATTATAACGCTTTATTTCGAAAATATCTCACTGTCATCACCCGTGAAAAGTTTTAATTGCGATGTACGACGAGTGACCGGTTATAATTTTACCACGTAATTTTTGAAGCTTGCCATTTGAGTCAACAAATTCCCGGAACAAATCATTTCAATACGAAGGAATATTTAAAAAAAGTAAGATTATTACCCCATAGTAGATTGCTGGTCATACGTCCTGACTTGATTTTTAAAATGTATGACGTATAAGAAAAAGTTATACAAAATATCTTTGGATATAAAAAGTATTTAAAAAAAATGCAGAGATCTATTTCTGGGTAAATTCATATGTAACAATATGCAATTTATGTGATAAAATATCCGTTGTTTCGTTTAGAAATGATTCGTTCCGAAAGCCGGACACATTTCAATTGCCCCGCGTTAATGAAACAATAAAAAGTAAATGCTCATGATTTTTCTCGGAAATTTCCTTATGTAACCTATATGATACATCTATACATACATCTTTGATCGCAGAAAAATAATTCCTTTCGGAATCTGTAATAAAAAATGGGGTTTTCATTTGAAAAACTTCTCGATGATGTCAAAAATGGTCGAAATAAATTAACACTTTCATTAATTTCATTGGGTAATCTAAAATTAAAAATTGACGTGTCCGAGCAATTTTTGAAAAAATCATAGATAATTGTTTTATAGAATTTATTCCATACATAAAGGGAATATACTGTTTAAAATACAAGTTATGATAAACAATAAATACACGAATTTTAATTTTTTTAAAAACAATACAGGTACAGTGTTATTTCTGACAGAGATTATAATTTTGATCATTATAATACAATATCTAAATAATGAATTCGAATATTGTGAGAAAAAATTATTCATATTCGGTAAAGTTGTCGTTTGTAGGTTTCTACCAATCATAATTCAAGACTAAGATAGATCAGATAATGGTCACATGCTACTTTTGGTTTTTAAGTCAAAACGTATATTAGATGTAATCAAAAGATACAGAGATGTGCTTAATTACCATTTGATCAAATATCTATTATTAAACTACCCATTTAAAGTACTATACATTCATTAATGATACATTATGAATCTTACAATTAAAATTGATCTAATATTCTCGAAAAAAGCTGAAAGATTACACACGTAGCCTAATGGACATTTGAAACATTGTCCATTGTTCCTGAAGTTGCATATAACGTTTACATTTTCCCTCTGGGATACATGTCGAATGTAGTTCGTTGGTCCAATGATGTCGAATTCGCTAATGCTCCTTCTGTCTTACTCTGTGGTTTTCACAAAGTAATTTTTTTTCTAAAGGCGACGCCTAGTGTTGGGTATTCATACTTCCATTACTCAACGAAAAGTAGTTTCCTTAATTAATCTTAGATCTAGACCAATCTAGACTTGTGCTAAAACAGATTTTCTTTATTTACCAAAACATAACCTGACCTAATGTCAACAAAAAAATATTTATTAAAAAAATATTGAATAGTCTGATTGACCAACTGAGAGTCTAATGAAGATTGTTTTCTCCTTGTATTCGCAAAGCGTACTAAGCATCGTTTGAGCTTGAGTTAAGTGGTGAAAACAAATACATTATGTGAGAATAATAACTTATGGGTTTCAATTGGACCCATCCGAACAGAATATGAGTGCTATATCAGTCTCTGAGGCAACTTGTTCAACATTTGATAATGCATTATCATTAGAATTAGGTCCATTTGAAACTGTGCATCGTTGGAAACGTATGCCAGAGTGTGATGAATTCGTTGGAGCTAGGTTGTACTATAATTATTATATGTTTGTACCAACTATTTAATATATACTGTTTTTAGACGAAGCAAACATACTGTAATAGCATATAAGGATGCAATATATGTATTTGGAGGTGATAATGGAAAAAGTATGTTGAATGATCTCTTAAGATTTGATGTGAAAGAAATGTCCTGGGGCAGAGCATTTGCAACTGGAACTCCCCCTGCCCCTAGATATCATCATTCTGCAGTGGTCCACAATCAGTCAATGTTTGTGTTTGGTGGATATACAGGGGATATACATTCCAATTCAAATTTAACTAACAAGAATGACTTGTTTGAGTATAAATTTAATTCTGGACAATGGACTGAATGGAAGTTTATGGGCAGAATACCAGTGCCCCGATCAGCACATGGATCTGCTGTTTATGACAACAAATTATGGATATTTGCTGGATATGATGGCAATGCAAGATTAAATGATATGTGGACAATTTCATTAGTGGTAAGTAAATAGTGTGTATGTCAAGATATATGTAGATAGCTCAATGGTTTCTAGAACCCTTGAATTTTATATTAATTTTAAAATAAGGCCAATTAACTTTTTTTAAAAATTTATTAAAATTTTTAAAGACCCCTGAGGGTGAATTTATGTTACACAATCTGGTCAGTAATAATAATAATAATAATAATATTTATTCATGTTAATGTACATAGTGGTACTTACATAAGTTGGATAAAAATTAGTTATTATTAAACTATATAAGACTATATGTTACACAAATCCTACAGGTTGAAATGCACCATATTAAAATTAATGAATTCCTGGCAGGTATAAAAAGCATTTGCTACCAAGAATTGTTTAGTTGTACTTTTGAACCTTTTGATAGGTAGTTCTTGCACTATTATTGGTAGTAGGTTAAATAGCTTTTGCAATTGGAATATAGGGCCATTCTCTGATTTTATTAATCTACAACATTCAACACGAATTTGGTTCTTCTGCCATGTGTTATAATTATGAATGCTCTCTTGCAAGGTAAATGCTGCTATATTGCATTTGGCATAAAGAAAACACTCCAAAATTTAGATACATGGAAATGTGAGAATTTAAAAAAATTTAAAGGCATTTACTACAGTCTGCTCTATATTCCAATCCTACAGCTATGCACACCACCCTTCTTTGCAAGGCAAAAATGTGAGAACTAGAAGCGCAATGACCCCATACCAAGATGGCATATGCAATATACGAGTGGCAAAGGGCATAATTGAAGTTTTTTTAAATGCATGGCTAGACACAGTCGGACAATCTACGCAAAACAAATATATTGCTACATAATTTCTTTGCCAATCATTCTGTCATTATATGCCACCTTAGCCCAGGGTCAATATGCACACCAAGAAACTTTATGCTATCAGGATTACAATAATTTCCAATACTCCTCCTAGAAAATATCATTTTAGAGTTTTAGAGGCATTTATAAGATGATCAAAGAGCAGTTCCATTCTAACTTAAGTTACTAGGGTTTGTATCTATATTCTATAGTTTAATTCAATAATGATCCTGTTGGTTCTACTCCTTGTACATGTACACTAAACTCTGCTTTTGCACTAACTAGTTGCAGTTCACTATGCAACATATTCTGCATTTACACATTAATTCAATAGTTCAAAGGGTTTTATCCTATTAAGCCTTCTTTGTGTTGTCGAGGAGTTGGAGGACCCCAGCATTTACATGCTCGACATTGTTCATGCCTACTGGTACATTTGGCAATTGTCTATTGCACAGTCTCAATTTACAGATCGAGCGGATTGAGGTATTCCTACGTACCATGGTGCGGTAATTCTGCTTCTCAGTACTTTATTCTGAAACCTCTGAATCACTTCAATCTTGCTCTTACTGCCGCGTCCCCACAGCTGCGCGCCATATGTCCATACCGGTTTTAGTATTTGTTTATAAATCAATAGTTTGTCATTGATGGATAGCTTGGAATTTCTGCCCAGCCTCCAGTACAGATATTGTAGATTGAGTTGTTCTCTCTTCTTTTTAATATGGACTTTCCAACGGAGTCTCTTGACTAGGTGTAACCGAAACTATTTTTCGGAATCTACATGAGGGACCTGCGCGTTGTTTATTGTAATAGACTGATATCGCTCTTGTTTCTAGGTAAAATTAACATGCACCAATGTTGTGCTGTTGAGTTTTATTCTCCATTTTTTTGTCCAATGATTGATTTTATTCAGTTAATTCAGGAGCTTCCTTGCAGCTTCTTCATGATCCTTTGGCACCTTTGCTGACGATCATGTCAATGTCCGGTATGGCATTGGTGTATATGAGGTAGAGTAGCGGCCCCAGTACACTACCTTGCGGTACTCCTGCCTTAATTTCTTTAAGCTCTGAATATGCCTCTTCTTATTTAATTCTAAAGTATATGTTTGTAATGTAGGATTCCAATAACTGAGAGTATTGAGCTGGGACTGATCTTTTTAGTTTCATGCCATATTGTCGAAGGCTTGGGCTACATCAAGAAATACAGCTATGTAGGTTTTTTCTCCCTCCAATGCCTGCTGTCATTTGTTATTCCATGTATTTGATCCAGGGTCGAGTGGTATTTTCTGAAGCCGAACTGATGATTTGGGATGAGGTTCCTTTCTTCTATTATTGGTTATAATCTTTTTATCAGCAACTTCTCGTATAGTTCCGATAATACAGGCAGCAAGGATATGGGCCGGTACGATAGACCTTCTTATTCTAATGGAAACATTAAGTAAATCATAATGCTAAGTGATAATTAGATATGAAACCATTTTTCAAATAAAACTGGAACATTATGCCTGTCAATAAGCAGTGGATTTGATTTAGGACAATTATATAATATATAATACTCTAGAACCAATTTAGTTCTATATACTGATGATACAAGTGCATGCTATTATCACAAAAGTCTACATACACCCATCAAATGTGCCATAATTGAGCAATATGTAGATTTATATCAACTGACTTTATTTAAAAAGATAATAACAGTAGAATTGTAATATATATATATATATATATATATATATATATATATATATATATATATATATACATAAAATTGTTTTAAGTGACTGATTAGTATTTAGTGTAGTCTTTACTGTTTCTTTGTTCAATTTAATCCCAAATATGTTTAATTGGGTTGTCACTGAGGTGGAGAATCTAGCTGTTTTAGTACATTGTATAGTATTCATTCTTTAATAACACATGTAGTATGTTTTATTTAATTATCCTATTGAAATATTCATTGGTTTACAAGCTCCCAGTGTTCATGAGATACTTTTAAATTGCCATGTAAAATATGCAGATATTTTCTGTGGTCCATTGTACCATCAATAATTACTAAATTTTCTAGACCCATCATCGACATTGCACCCCAAACCATTACGGATCCACTCTCTCATTTCGAAGTTTTCTGATTAGATTTCATATTTTTTAGCCATGTTTTTAAAGAAAGTATTCAGAAATAATTTAAACTCACTCACCAGTAATTCAATTTCAATCAACAAAATGTTATCACAAATAATGAAATACATACATCTGACCAGGAAAGTTCAGCATATGGCTGTTTTCTAAATGTATATGTATGTATATTGAAATTATCTTATGTCTGTTAATATACAAAATTTACTGTATTAATATTATTTTCATGAATATATGTATTACAGAATGATTACAAATTTGATGTGTGAATGGAGACTTTTGTGATTGACTGAAGGTTGCTGAGCTAGACCTTTGCTGAAAGTATATTTTGTGTGTATTAAGTACAGTTTGTGAAGAAAAGACAACTTAATCAGATTCTCGTATTCAGCAGTAGTACATTCAGATATAGCAGTGGCATTAAATGGATCTTAAAGCTATACAAATTTATCAAAATTATCAAATTAAAAATATTTTCAAAACCAGGTGATAAGCTAGAATAATAAGCTAAAAATTGATTCATACATCAGTAAAATTAATTCAATTGAAGGCCTACAATTGATGAAAATAGGAAATTATGTTATTCCTGCAAGGAGAGATTTAAAAAATTCAACTTTTCAAAAAGTCATGTTGTGAAATACACAAAGTCATCATTTGTAAATTGTTCTTCAAAATTGTCATCATCTTGAAGACAAATAACAATTTCTTGTCACAGTTTAAATGTATGAGATAATACATTGCCACTACGAAGCAATGTTGTACGACTTACTACTTCTTGCTCCCCTGGGGTAAAAGGATCTACGGTGACTTTCGACTTTGTGGGTAGTGGAGTTGTCAGGGTCGTCTTCGGTTGTCCCTGGGAAGAGCTCCCGGACAATGCCCCCGAGTTCCTCATCGTCTAGCCTTGGGATTGGCCGTCTGGCCTTTAGGAGGCGCAGCGCGATCTTTTAGCCCTGTCCAGCAGGCATTTTTGTTTTCACGTATTGCTACTCTAGTATTTTCTTCCCTATCAAGTATGCCATCCTTTCCCGTTCAACGGGTGCATCCCCGTGCCGCCACACAGACCCTCTACTGGTCCGCCATCCTTTCGGACCACCAGGGCATGCAGTGGTCCGAAAATATCGCGGACCCTGGTGCATCTACCCTTCTCCTTGACATTGAGGTATCGCACGCCCCTTTCAGCAGGGCGGACAGGTCTTCCGTGTTGCGGACTACCTCTGTTTCCCGTCTCATGGTTGTAGCCCACACGAGGTCGTAGGTCGCCCGGCACCTGTTGACGGTAATCTGAAGCAGGCGCACCTCCATTGCGACCGTCTTCCCTCGGGCTCTCCCGTTCCCAGTTTCCGCCACCTCGACACCAGCTGTTCGCAACGTGTCCCTTTCGTCAACACCATCTGTATATAAGGCCGAACCTCTCTGACGTCACATGGCATTGACGTCACACTACCTAGGCCCACCATAAGCACAGTAAATAGTGTTCAACGTGCTTGCTTCTCGTTATGTGTGCTATTTTGCTTATGCTACCTTGTTTATTACGTTGTTAATACCACGTTGTTCGTTATATTGTTAATCTTACGTTGTTTATTGCTTTGTTGTAATATACTTTTCGGTACCGGTACAGTGCTAATTGCGCTGTAATTGTAGTTTATAATGCCATATAAGTGTTGTGTTCCTGGCTGTCGGGGAAATTACAATAGAGGACCAAAAGTGCAAGTGTTTAGTTTCCCTAGTGATACAAATTTGTGTAAAAAGTGGATCGCTGCCATCCCTCGAAAGCATTTTATTCCATCTAAATACAGTAGGGTCTGTGAGTTACATTTTGCGAAAGAAAATATTGTAAGTGTTACAACAGCTTTCGATTCCAAGACTGGGAAAACTATAACCGCGAGATTAAAAATTCCTTAAAGCTTAATCGAGAGGCAGTACCAACTAACTTTCCTAACTGCCCATCATATTTCTCTAAAAAAATAATATGTCGCCCAAGCCGAGCCGAAAGAATTGAAAGAATTGAAAATGCAAATGTTGCAAAAGTGATTGCAGAAAGTAAAAGTACATTAGAATCTTATCAAAAATCAGTTTGTTATAAGGAATTTAAAGAGTTTCTTACTGTGTTAGAATCATTTCAACTACCTATACCTTGGCTAAAAATAATCGATTTCGAAAAAGTGACATTATATAAATTAATTTATTCACCAGGGCCCACGATTACATATGCGGTTGTTATTAATTCAGCACTGGAAGTAGAAACGTTTTTATATGGGCGAGAAATTTATTTGCCTGTGCATAACATAAATAATGTACAGAAAACATCCTTTGCTCTAGTAACATAAATGAAATCAAAATTGCTTTATCCGCAAGACTTTGCAGTGCAGATTGTTTTATATTCATATGTTATTTTCAACAAAATTCTCTCAGAATTTGAGAATGATTTTTTGAGTGTTTATAATAAGCGTCAATTTATGTCTCAATATATTTTAAAATTTATTTCAGTAAACGGTTATTTGCCTAATATTAATGAATGCACGATTCATACAAGGGAAAGTATTGCAATTGTAATAATTACATGTACTACCAACACCCTATTGAAGAATTATTGTGGCAAAACTAACGATCGGTTGGGTAAAAATTATAAAAACAAAATATTGGGAACACTCGTCGAAAAATAAAACGACTCTGTTACTTGCCTATCGACTTTTATAATTTATGTCTCAATATCTATTATCTGATGTATTAATATTACGTACTAAATGTGTCACTGTCATCTGTATGACCGTCCGTCAGTTCATAAAAGACAAATAGAAGAATACGATTTTAAAGCCATTGTATATTTATGACTATGGTTTTTGCTTTGAAATTTCGTTTTTTCCCATAATAAACTCGAATGGGGTGCAACGAAGGGCTCAGTTGACGTCTGGCATCCTCTTTCTACAGAAAGCCCTTCATAAATTAACAAAACTCATTCTTAAAGTTAAAACTCCAGTTAAAATGTATGCGTTAATACGATATAAGAGCCGCGGGCGTTCGTTTCAATAGCCTACGCTTAGTGACGTCACCCGGCAGCGCTCAGGCCTTTTACTATCGGTGGTGTTGCTTTCGTTCGTACAGTAGACAATAGGGGGTTTTTGCACCCTCCTGTCGGGTCCCCTGCAGCAGCTCGGCTGGTGTCCGTATCCCCAGCAGCGGAAACAATAAGCTCCTTGGCAGAGATTCTGCAGAAGACGAGACCTATTATCACAGTCCACCTTTCTGCAAGTCGTCTAGCAGTCTCGTTGCCTCTCTTAATTGTCACAGTCTACGTCTCGCCATAGGCGAGTCGTATGGGTCCGAGCCAGAATTCCCTCGTCCCCTCCCGTTTTCGACGTCAGGGAGCTCAGCAACTCCTCTGTGGTAACGAGGAGGTCAATTCCCTTCAACGTGAGGGCAGCGTCTAGACTTTTAATAACTGTCATTGTCCCGTCCATCTTGTTGGTGATGGTCACCCTTAGATCATCTGCGTTGGTACTTTACCACTCACCACCCTGATTGCCCTGACGCGCATGAGCTGGCGATAATTGTCTCCCTCCCCTCTGACTCGAGAGTCTCCTTTTCTTTATTTTCGCATTTCATCGTTTCGGGAGCAACACCTCTACCCGCTGCGTTTGGTTTTGGTTAGCACCAGCAACGGTCTCCAGGTGTGGGCGCACACAATCTCAGCAAGGAGTCATTTGCGTATCTGAGCCTTCGCTATGGCAGGGTACTTCCGTCAACTGAAACATGTACCCGTACCTGCCAGGGGCTATTCTCTACTCGACGAATTCGTCCATATCTCGGCCCATTTTTCATCTGTCGCCCATAGTTTACATAACTCACTACATATTCAAAAAGTTGATTCAATCTAGGATTTTATTCTCTGTAAATAATACAATGTCGGGGGCTTTGTTTCGGTATTAATACCGGTATTTAATTAATAAAATAGTATATAACATTTATTAGTAATAGCCAGGAAGTATTAGTTATATTATTTTCGATTATTTGGTGTAAAATTAAAGATATTTATAATTAATTAATACTTTCAATGATAATATTCACAACATTTTATCATTAAAGCCGTACCGATTTTGATTAGCTACTTCCCTTGCTAACACTTATGATAATTATGCTGTGTCCATTGCCAAAATGTGTTATTATTTTTCAGAATTCGAATTCCAATGATAAAGGATGGGTTGAAGTAGACCAAAAAGGAGAGTGTCCACCTACTTGCTGTAATTTTCCAGTAACTGTTGCAAGGGAGTGCATGTTTGTATTCAGCGGTCAAAGTGGTGCCAAAATTACGAACACTCTCTTTCAGTTCAGTTTCAGAGATAAAGTGTAAAACCTATTGTAAAAAATCTAGTACCTTGTCATCTAATAATTTTTATTTCAGATGGACACGTATTTCAACTGAACACATATTAAGAGGGGCTCCTCCACCACCAGCCAGACGGTATGGTCATACAATGGTTGCTTTTGATCGACATCTTTATGTCTTTGGTGGAGCAGCCGATAGTACTTTATCTAATGATCTCCATTGTTTTGACTTAGATTCTCAAACATGGTCTGTTATTCTTCCTGCTGCAGAATCATTTGTACCTTCAGGTAGATTATTTCATGCAGCAGCTGTTGTTGGAGATGCTATGTTTATTTTTGGCGGCACAGTAGATAATAATGTTCGCAGTGGGGAAATGTACCGGTTTCAATTTTCTAACTATCCAAAATGCACACTACATGATGACTATGGAAGAATATTAGAATCCCGTCAGTTTTGTGATATACAGTTCTTAGTTGGGCCTGATGAAATTAAAATATTAACGCATCTAGCCATAGTTGCGTCACGTTCATTATATCTACGGAATAAAATTAAACTAGCTAAAGAAAATAGGGATAACCACCTTGAGGAATTATTCGGCACAGCAAAAGTACCCTTTAAAGATATCCCTCTTGTGGAAGTAAAATTACGTGATGCCAATCCAGAAGCTTTTGAAATGGTTCTGAATTATATTTATATGGATTGCATAGATCCTACCAAAAAATCTAAAGTTGATGAAGATCCATTTAGCAATAGAATTGTTCTTTTAATGATGGATGTGTATCGGCTTGCTGTAAAATTTGATATGGCCAGATTGGAACATTTATGTGTTCAGTATTTGAATGCAACTATTTGTCTCAACAATGTTCTAGTTGCATTACACAATGCTGATTCGTTGCATTTAGATTTTATAAAAGAGTTTTGTTTGCGATTTATTGTGAAAGATACTAATTACAACCAAATTGTTATGTCAAAGGAGTTTGAAATACTTGATCGATTGCTGATGGTAGAAATTATAAGAAGGAAGCAAATGCCACAATGCAAGGCTCAAGTTGAAACCCATTTTACTGGTGTTGGATCCACTTTGGAGCAGGATATGGCTATGTTTCTCCGTCTAAATGGTTACGAATTTTGTGATATAAATTTGATACTTGATGGAGTAGTGATACCAGCTCATAAATCTATTTTGGCAGCGAGGTGCGGATATTTTGAGGCCATGTTCAGATCGTTTATGCCTGCTGATGGTACTGTGAGGGTAAGTTAAATTTGCTTAATATTTTTTATACTTTCATAACTAGAGCACCCAAATTAAATGTCGTATATAGCATTGAATTTTAATACGAAAATTAGAATTATTATTTCTGTGCGCGCTACTGCTACCAATATATTTAAAACCAACGAATAAATAGAAAATAGGAATTAATTGGAAAAAGGGATTTAATAATTATATTTTTTAACGTCCAATATTTTATAATTCTAAGAATTAGATTAAACTTTAAACTGAAGTTGATCACAACTGTTTCATAAATGTTCCTTGTACAAGCACAATAACACATGTGAATTGTATTCTCTTGTAAAATACCCACAGCCAATAATAATATTAAAACAATAGAAATATTTTTAAATAAATGCTCAGCTTGTTTTTTGAAAAAATCGTATAAATACTTGGGAACATTCGGACAGGCAGTAGTGCCCTATAAACACCACAGCTAGTATTCTTTGAAAATCGCTGTTGAAAAGAACATAGACCTACTGTGTGAGGAGTTTCTAATGACCAATGATGCCATTTCTCTTGAAAATGTACCATAACATTGAACCAATCTTCGAGATTTTGTTTATGCTTTCGAAGCAACTAGTGAGAAAATGCAGGCCTCTCTGATTGTCCCTTTCTATGTGATCAACACGTTTGTGGTAAGGGTATAAAATAAGATGACATAGCCATCATAAACATAAAATCAAACATCAATACCAACACTCTGCTTTCACTCCCTCACATTCGTTCCCAAGTTGCCACCACGTGTCGCTCCCCTTACTACACAATAAACACGTGTACCCCAGTCCCATCCGCACTTTTCTTCCTCTCTCTTCTAACTCATACCTTGCTTTTCCCATAGACTTTTTCCTCCCTGTTTCGCTCTCCACTGGCTAAGTAGTTCGGCAGTATTCCCCTCTACAGCACTTGCCACTTTACATAGCCAGGGTTGTATGAGCTCTTAGTCATGCTCATCTGCCTTTCTTGCCACTCAATATTCCTCATTATCTCCCTAACCTCACTTCGTAGGCTTCTCCTTCAGCTGTTCCTCTACCCACACTTAGACATACCCACTTGTTCATACATCCTTCCTCTATCCTTTTTTCATCGACTCTCTGTCCTACTTCTATACCTCATCCATACCTCCTGCACCTGTCTCTCCTCATCCAACTCCTGTAATATTTCTTCAAACTTCACTACTCTCAAACATCACTCCCACCACAAGCTCATCTAATGTGTGTTCTGAACAGCCCCGTCCCCTGAGTCGATCTTTCGAGACCTACCCCTACCCCTATTCCTAAACATCATTGATTTGATCCTTTTCACATTCGCCACCGGCCCCTTACTATAAGGTACTCTCCCATTCTTTTCCATCTCTTCCACTCTTTTGGTCACCAGCTCTACGTCATACGCATACGTCAACATTCACACCTTGGCTTATCCATCAGCACTTCTCAGCACCTCCAGCAACTCGTTCGTGTACTGATTGAACAGGAGGGCACCCCATTTACACTTGCTCATGCCCACGACTCTTTGTAGATTCTTCTCGCCCAATCCTCTTCCATACCCAACCCGTCCATACACTCCACAAGTTTCCTCCTATGCCGCTTTTAGATCCACAAACACCGCATACTTTCTCCACTATTCTTGCCACTGAAAATCCGCTCCCTCGGCCCTCTTCCCTTTCTGAACCCACCCTGGCATTCCGGCAGCAGCGCTTTCCTTTACTTTACTTCCTAATCTGTTTTTTATCATTGTTATCATAACCTTGTATCACACATTCGTGACCCCCCTATTATCCTTCACGTCCGAGCCTACTCCCCTTTTATCTACTGGGTCTCAGTACATTAAGGGGGAGTATCCCCAACACGCGAATCTTCATGCACTTCCTCCGCTCCACACCCTATTATCATCTACTAGCATTTCTGGCTCGCTCCATCAAAAATCATACAACCCCTTCCTTTCTCTCACGACATACTCCATCGGTACATGATCCGACCCCATCTACGTGTTCTACCTTAAAGCTTGCCAACTCCTCCTTTCCGATCCCTTTCCGCAAAACATCTTCTACCCTTCCCAGTCCCCCTAACCCATTAGATCAATTCTTTTCCATCCTAGTTGGTCACTTATTCCTGAGTATTCTTTGTCTTAATCGCTAGTATGTTATTATTTTCGATGTCCATATGTCTTGAATTTACCTGGTTGCGTGGCCCACTTGCCTCTTTGACCTCTGCGACGCGTGTATATCAACGATCTTGGTTCTTGTCCGGTCTCTTCATTATCGATTCTATCTTGTAAATGAATACCGAGCATATAGCGTTCCAGTGTTCTCTGCATCAAACTTAGCTGGTTTATCCTCCTTCAGTCAGCCATAGTCACCTCTGATATTTATTGGTTTATTCTATGCTTTTTCGCAGTTGTCTGATTCTCTTTGACTATTTTAATGCCATGTGCTAGGTAGTCGTTGTAGCCTAATGATATCTGACAGACGGGGTTTCTGATAAGAGTTGCCAGTTACAGATGTTTCCTTCTCTAGTATTCGTATTAGTACTTTACTTTCAAATATGCTAAGTATCTTTATTTTTTCTGTTATTACTCATGCTTCGCTTCATAACTCGCGATGGGTCTTATTATTGTCTTGTACACCCTTATTTTGTTGTTGCGGTGTACGTTCTTTGACTGTAGCGTGTGTGACAGTGTGAAGTACGCTCTATTGGCTATATTTATTCGTCTGCGGATCTCTGCCTCTTCGTATACGAATTGTTTCACCGTCTCGGTGTTATCTTCCATCAGAGCTCCTGCCCGCTTACCTTTTATGTGTTAACATCTTTGTTTTTGTCATCTTGACCTCCAGACCAATGCCTTTTGCATATTGTTCTAGTTCTGAGTAGGCTTACTGTGCTAAGTCTGCCCTTCTGCTCATGATCATATCATCCACGTAGGAGGTCAGCTGTAATGTCTGTATGTGCGATATGTTGAACTCGTCTGTTAGTTGGTTTTGTATACACAATGTTACTACCGTGTCATCCATTGTTTCATTCTTTGTACAGATTATTTCTGTCTATCAAGTCATAATCCTGCTTTTAATCTATGAACACGTTGTATACTTTGATGTCATGGTCACTTGATTAATACACTTCACAAGAAATTTTATCGATTCCTGGCGCATTGTGTTATTTCGCCTTGACTGGTTGTTTGATTTCCTTTAGTGTTGGAGGGTCAACCCTTTTTCCACCTCTGCTTGTAGATTCAAAGCTTACCTAGGCCCGTGTGTCCCCAGTAGAGTCTGATAAATATCCTTTCCAGCTATTGATGACGTTTTGAGGGTCGCTTTCCAATTGCCCTGTTTTGTTTCTGCAGAAGCTCGTCCGGGGTTTGTAGTCCTCTCTGGTGTCTTTTAAATATCTGTAGTTCCCTCTTGAGATATTCTCGATAAAGGTCTTTTCCATCCTAATAATACCATATCTTTCTGGCCTCTTCGAATGCCTGCCTTTTCCTCTCTCGTTACTTTGATGTCATGGTCCTAGGCTTTGCAGGCGTTGGTTGATATTGCTTATTAATATCTTCCACAGCAGTGAGATTCCTCTGTAGTGTTCTCATCTCAATTGTCACCCTTTTTATACACGGGGTATATGATATTTTTTTCAGTCGTTAGGCATTAATTATATATGTTCCATTAGGTGATGCCCACCTGATTTATATACTTCAGAGGAAGTTTGATCGATTCCTGACGCTTTGTTGTTTTTTTGCGCTTTGATTGGTTGTTTGATTGCCTCTAGTGTTGAAGGGTCAACCCTTTCTTCCCCTTCTGCTCTTAGATTCAAAGCTTGCCTTGGCCCGTCTTCCCTGTATATCCTCAGTAGAGTCTGAAAATATCGTTTCCAGATATTGGTGACGTTTTGAGGGTCGCACTCCAATTGCCCAGGTTCGTTTCTGCAGTAGCTCGTTCGGGGTTTGTAGTATTCCCCTCTTGAAACATTCTCCGTAAAGTTCTTTTCCTTCCCAATAATACAGCTGTGTTCGTATTATCTCTTCTTGTTTCTGCATGTCTTAACTCCTGTCTTCTTTCTCTCGTTCTTATTTCTATATAGGTCTCATATTGTGTATTTCTTGTCCGTCCTATCCTTTTACTTTCTATTGCCTATTGTTTTTATTTATTTTTCCTTGAAGGGTCTGGTTCCGCTGTAGCATCCCACTGCACTGCGGCCACGGTTGGCCTATTGTGCTCCACCATAACTATTCCTCATTCACGACAGTTCCATGAAGTCCAGAAGTCTTATGAATGGGCGAGCTTGGAGCCTTTTTAGGTTCATTCGCGTTGAACCAATGAGCTTTTTCCTGTCTGACTTGAATGCCTCGCAGCTAGTTATTACACGTAGTTGGGTTTCTTCTTCTTCCCTACAGCCTCTGTACGTTGCTGATTTGTCTATCCCCATAGTGTGGAGGTGTTTATTTAATGTGCATTGTCCTGTTAGGAGTCCTACGACATTTCTTAATTGGTTCCTATTTAGTTTTAGGATTTCTTCCGTCGCCTCCATACTGGGAGTCTTAATGAACCTCTTTGAGTGTTTCATTCCAGTTTGGGGCTTCCCAGTATCGGATGTGGCGGTTTCTTTGATGCTTTCTCAAGCTATTCCTTGCGGTCCTATATGGTATACCGCTGGTTAGTTCGAGGCCAATGATTTTTAATCGCTAGCCTCTTTTGCCAATTTGCCCGCTATTTCATTGCCTTTGATTCCCTGATGTCCCGGTGCCCACACAAGTGTTACTTCGTTTCGGGCTCCCAGTATCATCAGGTCTTCAATGCATTCTATGACAACTCTAGAGTTATTCACGCTGTCTATTGTGCCTAGAGCTCTTAGCACTGCTTGACTGTCTGTCACAATATTGATTTCTTTCTTACTATAGTTCCTTTCCAATAGAGTTTTAACGCAGCATTGAATAGCGATAATTTCTGGAACACGGAGGTATGCTCGCCAAGCTGGAGTCTTGTGCCTCCTTCCAAGTAGCTCTCATACACTCCTATTCCTGTTCCTTTGGTGGAGTTAGATGCGCCAAACCAGATTGATCCTGTAAGTTTTTGCATATAGCCATTTTTCCCATTCTGCCCTGTCAGGTATTACTACCTTGTAAGGTTTTGTCATGTGAAGTGTATTTATTTTTCTGTCGGGACGCATTCTTAGAATATATTCTTCGGCTTTTATGAGTCGTATGACTTCCCCATGGCGTTATTTCTGTAGATTGCTATCTTGGCCTCTGTCTTCACTTTGATATGAAGGTCCAATATAACCTCCATTGAGGCGGCGGGGGTGTTGCCATTGCTTCTTTTGCACTTTGCCTAGTATTCCCCTGCTTATCCCGTCTGAAGCTTTGTGCCACCAGATTGTTGGTGCATAAGTCATAATGGGGCTTATAACCCGAGTATAGAGCCACTTGTTATTGCTGCCCCTTTAATTGTGTTCTGGTGATTTTCTATTTATTGCGCTGATTGACTTTCTTCACTAGTTTCTTTTTAGTTTTCTTATTTCAGTTTCTCAATATCCATTTTTTCTGCTTCTTTTCGGCATTTAAATGTCTTTCAACCATACAAGGTAATGATTGGAAACACACTAAACATGCCCCTCTACTTGACATGACCATGCTACTGGGTGCCAAGTCAAATCTTTAATTTTTGTAATCTTATGTGCCTCTGGAAAGTTTTGATTTTAGGACTTTCATATTGGAATTATCTTCTGTAATGTGTTTTATTGTACCTGTATTACATGGTTGAATGTATCTTTAAATTTGCTGATTAATGCTTAGTATTTTATTTAGTTTGCAGTAATCTGTTGGGTGTCGCCATTTTCCTCCTTTGCTCTTCAAGCTTTAATTTGTTGCATCTGATTTTGCGGCAGATTTTTCTAGTAGCAGTATGAATACCTGGTGATTTTCCCATTTAGTTTCATTTCCATTTTACTTAGGGTGGTGATTGACCCCAGTTTCTTTGACTTTGTTTCAATCCAACTCTTTGAGAGTGGGAAACTTGTCTTAGTATTAGTTTCTTTCGATCTTTAGGTTACATTTACCTATGGTTGTTTTCTATATCAAACCAGTTTAGAACTCAGACATGTGTGCTATTTTCTTGTTTTTTGCTAGTAGGTAGTCAATTTAATTTTTTGTTTTTCTATCTTGAGCATGAGCAAACTTAGTGGAAAGAAAACTTAACTAACTTAATAAATGCCAAAAACAATATAAAAACTAAACGTGTTTATCCATAGCCTATTAGATTTCTCAATACCATGAACATTATTGTGTTGATATCTCGTAAATGAGTGAGCGTGAAAAACAAGTTATTTCTTCTTCTTAAAATACAATGTTGTATATGACATTTCTTTTTTTTGTTGGTATTCTAGTTATGAAGCATTCTGTGTATTTCTTTGTGTAATTTTGCTAATAATGAATGTATCATAATTGTATGCATCCAAACATATTTCATTTACTTTATTTACACAGTTTTTATTAAGCCCCATATTCACCAATATTTCATAAATCTGTTCAGATAATGAACATACAAAATACATATGTTTTCTAGCATTGCTCTTTTGGAAACATTTTTAAAACACAAAATTACAATGTTTTTATATAGATTTTGAAAGTTGTTATTGTTGAAGATTATTTATTCGATTGCTTATACAACCAATAACTTTGATGTGACAGTGGTGAATATGGGCATGGCAGGGCATATTACAATAAAAGTTATATCTATGATAATGCCATTGCAAATGAAAATATTATGCGTTTTAAAAGTATCAAGAACGCAGTCCTAAAATATACGTATACGATTATCAAGGTTTATAATTATTTTTTTATATTTTTAGATACAAATTGGCGAAATGACACCATCCAAAGAATCATTTCACTCCTTACTACGCTACATATATTATGGTGATGTTAATATGCCGCCAGAAGATTCATTATATTTATTCTCAGCTCCATACTTTTATGGATTTACAAATAATCGACTTCAAGCATTTTGCAAGCAGAACCTTGAAATGAATGTATCATTCGAAAATGTAATACAAATATTAGAAGCAGCAGATCGCATGCAAGCAATTGATATGAAGAAATATGCTTTGGGTATCATAGTTCATTATTTTACAAAGGTTGCGAAATTGCCAAGATTACAACTCCTAAGTAAAGAATTAATTTTAGATATTTTAATGGCTTTGGCAAATGATATGTCTGAAAGTAAATTGTGTCAGGATATGTCATCTATTAGTCTTAGTAGTGATAATTAGTGATATTATATATAGTATGATTTATAATTAAAGATTACTGGCCATTCACAATAGTGGTAACGTAGCGGCAAGCGAGATTTTACACATGTATAAAAATTTAGGCGTTTACAGCAGCGTGGCAAAATTGTAGCAATCAAGAGGTAATTACCTCTATCTTAATTATCCCACACCGATACTACCCAATTCTGAACATCTAGATTTTATAGACGTGCAAAACATTGCTTACCACTATCACGCTTAATGGCCCTTAATTTTTAATAATAATTACACTAGGCAAGATCTCAACAGCAGTTGCAAGTAATATAGAACGTTACTAGCAACTTCAAGGTTAAAGTATTTATACACTAGTACATTTATTTTATATAGATTTTCAATTATATGAATGAAACAATAATCTGTTTTATGATATAATTTAGCTCTTAACCCTTAAATGCATATTGTTGCAGAACTGCAACATTACCTTTTAAAATGTTCACTGCATAATTAAAAACGATATTTTAAAAACTGTAGTTCTGTATAGATATCTGCTTACATATGATTCATGATTTTGCTAATAAATGGCGATTCTTATCAATTTAAATAAAATCATGCCTTTAAGGGTTAAAATGCTAAGGACTGCTTTATTCTGATATTATTTTTATGACTAATTCTAACATTATAAAAAAATCAGAAGTATTGATTGAACGATTTTAATGAACTGAATTTGATGATCTCAGCAAAATAGATCAATGATAAAAAAATCATTTAATAAAAACAACTAATAACAATCAATAATCGGTGAGACTACCACGATTTTCAAGAAACTAATTAACATGTCGAGCCATGCTAGAAATGGGGTTATCAATATTTGCCTGAGGGTATTTACTACATTCTATGCTTCGTTAATTTGTAAGTAAGCTGACACCAGAATTTAATGTTTTGAGAAAACATTAATTATATTTTCAGACTGGATTGGGGAAAACACTTTCATACTTGCAAATTTTTTAACACCGGACCACAACCGTCGGACGGACCGACATTTTCTAGAGACGGTCTTAAAATGATGAGGAGACCTAATAAAGAGGATTTGTGCAAACATTTGTATCCTGCACGATTACAATTGTTATCCATATCTTACATGATAAAGAAAAAAATAGATAAGAACCAAAAGAATTGACTTTTTGATCATGAATATATTCCGCTGAAATCATCAAATTCTGGCAAGTTCATTAAAATCGTTCAATAAATACTTGGTGTCCTGAACTCCTGTTTTTGCAAAGCAGTATATATCATAGTATGTGTTGTATTGTATCAATTCATAAATTTAAATAATTATGATTGTAGAATTAACTAAACAAAGTTAAACATAGTAGGAAATGAAGAATATACATATGTTAAACGTTTTATATGTCTAAAAACTATATTTATTTTCAGAAAATCACATATGTTCAGAAAATTTATAATAAATTGCAGAACTAAAAGTTCTTTTTCATTAACCAATACTTGATTGCATTAACATGATCCCCATGTACACATATATAACCTGCAAATTCATTAACTTGCATTCTTATTGGTTTTGAATTTTGTTCTTGCAGGAAAGCTTTAACATCCTTCTCTAATAACCAAATATCACCTTGTATTTTTTTAATATAAGTTAACCTTCGCATTCCCCTAAAGCTTGTTGCCATGAAAACGGGCAACATGTGGTTTTTGGTGCGGTTTACAAAATAGGGGTGATTTAAAGCTGCTTCGGATGGAGGTTTCCAATCTGAAGGGTATTCTTCTTTCAAGGTTGGCTTTGGTACTGTTTTCAGTGGTAAGACTCGTTCTACATATTTCCACTCTTCTGGATTTGAAGTTACATCATATTTAACATTCACATTTTCTATATCACATGAAAATTGAGATGATTTGAAGGATGACCATCTATGCTGGGTAATCTAAAAAAGTAATATTATTATATTTTATATAATTTCACCTAATTAAGAGTAGAATTACATCCATATTTTTTTTATGGCACCAATTATATAATTATATTGAGCTATTATACATAATTTCCTTATGGCACAAGTTACTAAATAGTTTAGCTAAAAAGAAACTAGCACATTGATTCTCAACCACGGTGCAGCGGTACTTTCGTGTGCTGACATTTTGTATGTGTGCCGCCAAATTTTACGTATGCATACTATAAAAATAAGTTTGTATGTTCTTTTAAAATGTATGTTATTGTTAGTGCCGCCATTTTTTTTTTTAATTATAAAAAATGAACTGTGATGAAAAATAGGTTGAAATTTACTCTAGCATATACATAGTTTATACAAGTTAAAAAAATAAAGTAATAAGTTTATTGTCTCTCAAACTTATTTTGTAAGAAATGGTTGCTATAATTTGTAGTTATAAAATGTAGAAGATATGGTTGTACAAGTGCATTATAGTTTCTAATTCTAGTTTCTACAACTACAAAGTATAGTTATCAATTCTTACACAATAAGTTCCAGAGCACAAATAGTTAGTATTAAATGTATGGAATTGCATTGAATAGATTTTACTAAAAGCTATTTAATTTAAAATGTTTATAAAAGTACACTATAAAAGGTGTTACTTGAAAAATATTTTTTAGTCCTAAGACAAGTAATTTCCCGCAATGATTTGGGTGCGGGAAATACTACCAGTGTCGCCAACCTTAAATTCATAAATATGAGAATTCATGCAAGCACAGCGTACGCCTCTATATTTCTAATAAATTTTGAAGAAAATATAGACTTTAAATTAAATGTAATTGGTATTGTGGCATAACCTATTTGTCACAACTTTAAATAAATATTAAGTATGTATTCGTACAAAAATAAGATACATATATTATTCATCGCAATTTTGGAGTATATATGAACTTTGCCTGGACTCTCAGAAAATTGCTTCATTGTTAGAGACTTCAATACTCCTTAATTCCCTTTTTGTATAGACAACTACATTACTACCTAACTTTTTGGTAGATAATGATATGTTTCAATTGAACAACATATGCAACTATGACAGGATCTTATATTCCGGAGGATTAATCGCCCATTTAAATATCGCCATATCCAGCAAAATAATTCCGATTCTTGAAGTAAATACTGGATTATAATATGATTTTCGGCGTGCGAACCTTTTACATTTGTATGAAGTTATATCTTGTTTTGACTGGTTAGAGCCATCCTAGAGAAGCAGGGAGTTGCTGACGCCAGAGCAGGCGAAAGAGGGGAGTATGGAGGCCCCAAATAGAATGTGGCATGTGGCGAACTAGAAGAGTAGGGAGAAACTAATATTTCCCTCCATTTCTTCTTGTCTAGTGTTAATTGTTTCATCTCTTTCAATTTTGTTTTCTCTTTCTGATTCTTCTCTCATTCCGTCGTCCCATGTTTTCTTTTCCTTGGTCTCCCTATGTAGTTGATTCCTGTTGTTCTGCTCTCGTATATCATTCGTGGCAGTGTTTCTTTTGGCATCCAGCATATGTGCCCTAACCATCTGAACTGTCCTATTATTTTCTCGTTTATTCGGAGGTTTTGTCAATATGTTTCGTTTTTTACTATCCATTCTTGTCTTATTTTTATTTTTCTTAGACCTTGCAGGCTAATGAGCGGGACCGATGCATCTGTCATTGAAATTGATATTGAGCCACTCTACCACATTTCTTCCAGCATTTGGTAGTGCACCGTCATGTTGATACCACACTATTTAGCAGACCAATACGAATGTCGTCTAATAAATCCTGTAAGCCATTATCTAAAAATGCTAGGTATGCGTTAGCATTTAAACGTTGAGGCAACATTTGAATAAGGAGCAGTTGTCCATTAAAAATACCACACCAATTGTTCATCGAGAATCGGTGTTGAAAACCTCTTATTCTAACAGCGTGTTGATTTTTTAAAGACCACGTATGTTCGTAATTATTATTGTTAATTACGTTTCTCGTAAAACATGATTCACGATTCACGTTCGCGTTCCAGTAACCAATGACAAAATGCTAAACCCAACCGCTATACCTCATCGCCTGACTGCAAGTGATGAACTCTGTGGTAATGGTACGGATGTAAGACTTCTTGATTAATAGTTTTCCAAACAAAATTATTTGGCAAATGTAGCTGTCGTTGGATTATCAAGTACTGTATCAATAATGGGAATATTATGTTTGTAACAGTATGCTATTAAATCATAAATAATATTTTGTTTTAATAACTACCTTAATTTAACATTTTGGAAAATATTTTCCAACGAAGCTCTGAAAAAAGTTATTCTTACTTTGTTGTTTAGAATTTGATTTTACATATGACAGTTCATTTTGTCAATCTTGTTACCAAACACCCTGTATATTATTATATTATTTCTTGCTTTCTTCATTGCTCCATCTAGAACTATAGTGAATAGCATACGCATCCTTGTTGAACTCCTATTCTTCATTGTTTGTTCTTATTATATTTTTGTTGTCCTTGTATATTAATTTGATTATTTCTATTGTTTCTCTATCTCCTCACCTCTCTTGTAGTTCCTTCCATATCGACAGTGTAACCCACGAAGGGCAAATCTGTTTTTTTTTTAACAAAACGTTCAACTGATTTAAAGGATTTAATAAACAAAACTAAATGGACTAATCTGCGGCTCCCTCTCAAATCTCATTTTACAATAGTTAACGGTTAACCACTAGTACCAAGTCCTTTAAATCAGTTTTTTCCTTTTGTTAACAAAGCAGATTGGTTATTATTGCGCTACACAGTCGATATGTCTTTACTTTTCACTCTATCGAAAGCTTTTTCTAAATCTATGAAGCATAAATGTATTTCCCTGTTTTTATTTATTAGTTTTTCGATTATTTGCCTTATCGAGAATATCAGGTCCTGGCGGCTTCTTCGTCTCCTAAATCCGCATTGTGTTTCGTCTATAGTTTCCTCTATTTTGTCCCTTATTCTTTTTTCCATCATTCTTGACAGTATTTTTCCTGGTAACCAGCAGGTTAGCGTAATTCCTCTGTAGTTTCTGCAGTTTCTCTCATCTCCCTTTTTGGTATGGGTATTATTATGCCTGTGTTCCATTCCTTTGATATTTTCCTTATTTTTATTATGCAATTAAATAATTGTTATCTGTTTTATTACTTCTTTACCCATGTGTTTTATCATATCTGGTGTTAGTTGTCGTTGCCTTCCTTTAACTTCTGTATACTTTCGTTTATTCCTTTTTCTTGTGTTACTTCGGGTTTCTCTTGTGTTATTGTTATGTCTGACTCCGTTTGGGTCAGTTTTTCAAAGTCTTTCCATTAATTTGTCTTCTTACGTTATTACATTTCCCTCTTTGTCTTTTATGTTCATTATGTTCGTTCTTCTTTTTCAATTCTTTCATTGTCCCGTAGGATAGCATTTGGTTCTTTCTCCCTGTAGTGTTCTTCCATCTTCTTTCTGAATTATGTCCATGCTTTCTTCTTGGCTTCCTTGATAATTATTTATTGTTTCTTTATATATTTATAGTCCTCTTCCTTCTTAGTGTTTATAATGTTTTGCAATTATCTTTTTTCTTTAACATTCTCTTTAATTTCTTTAGTCCGCCACTGTCTTTCTTCACTGGTTGTTTGAGATTTTTGTGGTTCCGCAGCTTTATTGGTTGCTTCTAGTATATTATTGTTAAATTCTTCTCATTTGTCCTCTACCTCTGGAGATAACAACGCCAAAATGAAATATGGAGCGGTAATAATACTCAGCAAGCAAACCTGAAGAAAATAGAATTCTAGGAGACATGAACGCTAACTGGGAGAAGAAGAGGTCGAATATGTAGCGGACGGCTTTGGATTAGGCGTGAGAAACGATAGGGGCGACTGTAGTGGAATTTAGAATTATGAACACCTATTTCAAACTATATAGTGATACAGCTGAAGGACTTCAGAAACCAATATAATGCATATAGTATGCAGCTGAACAGCAAAAAATTATATAATAATCACTAAAAGCCACATCGATAACCTCGAGTTTATCGCCAACAATACAATTCTACCAAAGGCAGAGACAATTTCTTACGTGGGATGTACTCTGAATAAAGAATGGGATCACTCTCGGGAAATAAGATACCGAATTTAAAAGTCAAGAGATACATTCAGCAAGATGAGAAACTTAACAGTTCTGCGAGAACCCTCACTGAAGCATTTGATGATACCATAGGTCCACCACGTCGCAGACGAGAAAGTCCTGCCGCGCATCGCGAAAGAACTAGAATTTCTAAGAACTGCCAAACGCCGAAAAATTAATACTTTGGACACGTAATGAGAAACGAAAAATATCGCATCATTCTTCAGGAAAATTTATTGTCTTTTTCAAGTTGATTCAATCATAGTGTTTTTCTTTTATATATATATATATATATATATATATATACAGTAACTATAATATATACTATAGTAAATATATATATATATATATATATATATATATATATATAATATATATATATATATATATATATATATATATATATATATATATATATATATATATACAGTAACAGTACAGACGTGTTGTGGAGCCGCGTAGATAAAACCTATACAATAGGCGTCGACAGGTGAAACAACACAGGAGTGGTGCGAGAGTGGTGAAAGCGAAGAATAATAATGAGAAGCAAAAAAACAGAAGAGATAGTGGCGTAAGTGGCTGTAAAACAAAAATAAGCGGCACGCAGAGGTTAAGTCGTCTCCCAGGACACGATCCGGGCGACGGGCCTAGCGCTGCGCGAGCGTAAGACGGAAAGAGCAAAGCAGGACTAAAAATAAATCTAATAAACAAAACAATAAAATAAGTTGCTTTAAATAAAGTGGAAAGCGCAAACAGGAAAGAATATAAGATATAAGAAAGAAAGCAGATTTAGACCACAGCATCGAGCTAGAAAAACACAGCAGAGAAAAGTTAGTGAAAACAAAGAAATGGAAAAACTTGAAAAATCATAGCAATACTAATAGAAAAAGTAAAAATAAGTATAAATGAAAACAAACTATTAAGAGAGGAAATGAAGAAATAAACAGAAAAATGGGAAGTGCGATGAGAAGATGAAAAGGCTGGAAATAAAGATGAAACAGCTAGAGAAAATGGAGAAAAAGAATAACATCACAATTAAAGGAACAGCTTGGGATAACAATGGAAACTGGCAAGAAGAAGCTAGAAAATTCATACAGCAAAAGCTGGGAGTAGAAACGAAAGTAAAAATGGTAAGAACGATAAAACAAAATGATGGAAATAGTATAAACATTGTGGAAATGGAATCTTTTGAAGATAAAATGAAAATAATGATAACCAAATACAAGCTGAGAGGACAATACATATACAGAGAGAGAGAAATACAATACGAGATAAGGAAAATAGCAAGGAAGGAAGGCAGGACGGAAAAAGAGAAAAATTAGTACCGAGTACAAAAAACTAAGGAAAGAGGGAAGTAAGACAGAACTAGGCCATGTAAATAAAATAAATGTAATTAAATGTAAAACAAAAAATGTAAACAAAGCAAACCATATACAGACAGAAACTAGAAAAAACGAAAGAGACACAATAGTTGAATAGCAAGCTGACACATAAAGAGTATATAAGGAAAAGAGGAAGAACTGGAAAAAGAGTTCGAAAGAATAGAAGTAGACATATTGGCAATAACGGAGACAAAAAGAAAAGGAATATACACAACCAATAACAAACATAAAATAATATATAGCGGAGTAGACAAGGATGAAAGGACAGCTGAAGGTGTAGGATGTACTATACACAGAGACATCGAACACCAATTAGAAACAAGGCAAGAAATATCACCAAGGATACTAACCGTAACACTAAAAGAAATTAACAGAACCAAAACAATAATTATAGTATATGGGCCAAATGAAGATGATGTAGTGAGCAACAAAGAAGTATTTTGGGAGTAACTCAAGAGAAACAACAGAAACAGCCAAAGGAGAAGTTTTCGTTGCGGGAGACTTCGACAGCAGAATTGGTAAGGAAGTAAAATATAACGACTTGACGAGAGGAAGATATGGCGAAGACGTACTAAACGAAAATGGGAAGAAAATGCTAGATTACTGTAGAATGAACAACCTAGTAATAAACGAACACACTATTCAAACACAAGGACATTCACAAATACCCAAGGGAAGTGGTAAGCAGGAAGGAAAAATCTATAATAGATTACGTTTTAATAGAACAAGGAAAACGGAGGAAAATAATAGATATACCCTTGTATCTACGAAATTGGAAGTGACCACTATCTAGTTGTGACGATAATTAAGGAAGACTGCCAAGACAGTGACAGAAGGATACAGCGACCAAATATAGCAATAAACTACAACAAGAAAAGATCATACAAACTTAGAGAAAAAGAAACAGCAATACAATATATGGAAAAAATGGAGAGAGATAGAAAGTGACCAACGATAGAGAAGAAGTAGAGGAAATGTGGAATAACCTAAAGAAAAATATGCTTGAGACAGCAAAAGAGACATGTGGTACGAAGAAAAGCACAAACTAGAAACAACAGACATCCTGGTGGTCGGAGGACATACCGAGAGAAAACAAAAGAAAAGAAAAAAGCATAGCAAAGATACTTAAACGACAAAAATAGCGAACTACAAAAAATACAGAGACAAGAGAAAAATAGTAAAAGACGAGGTTAGAATAGCAAAAACCAGGGAATGGGAAAAGTTCGGGGAAACAATGAAAAAAAAAACGCAAGGGAAAACCAAAAGGTATTATATAAAACTCTATAAGATTGCAGGAAAGAAAAATAACAAAAAATGAGATACATACAAGACAAACAAGGAAGAATGCTGAAGGAAAACGAAGAAATATTAGAAAGATGAAAAGAATATTTTGAAGAATTACTAACCTCAAATAACGACAAAGAGTAAAAGACAAAAATTAGAGACAAGAACAACACAGAAGTAGATACAGAGAGTATCAGGAACACGAACTACTAGAAATAATAAGGGAATTAAAAATAGGAAAACCACCAGGACAAGACCAGATTACAGCGGAAATGATCAAGCACCTGGGCCCGGTAGGTAAAGAAAAACTAGGGAAACTACTGAACAACATATGAAGCACAAATATCATACCAAAAGACTGGCAAACAGCACTAATCGTACCGATACACAAGAAAGGGGATAAGACGAAATGCTCAAATTATAGAGGCATAACACTAATAAGTATAGGGATGAAAATATTATAAAAAAGACAATAAACAAGAGAATAATAGCAAGAATAGAACAGACACTACAAGAATCGCAATGCGGTTTTAGGCAAGGAAGATCCACATAGGACAACATCTTCACAATATAGCCTACACCAAGAGGTAAAAGGCAAATAGATAAATAGAGAACTCAGTATGTGGAAATCGGTGGGGTAAAATCAGATCCCTTGCCCAACGGCATTGTAGTTCCACAAAGATCCATTCTTGGGCCATTTCTATTATTGGTATTTATCAATGACCTGCTGAGCAGTATGAAAGGATCAAACAACACTGTCTTATATGCAAACGATTCCAATATGATAATAACAGCGGATAATGAAAGAGAGTTAAAAATTAAATCAGAACTGGTGGTAGAATCTATGTTAATATGGAGCAGAGAAAATGGCTTGGTGGTAAAGGCATTAAAAACTAACATGGTTAATTTCATTACTAAAAACAAGCACGCCAACAACTCAAATTATATCTCGATGAATAAAAAATCAATAAAAGTTCTATAGATAACATTTCTGGGAATTTTTCTTGGCCATAAACTAATATGGCTGGATCATGTCGATTACCTATGTAGCAAACTAAGTTCGGCATGTTACTATATAAAAAAAACTAGAAATCCACATGTAGTTTAGCGTACATTACGTATATTTCAGAGCTTACTTGCATATGGTTTATCATGGGGACATATCAGCAACATTAAAAGAATCTTTAATATACAAAAAAGAGTGATAAAATACATGGCAAGAGCTTCTTCCAGAGAGCATAGCAAACCATTATTCCAAAGATTAGATATTTTAACGGTACCCTTCTTATATATCTATAAATTATTAATATATTTGCAACAAAATACGCAATCATTACCAAAAAATGAAAACTATCATACCCATGACACCAGATTTTGTCAGGAACTACACATACCTTGTGCGAGACTGAAGGTAATCATAGATCCAAAATCCATGGTAAAACATTATAATCCGCTACCAGCTGCATTAAAAAATATAGAAGAGATGAAGATGTTCAAATTTGAACTATGTCAGCTATTAATTTAAAGAGCCTACTACTCAATCGAGGAGCATCTAGAAGGATTTTAATAAATTGAAATTCATTTTTGTTTGACTTTTGTTAATATATGTCTATCTGTATGTAGTCATGTATCAAGCAATAAATGTTTTTTTTATATTACCCTGTATGAACGAAATGTCTATTGGGCTAATATAGTAAACACATAAATAAATAAATAATATTGACCCTTACAAGACAATATTTTTCACTTCACACTTCAAAATCAGACAATTCACATCAACTTTATTAATTTTATAGATGCTTTTTATTTCATGAGATTCACGAAAATCCGTGCATAATTCTAGTTGTTTGTGCAATGATATTTACAAAAATATCTGTTGTGAAACACATTGTTTTAAACCTAATTTGATTTATACTGCTGTTCTTGTGATTGTTGATTTTTTTCTGCATTTAATATTCATTCAGATGATATGATTTTGATATTTATGTAATATCTATTTATCTATTATTTATGTAATATCTATTTATCTATTATTTATGTAATATCTATTTATCTATTATTTATGTAATATCTATTTATCTATTATTTATGAAGAATCGTAATTCTCAATATATTTCTATCACTTCCATGCAAAAATGAAATGCCTTATAGAATAAGCAATAATTAAGCTTAAAAGTTCATATGAATATATGACCTAAATATTCATTTCAAGATATCTAGATTTACCTTATTGTATGCATAAAGTAAATAAAAATGTATCCTAAAATGCTCTATTACTGAGTTATCAAGATTTTCTCATTCTTATGTATTAAATGTTGTAAAAAAAGTGGTACATCAGGATACTTCCTAGATTACCCAGGTCTGAAATATCAAATCTAATATCCCCGGTAATGTTATTTTATAAGAAGCACATTTTATAAAGACAGACTTGTATATGATGAAAAATTTATGTGTCTCCCCTATTATCAATTTCTGAATTATTCATAGCTTCCTAGATTTATTTGATTCATAAACAAATCTCGGTATTTTGATAATATAATATTCTAGGTAACATTTCCATATGAATTTCAAGCTTAAAATTGTCTTTTCTATGAGGTATTTAATTGTTGTACACAAATTATAGAACACCCTGGCAAATGGCAACATACCCAAATATTTTCAAACCACTTATAATGCTCTGTGTTTCAAACACTACCACTCTCTGTTACATCACCCAAGCAGAAACACCACACATCTACAATTTAATTTGAAATTGCCAGAAGAGAGAAAAACTGATTCTGAATAGTTTATTGCAGTTGTTTTACTATGACAACATGTTATCCATTTTTTGTTTTAATATTTTATGTATTTGAACTAGGAGCAATTTAATGACTCCATTAAACATTTTATAATCAGTTTTTCTGTCTCCTGTCAACCTCGAATATAATTTTAGATATGTGGAGTTGCTGCTGGGTCAACAAAATGTTCTTTATCTAAACTTAAATATTAAAAAACTACCTATCAACATTTTTACATGAACAGCTAAATATATTAATTTTATATTATGATAAAGTCATTAACTTTAGAGAGTGGTTATCTATTATATTATAAAGGCACATTTCACGATCAATATTACTGTCAATATTTTAGAATAATGACAGTATTACTGTATGATAATATGTTTAAAATGTTCCTTATTCTAAAATGTTGCCAGTATTACTCATCGTGTAAGGTATAGTAATGATCTAATGAAAAGAATACTGATCTTTATCCAGATAATTGATTACTTGATAAATATAAAAGGAGGATTGAAGAATATATTGACAGTACTAGGATTGACAGTATTATTGACCATGTAAGGTGGCTTATTAATGACATACTAATCTAATGTGGAGTTATAAAATATTTGAAGAATATTTGCAAATGATTTATAGTTAATAGCATGCTTGTTCATAGTTGCACCACTAAAAGACCTATAAATTGTGTATATACCTATATACATCTTCTTTATTATAGACACAATTTTAATTCATAAGACCATTTTTCTTTGAAGTTGTTATTGGTATACATTTTTAGCATAAATGTTTTTAATACTAGTACTTACTATTGCTGCTGGTTTTTCAAGGACATTAAACCTTCGAGCTATTGTGCAGAATTTCGTCGCAATTGCATTCATTTTTATTAATATAGTAATCACAGAGCACTATAATGATAGTAATATACTTCTTATTTATATAAAATTAACATAACCTAGTAGAGATTATTTATGACATAACCTCAATGGAACATTCACAACACACATGCGCCGTAAATTTGTTCATCTTCCAGCACTCGTATGAACGCAATGTTACAGATTACTTTTTTAGCAATAAAATTAAGCAATTACATTAATTTCTCTATGGAACACACTGGGGCAGTAAAGTTTTAAATGTTGATTCAGAGGTTATAATTGTTGTTATTGTAGAAATATTGTTGTGTAAAACTATAAAGCTGTGATGATTAAAGTGTATTAAATTTAAACGGTAGTTTGTTAGTGTTTACCAACATGGAGCAGAATCCAATTGTGGAATTAGAAAATAGAGAACCAACTAGTCCTAATTTTGGGTCTGACACAGAATTTGATGATGATTTAGGTGTGCCAGAATCATTAACTGTTATAGATATCGAAGGAACACAAATTCAAGTTGACAGCAATGAAGTAGATGGTATGATTCAAATTTATGATATATCTAAAAGTTACACACACTTCATGTACATATGCTATATAGTAAATACTTAAACCTTGAAACTAATAGGTAGTTAGGTGATATAATTTATCTCTGATTTTAACCACTATTACAGCTTTGTTCTATAACATAATTGAACAATTATAACTTTAAATTTAAGTATGTGCATGTGCTAGATTGTTTTTAAACTGTGTTGACTGCACACCCAAAAGCGAGACCATGTGATTTTGTTAATTTAAGAAATACTAATTGATTTGGTTATTATATCAACACTTTTATATAATTTAGTTTACTATGTAACATGCAATTTTATAATATTAAATTCATATTCTTATATAAATCAATAATTTGTATGTTTGGTTGAGTGATTTTGTGGAGGTAGTATTTTAATAACTAAACTTCAGAATCTTAAATCTGTCTTTGAACTATCTCAGTGTAGCCTTGTGTGTATGTAGAATACTCCATATTTTTAGTATTTAATCCTCTTGGGTTGTTAGAGGATGCAAGGATCTCTTCCTGGCAAGCTCATCTGCTATTTCATTCCCCTTGATGCTAGTATGTCCTTTGATCCAGCTGAGTTCTAGTTTGTTATGTTTAGCTAGCTCCTCCAGATAGTGATTAATATAGCTGTTTCAACACAAATGTGTTGGCATTTAGTGCATTTAGAGGTGCTTTGCTGTGGGTGAGTATTTGGACATGTTTATACTTAATATTCCATCCAGCTCAAATTTGAACACACTTTAGTATTCTTGTTAATTCAGCTGACGTGAGTCTTCTAAGTGTTACACTTATCCTGAGATCGAGTTCTGGTGAGAATATTCAGTAGCCAGCTCTTGTCTTAGTTTTGGATCCATCAGTACACATGGATATGTTGGCGCCTTGTGGGTGTCCATCCAGTGTGATTATGGTCTGAAAATGTTTAACAAAACTGTATTTGGGTAGAATTCTGTCACACTTACCTTCTATGAGGGGGTCTAGTTTGATACTCAGTATGCTCCCGTGTCTCATGAGTCTACCTTTATCATCCTACAGGTTGAGTGAAGATAGCTTTAATGCTGTTTTTACTGCAGTCTCCCTTATAGGGAGGTCAAGTGGTTGTAGACATAACAGTGTTTCAAGAGCTGCTGTGGGTGTTCTCATAGCGCCGGTGATGGCTGATGGCAAGACACGCCAACCACTGGATGTGTGATAGCTTTGAGATTGTTATGACTAGTTTGGTTTTTGACCTCCAGGCTATTGCGCCATATACGATAGTTATATATAGTTATGATCGCGGTGTATATCCATTGGGTGATCTTGGCAGATAGGCCTCATGTTTTACCAACCGCCCTGCGGCATTGCCAAAATGAGATGCAGGCTTTTTCCAGCTTGGATCTTATTTGTTCATTCCAGTTCAGTTTTGTATTCATGATTCATCCTAGATATTTACTTTCCGAATACATCACTGATGTTGTTTTACCGAACTTTTTAACTAAAATTGTGGAAATATGCGATAACTTTCCAGGAAAAAATCACACTAGAAGGAAGTTATTGCCGTGTACCATTTAGCAACATTCAATTTTCGTTACTCTTGTAAATGTCTAAAATAGACGAAATAAACTGTCTCTGAACAGAATTCCGAAAAAACGGCACAACAGATTACGACCAAATTTGGAAATCGGGCGGCCTCTCGCGCTCCGGCGACCCTGTGAAAATTGAGCAAAATCGGTTCACTAAAACAGAAGATTTCTCAATAATAGCGATTTGGCAAATAATAAATAAAGCGCGGAATTAGCGAAAATGGTCGCTTGTTAAATGTAGTAAGGTAATGAAAATATACATTAATAATTACATTACATTTTCATATGAAATGTGAAAATGCCTAAATGTAAATATGTCAAAATTCCAAAATGTACAAATGTCAGAAGGTCAAAATGTTAAAATGTCAGAATGCCAAAATGTTAAAAAGTCAAAATTTCAAAGAAAGTAAAAATGTCAAAAAGTAAAAAATATCAAAAAAGCCAACAAAAAAAATTAAAAAAGTAAAAAAACGTCAAAAATGTTAAATATGTTAAATATGTCAAAAAATTTCATAAAAGTCAGAAAATGTCAAAATGACAAAAAATTTAACAAAGCCGAAAAGTTGAAAATGTTATACAAAATTAAATAGGTCATGTAATTCGGAAAGTCGTGTGGTGCCCACACCAGATATTTTACTTTATCTGTGACTGTCAGAGGGTTGGCATGTTTACGAGCTCGAGTTTCCTCTTTCTCGTAAATATTATCAGCTCTGACTTTTTTAGATTTACTGTTAGCGAATGGCTATCGCACCAGTACTCAACAATATTTAGGGCAATCTGCATGAGATTGCAGAATATACCTTCAAGACTGCTGTCATGATTTCTATGTCGTCTGCATAGCCAACGGCATAGTAACCTGAGTTCCAGGAGGAGGCTATCAAGTACAAGGTCCCACAAAAGGGGTGAGAGGAGCCTCTTCCTACCACTTTTTTAAGTTACGTCAGCTATTGTTACCTGGAGTGTTTTTAGACCAAGCATATTTTTTATCCAGCCCCTCGTAGCGGGGTGAATCTCTTGAGACGTTAGAGAATTATCAATACTCTTAAATATTGTTTTGTCAAAAGCACCTTCAATGTCAATGAAGGTGGCTAGCAACGGACGTGTTTCCTCTGTCCTAAAAGTCACTAGATGTAGGGCTGCTTTGGTTGAGCGACCTAACCAGGTCGCTCAAACAGCATGCCTACCAACCGGTAGGCATGCTGTTTCGGATATATGGGGTACGTTCTCAGTGGCCCGTCCCTGATTTCACGATCACAAAGCCTTCCCAACGTCTTCAATAGATATGAGTTTAGGCTGGGTCTGAATGACTTGGCAAGTGTGTAATCTACTTTGCCTGGTTTTGTATAAAGGACACTTCCTCTCTCCATGTAATTGGTATGTACCTAAAAGCAATGCAACTTTAAATATATATATATATATATATATATATATATATATATATATATATATATATATATATATACTTATCATCATACTTATCATTTCGTCGGCTAGCAGCCAATCTTCCTCATCAGGTTGATGGGTATCGGTTGCTATATTGGGACCTCCAGATTAATCGCCAGGAAAGTAGGTGTCTAGGAGTACCTCGATAGTTTGGGAAGGTGTTATCGTGGAGGTGTCATCCTCCCGTTTGTTGTATAGGATCTAGATTACTCTCTTCAGACGAACAGCTGCTGCTGCGGATTAATGCCATTGCAGTAGACTCTCCATGTATTTCTTTGTCGCTTCCTGACTTCACTTTTGAATTGTCTACGGACTTCCCTAAACGTTTCCCATAGAGCTATATCATTACTGTTTTTGGCCTTATTGAAAGTTTTCCTGTCCTTGGATCGAAGGCAGTTGATCTCTGCACTCCACCAAGGGGGTTCAGAGGCTCTCATGCCCGGCTTTCTCATGGGACAAGAGTCCTCATATGATGAAATCAGCTCGTTTTTATGTTACGAACTTTGGTTCGCACCCTCTGTTTAGTATCTCTATTTTTGTACTGGTTATGTAATCAATTAGAGCCTTTCCTCGGCTGTTAATGTTACTGCTGCCTCACACCACATGGTGAGCATTAGCTAGCATCACATCCGATGATGAGGTCAATATTTAGTTTTTCTCAGTGTTCTGCCAAGTTTACCAGTTCTGGGCTGGGAGGTGGTGCTTTCAGTCTGACAACTGTGAGGTCTGCAGAGCTGAATTGGTATAGGAGTGTACCTGTAACTTTAGACGAGGTTAAGATGCATGTTCTAGGTTTATTGCCAGCAGCACTGTATAGCAGGTTGCTGTTATTTTTGTCCGCATACCCTGTTTTTAACAATCCAGAGTTCTTGGAACAGCACGATGCTATTCTGTAGATGACAACTTAAATTAGCTGTTGCCACCTTATAATACTGCAAATTGATTTGGGTGATTTGTAAAACCAGGCCCATTCTATGTTGATAGCAATGAAGGAGATGGATCTGTCTCCGTTAGCATTGTCTGTCTCAGCAGAAGGTTCGATAGGATCTGCCAGCCCAGAGCTTTCCTCTCCCCTTTGGCTTTTACCTTGACGATGGCAAATCTATAATAGATTTTGCCCTCCCTCTTTTTTAAATAAAAGTTGTTGGCGATCAAAACACTTTACATTTTTTTAAAAATCAGTATTATTATATAAAAATCGAAATTATTTTGATAATTCTATTCTATATAATAAGTGCGAAGTAAAACGATTCGCCAAAGGGCAGATATATCGTGCGCACTGTATACGCGAAACACAACCTCATATACTTTGTGAGCCGAAATTAACACAGGTCTGTTGTATAAATACTAACATTATCTAATAAAAATCCCAGAAATACATTCTACACTCTGACGCTGTATATTGTGAAAACAGGGTATAACTGGTATAACTAGCCGTTGTAAACCCGAACTAGAAAAAGATCATTTTCGCAGAATAAAAATATATATATATATATAATTTTTAGAAAATGTGTTTCTTTATAAACAGAATTTACTTCCTCATAATATTTATTTTATATTTTTTACGATAAAATAAAAATAAAAATAATTTTGAAATTTGTTTTTTACGAAAAAATTTCTTTTTGCGAATAATTTTGTCAATTAAATTAAATTAATTCCGCTCAACATTTATTGAGCAAATTAATGAATTAATTCTTTTAAGATAAAAAATTAAAATAATTTATAATACTACTGTAATTAATTGCATAATTGTATGGAAAATCTTGATGGAATAACATTTCGAAACTATTTTTCCAATTATTAGCCTTTCTTTAATATATTTCAGAATGGCCATTTGTAAGCTCTCCAATCATATTCACTCTTACCGTTGATTGAAGTATTTATACTTCAATCAACGCTCTTACACAGAGACTTCCGTCCGATGGTACACTAATTGTGGTTGGGGATATATATTGTTGGCAAGCTTTAAATGTGTTTATGGCAAACCAAATAAATAATTACTGTCGTATTATCCAAAATAAGTTTGTTACTTATACAAGACTATAACAAACATATTTTATATCTTTAAAATGTTTTGAACTGACAGTACATCCTTCTATCAACTATAAGTCGTACACAGTTCTAAAATTATGTTAATGTAATAAGTTTTTAAAGGATTAATGAATTGATAAAATTTACTTACAAAGTTTAATACGATTTAAACACAATTAAATGCATGATTTTTTGGAACATCTATGCATTGCGGAATAATATCACGCGCATAATCACAGTCTAACATATATAGTACGGCTGAATATTTGTACCACGTATATATTATTTTCAATATATCATATTATGATATAAAAAACGTATTAGGAAACCTCATTATTATAATGGAACTTCCGGCTTAATAATTGATGTTAACAATATTTTTTAATAAAGCCCGCTTTCTACAATAAAGTAATTTATCAAAAAGGTGCAATAATTACTTTATTGCTTTAATTATTTTAAATCACTTTCTTTATAAAGGTGTTGTGAAACCTGATCTGATATCAATGTTTTATTACACATCGCACCTTGAGACAACTGTCGTAACTTCCAAAACAGTTTTTAGATAAATGCATTTTAAAGATTGCTTAATAGTTCCCGTAGATTTACCATTTAGTATAATGTTATCTATTTTTTGTTTAAATAATAATTTGGTTTATTCTAAACTGTTCTAAACGCACAAAAAATATTATAGGGGCGTTAAAATATACATATGAATCATCAAAACAAAAATAATAACCTGAAAATTGATTTTGTAAGTTACGACACTTGTCACCTCAAAGTGCGATATGTGAATATCCAACAAGAGGCACCACGGTCGCCTGATCGCATACACTTAGATTTTTAGGACTGTTTTCAGGTCGCATAATCCTACTTTAGCGGACTTGTCCTCTAAAACACTGTTTCTCAAACTGTTTGGTCCGCGACCCCCTTTTGCACTTTAAAGATTCAATCGACCCCTGAAGAATGAGCTTGTATAGAAAATGATTTGTATTTAATTTGTCTGCGACCTTCCAAATATTTTGAGAATCGCTGCTCTAAAATATGCCATAATTGTGGCCGTCACGTCGTTTTTAATACTCGGCGCTTTTAATAAACTAAAAGTGAATCGAGATCCACCATTCACAATTAGGTTCTTGTTATTGTCCGTGTTATGCTCGGATTATAAGTTAATATAATATTACTGATATTACGTAAACATACAAATGCAACCGCTGAAGGTCAATTTTGCGTACTTGATACCTGAATAACTATGTATGAAATGTTTTTCTATATAATGTTGAGCGATTTTCACAAAAGCAAGAATATTTGTTTTCTAATTAATATTTATAAAGCAATATTCTTCTAGAAGGATATGAAAAATTATATAACACATTCCGTTTTTCAATATAACATCTAGTTTGTAAGATTATTTTGTTGCAAAATATAAAAATTAAATGCGCGTAAAGGGTATGTGTACACTTTATAATACTTAGGGACAGGATCAGAAACACTGACGGGAAGGTTATATCGTAGTTAATACGGGAACAACTAATACCATAAAAATTTGGTCCCTTCAATGAAATCTGTTTGGTTTTAAAAAAATATATGCATTTTAATTTTTAATTTATCACTATTTTTAATTAAAAAAACTCTTCTATCTTTATTTTTATCAGTCCGAGGGCTTTGCCGCTAATAAAGGGAGAAGCTCAAAGGAGTGCACTCATCCAATAATTACCTTAACTTCACAGAAAACCCCAGTATTTTATTATTTTAAAGAAAGAATCGCCGGACAAAATGAGAAGCGCAGAGGAGTTTAATAACCCGGTATTTACCTTAACTTCACAGAAAACCTCTCAAAAACTGTGAATAGTGATTCGCGAAAATTCGCCCTGAATGGGGTTTGAACTCTGCTCTGCAATGCTCAGTGCAAGACGGAAGGCGCCTCTACCCACTAGGCCCCTGAGATGGGTTATTTTAAATATTTACGCGATTATTATGAAAATCTTCAAACATATCCAAGCAAATGATATTTCACAAAAAATGTTTTCTTTAAATCCAATATGACTAATACAAGCATCCTTGTTTTCAATATCTTTTTTTAGGCGATATGATATAATTAGCGAATTCGCGTATGCCTATCGTATAACGTCATATTTTACTACCTACCTATCATAGTCGTCTTTACTTTACGGCATACTTAAAATTTCAAGACAAAAAGAGAACCTTTTTCAGTCTAGTCGAGTAGGTGCAGTTGTGGGAGACCGGATCTTGGCTTGGTTGAAAATGTTCCCTTTTTGGTCTTGATACAGAAATAACTATTAGGGTGTTATTCAGTTTTCCTGTCATGTCTAAGCTTTTGACATTCCTTTTCCCTATTATAAGGTGGACTTTTTTCTTATTTTTCATTTTATCGTACCATTGAAATTTATATATTACTAATATTGTACAATGGAAAATTATCATCAAAATATTAAATATCATTTATATTTCATTAACAACATAAATAATTCTGTTTTGTATACTAACGCCAAATAGTATGAGTTATGGAACCTAGTTGTAAGGGGTAATGACATAAAGGTGATACGAACAGATTGATCGACAACCTTACCAGCCTGTTAGCTACAGAGCCTTGTTGGTTAGGATCTTGAAAGAGGCAGAGGGGGATAGTGATGGATTTCAATTTCACTAACTATGTAGAATATCAACAGATATATTTTAAAGTAGTGAATATAATTGAATTTAATTATCAGCTGATAGAATTAGAAGAGGAAGAATCTATAAGAAATGTTATGAGATGGTAGTAGGACTATTGCATACAGAAATGTTTGATAACAAAACGGGAATGCAGAAGGAAATACAAATGAGAAACGATCTCTGGCAGAAATTAAAGGTGGTGATAAAAAAATCTTTCATTTGAAATAAAAGTTGCTAGTAATAAAATTATAAAATTTTTATAAAATGCCCTTTTTACTACATTTAACATGCGACCATTTTCAGGGCCCGCGAAATTTATACCCAATACCAACTTGTTTACGACTAACCGCGCGTCTGCATGTGTGGGGCATGGCGTTATTAAAAAATAGATGTTAAGCAACAAATATGTTAATAAAAGTTGTTCAAAATCAAATTATATATTATTTTTAATATAAAATGAATCGTTATAAAGTTATACGCAAAAGATTTTTATTTCACATAAAATCAAACGCATAAGGAACAAGGTGAATCCCTGGTGAAACCTTATTATTAGTGTAATGATTTATAATATATATTGTATACATTATTTACATTTCTATTTTATTTTTGTTTTGCGCTCTTTCTGTCTTTCTATTCTGTGTCGTTTGACCCTATTGTTCTTCTCCTTTTTTTTGCATATTTTGCTATAATATTTACGGTCTCTTTTTTTTCTTTTCTTTCCTTCCTTCTATTTCTCGTCCGGAGCACGGCTGTCTATTTGTTTTGTGTGTATATTTCCATCCATCTCTTCCTGTCTCTTGTTAATCATTAAATCGCTTTCCATTATATGTTTGTTATTTCTGTTTCTCTCTCATTCTGTCGTCCTGGGTCTCCCTATGTAGTTGCTTCCCGTTACTCTGCTTTAGTATATTATTCATGGTAGTCTTTCTTTTGGCATTCAGAATATGTGCCCAAGCCATCTGAACTATTCTATTATTTTCTTGTTTGGAAGGTTTGTCTATATGTTTCGTTCCTTATATTTTCCATTCTTGTCTTGGTTTCTATTCTTCTTGGGAATCTCATCTCCATGGCGTTTTTTTAGGTATGAGTCTTTCTGTTGTCTCTTTGTCATCTATTTTTAATGTCTTTCTATTATAGTTCCTAAATATTTGAAGCTTTCTACTTGCTCGATTTGTCTTTCGTTTGGCGTTATTTTGTTTGTTTTGTTTTCCTTAGATATTACCGGTGATTATATTATCATGAAACGTAAAGACGTTTTCGTCATAACAATTGTACTTTGTAATTATACATCACTGAATTGGTGCTTAAAATGAAGGTACTATAGACTAAGAAAGAAATACAGGATGTGGGTTTTAATAGTAGAAGAAGAATTAAGATTAAAGTACTTGCAAATTATGCCTAGGATTTGGAAATATTAAAAGAAAGAATAGAACAAGCGGGTACATATTAGTAACAAAATTAATTCAATAAAATAGAAAGGAAGTATGGAATATAAGATTAGGCCAGGATGCAAATTCCAGGCGTAGATCAGTCAAATGCGCTTCTATGATGTCTAGGCATAGACTACCTTTACGGAAATAAGATCAAGAAGGATGAAATTAAATTAGATTTGAAAAGAGGTCGGCTCCTTCATGGATTGGATTGGTGTTGACTTTCCATTCCCGAGTTCGTTGGACCGTACTCTGTGCATAGTGCCTCGCAGTGGTATGGCATATACTCTGTGGTCTCTTGTTATTCTCGGCAGAACCTGCAGAGGGTCTTTTCCATAAGGCCTATCCGTGCTATGTGCTTGGCCTGTTAGGAGTTCTACTATCATTGTGGCAGTGTTTCTGTCTTGAATTAGTAGGTCCTTCTAAATGTATGTGGGGCATCGGGCTATTATAAATTTGCAAGTTTTATCCACCCGTTTTAAAACTTTTTTATCATTCATTTTTGTAGGGATTCCTTGTTGTTTTAGAATTACTGCAGTATGGATTCGGACCAATGAAGGGTGTAGATATAAGATTATTTTGCGGTTTAGGTTTTATTTTTGTTCGCATATTCTGCTGTATTTATTCAGGGTTTGTGGTCAAATATGACTTCTAGAGATTTGGCCTCTGATACAAGTGGAATTTCTACGCCCTTGAGTATTGGATGCTTTTGGCCTGTTAGAACTCGTTTTCTTGTATATTTCACTCTATTGGAATATTTTCCTCCTCGCACTATTACCAACTATATTAAAGATCCTTTGTGTGCGCTCTGAGATTTTTTTTTTATGATATATATCATTTATTATTTTTTCGCATACATACATATAAATAACATATTAATTTCGGAAAATTGTGCTCCCTCTCAGTGCTGTCACCAATCCACTGACCTGGACAGCCTGGTGTGAGGGAGTTCTTGTTGTTCTTGTTTTTGTTGTTGTTGTTGATGACGGTGTTGTATTTTGTTTAGTTTTCTTATTTTTCTTGATTCTGAATTAAGAGGTCTTTTAATTTTTGCTTAAATGTTTTTTATGTCTTTAGGCAAATTATTGAAGTGTTTAATTCCAATATTTATTCCATTCTGTAGAGCTGATGTCCGGCTTTTTCCTGTTGCTATATCACTTTTTCTTCTTGTATGTATAGTGGTGATGTAAGTTTCTTCTTTGATTTAGATGGATGCTAGTTTTCATTAATATATTTTTGATTTGTATGACTAGTAAGATGTTTCTTTGTTTAATTTTATTTTCTATGGTTAGTTCTTTTGCTTCTTTGTGTATTTGTAGTGTACTGTAGCGTTTTGGTTTGTTAAGTATTATTTTTAAGGCTTTATTTTGTTGTATTTGAAGTCTTTTTATGTTTCTTTTCGTTGTATTTCCCCATACGTTTATTAGGTAGTGGTTCCTTGCTGCATACAGTGCATTGTAAACCATTTTCTTATGTTCTGTTGGTAATATGTGTTTTAGTCTATATAGCGCAGCCAATATTTTGGTGTTATTTTTTTCCATCTCTTCTATGTGTCGATTCCATTTTAGATTGTTTTGGATGTATATTCCTTGGTGTTTTATGTTGTTTACCGCTTTTAGTTTTTGTTTATTTATATATATTTGTATCTCTGGTTGTGGGTTTACTTTCTTTGAGATCATCATGTAGTACGTTTTTTCTTCGTTTATGGTTAGGGAGTTGTTGTAGCACCATTGTGTGATTTTGTTTATATCCATCTGTATCTCTGCTTGCATTTTATTTTTGTCTTTTCCACTATGAATGAGACATGCGTCGTCTGCATAGATGAATATATTTCCATTAAGTTTGAGTTAGAAAATATCATTTATATATAAAATATAAAGTAAAGCTACGAGTACTCCTCCTTGAGGTACTCCATATTCTGCTTCTTTTTCGCCACTTTCCACATCTTGTACCATAGTAATTTGTTTTCTGTTGTTTAGGTAGCTAGTCAAGACTTGTGTGGTGAGTTTCTTATTCCAAGTTGTGACAGTTTTTCCATCAGTTTTACTTTGCATACTGTATCGAAAGCTTTTTTCATATCTATGAATATGATAGCTGTTTCGTTTTCCATGTCTGATTTCTCGTGTATATGTTCTAGCATGTCTGTAATCGCTGCAGTTGTGCTTGACTTCTTTTGAAATGCGTATTGGCGCTCATTTATAATATTATGTTTTTCTGTGTCTGTTGTTAATCTATTATGTATTATTCTTTCGGTGATTTTCCCAAAAGTTGACATTAATGAGATTGGTCGATAGTTATTTACGTTAGTTTTATCACCTTTTTTGAAAATCGGTTTAATTATTGTCATTTTTAGAGAGGCTGGGTATTCACCGTCTTCGAAGATTCTGTTGGTCCGTTCTCTTATTATTGGTGTCAGTTCTCCTTCTAATTTTTGTACTATACTAGTTGTTATTTGGTCTTTTCCAGGAGCTGAGTTTGGGTTTAGTGATTTTATTATTTCTGTTATTTCATTGTTATTTATTTATTTAAGTGTAAAGTTTCAGTCACTGTACTATGCAGTGTGTTTGCTCTGTTTCTTCTTCTTTTATTCAATTAGGTTTCCGCTAACTGAGACCCTATCATTGCAAAGTGAGTGTTAAATTCCTGTGCTATAGCATTGGTGTTTGTTAGTAGTAAACCATCTTTGTTCTGAATCGTTTTAATTTTCTGCTGTGTTTTGCTGTTCTTATGTAGTATTCTATTGATTTCGTTCCATGTCTTTTTTGGGTTATTTGCCACTGCGTTTATTCTACTTTTGTAGTAATCTTGTTTCCTTGCTGTTATTTTTTTCTCAATTGCTTTTTTCTGTATATAATAGTCTTTTTTTGTATCAGCATTTGTGGGTTTCTTTTTGTATTCTTTATATAGCCGGTTTATTTCTTTTATCATGTTTATTGTTTCGCTGTTAATCCATTCATTGTCTTCGCGATGTCTGAATTTTATTATTTTCGTGTTCTTTTTAATTATTTTTTGTAGGTAGTCTATGAGATGGTCGAAATTTCTATAATGTGTGACCTTTCTTTCTTCGGCGAACTGTATTTTAATATTTTCATAATTGACTTTTTTTTGTGTTTGGTAACATATTTATTTTTAATTTTTTTAATTTCCAAATCCCATGATGTTCTTATTGCCCTATGATCCGAATAGGAGGCATTTATTAGTTTCATCTTGATATTGGTATTATCTTGATTTGTAATTATATGGTCTATGATGCTTGACTTGTTATTTTCTTTGTATCTTGTATAGCATTTCTTGTTTATTTTATTTATAATCTTGTAACCTGTGCTTTTAATTAATGTCTTATAATCTGTTATTTTTGCTTCGTTTTTTAATAGATTCAGGTTCATATCGCTTACTATTATGTGTTTTTTGTTTGTTTTTAGTACTTGGTTTTCTAATATGTTTATTAAGTCTTTAATGTGAACATCCGGTGGTTTATATATATTTGTTAAAAATGTTTTCTGCTTCTGTAAGTATATGGTCATCATTTCTATATTTTTCATTGTTTTATTGTTTATATGTTTGAATTTCAGATCGTTCCTTATGTATAGTGCAATGTCACCTCCTTGTCTGTTTCTGGTGTGATGTAAGGACTTATAGTTCTTTATTTCATAATATTGAGTTTCATATTCGTTTATCCATGTTTCACTTAAGGCTATTATGTGTGTTTCTTCTAAGTGAGGTATAATTTCCAGTTCTTCTTTCTTGTTCCGTAGACTTCTGATGTTGTGATAGTATATTTTTAGTTTATCCATTTTTAGTTATTTATGCTTATGTTACATTAGTGTTTTTTTTTAATTCTTTCTAATTGCTCAAGAGAGCTTATTACTTTTGCCACGTCAGTCTCAGATTTTTTTCGTATAAGGATTTTACCATTGGTAATCCATACATATTTCACTTTTCCTTCTGTTTTTAGTTTTCGTGTTTCATGGAATAGTTTTATGTTGTACTCTGTCAGCTCTTCTTCAATGTATATATATTTATTTCCTCCCTTTAGTCCACAATCTTTTAGGGTAATGCTTCGACTTTCCCTCCTTTTCTTTATTACTTCAGTTTTTATTTGTTCATTTTTCAATTTTACAATTATAATTCCGTCTTCCTTTTTTCCCTCTTCTGTAACATTGATTTATGTTCTCGGTTGGTAGGGTAATTTTTAATCTCCCAGCAATTTTTTTTAAATACTTCTAAAGTATTTTCATTGTCTTCCTGTCTTGGAACTCCCTTAATAACTAGACCTTCTTTTATTTGGTGTTGTTCTAAGTCATTTAATCGAATTTCCATCATTGCATTCTTTTCTTTTAGTATATTGTTCTCTATTTCTTTTAATGTATTACAGAGTTCTTTATTTTCTTTTTTAATTTCATTTAGGGTTTGTGACATGAAGTTAATTGTGTTTTTTAGCTCTTGCATGCCCTTTATTATTTGTTTTAATTCGTCTTCAGTATCTTCTTCGGAATCTGATCTTTCGTTTTTTTTACTTCTAGTTTTTCCCATTTTCTTTATTTTCGTGTATTAATTATATTTTATAATAACTATTTTTAATAGATATTATTGTTACGGTAGGTACTGTAGAACACTGCAGGGATATTCTCTTCACATATATGGGACTTTAATTTAGGATAATATTATTATGCTTGATTAAATTTAAATTTATTTTCGCGCACTTCGGAAATTCCCTCCTTGAAATCAAATTCGTTCGCATAAAGTAAAAATAGTTTATCTTTTACGAAACTTGTTTCGTTTGGTTTTGCTTCACGTCACCCTACACGTACCATGCGGGCTGCTCTGAACTTTAATGCGCCACCCACACACTTCTTAGCGTTTTCTGCCCTCCTTCTTCACACGTTTGTATGCCAACTCTAGCAATCAGCGTTTTGAGAATCACTAATTTTCTCGCACTAAATCCTACTTTATTTCACTACGAATTGGTTAGAAACACGTGTATACTTTCACCACCACTTTGGTCTATTTTCCCGCAATTTGTCATTTCACGTCACCCGCGTTGTCATGAGATCGTATACTAAGACTGCCCAAGGTAGCGGTCATGGTATCCCGCCCTGTGAGCACCTGCTTCCTTTTCGTGCCCTTCGTCGAGTGTGGCTATGTATGATGGTCCTGTTCTTTAGACTGGCTTCTACCCATGGGTTTAGAGCTTGTGGTACGCTTCTGTTCTTTAAAGCCTTGACCATTGAGTGTGTCGCGGCGTTATTAAACGCTCCTTCAATGTCACGATACGTGCGCATAGCCAATTTTAACTCCAGAGTCCCGAACAGTAGCCTATTCAGGTCGTTCAGCGCCAGATCGGTTGACTTTCCGGGCTGGTAAGCATATTATTTATAGCTTAGGGGATTGGTTCTCAATATACCATCCCTAAAAAATCTCTTTTGTTTTGGAAGAAAGCACGTAAGATTGAAGAGTCTGTATAATTTGAATGAGTTACTTTGGCTTTGCCGCATCCTTTGCGCCATCCCTGTAGTGGTATATTCTTCATCTAACCCGGGTGAATTGAACGACCGGAATTTGTTTATAGCCCACCTTATTTTGTTTGTTTTGGAGCTCGTACTTCTACTGGGGTTTTCGTTTCCAGCAAAATTTGCTACGGCTGGCGTCGTTCAGTAGAAGTTCCTGAATGTTAGCATATGTGGGGGGGTCAATCTCTCGATCGCAGAACTACCTCCACATGTCCCTTTTAGCTTTCTGGATTTCTTAATTGTATTCGTATAATTTTCCTTTGTAGGCGGCCAAGAACCCACCAAGGTTACCCTGATCCAGAGCGTAACTGAGGGATTCAACATATCTTTCCCAGTTAGTTGCACTGGGGTTTCTTAATTTTGACGTGATGATCAGAAGTGTTTTCACACAATTTACTTATGGCTCCTTTGCTTAGGGTCATGTCCAAGACTACATGCCGGACTGCTGAATGTACGTTTATTGTCGGTGATGGCTACGTTAAACCCTTTTATTGATATAAATTCAAGAAGTACCTCACGAACTAGGGTTAACGAAGGTACTTTCACATGGAATGTATTGAAGGTTCCTTCCTTCACAGTAGGTAACAATTTCGCTCAATATCAGACTTCTCGGTCATATTTAGATTGTTGCAGAGCTGCAACGGAATCCGGGGTACATAGCCTCGGCATTAGTGTACAGCTAATTATATTATTGCATATTATGCAGACCAGTTGTTTACCGTTTGCTTCGTTATGTAGAACTATACTATAGAAATTCTGGTTGACAGGGCCTACTGTCTCCTCTTCTATGGTGTCATATCAAGTCATAGACGATCTTTTACCTAAAGGATGCTATATACAAGTATATTCCGATAACATAGCTATTCTTGAAAAAAAAATAACCTTCAAGCAGCATATGAATAAAATTACATGCAAAGCCTCTTAGGCGTGTCGGAAAATATCGAAAACACACTGAAAGAATTGTCGCGAAAAAAACGAACTCCTAAGTTTGAGTTTCTTTACTTTCTTTCATGACGAAAATAGTCGAAATGGACTATTTTTGGAAACTACCTCTTTGTGTGTATATGAACAAAATTGCGGCTATATCGGAACCTAATTTGGAAATTGGGTTTGATACCACTAAAGAACGGAACCGATAGAATTTGAGCAAAATCTGACGCTATAATTGTAGCAAATATTTTCTTTAGCCTAAAAATTTGTAACGGTTCCTTTGTACGAAAGGTTCATAATCAGTATATAATTTATTTCTCACTGCTTTTATTAATATAATATTTGTGAAAATAAATATTTTTAATTGTTTAGTATTATAAATAACATTGCAACAATCCAATTCGATGACAATTTTATAGATTTATAATAATTCACACAAATTATTACTTACGTTTATTCATTTTGTTTTTTCGAAAAAAAAAATTGTAATTTAAAACCCATGCAGAAGTGCAGTTTGCTGTAGAGAAATGGTTAACAAAATCAAATGAAGTACTAATTAATCATATTGCACAGACAGCACTTTTAATGCCCTAGCTGATGTAATTATTGTCGGCAACAAAGTTCCCGAAATTTATAAAGGCGTGAAAGAATTATGTCTACAAAGGTACCTGTGAACATAGCGGGGTCATGCATTTGAATTCCATAGGTCGTCTAGTTTTAATAGAATAGATTAGAATAGGTGAGTTATACCATGCCATGCTAGTCTCGGAGCTTTTGTTGGCACAGTCACTGTTGAGGGATCCACAACACAAATTGCAATTCAGGATATTACGTGATTTAATTAATTTACTAAGAGCTATAATAATTTGCTAGTTTGTTACTGCAATTTTATGATATAAAGAGTATAGACGTAATTAAACAAATTTGAGTAATGAGCCCTGCTTTATACGTATCGTAGTAGCACTAATAACTGTATTTCTTACAATTCTGTAACTGGCTATCGACTTTAGGTGTCCTATGTTAGTTGTGTGAGTATTAGGGCTTGCTTCAGAAAATCGTCCCCGAGTTTAAGTGTCGTTACTTGTATCCCTTCGGTAAACGATACCAACTACCCGGGCCTTGATTCGAACCCGGGCCTCCCATTCGTAAAGCGTAAAGCACTGCACTGTAGGCGCTTTCGTTTAGCATTGCTAGTCGCCCCCGTGGCGTGCGGTATCGCTCAGGTCAATTATGCGCATCGGAAGCGGCAAATAGAACAAGAGACAATAAGCCCGTACCAGCCCAGAGTGAAAAACGAAAACGGTTTATATAAGCGTTTTACGTATCATGTTAATATTTATCTAAATATTTTTCTTATAACATTTCTGTATATTTAAGAGCAAATGCACTTTGGCTGAATGGATATTTTTTTAATTCGACTTATATATATATATATAAACAATCTTTATTGGGCTATCGACCCTTCCCGGGTCTTTCCGCCTATGTGTACATTTTAGTTATAAGTTATAAAGTGAAACAAATATTCTCTAAAAAGTTACAAAATAAACATAAATAAAATAGTATCAAATAAGTAAAAAGAAAAATAATAATAATAATAATAAAATAAAAATAAAAATCTGTGTGAATAGTGTGTATAGTGGAAATAATTACAAAATGTCTAAAAATATGATTCATGTAGTGTCTCCGTCGGGTATTTTTTATTTGATCGTTTATTAAGTCGTTTTAAGCATAATTCGTCTAGTATTGTCCTGTTTGTTAGTTTTTGTTGGAATTTTATTCGTAGCCGTTCCAGCCTTTCCTGGATAGGTATTATTCTAGTAGTGGTGTATAAGTCTGTGTTGGAAATGTTATGTAATTTATTTGTCGGGTGTCGAAGTTTAGTTATCAGTCTTAGTGTCTTCCGTTCCGTGATAGTAGTTATTTTTTTGTATCTGTCATGCATATTTTTAAATAATATCTGTCCGTAGTCTATTAGTGGCCTGCAGATGGTTTTGTAGATTTTAGTTGCTTCCCTCTCCATATTCTGTTGATTTATATAATTATGCAAATTATGTTAGATAAATCGATAAATAAAAAATTAAAAAAACTTATGTATCAGCTAGGAAATAAATAATTAAATAAGTAATAACCATTTTGAACAAAATTGTACAGGTGCTAGTTTTCCGCAACATATTTTCACCAACACTGAATCAAAGCTAAATTATGTTCGATAGTAACGATGCGAAATTGAGTTGTAAAACATACATTAGCAAACTTATCACATACGGACGACTGACAGACATAATTCAAATAGGGTATTTATAATCAAGATTAAGCTACGTGATGTGACTTAAATTTGGTTATAAAATATACACTAGATTTTTTTTCCGACAACATGGCACAAAAATCTGTCATAGACGGATGGCGTACAGATATTTACCAGACATAAACTAAAGAAGTATTATATTCATCGTACGTACATATCATAAAGTAAGAAAGAGTATGCTAATGTGCTGCTCCTTAATCCGAATAATTATTTATCCGTAATCATAGAGCAAGAAAAATGATTAATAATAAAAATAAATATAAGTAAACACAAAACCATATTAAAATGATAAAACTGATAAAAATCCAACCGCAATCAATTAATTTTACGATCATTTCTAAATGTTAGAAAGGCATACCAAACTAATGTAGTATATTTATATTAGTTGAAATGAATTTTTAATTATAATTTTGTCAATTCAAGTACATATAAGTGGCTGTAACAAACAAGATGATAGATTTTTCAGTACCTATAATTCATTATACTGTGTGCTTTATATGAATCCTGATTTGTGTTAGTCATATACAAACTAATTTTCAAATACAATTAGTGACATATAGTGTATAAATATTGAAATTATTAAAATTCAGGTAGTAGTAGTAAAACACATGATTTATAAAATCTTTTTAACTGAATATATTTTCTGCTTTAAGAAATTAAATTTCATTTATTTTACTTTCTTTTTACAACAAAATTGATTTGACTGTACACTATTTCATTTTTATACAATTTTGCAAATATTGCTTCAGATTACGATATGTAAACAAATGCCACGCGAAATATCAAATTTTTGTTGATTCTTGACTAAGCCACTTTCATAATCACCGACACATATATTTCTCTTTATATAGACTATTTTAGACATTCTGTAAATGAAAGTTTAATCCTAATTATTCAGAAAAGTCTAATGAAAATGATGGAGACAAGCTTTTAGAGTCATATTTAGTTGATATTTTTTGAACCCTTATAATATAGGTGCCTTGTATGTTGAATGTATTATTAGAAATTTTGGGTCTGCAAGCAACTGAAAATATAGATAATATACATTTTTGAATAAAATCATGCAGAAGAGAATGTTGACATGATATAGAAAGGCAAGTTGTAGAGGGGATAGCAAAATTGAAATGTTTTGTGATTAAACTTAATTAATCGTGAGTAACCATACCAACGCAATGTGTGCGATATCTTCTTCTTAAGCCTGAAGTCGTCCATTCCTGAACATATGCCTCTTCCAGTTGTTTCCACGTCCTTCTGTCTTGCTATTTGCACCCTGTTTCTCCCAGCGATTGTCATGTCATATCATGTTTCAAGTCATCCCGCCAGCGTTTTTGAGGTCTCCCCGGGCTTTTTTCGTTTCTCTTAGATGCCACTATGTAATTTTGACGGTCCACCTGCTTTACCCCAGCACATGACCCGATCAACGCCACTCGAGCCATTTTGTCCTTTCATTTCCTCGTTTCTCACTGTGTCTCCCAAACTAATTTCCAGCATGGCTCTTTCCATCGCTCTTTATGTGGTTTGCAATCTGTAAGCGCATTTCTGCGTTAATGTCATGGTTTCAAGGCCGTATGATAGACTGGCAGAACACACGTTTGGTAGAGCTTTAGTTTGAGGTTTCAAAGAAGTTTTAGGTGTTAAATGAATTGAATGAATCCCAAATTTCCGAATGCAGCCGAGCTTTGTCCGATCCTGCTCGATATTTCGGCGGTTTGGTTTTGCGTACTAAATTTGTTTGTGTCCCAAATACATGAATACGTTTTTTAGCGGATGGTTGTCGACGGAAGATTGAATTGGATTATGGCTTACGTTTTTGTTTTGACTAGGTTCATTTTAAGCCCTACCTCTATAGATGTTTGGTCAAGTTATTCTATCACAATTTCTATTTTGTCGGATTTGCTGCTGATTATAACAATATCGTCTGCGTAACGTAGATGGGTTCCTTGGATATTAATTAAACTGTGTCCCCTTGGCGAACCCCTCTATTTACTGGAATTTCTTCCGTTATCATATCGTCTTCGATTTTAACTTGAATTATAGCATTATCATATATGTTGACTATGACGTTGGAATATCTGGAGTCGATTCTGGCGTTAGCTAATGCAGTCAAAATTGCCCACGTTTCTACACAATCAATCATGCTTTGTGGTAATCGATAAAGGCCAGGACAAGTTATATTCCGTGCATTTTTCGACTAGGGTGGTCGATTGTGCTAAAGTGTTTCCGAAAACCTGTCTGTTCGACTGGTAATCGTCTAACTTATTTGTTAGACGATTTGTTATTATTTTAGTATACAGCGTATATACATGTGATAGTAAGATGATTGGCTTGTAGTTTTCGATGTTTTGACTATCGCCTTTTTTGTAAAGCAAGGTGCCTTTTGGTGCCACAGAACTGTAGAGAAACTATAGATTATTTGAATAGCGACTGGGATTTCTTACTTGTTGTTGACGATGTTTCCTTGCTCGTTCCGGATCTTTGTTATTCTAGCCCCTCCCTTGCATTTTTTCGACCTAAACACCCTCATGTTTGTGTTTTGCTCTATCGTAGTTTGAATCATTTTGATATTGTAGGTTCTTATGTCTCTTCGAATTTCCTTCTTGATTGATCTCTTGATAGACTGTAGAAGTACGGCCTATTTTCCTTCTACGCTGTAGTAGTACTAGTGTATATGCACTTATTCTGATATTTCCTTGCTTTAGTTTCGGGTATAAGGGGTGATGATTAGATACTATTCAGCCCAAATTACAACCACACCTTTCAACACATTCAACTCAACAGCTTAGGGTGAATGAGCTGGCAATAGTAAGGGCACACCGTTGTCCTAGGGACGAAAATCGAGCCAAAGGGGGGATGAACCTAACGGTCAACGGCAGGAGGATGCAGCAGACAACGGGAAACCACTGCATTGGAGATTCCCATAGACATCCCCAGGACAACTATTCTTATATGATAGTGACAAATTAAACAAAAGCCCTCAGTCTAGGGAAAGCTTTAAGTAGTCCAAGGGTGCGAAGAATCTCCCGACGCCGTGTAAAGATAACGAAAGAAACCCACAGAATAGCGACATGGAACGCAAGGAGTCTAATGGCACCAGACAGACTACACAACCTTATCAAAGAAATGGAGAGATATATCATGATCATCAGCGAAGTGCGTTAGGCGAGATCAGGCACCCTCACCAAGGAGAACTACACCATGTATTACTCATGCAGTGAAGATGCAGACAGACAGTACAGACATGGAGTGGCAATCATGGCTGACAATAAAATCAGACAATCAATAACACATTTCACACATATATCAGAAGTAATGGCTATAAAAGTTGCAGGATGCCCTCTAAATGCCAACTGGATACAGGTCTACGCCCCAACATCGGACAAGAAAAGGAAGAAATTGAGGAATTCTACAGCGACGTAGATAAGGCTCTAGAAAACACCATGAAGGAGGAAATCTCAATTATAATGGGGGACTGCCAAAATCGGATAAGGTACATACGAGGATATTGTCTGGGACTTTCGCTTGGGTAACAGGAACGAAAGAGGAGAGAGGCTGATAGATAACTGCCAAGGAAAAGATCTCATTATCGCCAACATTTGGTTCCAGTTACAAACACGGAGATTGTTCACATGGAGAGCTCCGGGAGATACACCCGGCCACATCATACGGAACCAGATTGATATTATATCGATATATAATCGATTTCGGAACTTCATCAGTAAAGTCACTTCCTATCTAGGGGTACACATGTCATCTGACCATACTCCCCTAATAGCCAACGCTAGGCTAGAGAAAAACGAGAAACCAAAGGCTACAAGACCACTAAACACAAATTAATATTACTAGTAATGTCAAGAGGGTTGTTAGACCCTGTTTGATGGAGGAATAACAACTGAATTATTACTATTGCTACTATATGCAATCATAAAAGTTTATATCCTTGCATTAGGCGGGCTGATGCGAGACACAAACCTTGTGGAAAGATATAGCATAAACTCGGGCATAAGAACAATAACACTAGAGAGCAGCATAGAGGTAACCTGTCGGAAGATAAAAGACATCATATCAAGAGCAACTGGGGACATCAAACCCCACAAAAACAGTGATTCGATAACAGAGTAAATACTTGAGTTAATAGAGGAAAGGCGAAAACAGAAGGTACAGCAAAACTTTGCAGTCTACAAAAATATCCAACGGCTAATCAATCTGAAAATCAAGCAAACAAAGGAACAGTGGATGACAGAACGTTGTGTGGAAATTGAACAACTGCAAGAAGGGGGGGGGGGGGTCATTCGTTTGGGCTTCGTAAGAAAGTGAAAAACATCTCAGGCGTAATCAAACAGAAGCATGTATTGTATGATGATATGATATGATATGATATTGTGTAATGAGTTTATTACTGAAGGAGAAGATATCAAGATTGTCTGGAAGGGGTATAGCAGGAAACTCTTCGATGATCAAAGACCAGACATACCGTCCACTTCACTAACAACCGAACAGCTATCATGACCGACAATATACGAAGTTAAGTATTATATGCAATTAAGGCGACAAAGGCGTACAAAGCACCAGACCTACATGCAATAGTGGCGGAATATATAAAACTCTTAGAAGACGACAACATCGACCTAATAGTCAATTTGTTCAACAATATATATAACACGGAACCAATTCCAAACGATTGGGTGCTATCCAGCTTCATAATAATCCCGACGAAACCTAATTGCTACCACCTATAAAGACCATCGCTTAATTAGTGATTAGTTTAGATGAGCCACCTACTAAAAATTTTTCACCATATTCTCCACACCAGAATATAATAAAAAAAAATAGAGCATCAGCACAGCACAGCAAGTTGGGAAACATAGTTCGGCTTCAAAAATCTAATAGGTACCAGCGAGGCAGTATTCTGTTTTAACACGTTATTGCAGAGTTAGTTCTCTAGATCAACGAAAGGACGTATTTCTTTCTTTTATAGACTATGAAAAAGGGTTCGATACCGTCAACCATGATATCCTTCTGACACAACTACACCACGCAGGACTGGTTGAAAAGGATATAAGAATCTAGAACCTCTATGTGATATAAACTCACCACCATTTTCCTAATATATTTTTTTTTATATAATTATTTGGCGTCGGGAAAATATTTTTGCTGTATTCAAGATAATCAAACATAATTATTTAGGGATAAGTTAACATCTATATAAATCAACCAATCTCGAGGCGTGTTTTGATTATTTTCACTAACGAAGTGGTAACATCAGATTTCTTTTGCATTTTTAACATTTTAACAACCTTCTATAAAGTGAACATGTACTAAAATTAATTTAAATAACAAATCTTCAATTACATAGCTCAAACTTAAGAAACGAAATTGATTTTCTCTAAAATTACTCTACAAATCACCAGATAACAAAAGCCATTCTTCACTCATTTCCGCTACCAATCTGTCATACCTCATCACTCTTGCCGTAGCCATCCATTCTACACTCCTATTAGGTTCCTGGAGTAACTTGAGGTTAATCTTTGCTAGCAATCTTTTCATGTGATGTAGTTGTACTCTCAGCATCAAGCACTTCCGTGACACCCCATACCTCAGCACCGTGAAGCAATATGAACCTCACGCGCGCATGTCATATAACCAATTGGCCATTAATAAAACGTAACTTCTTCTCTCACGCCACCTACATTTTCTCCACTGCTACTTGTGGGCTTTATGCCCAAGTACTTGAAGCACTGTAATTTCTCTCTCTCCCCCCACGTCAAATTTTCTTCCAGCTTCCTTCCTGAAACACCTCCACTTGCTTAACATTTGATTCCAGCCCCGCTGTAGCATCTTCATCATGTCTTTTAACTCACTGAAGGACTTGACCAAAATTATACTATCGTACACGTATGACAAGGACCAAACTTTTCCCTGCCTATTACCACATCCTCACCTGTCCCTATCTTAACACTTCCTCCAGCTTTTCCACAATTCTCCTCCCTTCGCCGCCAATTCCTTTTCAACCATCAGCTGAAGTGTAAGGAATCGGAAACCACTGTGCATCTCGGGGATAATTTGCCTATATTCCACCACACCCTGGAGCCCTCTCGCTATAAACATAGTATACATTTTCTAGATATTAACCTTTAGTGTGATTCTTCTATAATTCTGCGGATTAATGCCGTTTCCATTCTTGATGACCGGCACAATTAGACCTTTCCTCTAGCTTTTCGGTATTGTATCTTCCCTCTCCATATTCTGTTGATTTATCGGATATCCGCCTCCTTGCCACTGCAATTCAACAATGCCAAAGTCTTGTTATTTATCAAACTACTGGTCGAGGAAGGTACTAGCAATATACAAAATCCATTCAAAAATAAGAACAATGCTGGAATTGTACTGGAATGAGCCCAATGAAAACACAAAAACACATACAAGGAGAAAATCTAGGCACCGTGAACATAAACAGAGACATCTTTAAGATGATTCATTGAGCCCGTTATGATTCATTACTACAGAAATAAGGTCCTTGCCTCTAGAACAGACATACACATATCTTGGCATAACCAAACATCGGTGACTAGATAACTAAAAAATACAGAGATCGTCTAACGAAGCTACTCAATATAAATTAGCACCGTGAACATAAACAGAGACATCTTTAAGATGATTCATTGAGCCCGTTATGATTCATTACTACAGAAATAAGGTCCTTGCCTCTAGAACAGACATACACATATCTTGGCATAACCAAACATCGGTGACTAGATAACTAAAAAATACAGAGATCGTCTAACGAAGCTACTCAATATAAATTTGAATGCGAGAAACCTAACAACTGTAATGAATGCGTGAACGGAACCAACACTCGTACATACTCAACTACTCTGATATAGATCTTCTAGAGCTGGAAGGCCATTAGCAAAATTCATAATACACCACCCAAAATCGACAGTACAGATAGTCTTATCTCCTTAGAAAAGAAGGAGGTCTGGGTCTAGGTCTGAAAACCTAGCACCTCATACAAATAGCAACCATAGATGATAGTTATACTCATAAAATAACAGGAATAGGGAGACCGCTGGAGAGCAAACGTTTTACACGGAAGGTACCCAACAATACTGGGGAAGGAGAATATTAATAAGGGAAAATCGTTATAGTCGTTGAAGGAAGGATGCCCAGAGACGGAAGGATTTACAATCGCCATTCAGAATGCTGTAATCAATACGAATAATGCTAAATACAACATGAAGGCAGTGGTAGTAGATACATAGCTACGTTGATAGAAAAGTGACACAAGACAAATTTAGATTTTATGTTAATTATATGTTCAAAATCAATCCTAAACTCATATACTTAATATGGCGAAACAGCATATTAGTTTTTTGAGTGTATATTATAAAACATGTATTATATACATGAATAAGAACCTTGTTGTTCTACAGCATCATCATCATCATCATTTTCCAGCCGTTTGCCTCCACTGCAGGACATATGCCTCCTCTAATTCTTTCCAGGCAGCACGATGTTGTGCTTTGTTCATCCAGTTTTGTGACACCCTCTTGATGTCGTCGGTCCATCGGGTTGGTGGTCTACCTCTACTTGGTTTATCGGCACGGGGTCTCCATTCCAAAAGCCGTTTAGTCCAACGGCCATCCCTAAATCTGGCAACGTGGCCTGCCCATCTCCATTTCATGTTAGAGATGCGTGTTATAATGTCGCAGACACCCGTCCTTTCCCTGATGACCTCGTTTCGTACCCTGTCTCGCAGGGAAATGCCTAGCATGGCCCGTTCCATTGACCTCTGTGTTACCTGCAGTTTTACTGCGGAACGCTTTGTTAGTGTTAAAGTCTCTGACCCATACGTCATTACCGGCATCACACATTGTTCGAACACTTTCCGTTTGAGACACATTGGTAGTTCGCTCTTCAAGATGTTAGTTAGTTTTCCAAACGCTGCCCATCCTAAACCTATGCGGCGCTGTATCTCGCATGTTTGGTTATCGCGGCCTATGCATATCTGATGCCCCAGGTATATATAGGAAGTTACTTCTGCTATATTAGCATCATCTATTTTGATTTGATCGCTTAGCACTAGGTTGGTCATAACTTTTGTTTTTCCCATATTCATCCTAAGGCCCACTTTTTCCGTTGACTGTTTTAGGTCGTTGAGCATAGTTTTTGCATCTTTGATATTGTCGGCTATTAGGACGATGTCGTCTGCGAATCTCAGGTGGTTAAGTTTTTCTCCATCCACTGTAATTCCTAGGTGTTCCCAAGATACCATTTTAAAAGCATATTCGAGAACCGTGGTAAATAGTTTTGGGGAGATAGTGTCCCCTTGGCGAATTCCCCTGCCAATTTTAAATTTGTTGGTATTGTCGTGTAGCCTTATACTTGCTGTAGCGTTTCGGTAAATATGTTCAATTAGCTTGGTATATCGATAGTCTATTCGTGCTTGGTCTAGAGCAGCTTTTATGGCGGCTAATTCAACTGTATCGAACGCCTTTTCGAAATCTATGAAAATCAGGACAAGGGGCTTATTATATTGATTACACTTTTCAATGAGAGTTTTTATAGCCTGAAGATGGTCATTTGTCCCGTACCCCGATCTAAACCCAGCCTGTTTTGGTTTTGGTGATTATTTTGGTGAAGAGTTTATATAAATGTGGTAGCAAACTTATCGGTCTGTAGTTTCCGAGCTGTGTTATATCGCCTTTTTTATGTAGGATAACTGTGGAGGCGTTGTTCCATTCGCCAGGTGTAGCACATTCTTCTAAGCAGGTGTTGAATAGTGCTTTTATGGCATGTAGTAGAGCGTCTCCTCCTTGTTTTATGGATTCGATGTGTATGCCATCTTCCCCCGGGGATTTGTTGTTCTTCATCTCTGCAAGGGCGTTCTTAATTTCGGCTATCGATATACTTGGCATATATTTTCAGTATATCGTCTCTATTTGTGGTTAGTGTTCCCGTGCTGTTTCTTAGTTTGAAGATTTCTTTTCTTCCATTTGACATATTTCTTCTTAGTAACTTCATACTTCTGTTGTTCTCAATAACTAGTTTCGTTTGTTCTGTGTTGTATCGACGTATGTCATTTTTGATATCTTTTGTAATTGTCTTGTTTAAATCTCTCAGTTGTTTTGAGTTTGTATCACCGTTTTGTCTTAACACTCTTCTAAGTTTCATAAGCTCTTTGGTATGCTTGCTGATTTTGTTTATTTGTTCTTTATTTGGCTTACAGTATGTCTTTGTTGCTTCATTTATAGCTTCGACGATTTTGTTATTTATTTCGTCTGCTGTTTTGTGCCTATATTCAAACTGTGTAGTTTCCAAGTTGGTAGTTATCATTTCTGCATATTTGTGAACTTGTTCTGGTGTTGTCCAACCAGCCTGTCTTTTCTTTGTTACCAGCTTACGTCTTTCTTTACTTAGGTTTAGAGTTATTTTTGCCCTTACCATTTTATGGTCGCTTCCTGTTGTGAAACTATTTATCACAGTGACGTCGTTGACGATAAGCTTTTTATCAGTTATTATAAAATCAATCTCATTTCTTGTGTTTCCACTTGGACTCACCCAGGTCCACCTGCGATGTTCTTTTTTGTAGAAGAAGCTGTTCATTAAGTATAGGTTTTGCATTTTTAGGAAGTTCATAAGCATTTCTCCCCGATCGTTCCGGTCCCCTGTTCCATGGTTTCCGATCACTATCTCCGCTGCATCCAGCTTCTTGCCTATCTTAGCATTAAAATCACCTCCTACCACTGTAAAGTGAGTAGGTGATTCACTCTTCGCCTGGGAAATGTCTTCATAGAAACTTTCTACTATTTCGTCTTCATAATCGGTGGTGGGTGCGTAAGCTTGTATAATTTTTATACTATATTTGGAGTTTAGTTTTAGTATTAGATATATTACTCTTGTGGATATACTCTTTATGCATATGATGTTTTTTGCATGCTTTTTGTTTATGAGGAAACCTACGCCGCCTATAGATTTGTCTGCTTCTCCGACATGATAGAATATATTTCCCGACTTAAGTGTTCTCCATTCTTCTCCACGCCTTCTTACTTCACTTACTCCCACTATATCCCAATTTATTTGTCTCAGCTCTTCTTCCATTTCAATGAGCCTCCCATCGGTTAGTGTTCTTGCGTTATATGTGGCAATGTTTAGTTTGTGTATTTTGCCTTTGGTCTTGTTTATTTGTGTTTTTGTCAACTTTTTGTCTCCCCCAGAATCCATGAGACAGCCTGACTTATCAGGGTGAGATTTTGGGCTAGCCCTACTCACCTGGGGTATATTTACGTTATAAGTTGCCATTTCATTCGTTAGAGGGGTTTGGCATTTAAACGCCGCGCTTGCCAAGCGTGTTGGCGAGTTTGAGAATTACATTTCCTTACTTCTCGATGGAATGGTTATACCGCCATGGCTCGGTCGCCAGAGCCTCGTTCGTTATCTAGCAGCGGGCACCGCGTGCAGGAGAGGTTGACATTTGGGTCGGACTTACTTGGTGGTTTTTGCCGTCGCCCCTTACCCACCTCAGCTCTCTACAGCTAACTTGCACAAAACCACAACCTCATCGAAAATTCTACTCCTTATTACAAATATGATCCTGTATCGGTACTGGAATCTGGGACAGCTACCTTTTATATCCTAATCATAACAACCGTACCGTAAACCGCAATAGGCCATATATTGTACTCGTGGGGAAAGTTAAAAGAAAGCGCTTTTAATCGGTATAATATGAAAATGTGGACATTAAACTTAAGCACATCTGCAATTTGGTATATTGCTCAAGAACCAAAATTTGCCATAATAACGAAAGATGAAATGTGAACCATTCCGCCCCTGGCTCAGACAAAATAAATGCTTTCTGGCGGAAGAAACTATCTGCGGTCCATGAACACCTATCAAGGAAGAAAACAGATTCTTGATTGGGTACCTAAGGGAAGAACTGTCCTTTTATTTAAGAAAGGGGACGGTAAACAACCGGAAAATTACTGACTAATAATCTGCCTAAACGTAGTTTACAAGTTATTTACATCTATAATATACGAGCGTAAACTTGTGAGGATCTCCTCGGTGTGGGATAGCATTGGATAACGACGCGGCTCTAATTGCGAGGTAGCCGTTGTACGTATAAACTTGTTGCTAGACTCCAGTGTTTGTCAAGATGCCACCCAATACAAGAGACATTTATGTTTATGTGCTGAATTGATAGGAAAGCCTTTGACTGTACATCACACAACCTAATCACAACACTGGTTGAAGCTTACCCATCAATACTCGGAGGACATCGGGATGGCACTTGGGTTGGAAAAGTGCGCGGGGTAGCATATTAAAAGAGGCAAAGGCGTATAAGAAGATAAGAGAGATTCAACATCTCCCACAGGGAGAATTTTATACTTACCTTGGCATAAAACAACGTAGCATGAACATCAAAGCCGTAAAAAGTACACATACCTTTGGAACATTCAAATGGAACGTCCACGAAATCCTCAATTTGGACAGGCCTGCAAGGAAAACCATGACACACAATCGTAGCCTCCATCCGAATGCTTCAACGCAGATAATATATTTACTACCGAACGTCCAGGCGGTAGAGACTTACTCTCCATAGAAAGATTGCACGATCGTACTGGTCGAACGAAAAAAAATACGTTCCAACTCGAAATGTTCAACTAAAGTCTGATGAAAGATCCAAAATAACAATCTACGACCTTAACGAACTTGAGTTTACTATAAAGATGAGAGGTATATCAAAAGGCATTACCAATATAAACAGAACAAATTATTTAAAGGGGACACCAAACCCTTTTATCACCAAATAAATGTAGAAAATTCGACGGTAAAGGATCCACCAAGGTTATTCTGCGGACACAAAATTGGTCAAAAGTGACCAGGATATACTCCAAAACTTCTGAATAAATCAAGGTTCTCCTCTGCATCAGCATCTTACAGAAACACACAAATATATGAAGAGTCCTAACTGGCTGAACATACGTAATCTCCAAGGGAAAATACTAGATGTCCCAGAGATTGCCGATGATGTATAAAGTACTCTCGCCGAACAGGTTCAAGACGATGTAAACATAACTACTTGTCAGTAAAATTTTGATTTAAAGCTATTTGCTAAAGATGGAAATCAATTAGAGCACTGTACTGTGAAAATATTCAGCGATGATATTAGAATGAAGTTCGGAATGGATAAGTGCCGAACCATAATACTCAACGGAGGGAAGCTAGTGAAAAATGTCAACACGCAATTAGACGAAACATGAAACCGGGGGAAACAAACAAATACTTAGGAGTGGAAGAATGTGATGCATTTAAACACAAGAAAATTAAACAGTAGATCAAGAGTGAATGTATTCGAAAAAAGGAGACAAATAAGGCCAAAGCAAAATATCTAAGCGATGTAAGAAAAAAGCGACAAAATTAAACAACTGATTGAGAGAAAGAAAATTGAACTACTCTCGAATAAACCTTTACAAGGGCAATTATTCAGAAACCTAAGCAAACCTGAAGTCGACCGAGAAGCTACAATGACATGGCTACGAAGCTTGGAACTTGAGACAGATAGCTTAATTGTTGCAGCTCAATATCAGGTACTCAACAACTGGTACCATTAAGTTCCTAAAAAGCAGATGGATAGTATTTGTAGATTATAAAGCAAAGCTGAGGAAAGTATCAGTCATATTATCTAGGGATGCTGCCTGGTATTGACGGAATATACGACAAGCGCAATTAAGTTGCGAGTTACAAATAATAGAAAATTGTAAATATCTGGAAATATCAGTTGCAGGAAACTAGTTTCAGCGCGGACCAGAAAGAGATGTGTACACCACGATCACCTGGGATGTCCCTATTCAAACAGATCGAACAATACCAGTCAATAGACCAACATCATCATCTTTGATAAAAAATAAAAATCCTGTTTACTGGTTACACCGGATAATGCCAATATTGCCAAAAAGGAAGTAAAAAAACTGTGCAAATATAATTATTTGGAAATAGAGATCAGCAGAATGCGGCACATAAAGCAAAGGCAGTACCAATAGTTGTTAATGCCCCAACAGCCTCTAGAAAATATGGAGCAGACTGGTATCTTGACCTAATATTTGGACACCCCCGACCAGAACAAATACAAAAAATTGTACTGCTAGGCACCGATCATATTGTCATAAGTCATTGGTTAGACATCCTAAGCTTTTAGATCCCTGCTTTTAGGTAGAAAGCCGGATCTGTTTGTTTCCACCGACCTAATCCCAAAAAGATTTTATTCCCTTTGAGGAAGTCATCAATAAAAATGTTATAATAAGTATAATAAAATACTCGAATTAATTTAAAACAAATCGTAATTACAACGAAAACAAAACAAGATAAATTTACATCAAATAATAGTCACACTTGGTTTTAAAATATGCAGTAGTTTTTTTCGAAAACGTGGCATTGAAATTTGACGGAGTACGCGACGGCCAGATGACATACATTTTTCAGAGATAGTCTTAAAATTATCCGTGGAACTTATAACATTTAAAAAGTATTAGGATTAAACGTGATGAATTTTTAATTACAAAATTACAATTTATACGTTCAATACTATTTATTGAATTAATTAATTAATATCTCCTTTAATTAATATGAATAACGTATTATATGATACGTACGATAAATTTGATATAAAATTTAAGATATAATATATACTGAGTAGTAATTTATATGCTTTATATGTATTGCATTGTATTGTAATCGTGCAAAATCAATACCATTTGGCGAAACTACACGTTTTGCAACAAAAACAAATATATCTGTAATTATCTGATATGATAAATTGCTGGTGATAAATTCTAACAGATATAAAACTCCAATTTCCATTTATTTATCTATAACAAACCGTATTATCCAAAGTTGCTTGAGAACGGACATGTGAACATAACATAATATTGCAAAATATATTAAGGAGTTATGAACGCGCAAAGAATTTCGTAATTTTTATGTGGAAATCCATAGAAAAACTGTAATTTTCAAGCTTTTTGCTTTTTGCATTTTGCATTTATATTATTAATTATGTGATTTCTGTGGTTACTAATAAAATTACATTAAATTCAGGCACTTTACCTCCAAAATCACATACCCGTACATACAATATAATATACTTGTTACATAATTTGCTACACATTCGGTTCGGATTAAGATAATTTTATAAATTGTTTAAAAATAAGAATATTACATTTCTTATATTTTTAAAATATAATAAAATAAATATTTGTATAGATTATACACATTTTAATATCCCGCGAATATAATAAATATAAATCATTGGAAAAGTTATAATAATACTAGACAAAAAGCAATAATAAGTTAGTATCAATTAAACATACATATACTAAGCGCATTTTCCCCCTAATGTTCATTAGAATCCTGAATGAACGATCTCAATGCTGATTAGTGGAAAATACTTTACGTGTAGTAACAATTTTTTTTTCTGAGGGGTATATGAATGAAAACAAGGTTTCGACAAATATTTATAGCAACTACCAGAAAACGGATTCTAGCTTTTTGTTACATGATAATGTAGTAAGAGATGTAAATGCATCAATTGTGTTATTTAAATTATTTTTTCTCCGTTATGTGGGGGCATAATCAAATTGTGTGGACGAAAAAATGTCATAGCTGGACTGATTTAAAATTTTATTATCGACACTTTATTTTAAGGATGGAGAAACACACTGTTTTTGTTGGACAGACGTGGACAAATCTTGGGGAACGAATTACATTATAATTTTTCTAAAATACAAACTTCGAATTTGCAACACTAAACTTACTTCACAGCGTATGCTAGGAATTTCTTAAATCATTTGTTTATATGTTGCGAACAAACAAAATTATATCTTTATGTATATATGTTATTGTGTAATATTGCGGTTGGGAATTTGTAGGAGACACATAATTCCTCGACAATTGAATTTCCGCTTAAATAAAAACTAAAACAATTGCACGATTAGAAAACGTTACCCATACGTCTTGGCACAATGTGGATAGCTTAAGAGTTAGGGCAGTAAAATACTTTGAGTCCGCACAATGTGTATTTAAAGCATCTTTGTGAATAATCGAAATAAAAATAAAATGGCAATTAACGTTATAACATTAAAATGGGCCTCAAAAGCCGAACTAGAAGAAATGCGGGTATTTAATTGTAATTCGCCACTTACATCGTACAATAGATAGTTTTAAATGTAAACATTGAAACGACTCGCCTGATAAATTATACGGTATAACGAACGATATTTATGTTTATCTAGAATATACATTTATGCCCTTGAACATATTTTGATAAAAATTCAAAATTGTGTCTAACAATTATTAAACAAAGCGTATACAAGCCTACAAGTTGCCTTCTACACCTGTCGAACTTTAAAAATGTAAGATTTGTATTATTGTTTCAGGTACTACAAACAATTATATTCCTTTTAATTGTATTCACAATAATCCGGTAAAATTTAAATCCCTACATCGAGATGTTTTTATAAGAGGCCATGAAATTGTAGTAAATATTACCGACTATGAAAGGAATCACACCACTCATCTTATAAACCCAAATTTGTAAGATCCAAGTCAAATAAATTATATAAGGTGAACTAACATTCATTTGACTTTTTAGGTATACAATATCATTTAAGCATGCGGGATATACTTGGGAAATTAAGAAACGATATAAACATTTTTTGGAATTACATCAGGAATTGGCATTATTTAGAGCTTCTCTCAATATACCATTTCCTACAAAAACTCACAAAAAACGCCGAGAAAGCTTTAGAAATAATGTAGATATTGAGAGCGGTAAAAAGAAAAAGAAAGGCGTCTTACCAAGGTAATGTAGATATGTTAGTCTTTTTACTTCCATTTATGAGTAACTTTTATGTTGCATTATAAGTGTAATAACGATTTTTAAAATGTTGCATGTTATTATGTGTATGTTCTGATTAATTTTTAGATTTCCAAAGAAACCTGAAGTACTTGTTCCATATGAACAATTAAGTAGTCGCATTGTACAATTGGAAGAATATTTAACAAATTTATTAGCTATAAGTATTTATAGATATCACCCTTCTACAGTAAGTAACAATTATTTATTGCTCTGCTTATTTGCAGCTTATTAGTAAAATTAGCAAATTTTAAGCTTTTAATTTATAAAATTCGCATACATCTCACTAACTAAATTTCCCTATAAAAAAGTTGCATGCTGTAAAATTGCTTTGTTTAAAATACGTTCATAGCACTTCCTCGCAGTATGTTGAATTTATATTAAAAAAAGGAATTGGTCGCAGAGAAATAATTTCCATTATATTGTTTATTGAGACAAAATCTTAAGTGTATTTCTTATTTTGTGAACATAAGCGATCGAAAATAATTCTTATTGCTAATTATTTCTCCCTATTTTATTTCTTATTTTATGACGGATACTGTTAAATTACAGGAGATTAAAGTGGATTTACTTTAATCTTTTGTAATGTAACAGTTTTCAATTATTATACAAATCTTCAATTGTTCTAAATCAAATAAAATAATTTATTTCTTGTGGAATGGTTAATAATTGGGAATAACGATCAATATATCTATAGGGTTTATATTTGGGCTCCTCTTTTGCAAATCAATAACCGAAATACTAACTTCAATTAAATAATCCAGTACAAATTTGATAATGGGTTAGAAACTAAATTTCACCCCAAAACGTTGTTGATCCACCAAGTCTTCTAGCACCGAAATTACAATATTTGTCTAGCTTTGTTACGAGTCATTTTCGCTAGACTTGTCCTCGTCTACCAAAACTGTTCAAGATAGTTATGGTTTAATTTCTATGCACAGTTTGTTCTCGATTGTCTCTTACCTAATTGTAATGTTCACTTGAAATTCTGTCAATAGCTGACTTTCTACCGTACAACTGTACTGATCGTTTGAGTCGAAAATTATAACCGCTACGAATTTATTGTTCAACTTTCAACTGACGACAGACTTTAGAAACACATAGTTTGAAAAAACAAACTTTATCTCGGTCGCTAGTTTTACATGCTCTTTTTTCTTCTTGTAGTATAATATCCCGGCTAATTGAAATACTGTACTATGCGACTTCAACAGTTACATCACATATCGTGGAGAGCATCCATCGCCCTGCAATACAATTTACAATTCCAATTACTGTTAATAAATTAAAAGAAATCTCCTTCGCAGTGCTTGCACCAATCGGATGGATCTGCAAAACTTCATATTCGGATAAATATCTTGACCAATTTATTAGCAGAAACCGAAAACCGAATCGTTACCCGAACAAAAAAAATGAACCCACCATTTTCCTAAACCCGAACCTAGACTTGTATTTGTTGTTATCTACTTAGTTTTTTTGGAGTTTATTTCAAGACCTAGGCGCTTTTGGTTTATCATTAATAATAAGTCATTTGGGAATATTAAGTGGCTTTCGCCCTACTGCTCTGCTTGACTTGATTTTTCGTGCTTTAAGTTTCAAGGTCCTGTTGGAATGCTTATATTTCTACCATGTCGAAAAGGTGGCCTTCCAGAACCTACACTTCTGCATGCTTCTTATAGCTTTTATGGTCCTCTGAAATGTCCTAACGCAGTTATATTCTAGCTAGCAAACAGCATACATACATACTCGATGTCTGCTATTTCGTGCATTGGGATGGTCTTCGTTTTCCATTCCCAAGTTCGTTGGACCCGTGCATAGTTCCTCTTCTTTTTCCTGGAAGAACCTCCAAAGGGTCTCTTCTGCCAGGGTAATCCGTGCCATATTCTTGTTACGCCTACAGTAGCTTGTTCATCATTCTGGCGGTCACTGTCTTCGTTTAGTAGGTCCTTTGTAAATTTGAGGCGTCGACCTATTATAAAATCGTTAGAATGTCTCTGCCGTGACTTATCTATCTACCGGTTTTGGGACCTTTTTATCATCCATTTATAAGTATACTATTGTTGTTGCCGCTTGGGTGTCGGTACATATGGCAACTCGGGTGTTAGTTAGCCCCTTCAATGTCAAGGTGGCTACGGCTAACTCTCCGCCGTTTTTGTGAGTAGCCTGTTCAGGTCATCGATTAGAGACAGGTGCCGGATGAGAATGTCCGCTAAACTGGCAAACGACAACAACCTGCTCGCGGAACTTTCTCCAAGTGGCCCTATTATCGTTTCCGAGTTCTTTATTCTACTCGTTTAGTTTTACTTTGTAGGTCGTTCAGTCTTGATTGCTCTTGGCGTTGTTGAATGGCTTTCACGATTCCTTCCTCCGTTTTCAAAGTGGTCGTTCTACCAAGATGTGCGGCCCTTTTGAATGTGTGCCTGTGATGGGAACACGAAGCTTTATCTGACGATGTGGTAGTCATTAGTATCGCAGCCGACGGTAAGTTGGGGGTTTCTTCCTTCGCAATAGGCAACAATAAGTATCATTAGTGGCCACTTATCTTCACCTTTTTTTGTAGTGTTGGGATGTATTTATGCACGACCAGCGTTTCTCGCCGGGAGATGTATGATTCTACCTCCATTTCAGTACAGGTCATACCCACTAAACCCTTAACCCGTGGTCAGGACACTGCACTGATCCGCCTCAGAGGCACTTCTTTAGCATTGGGCCGTTGCCCGACGTCCGATGTTACATATGCCGGGCGGGTTGCCTGCATCGCGCCGATGACTGCTCTAGTAGAGCGAGCCACCGCGTCCCATTTTTCTCCAGCGTGTTTGGCACCAGACAGGCTGTCGTTACCCTCTTGCCAACCGCTTCTGCAAGCTCCTGCCTCTCCCTGGACCTCACGCAGGTCTATGCGTGTATGTTGCGTCATCGTCGGCTCCGCTCTCACAGTGCTGACACACCTCGCTGGTTGTCTTCCCGATTCGAACCAGGTACATCTGGAAGCACCCGTGTCCTGTAGTAGCTGGGTCTGTCCATTCCCGGACATTGGGGATAACCCGCCTCGTCCACTGCCCTCTGGCTCCTGCCACCTTCTCTGCCACTCTTCCGCGGTCGTCTCTCTGGTCTGCACCCTTGCGTACTTGGCCGCGGTTTCCCCTCGCCTCTCTGTTGCCTGTAGGTCAGCTGTTATGACCTAGGCAATAACATCGATCGCGTTCGCGGAAAACGTCGTGTACTAGCAACGAGTCCTTAGAGCAGCAGTGCGGAGGGCAGAGCGCAGTCTGCATGTTGCGTTGTGAGCTTGCCGTTCCTTTGGCCCAGCAGGGTGCCGCGTATAGCTGCTGCACACGAGATACTGTTGCCAGCAGTCCTCCCTGCGGCTGTCGTAGTTTAGTGGTATCCTTGCTATTGCGATTTCTGTCCTAGCTGTCTTCGGTGAGACCTGTAGAATTTGGGCCGTATGGTGGACGTTGACCTCCAGTAAGGCACCCAAGTAACTAGCTGTGCGTTTGACATATTGTTACGTGCGTTATCTATCCTATGGCGGCGATATCCAATCTATTTTCTCGCATCTATTCTGTTAGTTGCACATTCCGCTTCAGTGCCTCTATATCTGGCTCGCTTCCGACGACTACGAGATCCCTGGTGGGAGGTTCAATCTCATGCGCCGTCGTATACGATGTTCTAGAGCAGGGGTTCTATGACTGAACCCTGTGGGACTCCTCTCGTCCTATGGTGCCCATGTGTCTATGCCATTCCTGTGAGTGGCCCCTCATAAACGTCGGTGAGTTCCCGAAATTGCAAGGGAAGAGGTCTAGGGCGATTGCCAGCTCGCCTGTTCTTTTAATGGCGGTATCGCCACCCGACCCGCCAGTGAACCATTACGCATTGAGCGAGACATGGTTCAGCTCACTGATTATGATCCTCTCGGGATGCTGCCGTTGACAGAAGCTGGTCCTGCGCCAACCTACATGCACCAAAGTTGACTTGGTTTGGACCCTTATCGTGTCTTGGCCCTGTTGCGGCCGTTGTTGCCTTTCTTTCCTATCTCGGGCCATTTCCCTGTGCTGCGACTGGTAATCCGGGCCGGTTGATAGGAGCCGGTGCGGGTCGGGCACCTGTCGCTCGAGGCTCCGTTGCCTGGCGCTTGCGGGGAAGACAGTACGGCGCCTCTGCCTTACAGCCTGTCGAGTGTCGCAGGCAAAAGGCACTTCCGTCTTCTCCCCTGCAGTTGCTGGCGTTCTGCTCCAATACCCAGCACCTGTGGAGCCCTTTTGGTCTATCTATCCTATGGACGGCCCTACAGTATAGCTTTTGCTATCTCTGGGCCGTCTCTCTTCTGTTGATTGTGGACACGTGAGTGTTGCCGTACTGATATAGACGACCGTGCTCTTCTTCATCAGAGTTGATGTAGTTGTCCCCTCCAATTGCTTGGCCAGGACTTTCCGGGTGTGTTGTAGCGGTCCGCTCCTCTCTTTTATCTTCATTTGTATGTCTCCCTTTTCCCGGTTTACTTATTCTGGACACTTTGGCGCTTGTCCACTATGTCTACCTCTCTCACCTTTTTGAGGAGGTCAGCATAGGTCTCTCTAGCCTGCTCGTATGGGTAGTTCGTAAATGTCTTGTTGAGCATAGTTGCCATGGATTCAGGGTTCTCTTCCGGCGTTATGTCCTTCTCCTGCTGTCGCGCACCTAGGGTTCTCGATTTTTTCGCGACGGCGCCTCCCGATCAATGCCTCGAACTCGTCGGCCGTGCAACTATCTTCACGAGCCGAAGCACACTACCACACTCTTTTGTAAGAAAATCCGATGTGCATGTCCCTAGTATTAGTGTACAGGTAATTAATTTATTGTACATTATACATGTTCATTTATGTCTACCGTTTGCTCTGCGATGTAGAACTATAGCTGGTTGCGGGTTTGTAAGCAGGGTTCTTGTATCAAGGCCATATATACTTTACTTTTCCCATGTTGAAGAAAGGGGTCATATTGGAACATATTGCTGGCCTCCAAAGCTGCCTATCAACATATATCCATGCAGAAGATCCGTAATAGGCCCTTCTCCGCAGAGTACCATACCGTCCACGGGTAGGTCTTCAAATCATAATTGGCCATTTGCAGCATTTATATTCTTTTTGAAGACTCCAGTCTTTCTCCGTAATTGTTTGGTACGAATACGATACAAGCATAAAGCTTCGAAACGTCGAGCCAGTATTGGGACTTTGTCCTTTAACCATTCCGTGGATATTTGATTCGCACAGGTCGCGTTTAGATATCCTGGCATACCGCTACAATTGGCGAACCTTACCTGTGGTCCGTCCTCTGGTAGTTCTTCTTGTACATTGAGGATGGCTCTCTGGATGGCGCTAGTCTCTCCGGGTCCATGTGCACAGAGGGAATTGCGACTTGTATCACTCACCGCAACATTTGCTGCCTCTAGGGCCTATGTAAACATGGCCTTCTTTTTAACATGCTGTTTGGGGGTGGTGGTGGTTTCTCAACGTAGGCTCTTCTAGCGTGTAGCACGTAAGCCCTTTAGAAACGTTCTACCGTTGTTGCTCTGCTTTCTAACAGAGCTTTTGATGCACCTGCGAAAACGAGCAGCTTTATTATCCGACATCAAATCTTCCTCCTCTGTAGTCACTTGACTGATAGCACGTCGAGTTTTGAAGTGAGAAGGTTGCACATTATTTTTGAGAATAATTTCTAGATTTGTGGTATCAAACTCATTGATCTGCAGTTTTCCAACTTCTTGGTATCTCATCTTATTAATATTTGATATGTTTCAGCACTGTTTTAATTTCGTCCTTTATTATTGAAATAACGAAATAAATATTAATTCTATGAGGTATGTGTTGTTTCTTGTAACCGTTTTTTTTTTATAATTTTGTGTATATTTTGTCGTTTCCCTGGTTGTATTTAATTTGGAACGTATTATATTTCTCTGCTGTGTACTTTGCCGCTGTTATGTTTTTCCAGAACTTCTTCTGATGTCCTCTTTTGCCATACTCCTTGCAGTTATATTTGTTTCTCTGCATTCTACTGTCGCCCTCATATTGAACGTTATCTGGGGACTCAATATCATGTTAATCAGGTAGGTCAGGAATGTATTGAGAAGGATACTGGGTGTAACTGGAAGTAAGGATATGAGCTTGATTCTCCCAGTACATACGTTTGGAGAGGCTCGGTAGCTTACGCGGGACAGGTTCGTAAAGGCCTGTAGCTGCCTGTCCTCCACCAGGAATGGGTAACACACCCGGTACCCTATTTAGGAGGTTTTATTTCTTTAATTACATCGAAAATTGTTCCTTTCGAGTCAATCATTATAAACCTAACAGCTATTATTTGCCAGTCAACGTAAGCTGAATTACAAAAACTAACAAAATCGTATATTGACTTTATTTTGTCACGATTTGCATATACTTATCGTGTCTAAGAATTTATAAGCATTGCTTATACCGGGTCCATTTTCTCCAGATTCGGATTATACACACTACCTTTTATTAAAAACTAATAAACGATTCAGATCAAGTGCACTTTCTGCAAATAATATGGAGAAAACATATATTCTAAATAATTTAATGGTGAATATACTATATTTTCTAAAATAAATTTAAAAACGAATGTGATATGGATAACCTAGGTCCATAAGTATGCATACGCTCATTGTGTAGGATATAATAATTATAATTAACTGCTAACATTATTCATATTACTAACATTAACAGAGATTTCTGCTAACAAGTATCCATATTTCATGCTTATTAATTAAATTTCGCGAAATTGCTCCGTTCAGAATACACAAACATTGTTAATGATGATTAAAATGTACCATAATTTGAATCTGGGGTTAAAGTAGAAATCAAAATGTAAATACAATTAAGTAAGCAATTTTGACCGTTTACGGACTTAAGCTCATCTGACCAGTTCTCGGTTACCTCATACCTTTATGTAGTTTGCAATTATATTTTCTTTTTGATAAATTTAATTGTAGATAGAATTCATGGAAGTTTCTCATTTATCATTTATACGTGATCTTGGGATAAAAGGTAAGGAAGGTTTGGTAAAAAAACGTACAGGAAGTACTCAGTCTGGTCAAAGTGGATGCAATTGCTTCGGTTGTTTCGCAGGAGCTTGTTGTATTAGGTAATTATGATTTTTCTAATTTTATAATGTCAGCACTAACTTAACTTTATAATTTCTTTTCATTACACACAACTAATTACTAAATTAATTCATCATGTAATATTGATTTGGAAATTACGGCTAAACAACACATTTTCAGTAATGTGTATACATTTTTTTCGCACTTTTTAGGTATACATATATATTTGGAATAGGTACTCCGCGAATAATACTAGACTTATAGAACCGGCTCTAATCATTTTAATTTATCTCCAAAAATATGTATCACATTATGGGGTTAACATTTATTAGTTATTATAACTGTTCCGTGTATGACATAATACTTATTTTACTTACATTATTGCAGATGTAAACATTTATGTTCAGATGTATTATGGGCCACATGGCGCTCTCGATGGTTCTTTATAAAAGATACGTGTTTTGGCTACATTGATCCTAAATGTGGTACAATTAACTGTGTTGTCTTATTTGATGAGGGCTTTGAAGTTGCTTCGGGAATGTATAATACTGGTCTGCAAAGAGGGTTTCAAGTACAAACAAGAAGTAGACAAATAGTATTAAAGTGCAGTACAAGAAGTCAAAGAAAACATTGGATGGATTCTCTTAAGGACGTGGCAGGGACATTTGGTAAATAATTTTACTAATTCATAATATCATTATAATATCATTGAATTAGAACCAACTACTTGCAAGATTATAAATAATTACTGAAAAAATAATAATCTTATAGTAATGCCCTTTTAAATAAATTTATTTATATTTATTTTTTAGCAAAAGATTTTACTCAATCAAATCTACACCATTCATTCGCTCCTGTTAGATACAACATAGAAGCATCTTGGTTTGTTGATGGATCAGACTACATGTCTACAGTTGCTGATGCTTTAGAACATGCACAGGAAGAAATATTTATAGCTGACTGGTGGCTTAGTCCAGAAATATTTCTTAAAAGACCAGCAATTGAGGGGGACTATTGGCGCCTTGACAAATTATTACAACGTAAAGCGGTATGAATAACATATGTAATTTAACATTCCACTACAATTACCTTACAGAGTTCTGGCGTCCGTATTTTTATACTCCTTTACAAAGAATTCGAAATGGCGCTTGGTTTAAATAGCTATTACACCAAACAGAAATTAAGCGAACAGCATGAAAACATAAAGGTTTTACGGCATCCGGATCACGCAAAAGTGGGTGTTTTTCTTTGGGCACATCATGAGAAAATTGTAGTTGTTGATCAAACTTATGCTTTTGTAGGAGGTATAGATTTATGTTATGGTAGATGGGATAACTGCGAGCATAGGTACATTGGTATATTTATATGGTATAGATCTTACATTTTTAATACCCATAATAAAGACTTACAGATCAGGGAAGTGCCACACCACAGGCAATAGATATATCTAATTTAAAAAAGAAAACTTCAAGTATCCATGGTGGTGAATTTTATCCATTGCCTAAACCACACTATATACAAACGCCAGAGGTTGTAATAGAAGAAAAATCGGATACAGCATCAACATCTTCGGGTGGTTCATTGCCGCAATTACAGCCTGGTGATGAATTACTTATGCCGAACCGAAGTAGAGCTGGAATTCCGCTTAATACACCAGAGATGGAAAGACGAAATCCATTAACTAACCTTACTAGAAACGTGAAAAATAAAAGCAAAGAACTTCTAAATATGGTGTATACGCCAGGAGATACTCCAACTTTACACGATGAGCATACTCGGCCAAAAAGAGAAGAATCAATTAAGGAGGAGGAATTGAATGGTTCTGCCAAATATTGGATAGGAAAGGATTATTGCAATTTTATTGTAAAGGATTTTATTAATTTAGATGTACCTTTTGATGATTTCATAGACCGGTATATGCACTTATATTAATTTTTGCTCTATTATAAATTAACGTTATTCCATTTTTAGTACTACGACACCACGAATGCCTTGGCATGATATAGGTATGTTTGTTAAAGGACCCGCTGCCCGGGACGTAGCTAGACATTTCATACAAAGATGGAACGCAACAAAATTAGAGAAATGCAGATTAAATAATCATTATCCGTACTTACTTCCTAAAACATATCAAAAAATGGAAGATAGAATTAAATTAAATATGTTAAATAACCACAAAGTGACATGTCAGGTAAGTATTTGAATTTATTCTAAAGTCTTTATTATTTTTTGTATTTAACTTCAGGTTTTAAGAAGTGCAAGCACGTGGTCTTGCGGATTTTTAGAGGCCGATACAGTGGAGCAAAGCATTCACGAGAGTTACATTGATGTAATAAATAGATCTCAGCATTATATTTATATCGAGAACCAATTTTTTATTTCACTACCCCAGGATAATAGTTCAACGAAAAATTTGATAGCTGAAGCCCTATTCAAGAGAATACTTCGAGCGCATAAGTATGTAAGATTTTTATATTATTCTTTGTCGGTGAAAACTAATGAAGATTCTTTAATTATTCGATCGTTATAAGACCATGGACTGCCTAAAGCGATTTAATTACTTTAAGCAGTCCATGGTCACATAGCGATCGTTCTTGCGAATAGTTCCAGTGGTCCGCCGTAGTTTTAAGTCCGGCTTTCAACGCAATTTTTATATCGGGATACCATATTACAAAATGAGTATTATTACTGCATAAGGCATACGCAGCATTTAATTTTATCTAAATAACGCCATAGATGTTTCATTGGGTAAAACAAATCAACTAACTTTACTGAGAGCATTACAACATAGGAACCATAGTAATTATACAAACAGTTCCGCAGTAAAGCTTTAGACACCCACTAATAACCTACATAGTTTGCTAGTTCTACTGTACATACCACTATTTGGTACATGTTGTAATTATCGTTTGTAAATATGGACTGACCATCTAAATATTTTCTAATCCAGTATGCGTTGGTATGATTCGATTTATAAATCCTTCGCCTGCTTAAACTTTTATTTGAATCCTTATATCCCACAATATTATCTCAATTAAGCTCTGCTACGCCTTATTTCATTATTTATGAAAATACTGACAGGCCCTGATCTTGCCTATACGGTCCAGGTAGGACTGGAAGACGCCGTGCCCAGTTAGCACCTGGGTCAACGAGTGGTCTACCTGCCCGTGCACTTGTCCATTAGTGGCCCCAGCTGGACGAAGATCTGCCTGGCCCATGTCCCATCCTCTCTGCCACACTGGCATGGTACGTGTTCTGATTTTCAGGCCGGTGCTGCGTACAATAGTTGAGCGCGCGACACCGTTGCCAATAGTCTTCTCTTTGCTTTAGCCGGGCCCCCGATATTGGGTAGCAGTCGCGACAGTTATTGCCAGTACTTGGGCCGTGTGACTTATGTTGGCTTCAAGTATGGTGCCCAGAAACTTTATTTTCCTTGTAATCTTCTGTCTAGTCCCTAGCAGTAGTCTTGTATTGACACCCGCAGCTCTGGTGCCCGCCCTTTTGGTGGACAGCTGGGCTATTTCCGTCTTGGCTGCTGAGACAGTGAGTAATTCCATCCGATTGGCCACCTTCTGGACCGCCCGTCTGAGTTTTGTCTCCTTGAGTTTTTTCCTGAACAATAGCCAGATCATCCGCGAAATTCGGATCGAAATCAAGTCTGGAGTTTAAGTCGCAGCACGTCGTCAAACACGACACTCCATAAGAACCGCCCCTCCCCTAATTTTTTTACTCCGCGCCTTTTTCGTTGATAATTTCCCGGTCGATTAAATAGGCCCTTACGGGGTTTTGTACGGGCTCTGGTATTCTCTTCCGATTCAGTGACGCTGGGGGTTACCGCCAGCAGTGTATTCAAGGCATTGGTCATCATGCCTCCTCCATGTCTCGGTGGTTGCATTGTTTTTTATTATATAGCCCTCCGGTTGACTTGAGGGTCTCCGTGATCCGATCCGCGATAAGGCGTTATATCACATATCCCGGCTCATTTAATGGCTACCCTGCTTGGATTTCAGTACTAAGCGGGCCTTCACCGGGCGGGGAAAGTGCCCTCTTCCTGGCATTTGTTATCTATGCCTGTTATGCTTTTAACTATCGCTGGTCTCAATTTACTAGGATTTCATAGGGAATTCAATCGGGGCCTGGGGACCTTTGCGTTGAGTAGCTTTGTAATTACTGCATTCACCTTCTTGCCAGATTACGGCCGTTTATTCTTCTTCGGTTGGGTCGCCGTCCAACATTGAAGACCCGATTCTTTCCTTCGGCGACCTTTTGGTACCACCATTAGACCCGCCTCCTCCGGTCGCTGTCGGCGCCTTATGTTGGCATCGCACGCTTTCTTCACCCTACTACGGGCGTCTTGCACTGTCCCAGGCCGGCCCGAATCTTGGGGCCTCGTCCCGCTAGTTACGTTACTGCCTGCGTGCAGTTACGGGCCGGACTGGGTGTGCCCAGCCTGATAGGTTCCGTGCATTCCGGCGTCGCCACCTTTATCGCCTCCTCTACCTCCTCCCTGGACATCAGGAAATCGAGGCCACGTATGTGGAGGGTGACCCTTGACCGCCTGACCCTAGCCTGAGCTTGCTTCTGATTTCAACGCATAGTGCATCTACTCTCTCTCTCCGTTTCCTTTCACTCTGATTCGCAGGTGTCTGTTTTCAGAGTTGTCTGAACGTCTGCCCCTCTTTCCTTGCTCTGCTTTTTGGTTGGGGTTTCCTTCCGCTGATCGGCTTGTGCCTCCGCGCCATTTTCCCTCAAAGGCACCAGGATATCGGATCCTAGAAACTGGTGTTCTAGTATTTTTCGTATTCAGATCGGATGTATCCATATCTGATTTTCCGCAACTTTTCTAAGTCGACCTTAGCGCCGGTGGAGAGATCTCCTGTGGTGTCACACATGATATAAAAAAATATTATCCACGACATCCTGTTGGGCGGCCCTGGACAGTTTTGAACCTCGATAGAGGTGACAATAGTGGCTATCTCTCCATCTGGGATGTCTCGGCCAGCGAGTTCCTGAATATCCCTCCCGTTTTTTCCTTCTATAGATGATGATAGGCAACGGTCTCACCTTCGTCCCCTTCAAGAGTTTCATTTTCTCCTCCGCCATTATTTTTGCGGCCGTTGAAGGCATCCCACCTTGCGTGCTACTGGTGGGTCGTCCGGCGTTAAGGTGGCTTTTCTTTTTAGGGTTTCCTCCTCCGGTTCTAGTGACTTTGCCTGCTCCATGAATTCTTCAATCATGCGACTATTTTTCCGTTCTGGACAAACTACGGCGGTTTGCTCTTTCCTGCGAAGGGGATTAACTGCCCGTCCTCCGGTTCTAGTTCTCCGTTTTGTGTTTGGTGGTCGATTGATCACGGTTTGGAGGCACTCACTCCGATCGCCAGTGCAGAGACCACCGCCCGGGCTAGACCAGGTGCTAACCAAAATTTATTTCTATTGAAGAAGAAAAGTGGGGTTACCCTTACCTCTCGGTACCTAATAGCGTCGGGGTCAGAAAAAAGCCAGAGTGGCTGAAGAATTGGCCAAAAGAGACCGATAGTTGACCCTAGGAGGCTCAGTCACACAAATAGATGTGATGCGCGCCAGAACATCTTAGCAATGCGACTCCATTCTGGTCCTTACTATGTCCTAACTTCATAGTAGGGCGTTTTGCGGATGTCGTCTCATGGGATCCCCACACTACAGCAAGGTTCCTTCGTGGGGGCCAATAGATCTATCTAGAAGATTTACATTACACACTTTTACTTTTGTTTACGTTTCACTTTGGTCCACATTTTTTTTGCACAAATAATTATAGTGTCACAATATTGAATGGGCATGGTTTCATTGATTTTCTTGTAGGCCATTAATAAACACTAAAACTTGAGTCCCGACGGCAAAACACGAAATGAAATGACTGTATCGTTTGGGCAAAATTGTATTGTATTTATAGGATGGTAAAATCAAAGGTAGTGTACTAAATCAAAAATAGGAAAAAAGATTCCTTACCAAAACAAATAAGAAGTACTAAAACAATTAACAAGAACGAAGAGTATAGCAGAAAAATCTAGGAAATTCAGACAAAATGAACATAGAAGAGACACAATCCTGAAGGCGGTAGAAACAGCAAAACAGAAGCACAGTACGAAAGTGAAGAAGTAGAAGGAAACATTTCCGCAAATACACGGAAACATATAAACCAAAGGTGGTTAGTGACTCAACCAAACAATTATTAAATAAATACCAACTAAGGCCTCTGAATAGACAAGTCAAATGCAGTGACGAGACCGGAAATCACTAATCTCTAAAACGAATATGGTAAACGTTTTACCAAGAACAGATCTTAGAAGCTGTGAAATTCTTCAATATATCTATCACAAGTAAACGAACAGCGAGGCTAGACTCCTCCATGTTCTGATCCAAGGACCTGAGGATATGCCTGAGGTAAACAGTGAAGAAATTGTAAAGTCAGAAAGTAAAAATAGCAGGGTTCCGGCCGAAGACGACGTTGTTTTTAAGTCGATTAAAGAAAGCGAAATAATTAGTGTCCACAGAAATAATACCACCTAAAGCATGGGATAATTGTTATTATACATTAACCTTGTCGCCCTAAAAATCTACAGACCAAATAAGCGTTCTCTCACATCTCTGCAAACGATTCACCGACGTTTTAACTAGACGACTCACAACCAAACTTGACTTTTAGCAGTCCATAGAACACGCAACTAACCGAGCGGGATATGGGACAAATGATCCCCTCCAAGCCATAAAGACCATAATCGTTGTTTGAAGTATTTATAAATACTTCAATCAACGCCATGATCGAAAAATGTATTGAGTATAACAAGCCATATATTGTTAAATCAAATATGCCCATTTGCCTCAAGGGTGTATTAACAATGCCTCCTACCGGTCCTGACCTATGCAGCAGAGACACTAACCCTAACACAAAAATCCATCCAAACGAGTAAGCATAGGAACAGTGTATATTGGATATCACACTGCGAAACAGAGTTTAAAACGAACATATCTAAGAATGGAACTGGCCCACGGCGTTAGAATGCCATGTGATAAGTTGACTAAAAGCATCTTGGAATAGCGATCCAAACAAGATGCGTTAAGAAACAAAGGACGCCCTCCAACCCGATGGACGTATGGATATAAAACATATCACAAAAAAATGGATTCAAGCAGCCCAAGACCGAAGCAAATGGACTTTTTTAAGAGAGGCCCATGTCCTGTGGGCTGTTGATGTTATCCGCCAAAAAGTTACGGAAATCGAAAATTGCTTTATAAAAGAATTAATATATCTAAATATCTAATGGTAATAACATAACTAAATTATGGAAATACCTCAATCATCTGTTTAATATCACCACCCACATGCCCGATACCTTTATAAAATATCCAATATTAAATAATATAAAAAAATAAGACGGCTGTAAAATATAATATTCTTTTTCCAATATTTCAAATGTGGTCACTTATTCACCGCTCCAACTTCCTCCTCTAGACAACTTTGTATATCATGGGATACCGGGGAAAATTTCTTAGGGAATCTACACCCCTGATGTAGACCAACCATTGGAAACCACTATCGAATAATAGCCAAATTGTATTGCATATCTAAACTGTTTTCTCCTTGAACTTGACCGGACACCTCAGCTTCATCGGGTTTCCCTAAACTTAGGGCCATATTATGCTTGAACAGGGGGCCCACTACTAAGCCACCTATAACCTACTCATTGGGGATAGCGGTTTTCTTCATCCAGTTCAAAGTGAATGATGTCTCATCTTCTTCATGTTTGAGGGAGCGCATTCAATAATTTTGTAGTTATATGTTGGAGATTTTTCATAAAAAATATGATGATACTGAGAATTTTATTTCGACCCCTGGTTAGGTAGTTATGTATCACAATTTATTGCTAGAATGGTCTATGAATTGTACAAGATTTCGTTGGTTTTGGATTATTATTTTAATTATTCATCTATTTTCTCATCTCTGACGTGTGAAGTGTTTTTATACTACCTTGCCTTGTCCCCAAAAGATTATTATATATATATATATATATATATATATACACTAAGCAGATCTGTGGAATCTACTCGTGATTATAATGATGATAATAGATTAAAATAGCGATTGATGAATATACTATTTTAGGGATAATGCCACTTTCCGCGTGTATGTTGTGATGCCTTTGCTGCCTGGATTTGAAGGAGAAGTAGGTGGTCCTTCGGGAACCTCACTACACGCTATAACACACTGGAACTATGCTTCTATATCCAGGTAAAAACACTATATTTTTACTTTCCGAATACAGCCGTGCTCTATAAGGGAGGTATTGTTATAGCAAAAAAATCGAACTCTAATTTTGAATTTTTCTTTGCATCTTATCTTCTCATATAGTCGAAATAGACTTTTTCAAAATGCTGGTGGGTGCGTATGTGTCCCTGCACATTATAGATAAATAACATGTATACAATTTAATTCCTCACTTCATTGGAATCTTATTTGCGAGAAAATAAATTGGGAACATTTTAATTTTTTTTTGCGAATAATTTTGTATGTGTTTAGTTGTGCGAAATTCCAATTCCAATTATAATGGATATATAACCATTATCATTGGAAAATTCGAGTATTAGTAGTATTATTTTCGAAAAATGGATAATTAAAAAAATAATATTTTTGAAATTTAAAACACTGAGTTTCTGAGTTGTCCAGTAATGGTCGGTAAATTTAATTACGTAAATTTGATTTGATTCGTTTTGATTTGAATCGATTCGTTTCAATTCGGTTTGACTCGGTTTAATTCGGTTCGGTTATTATGTCATATCACTCTCATATGCATCTCGTTTAGCCTAGTTTTACATATTTTTTTCTTAATTTGTCTTATTTTGCTTTATTTTGCCTTCATTTACCTCATTTCGTATAATTTTGTCTTAATTCTATAATATTCTGTTCACAGACAGACAGACGGACACACGCACACTCATTTTCCAACAAAAGTCTATTTCGACTATATTAGTCATGCATTTCGATTTTTTTCCCGATAACAATGCTTATACAGCAGTGCTCTATTCATTGATTTATTTTCATTTTCACGACGTTTACGAAGTTTTGTACATTCTTATTTGTTATTTCTAGTATTTTATTAAAAATAATCTGCAATAGATCTTTCTAAAATATACATTTGATTCAGGCCTTTTTTTTGTAAAAAAAATAAATAATTTAGAATTAAAAGTTAGCAATTTATACAGATTTGCGGGAAAATATCATATAAAATAGATATTGAAAAACAATTAGTTCTTAAAAACGGGTTCAATTCCTTGAAACAAATATTCTATTTTAATTATTATGATATGTATGATAATGAAAAGTAATATGCACTGGAAACATTAGATTTTCTTGTTAATTCAACGAAGACAACGTACAAAAATCGGCAATAATACATATGTGGCGGTAAGGTAAATGCAAATAACTTTGCCATCCCACTTCAAGTGATATAGACTAGTGAATGCCCTTATCCAATATCGATATATTAATATCATTATCTAATCTGTTAACATATTTTAGGAGCAAAGATGCGCTGTTAAATAGGCTAAAAAGAGAAGGCATCGAAGATCCCACACAGTACATATCATTTTATGGATTACGCAATCATTCTACGTTGCAAGGAGAACCAATCACTGAATTAATATATGTGCACTCAAAGCTGATGATTGTCGATGATAAAATTGTTATTTGTGGTTCAGCTAATATCAACGATAGATCTCTTATTGGAAAACGCGATTCTGAGATAGCTGTTTTGCTAGAAGTAATTATAATTATGTTGTTGCAGTTTCTTTAATTATTAAGAATTACATCATATTGCAGGATGAAGAATTTGAAAATGGTATCATGGACGGCCAGTCTTTCCCATCAGGCAAATTTGCGGGAACTTTGCGGCACAACTTATTTAAAGAACACTTGGGTCTACTAGGGAGAGAGCATGAAATGATCAATATGGATGTGACGGATCCTGTCTCCGACCATTTCTATTGGGATGTTTGGGTTGCCACAGCACGATTGAATACTGAATTTTATGATAAAGTATTTCATTGTGTTCCCACGGATGCTGTAGAAACATTTGCCTATTTGAAGGATTATTTGAGCCAAAAACCGCTGTATATGACGGAGCTGTCACAGGCACAAAAGATGTTGAGTGATATACAGGTATTTATATCAATTTAATTAGTTTGATTTCATAAAGGTCATCAAAATCGACCCATATGAAGGTATAACAGGTTTTGTGGGTGTAACCCTCGTTGTTAGTGCTAGGTAGTCTTAAGCACTATCGATCAAAATTATAGAAATTATTGATAGTCGGGAAACTATCGGACTAGTAGAAACACTATCGCAAGAAAATCTAAAGACTTATTTGAAAAAAGTCGCAACCGACCAACTAACTATGAAGAATTTTTTTGGGAATGGTACCGACTATACTCAATCTGAGAAAGATACTACATTTCTAGCACATTGGTATATTTTGTGTCAATATTTACTTAAATTGATACATTATTGAATCGAATTCTTTCACTGCACGTGCTTGAATTCGCATAACTTAAGGTGAGGACCAACATATAATATAAACAAGCATATTCGTCGCGTCGAGTTTATGAAAACAAAAATACGGTATTAATTAATAAATAATTCTGAAATCTCAGGATTACACTAGATAAACAGCCGGTCTCTTAAAGCAGCAGACCCGTGTTCAAATCGCGAGAGCGCGCTTGTATTTATCCTTGTGTAAATTTATGCGCTCTACGTAGCGGAGCGCCTGGTCCATCTAAGACGCTAGTGTCATTGCGGCAGATAAGGATAAACATACTTGTGGAGGGTTGCGACAGTAACATGAATGCGACCTACAGATGACTTCCGGAGAACTTCAACCGGTGGAATTGCACTACATAAATACCACTAAACGGGCAAGGCACATAGAGAAGTAGAGACAGATTAACGACGTTCAACGGTAGTTTTTGCAATTTTAGTTCCATATAATTGCTATTTAAGTATTATACTCGCTCAAGACGTCTAACGCCCATGTAAAATTGCGACCGCGCTCGGGACACCAGTGTAGCAGTTTCAACACTGCAGTTATGTTCCACGCTTTGTCCAATAAGACTATTCATCTAGGGAAGATGTTTCTACTATTTGGCCTATCACCTACCAAAGCAAAGCCATTTGCTTCATAGAGTTTACTAAAGCGTTTGATACGATGAACAAGACAAACTTAATTAATCTACTACGAGTAATCGCATTATATTAAAATTTATTTATTGGATTCGTCGATAGTAATATCGTTTTACATATGGAAAATTCGCGAACAAAGGCTGAAATTAAAATATTTTTTATCGCCTGCGGTAATGCACTATCGTCCTATAAGAGTTGCCTTCATTTATTATTCCGGAGCTGTCACGGACTCATGGCTCTGTGTTCGTTTATTCATGTGAGACGCTCCTGGAACAATGTTATCTCGTCCCTTGACGCGAATGCACCTACTAATACGCAATTGCCGTACGCTGTCGTAAAGAATTGACAATTAGTAAATAAGAGGTAGTAAATCCGCTCGTTATGTTCATGCTTCTGGCTTACTTACTGTAGATACGTAACAAAATAATAAATTCATTTCATCTTTAATCGGAGATTTTTGGAAAAGATACCGTCCAGCCTCGTAAGTTTAACATTTCGCCACCGAAACTGGAGGTGAAAATTCGAAGACAAAGAATATATTCTCGATGATATATTTCTTATTTAAATAAAAAGCCTTTTTTAGTTTTCACTTGTGACACTAAAATTATAAAATGGTGCGACTGTTTGACTATCTCATCGTTTGTCATACATAATACAATTGCAGCTGGAATTACAAGCATTACTCGGATGTTTTTACCCGCTGGGAAATATCACGATAATAAATATATTAATAATTTTAAATAGTTAAAATATACAGTAGATTCATAATAGCATGTGTTGCTATTGTACATTACTTTATAATATATTAATTAAAAGATATCGATTTTATTTATTTATTCTTGCTAAGAAGAGGTATTTTGACGAAACTGGAATAAAAAAGTGTACATTACTTGATCATTCGTCTCACAATATTTAAGAAATCTAATGTTTTCCAGATTTTAAATTTCCCATAATTATTTTTTTTAACAATTATTCCCGATATTTTTAACAAAAAGATGCAATTTAATTGAATCGAATGTATATATTTTTTAAATCGACAATTGAAAGTATGTATTATGTATAACAGGGATACATTTTTCTCTCTTTATAACAAAATACTTGAAATAGTAACAATTCCTTACAAAATTTCGTGAATATCGGTGCGGAATTGATTTTACGCAAATCCAATTTATTCGTGAATAAGTACTATGCAGTGGCTAGATGTTTTTCATAAATTATACATATATATATATATATATATATATATATATATATATATATATATATATATATATATATATTATCCTTTGCCTTCTACCTTACGGTGTAGGCTTTACTGTAACACTTAGATTACATTTAAGCAACGTTTTATGTATATACGAATTCTTTCCACTCTCTTCTATTCCACGCCATTTCTCTTGCTTGCATCACTCTCTTTCCTTGGTTTTTGAGTATTTCTTCTATTATGTTGTCCTACTCTTTTGCGGGTCTGCCTCTTCCTCTTTTGTCTCCTAGTCTTGCTTCCCATACTTGTTTTGTTTGACTCGAGTTCCTAGTTAGATGACCAGTTGAGTTGTTTCTTTTCTATAAATTTGTCTATTGCTTCAATTTCCATTTCTTATCTGATGTCGTTATTTCTTATTCTGTCTTTTCTCGTGACTTGTTTTACTCTTCGTAGGTATTTCATTTCCATTGTCTGTATTCTACTTTTATCTCTCTTTGCTAGCTTCCACGTCTCGCTCCCATATGTCAAGATCGGTCTTATATGCTTATGTAGATATTCTTTTTTGTCTTTCTGCTGATCTTTTTATTGTTAATAAGTATGTTATTCAGTGAGTAGTATGTTTTTATTGTGTTGTTTATTCTGTTGCTTAATTATACTTCCATTTTTCCATCTTCTGTAAGCACTACTCCTAAGTATTTAAATTTCTCTACTTTTCTTTCAGGTGTTCGATCTTTATATTTATTCGTTCTTTCAGTTTTCCTATTATCATTACTTTTTTTTAATATCCTATCTTTGCTTTTCTGATTTCTGTTTTCATACTCTTCATTATTGCGTTCATGTTTATATTGAAACATGTAGAACTGAGTCCTCCTCCTTGTCTTAGTCCATTGTTTCTCTTAAATGTTCTTGAGATCTGACCCTTGTATATTATTGCATTGCTGTTGGTGTTGTATATGTTCTGTATTAATTTGACTATCTTGTTTTCTATACCTCTTTCCTTAAGAATTGTCCATAGATTATTTCCTGGGATCATGTTGAACGCTTTTTCTAGGTCTATGAATCCTAAATATGTGTTTTTATTATTTTTAGTTCTTTTTTCTGTGAGTTGTTTTATTGTGAAGATGTTGCCTGTGTGGATCTTCCTTTCCTAAAACTGCATTGCGTTTCCTCTAGCGTCTGTTCTAGTATTGTTGTTATTCTCTTGTTTATTGTATTTACTAATATTTTCAACCCTATATTTATCAGTGTTATGCCTCTATAGTTTGAGAATTTCGTCTTATCCTCTTTCTTGTGTATCGGTGCGATGAATGCTATTTGCCAGTCTTTTGGTATGATATTTGTCTTCCATATGTTGTTCAGTAGGTTTTCTTTACCTACCGGTCCCAGATGCTAGATCATTTCAACTGTAATCTGGTCTTATCCTGGTGCTTTTCCTAGTTATAATTCCCTTATTATTTCTAGTAGTTATTGTTCCATAATACTCTCTGTATCTGCTTCTGTGTTGTTCTAGTCTCAGATTCTTGTCGTTTGTGGTTTTTTTCCTGAAGGGTCTGGTCCCGCTGTGGCTATTCCTATTCCTCATTCATGAGCTCTGTGCCTTCAATGAAGTCCAAAAGTCTCGTGAATGGGCGAGCTTGGATCTCTTTTTGGCTCATTCGCATTGAACCAAAGAGCTTTTTCCTGCCTGATGTGAATGCTTCGCAGCTAGTTATTACATGCAGTGGGGTTTCTTCTTCTTCCCCACAGCCTCTGCAAGTTGGTGATTTGTCTATCCCATTATGTGCAGGTGTTTATTCAATGTGCAGTGTCCCGTTAGGAGTCCCACGACATTTCTTAATTGGTTCCTATTTAGTTTTAGGATTTCTTCCTACTGGGAGCCTTAATAAACCTCTTCGAGTGTTTCATTCCAGTTTGGGCTTCCCAGTATCGGCTGTGGCGGTTTCTTTGATGCTTTCTCAAGCTATTCCTTGCGGTTCTATATGGTATCCCGCAGGTTGGTTCGGGGCCAATGAATTTTAATTCGCTAGCCTCTTTGCCAATTTGTCCGCTTTTTCGTTGCCTTTGATTCCCTGTCCCGGTGCCCACACAAGTGTTACTTTGTTTCGGGCTCCCAGTATCATCAGGTCTTCAATGCATTCTATGACAACTCTGGAGTTATTCACGCTGGAGTCAAGAGCTCTCAGCACTGCTTGGAACACGGAGGTATGCTCGCCAAGCTGGTGTCTTGTGCCTCCTGCTGAGTTGTTCTCATACACTCCTATTCCTGTTCCTTTGTTGGATTTAGATCCATCGGTAAACCAGATTGATCCTTTGAGTTTTTGCATATAGCCAGTCTTTTTTCCCATTCTGCCCTATCTGGTATTACTACCTTGTAAGGTTTCGTCATGTGAAATGTATACATTGTTAGAATGTACTCTTCGGTTTTCCCTAACGCTAGATGGGTGTGGTCTATGGATGAGTCGTATGACTTCCCCATGGCGTTAGTACTGTAGATTGCTATCTTGGCCTCTGTCTCCACTTTGATGTGAAGTGGAGGCAGGTCCTTATATTGGACGTCCATTGCAGCGGTGGGGGTTGTTGTCATTGCCCCTGTTATTCCTAGACAGGCCATTCTTTGCACTTTGCCTAGTATTTTCCTGCTTACCCCGTCTGAGGCTTTATGCCACCAGATTGTTGGTGCGTAAGTCATAATGGGGCATATAACCCGAGTATAGAGCCAATACACCATTTTTGGTGTTAGTCCCCTGTTTTCTTCGAACATTCGCCGGCATGCCTAGAAAGCTTTCACGGCTTTGTTCGTAATCTTTGTCAAATGTGGTCAGTTTAGAGTCTAGAGTTACACCCAGATATTTAACTTGCCCCTCCATTTATATTTCTTCTGCCGAACAGCGTCGGTATTTTTATCTTATTTAAATTCCTTCTACGTGTAAATGGTACTAACGAGGTTTTTTCGGGATTAACCGTGAGGCCCTCTGTTGCACACCACCGTTCCACGTGTTTGAGTGCACCTTGCAGAAGTTCTGATGTGATGCCGTCAAATTTGCCGACCGATTGCTACGTCGTCGGCGTAGCCTTGTACGTAGCATCCTTTCTGGTCCAGTTGGTCTAACAGATCGTCTATGACTAGGCACCACAGAAGAGGGGACAGTACGTCGCTTTGCGGGCAGCCCCTGCCGACCGATACTTCCATGGTCATTCCATTTAGTGAAGTTTTTATTGTCCGTCCACTTAGCATTTGGCCGATCCAGCCAACTACGGTTGGCTGTATGCCTCTTGCTTGTGTGGCTCTAGTAATGGATTCAAATGAGGTATTGTCAAAGGTGCTCTCTATATCCAGAAATATTGCAAGAGCTGTCTGCTTGTTCTTGATTGCTTTTTCAGCTCTTGTGGTTATTTCGTGCATTGCGGTTTCGCACGACTTTCCTGATTGATAGGCATACTGGTGTCTGTGCAGTGGCTTTAGTACCATTGCTCCGTCCCTGATGTGTCTATCAATCAGTTTTTCAATTGTTTTCAGTAGGAACGAGGTCAGACTTATGGGCCTGTAGGACTTTGCCAGTTGGTATGTTTCTCGTCCTGGTTTTGGTATAAATACCACCCTAACTTTTGCCCACTTATTCGGTATGTGCCCTAGGGCTATACTCGCCCGCATAATGGTACACAGTACTGATTTTAATTCCTCCATTCCATTTTGGAGTAGTGCTGGGAAGATGTCTTCCCCAGCAGCTTTGAATGGCTCGAATGTGTTGATTACCCATGCGAGTTTTGTTTGCGAGACTATGTTATTTGCTAGTATCCAGCTATTTTTCGTTCCCAGTTTGAATGGGTTGTTGATAGCCAGATTCTCGTGTTCGGTATCAATAACCGCAGAACCCGGGAAATGCGTTTGAAGTAAGAGTTTCAGCGATTCCCCTTCGGTTTCTGTGTATGTTCCGTCATTTTTCCGCAATGATCCACCTTTATTGTTGTTACCTTTTGCGAGAGCCTTCTGAAGTTTTGCACAGTCGGGTGATTACTCAACCCCCTGGCAGTACTCCCTCCATGTTGCTCTTTTAGACTTCCTTAGTTTGATATTGTATTCCATCAGCGTTTCTTTATAAGTTCCCCAGTCGCCAGTTCTTTTAGCCTGGTTGAACAGCTTTCTTGTCTTTGTCCTTAGGTCAGAGAGTCCTTTAATCCACCACGGAACATTCCTGCGGTTCTCTCTTACCGTTTTTGGACAGCTTGACTCAAAAGCTAAAATTATTGTATTTATGACGCTATCGGTCATTATTTCTCTGTAGTTTTTGTAGTTTTCGCAATTTTTCTGTTGTCTGTTGTTTCTTGTTTGTGCCTTTCTTCATGTCTCTTTTGCTGTTTCAAGCATATTTGTCTTTAGGTTATTCCACATGTCCTCTACTTCTTCTCTATCGTTGTTCACTGCTAGCTTCGCCTCTATTTTCTCCATATATTGTAATGCTGTTTCTTTTTTTCTAAGATTGTATGATCTTGTTGTAGTTTATTGCTATATTTGGTTGCTGTACCCTTCTGCCACTGTCTTGGCAGTCTTCCTTAATTGTCGTTACAACTAGATAGTGGTCACTTCCAATTTCGTAGCTTCTCTTTACTCTTGTATTTATTATGTTGCTCCTTTTTCCTTGTTCTATTAAAACGTAATCTATTATCAATTTTTCGTTCCTGCTTACCACTTTCATTATTACTAGGTAGTTCATTCTACAGCAATTTAGTATTTTCTTCCTATTTTCGTTTAGTACGTCTTCGCCATATCGTCCTCTCGTCAAGTCACCCGCGACAAAAACTTCTCCATTGGCTGTTTCGGTTGTTCCGCTGAGTTGCTTTCAAAATGCTTCTATATTGCTCACTACATCGTCTTCATTTGGCACATATACTAAAATTATTATTCTGATTCTATTGGTTTCTTTTAGTGTATCGGTTAGTGATATTTCTTGCCATGTTTCTATTTGGTGTTCGATGTCTCTGTGCATCCTACACTTTCGTCTGCACTTTCCTCCTTGTCTATCCCACTATATATTATTTTATGTTTGTTATTGGTTGTGTATATTCCTTTCCCTTTTCTTTTTGTCTCCGTTATTGCTAATATGTCTACCTCCATTCTTTCGAACTCTTCCAGTTCTTCCTCTTGTCTGTATATACTCCTTATGTTCCATGTTGCTATGCTCCATATTTTGTCTTTTTGTTTTCTTCAAGTTACTTGCGACACAAATCTCGCCACAGCCTCGTATGTCCGTTACATTATTACAAATAAATGTCATACGATTAACTAATTTTTCAACATTAGCGATTACTCGCAGACGTGTTTACACCTATTTATATACTTGAGCAAACGCTACTCGCGTCCACGTCGCTGTTATTTGGAACTTGGCGCCTAGGCAAAGTAGAAGAGCTGCAGGTGCGATAATTCTTACCAATTATCATTATAATACAAAATAAAAGAAAAAAAGAAAGTGCTGGTTTAAGGAGTGGATTTTAAGAAGAGAAAATACAGTAATTTATTGAATGAAATAAAATGGAAGATCCAGGACAGTTTAGAAATTCGTTCAAATGTCTGCATCAGATCATGATGAATTTTTAATTGAATCGGTAGTTTGAAGAAGAATCAAATCAAAAATCAAATATGTGGGAAATTGAAGAAACTTAGAGCTAGAATTTCTACATTAATCCATTTTAAAGATTTACAACATTATTATTTCGGTTTGGTGTAGTAACCATATTCCGTTGGTGTATTGGCTAAATATATTACAGGTTGTTAGAAATTTATTATTATTATTTAATATCATTTCATAATTATTTTGGCGCTTGTTCGCTTCTTCAAATTACCGATTCAATTATAAATGGCCCAAAGATTCAATAACAGGTTACATATTCATAAAGAAATAATAATAAAAGTATTATACAATCAACATTTGCATGTCGTTGTCCGGCTATTTAATGTTTTTCGGTGGGCGTCATATATTAATCGTAGTATTTACTCGCAATAAACTCTTCGAAATATCGAAACCGTTTTAACGGTATTCAAATGTATTATGTGTGTGCTTGTTTACGATTACATATCGAAGAAAGACGCACTTCTATTATAACATTGGTGATGGATCGACTAATGCGGGTCCTAACACCACTGTTTGCGTGGCATTGCTCTAGAATACCGCACGCCACTGTAAACGTGCGCGAAATCAGTTGAGGCCATAGACAAGTGGTTGAGGCCAAGCAATGCGTAAATGCGCCTGCAACAAACATGCAGCGCTGCCGGTAGTCAGCACAAAAAGTGGCGACACTCCGCGTTACGCATCTTCTTAGACGCCAATACATAGTACGTCAGAACGGTTATGCGCATTGCCGAGTTCATCGAAATTTCAAAGTCCTTAAATTTACAATTTAACGAAACAATTTATATATAATATTATATTATGAAAATTGTAAATGATATAAAAAATTATTTATTTTTTATTTATTAATTAAGAAAATTAAAATTGTGGCGACGCGTTCTTTTATCGTTCCGAAATGTGGTGCGAACCGTTCGAGGAGCTAGATACGATAAACGAAACAGCTTATATTTGGTTGGGCTATGTATAACCAACAATTTGAAATAAAATGTACTGATAAAAATCTGAAATTTTAAAATTACATGGAAACAAATATAAATTTCGCCCATGAAAAGTCGGCGATGAAACGTCCTAGAAATGTGGTGTAGAGCATTTGCCGTATTATAAGTTGCAATATCGTGTAGGATATAGTTAAAACTAAAACCTGCGATAATTAATACCTAATTTAATATAAATACTGTATCTTTTTACAAAGAAATTAATAGATAACCATAAAAATAATAATGTATACCTCCAACAATCTAGTTACTTCAATCGTTTCCTCTTCGTCAAGCTACTATTCGCAACACTGTCATCATCACTGATTTCACAAACCCCATGCTTCACATTTGCAGCCTTTTGTAGATATTTATCAATCTTACCATCATTATGTAAATAAATATTAACACTATTATCACTTATAATACTTTTTCGTAGATAACAATTCACTGAATAAGGCGTGAAGTTCTTCTCTTCCCTAATGCAATGTTTGAGTATTAGATTACCAATGATATTCTCGGCTTGGTCCTTTGAAATATTGGGTTTAGGTATTTTAATTTTGGGCTTCATCCACAAATCCACAAGTTTGTTTAAGGTTAAATTGGTTTCACTTGCAATAGCCGTATCCATTATCTTATGAATGTCCTCGCAGGCCTTAATTGCATCATATTGTTCTACTCTTCGGTGTTTTAAACAGTTATCACACATTGTTTGGCACTGTTTAATTTCTGGATTTTCAAAGTGAAGTCCTATCAAATAATGTCGGCACCTGAAATAACACAGATACATACAGTAGAAGTTATTACATATATTATAATGTAAAATAAATGATTACTACATTTATTGCAATATTTAACCTCGACTAGGGCTATGTGTTGAATATAATCTACATATAAATGTTTACAAAATGTTATTTATCACAATTCTGTAACTAGCTATCGACCTTCCGGTCTTTTCAAAATGTTAGATTTATACGTATATTGAAATGATTTATATATTGCTAATATACAATATTAACACCGATTCAGAAATATTACTAAATTTTCACTTTTCGTAGTTTCTTATTATACGTTTCTTAGTCAGTAATACTATTTAGAAAGTAAAAAATAAATCACATTAAATAACAGTTTTTTTTATATCGGATTCATTTGATGTGCCTAACTTGAAGCTCAAGATATTATAATAATAATTTATTATTGATTTGTACCTTTATGTATTCTTTTAAAACTAAATTATTTGCTCTGCAATTTCAAATTATTGTAGTGTAAAATCATATGATATATTATTTGTCGTGGGAAAACAAATAATAAGTTCCATAGCCAATTACGAATTTTACAAATACAGTAACTACTGTTTAATATATTTTTTGTACTTTTCAAAAATCTGACAAAATAACAATCCATAATGTTTACCTACATTTAGAAATTCATGATTCATGAGTTATTGCTGTTATCTTTAAACGGCTTCCATGTCTTGGAAACAATATAGCTGATTGCTTTAAGGCCAGTATTATCTCGTTTTCAACAAAATGATCGTATTATGCATTTGAGGTAAAATATATGGGAAGCAGATAATTTAAAATCTAAAATATAGGATAGAATCCCAATGGTGTGCTCTCCAAGCCTGCATTGTTTATTTATACAGTATCTTAAGTTAAACAAACATTATGATGCTCCATTCCTATTATTAACAATTGTTTAATAAACAACTTCACGCGAAAGAAATACGTACTTGTACCAGTATCCGTTATTCTCAACGCTTTTAAACAGGAATGTGTTGGCTTTGTTTACATAAAATCATTTAATTCTAATACATTCAGACTCCCAAACTTTGAGATACAGGTAGTATTGGTTAGTCAAATCACAAGCAACTTAATTAATACATAGACAGGGCCTGACTGAGTCTTGGAAACGGCTCGGATAAATCATAACCAACACAGCCCATATGGACTTTTTTGTTTTTTTTAGAAGGCACACACACCCAATTATTACACTTCTAGTTTGACAAAAAAATGACGGGAATATATTGTAGAGGACTGTTAATATATAAATTATGCATTCTTAGCGAAAATCAAATATAAACCATTTAGAAATTATGTTGATTAGTAGCTATGGTGCAAGTGTTGTTTATCTGATACCATTTAGTAACAATACACGCACAGTGAGAGTATTTCACGATAAAAGTTGGCCAAAATAATTTTAATAGTTTCATAGGCATAACATAAAGCAACAGGGCTTTCGGAAAAATCGCTCCACCACAGACGCTATCTATGTGGTGCGACAAATTGCAGAGAAGGCGCTGGAATTCAACAAACCCGCCTATCTCTGTTTCGTGGATCTAGAAAAGGCGTTCGATAAAGTCCGGCTCTCAGATGTACTAAAGACGTTAATTATCAAAGACATACACCCCAACATAATTAAGACAATAAAACAACTGAACACAGACACCACGACCAAATTAAGAGCGACGAACGGGGAGGAAATTGATATCCGAATCAGAACTGGGATACGGCAAGGGGACAGCTTGAGTCCTCTACTGTTCAACCTCCTGATGGATAAGATTATAACAGCCCTTGACCCAATAGAACATGGCTACAAACTGGGAAACACACTCATTAAAACAGTGTGCTACGCTGACGACGCCGTACTAATCGCAGAATCAGAAGACGGTTTACAATGGCTACTGAACACGTTCAGAAAGGAGTGTGAAACAATAAATATGACAATAGCCACAGCTAAAACCAAAAGCCTAGTCATTGCAAAGAATCCAATCAGATGCAAGCTAGCCGTGAAGAACATCATCATTGAGCAAGTCTCAGAATTCCAGTACCTGGGAATAACTATAAATTCCTACGGAGACCTAAAAACCAGTGTCTTAAACCAGGTAAGAGGAGCGTCCAGAATATCAGGAGCACTGCGAAATCCTGTCTGGAAGAATAAAAACATAACAACTGAGAGCAAAGTAAGGATTTACAAAGCATGCGTGAGACCCATTCTTACTTACTCCGCTGAAACCAGAGCCGATACGGCAGAGACAAAACGTCGATTAAGATGTGCAGAAATGAATACCCTCAGATCCATCACTGGCTATTCACTTGCAGATCGAAAAACCAACAAGGGAATACGGGAACAATGCAACACACCGGACATTATAAGATGGGTGCGGAGCAGAAGAAGACAGTGGAACGAGCACGTAACACGCATGCAGGACGATAGAATCGCCAAGATAGTCCGAGACGGTAAAACATACACCAAACGCCCTCTCGGCAGGCCACCGAAGAGGTGGAAGGACAGCTGGTCGTCGATATCACAGGAGCTGGACCCGGGATAAGAGTTTGGTCAAAACAAGCCACATGGCTTCCGAAAAGAAGAAGAAGAAGAAGAAGAACATAAACTTTCAAACAGTAAACTATGATTAATAACAAGTTTATTTCTGGATAGTTCTGGATAGTTGGCTGGAGGATAGCATAGCTACAGACACGTAGGCCTCAAAATGGGCCCATTGTGAAACCTCCCTTTAAGTCTACTCACTTGTCCCACCCGTCGAATTTTGCAGGCGAGCTGCAAAACCCTGGCGGGTGAGGAGTAGCCAGTGCTGGTCATACTAGGCCAGCACTCCCCTAGTATTAGATGCCTAGTGTTTACTAGAGCTTGGCAGAGGCATATTACAGGCTCTGCTGTTTCTAGTTCTTCATTGCACCCTCTACATAACGGGCTGTCCACCAGACCCACCGTGTGTAGTTATTTGTTTAGCCGGCAGTGGCCAGTTGGGATGTTGGTTAATAATTTCAGATTAGTTCTAGATAAGTTAAGGCGGGCAATGGCTGCAATTTTACAAGATTGCCTAATTGCCACCTTTGATTGAAAAAGTTTATTTAATATTTATTCTAATTTAAATACATATTCGTAATAGTGATATTTCGAATTTAATTAGTCTACATTCATGGAGAAAATTATCGCATATATTTTAAACACATTTTCAAGGACTATTTTAAAAATGCGGGGTAAAACGGTAATAGTTGCTGAGACAATGTATAAAGTACTCCCTGGAAACACATTTTTTAATAGATTTTGATATTTAATGCATTGTGTGAAGATTGTTTATTAGTTCTACATTTTGCTGGTCAAAATCGTTCCTATTAAGTTAATAAATGTTGGTGCTAAAATATTTTTACTGGTTCTTCGCTAATCGCAGTGAAGCGTATTTTGGTATTTAAGCGTAGAATATGCCACCGGGTAGTCGTTGCAATGAAACAGAAGCTGTACAAATTGTAACTTTATCCAACAAAGGAATTAAACTAAATAAAAATTGACATCTGCGTTTAAATCAATCTACAGTTTCAAGAATATTAAAAAGATACCGGTCTCGATGTTACAAAAGAAGGCCCGGCCAAGGACTTAAAAGGTCATTAGTCACCGTTTCTTGCAACTTCAATGTTCACTAAATCGAACGAAGACAGCTACATATCTCAGAAATGAGCTTCTAAACGTAAAGTTAGTTACTATTAATTCGAAAACAGTAAGACGAAGACTGAAAGAAGCTAATTAGACCCAAAGACGTCCTGCCGTAGTACCTCGACTTATGTAAAATCATAAAATTCGATGATTATAATTTGCAATATTTCATGTTGATTGGACCATCGAACAATTGAAGAATTTAATTCACGGAAGAGGCCCGAAATCAATTATGGAAGCCAGATGGACGAAACTACGTCTACAGAAGAGTAGGAGAAAGGTACGCTCCAAGCAACCTTCTTAAGAACATTCGTTTTGGAGGTGGGGGAATCATGTTTTGGAGTGGAATTGGTTGGGAGGGTCGCACCGAACTTGTAGAAGTAATTGGACAGATGACGACGGACCAGTATATTGTAAACATATTGGTAGACCATGTTTTTCCATATATCGACAATATCGAGTACGACAAATGTGTTTTTATACACGATAATGCGCGTCTTTGCGCAGCTCGAGTAGTGAGATATCTGAAGAGTTTCAAATCTAATAATTAAAGTAGCTACCGTATAGCCCAGATCTAAATCCGATAAAACACATGTGGGATATGTTAAAACGTTGCATACGAGCAAGAAATCCCATTGCAAATTCAAGAAACGAATTAAGAATTGCAGCAAGAGATATGAGATGTAATTCCTCAAGATATTCTAAATATTATTGGTATCATGTCTAGAAGGATGCAAACAGTTAGTAGCGATATTAACACTACTCCTATGAAATTGTTTAAAAATTCAGTAACTTAATACCTGGTTTCGAATTCATATTTGTTTATAAATTTTATAATATTTAATAACGTTAACGTATTTTGTCAAATATGGTTTATCCAACTTAATGGTTTTAAGTCAATCTGTAGTCCTTTCTTTAATATGAGCTCCATACGTTATATAGATTTTTTTAGAAAATCGAAATATTGGTAAATCACAAATATGCGATAATTTTGTACATGAGTGTATTTCTGAATTTGCTTTTTCATGTTAAATGATTTATAATAGAAACAATAATTATAATAATTTAATTATTACACCTATATATGCTTTTGTAATTTTGGATAGTTGGCCAGTGCTAAATATTCCTTATTCATCAGTTGTGTTACTGAGAGTTTTATTCAAATTTGCGACAGAAGTTATAAGTGGTTTGTAATGCTGCCACTTATACTTCTACGAAGACACATATATATTGGAGTAACTATAATAATTTAACGAAGAAATAGGAAACAAATCGAATCTCTACTTCATTTATCATATAAATTACCAATACACAAATGGCAGACAAGAGTGAAAAAGCTGTATCCGAGATAAAAGGAAGCTTTCAAAAGTCTTTCAAAGAAGAAATTGGTCTACTCATAGATGTACCAAAGGCAGGATTCCGAAATAAAAATGATGACAACACATCACGAACATTTCTTGCAGAACCGTAAATATCTGCTGAAATAACTGGGTTAGATGTTAATCTAATTCATAGATTTAAAGTTATATTGTAAGAAATATCAAGTGGTTTTAAAAATGTCAAAGTTATCTACAATTCATAAAATTTTGATACACAGAGCTAAAGTTATATCCCATGCTCTAGTACCCATTGGCCAACTATCGGAGGACGTTTCTGAAAAACGAAATTAACCCTTAATATCTACAATATTTTTCGAAAAAAATATAGAGGATAGCTTGTAACAGAACAAAATAGACTCTTAATTAATGGGTCCTCATAACGAGCTCTCGATCACGACATAAAAAGAAAAGCAAACCATTCAGTAGTGAAACGGTAGGTCAGTATCGTAAAAAAGAAATCGAATCAGAAATAGATTTCGATTAATTAAACTATTAATTTCACTATTACAAATATGTATTTAAATTAGAATAAATAATAAATACACTTGTTAGTAATCATCATGAACTGCTTAAAAAATGTATGTCCTTAAACATTTAAATATTGGATTGTTAAGGCATCTACTTTTAGATAATTCATTTTAAAAAGGTACTGTCATTCCTAGTACGATCAGTATTTGCTTCAATATTTATCAACCAATCAATTATACGATTAACATTAGTATTCTGTTCAATCCTTCAATATTACACCTTACACGACTGTTGATATTTTTATATATTTTTATAAAGTCAGAGATTGACATAATTTTATTGGGGGAATGATAAAGGTGTGGTCACTTTCAGTGTCTCCTTCAAATAATTGTAAAATTTGAGTTAAAATCTGAAAACTATCACATCTTCATATTTCAAAGAAGAGTCAAATTATAGTTTTACTTTATCCTGCAAAGTATGGATATAGTATTTGCAATCATGCAAAAAATATATATTTTTTGCAGATCAAGGGACCTGTTGATTTTAAGACCACCTCTGGGAAATGTCATCCTTCGTCCTACGACACGTTTAAAAAAAACTGCCTTATATTTTAAAATTAAAGTTTGCATGTGAATATTATTTCACAGTCTTCGTGGTATTGGTCTGTTTTTGCTAGTTTGAATAAACCAACGAACCAACGATTTTGTGATTTTGAAAAAAAATATGAGGATATTTACGAAATTCTTATTAATTATTTCCAGTATTTATTAAAATGCAATAACAGTGTATCTCTAACACAAATGACACACCTGTGTTTTTTTCTCGATGTATAGATTTAGGCAAACTGCATTTTTAAAACAAATATCGAGAATAGTTAAAGTAATTAGAATTAAAAGTTAGGATAGATCACGATTACATTTATTTTGGAAATAATGGAAAATTAGAGATGAAATACTATTTTGTCTCTAAAAAAATCTGCTGTGGGCACCACATAATTTTTCGAATTAATTAATTAAAATATTAGATCAAAACTTAAGATATTTCTCAAAAAATTGTCTTGATTTGGTTCAACTCGATTTGATTCGTTGTTGTTATTTTATTTTATTCTATTTTATCCCGTTTTTTTCTTTACTTTGTTTTATCTCATTTTGTATTTTTTTGTCGTATTATGGCCCATTATGTCTTATTTTACATTTATCTATGGTATTAGCGGTCACTTGTTGACTACGCGTTGCGTTCATTTTTGGAACGGCCACGTGCCATATATGTGCAATAGAAAATGGTGTATCAAGTTTGTTTTCTCTGTTTGTGGACCGACATTGCTCAAATTTTCGCTCGTCGCGATGCATTCAGCTGTTTTCCCGGAATTTTATCACACATACACACTGACATTTTCCAAAAATGGTCTATTTAGACTACATTAGTGAAAGGTAAAGAAAAGGCAACATTAGCAATTCGATTTTTTTCGCGATCATCATACCTTGCTTATCCTTCAAGAAGTGCTGTAGCAGGTCAAAATCTTGTATATTGTAATACTTAAGATGAAGTAATGTGCACTGACCACATCCGATTGTCTTTACGTGCATTCGAAAAGATCATATGCATGTGTTCACACTAGAGAAGGCTAGCTCATGAATTTAGTGAATTGAATGATTTAAATCAGTAAAATCTGGAATTCAAATTATTTATATATTGAAATAATATTTTTTTAAATCTAGCTTTGTGGCCGAGTAGTTAGAGGCGTCGTCCGTATTGTACTGAGCATTGCCTGAGTAGGAACCCGCGAATTTTCGCGAATCACATTTCACAGTTTTTCAGAGGTTTTCTGTGAAGTTAAGGTAAATACCGGGTGATTAAACTCCTCTGAACTTCTACCTTGGCCGACGAAAAAGCCTCACGGCTGATAGCCTTATACAAATACAAGTTTTTTTTTTAATAATATTCATAACATCTTAGTTACTGAGTCAAATCAGTGAGGTACCATCAACTAGTCAGATACAATGATGATTCTAATCCCAGAATAATCAAATTTTCAATCTCTAGTTAACATATTAAAGTTGACTTAACACACAACTATATTACAATTGTTTCCAAAGCATGCCATATGTTTTATTAATGTTATGAGTTTAAAATCATTAATTTACTTTTGGGTAACATACTTATCGCTATAATATAAAAACTAAAACAATGTTTTGAAGACGACCGACCTGTCATTTATGACTTTTGTGCTCTCAGTGTCAATGCATACCGTGACAAATATATTTATTACTGCCAATTTTGATCGTTAAATGGGGAGAAACAACGCAATAGTTGCATATATTGTTACCTTAGAAGTTGCAACTATTAAAAGAAGAGAGCACAATCTTACGTATGGTCATATTCTGAGAGGAAAATAATGCAAATAGTCACAGGAGTTAGCGAGACAGTTGGTTCATCATACGCCATCGGACGACGGGCATTTCACGTTAGTATTGTATAAAAATTTTAAGTGCTCAAAATCTTATAATTTTGCTCTAAAATAACATGGGGAAGAAATAATTTATTCAAAAATATACTGAAATCCCTATGGTGCACCTTCTCAGTCATCACCTCAGTCATCACCCTTTATATAATTTTGGAATTTAACATTAAATAGGCAAACGAGTCCAATCAAGATATTGGCGTAATTTATGATTATGTATTATTTAATATCATTATAATACGATATTTTTATTATATTATATTAGCCGAAATTAAATTTCTTCAATTTATAGGTAAACACTATTTTGAGTGAGTTATTTTTTACTTTCATACTTACATTTTAAGATCCAAACAATATTCCAGTACTGATAACGCATTTTTAACTTCTGTTTTTGATTTTGTATATCCACTATTTTTTAAATAGTCTGCTAATTTATACATTACAATGCACTCCGCTTTTTGTCCATCGCGACCAGCTCTACCACCTTCCTGGTATAGTGTCTCCATACTTTTTGGTACCGAGTAATGTATGACAAATCGGACGTCTGGTTTATCTAAAACGAGATTTCTTTACTAATAGTATCTACAAATATTTGTGTTGGAATTTGTGCGGAATGTTATTTTATGATAGAGGATGTTCTGTAAGATGCATGTAAAATTAAATACCTTTTATAAACACCAATTTTATGGTAAGAGAGAGAGAGAGACCATTGTCATTGGTTTACTAATAAACAAACAAACAAACTATGAAAAATTGTGAAATTGAAAAAATATCTTATATGGCACAAAATGTTAAGTATATTTAAAGCACAAGAAGAACGTTTGAATTAAATTCATTGGAGTTTGTTTTAGAAGCAAAAAACTTAAGTAAGAATATCAAATAAGAATATATTCTAAAACGCTCCGTTAGCGAGTTACATATAAAGAACACAACTATTAGTTTCTTACCATAAATCTAGTTTCATTTGATAGCTTATTATACGATATTAATAATTGAACATTATGACCAATGAGGCTGTTTCTGAAAAAGTCTATTCTATTAGTCCAATTTTGGGTCACTTTTTAGAGTAGTCGTGGCAGTATGTCATGAATACCACACACTCGGGCTTACAAGGTGCCAACTGTTGTTAGTTTATTAGAAAATTATCTGGATGCGTAAAAAATGAGCCTCATCGCTGAACACAATTTTAAGATAAAACAACAGGTCAGCTGCTCTAAAGCTCAATCAGGAAATGAACGACGCAAGCGACAGACTTGTCGCTTTAATTCATGCACTAATTGGAACTTATCAGGGATATTTCCAGGAAAAAAATTGTCATAATTCAATTCTAAATAAATATTCGGAGTGTTCCGAATCAGTTCTCCGCGGGGGTAACATTTCAATGACGCTAACACGGGTTCTTTAACGGGACAAAAGAAATTTAAGAATAATGACTGTCCTAAACGAATAGGAACATGGAACATGAAACAGGAAATGCGGCGGCTGAACATAGAGATCTTGGGCATTAGTCACGTACAATGGCAAAATCAAGGAGAATGTCCCATCAATGATTAATGTACTACTCATGAGCTATAGATGCATCAAAGAACATCAACCACATGATGGCAAATGTAGTGTACCTCTCAAATAGGGTTATAATGATACTACTCCCTATTCCATATAGGCAAAATAAATCATTCAAGTATATACATACACTTGAATGATTTATTTATTTAGACAAAATTTAACCGACTAGGTGAGATGTTAAGAATTCGGATATAACTATCTTTAATGAGATTTTAACCCTAAAGTGGGAAACGGAGAGGTAGAGGATTGTGTAGGCCAATAACATGAGAAATGAAATTAGAGAGATGCCTCATTTAAATTGATCAAACCAGAAGTATGGTAATTACAAACACATAGTTTAAATAACCAAGCAGAAGGCTTTACACCTGGTTACAAATACACTATATCTTGATCAACTCAAGGTATAGGAATTCTATTCTATCGGTAAAGTTGGAGATGTGGGAACCGACCACAGCTCGATCATTGGCGACTTGAGTGATAAACTAAATAGTCGAAATAAATAATCAAAACCGTAAATTAAACACAAGCATGCTCATGCTCCTGCAAGAAGATACCAAAAATAAGATCAATCTCGAACGTGTTATACAGGGTGATGTTATTGGATACGTCACCCTGTATTGGATACGTCTACGTGTTACCGAGATCAAGGAAGTGCTAATGCTAGAAAGCAGCAAGAAATTGCAAAGCACACCACGACCTGCTAAAGAACAGTGGATGACATACGAGATCCTGAAACTAATGGAAACTATAAGGAGAACGGAGCAGAAAAAAACAATCCACATGAAATTAGATACGATGCATTTAACCTACATGAAAAGGTTAAGGAATTCACTGGCATTAGAAGGAGAAACAGTATGGGCTGTTAAAGAACAACAATGGAAACCTCATAACGGATCTTGATAAAAAAGATCTAGATACGGAAAGAATATGTACAACAGCTATTTGGTGATATTAGGAATGAAATAATTTATTTCATACAAGAGACCATAAAAGGACATGTAATAGCAGCCTATGCGGTATATATGCTCCTAAGAACTCAAAAGATGCCAAGCGAGTTGGACCAGATGAGATACCACTAGATATTCTCAAATTGGTTGAAGAGGACAAAATCAGCGTAAATCTTTATAATACCATCTATACTACTGGAATAATGCCACAAAAGTGAATAAAATCCACGTGCATTCCTGTACCAAAGAAACCCAATGCATTAGAGTGCTTAGACATTTAGTCTGCTGAGCCACATTCTAAAAGTTTTCCTGAAAGTTGTTCATGGACCTATATACGAGAAACTAGTGGCGGATATCAGATAGACGCAGATTTGTTTATGGTACAAGAGAGGCAAAAAAAATTGTATCTTTATAGGGCTATCAGCCGTGAAGCTTTTCTGCCGGTCAAGGGAGAAGCTCAATGGAGTTTAATCACTCAATCGGTATTTACCTTATTGATTTTTTTTTAAATTTGATTACTTATCTCAAAAAGAATTTTAATTTATGCATTTGTGGAAATTGTGGACGATTGCATTAACTGGCAACACTAACTCCCAATGTATTGGTTGTTGCGGCAAAGGAGTAAAGTGTCTAACTGATGAAAAGGAAAAATCTTGGCAAAAGCAATAGGATCTATGAAGGAAGTAAGTGATTGGGCAAAGAGAGCGTATTAAGAGGTAAAATCATAGACAATTAATGAAATCATAGGATGAAAGGAGGCGCATGAGGCGTTGGCCTGCGAACTACCAAATATCACAAAATGTAAACAAACCGTGAACAAAGCTAACTAAATCGTCGAATTTGCGTTTAAATTACCTAACCCAAACTAAGTTACACATAAGATAATAATATTTCACTTAAAACGACTAAAATACAACGAATAGAAACAACATTAACAACTCGCAATGTGTAAGATTATAGTTCACACATGGGGCTACATGTCATCTTTTATATCTATACTTTATGTTGTTAATGAGCTGTAGTAAAGAACTTGAGTCATTTGAAACACTGTGTGAGTACCATTCGATTTTAAATGCCGCAAATTGATTGTATATTATTTTCCGAATTCAGCAGTGCCGTGTATTTTTAGAAAATATATACGTTAGGAATAAATTCGATAACACCTTTATTTATGATTTCTTTAATTGAAGTGTCATTTTATTTCGACCATTTCTCAGTGAGAAATTAGGGCATCGACATTTTTTTTCAAATGGCAACCTCATTTTTTTATTGCGGATTCTGAAACGGATTATTTTTCTGCGATCAACGATGTATATTATGATATAGGTCACAAGGAAATTTCCGTGAAAAATCATTTCAAATGTCAGAGTGAAGAAATACACAAAACACGAAATAATATGTAATTAAACAATAAAAACTCAAACTGTGCACCAGTTACTGTTTGACAATGAGCTAATTGAAGAACAAATTTGTTTTCAACATTTTCAATCATATCTGGAGTTATTAATCGTGCTGTAAGAAACGAAACTAAGTAAATAGACTACGTAATATCTTATAATAAGTCTCGGAGTTAAATAACTTCCACAGACCTATTCTAGTAATTAAGACTAAAATAGAAGGAAGGAAAAAGCTCGCAAAGAAACTCTTGTTAACTATAAGCTTCTTGAAACAATATCCGTAACAGTATAGTATATATAAGAAAATGGCAACTAAGAAGAACAAACCTTACAACACTAAATATTGGCCAGCTAAATGGAAAAATCTGATAATAAACAAACAGTCAGTCAATAAGACAGTTTGCACAATAACAAAAGACGCAAAGAAATAAAAAGATTAGCGAAAATACAATAAACTGATGAAACGAAGAAATAATCTAAATCGAAAATCGAATCGAATCGAGACAACTACTTAAGACTATCATTGAATAAATCAGGACATAGACAAGAATACAAAACGCATAACTCATCAAAGATAGAATAGAACACAACAAGAACATGAAAATACAACATGAATATCAAGGAGTAAAACGAAAATCCATAAATATAAAAATACAGTCAAAGACAAAAAAAACACGTTATTCGAAGCTTCTAAGCAGAGCTCTACAGATTGCACATACCAAACACACTAAGTAGCAACAACGAGTTAATACAGAACGTTAACTCAGAAGACATACTGGAAATAGATATTCCCGAAATCAATAAAGCCCTTAAACAACTAAACACCGGGAAACCCCCAGGCGAAGACAGAATATCCACAGAAATGCTAAAACTAGGGGGAACAATCTATTAAATCCAGTAAAACTACAATAGTAATGAAGCATTGAAGAAACGAGGATACATACTCCCTGAGAAAATTCCTAAGTAATTTTAATACATAAGGGGAAAATAACGACATTATGAACTTTAGACCCATTAGGCTGCTATCATACCTCTATAAACAGTTAAAAAATATCACCACAAATCGCCTAACAAAGAAATTGGTCTTTTACCAACCTCAAAAACATACTGGTTTTCGTAAAGGTTTTAGCACTACGCATCACATACAAAGCATCTGTACATTAATCAAGAAGTGTGCAGAATAGAATGGACTCGTACAGCGTTTACCGACTACGAAAATGTGTTCCATTCTATTGAGCTCTGGGCAATTTTTACTGCCATGAATCGACTCAAGGTATACACGATTCATCCGACAAATATACCATAATGCCAGATTTAGTCGATCACCGAGAAGATCAAGATAGGCAAAGGGGCCAGACAAGGACACCATATCACCAAAGTTGTTTACGCTAGCTCTAGAAGACGTTTTTAAAAACATGTTTTGGGGGAGAAAGGCATAAGCATAGATAGCAAATATCTGAATTACTTACGTTTCGCCGATATTATATTAATAAGCTAAGATATCCAAGAACTCAAGGACATTCTAGAAGCGCAAAATACAGCATCACTGTCAGTTGGCCTGAAAATTAACTTGAGAGTTGAAGTTGCAGCTCAACCACATCAAATAGACCGACACGATATCGAACAAGTGACGGAGTACATAAACCTAGGACATCAAATAAAACTGAACAAAGAAAATCAAGCAGCAGAAATTACCAAAAGAATAAAACAAATCTGGGCGTAGGGGCAAACTCAGGCACATACTCAAGAACCCTGACGTAACACACTGTCTGAAACGAATACTATACGATCCGTGCATATTGCCCGTAACGACATATGGCCTCGAAACGATGGCATGGACAACAACGATCGCAAAACTAACTAAGAACCTGTCAACGAGCAATAGAACGTGCACTACTCGGTATAGGCTTAAGAGAATAAAGAATCAAGAGCAGATTGCAAACCAAGATCAAAGATGTGGTTAAATTAAGCGCAGAACTTAAGGAGCAAGGTAGGACACGTCGCCAGGGAAACCACCGACAAATGGACCCACAAAATTAATCACTGGAGACCAAGAGTAACAAAAAGAACCACTGGAAGACCACAAACTTGATGGCACGACGACACCAAGAAAGCGACGGGGGAAAATGGCATGGAACGCTTTAAAGGATGCCTACGTTGAGAAGTGGAAAATACGGAATGGGAAAAGAGAGAGAGCGACTATCGTTTAGGGAAGTGTGTATGCTGTAGAGCAGTTGTAGCACATAGCTCATGAGCAATTTTTGATGTAGCTCATTTTGTCAACTCAGGCATGTCTATTTGTTATCTATATGTACTACTAAACCCAATAAAAAGTCATACATACTGTATGTGACTAAATATACACAAATTAAAATTTTCAGTTGTGTGAACCAGACTTTTGTACAGATACAGGTTGTCCTGTCAAATTTGGACTTTCAGAAAATTCAAAAAAAGTTTCTATCTTTATAGGGCTACAAGTCGTGAAGCTTTTCCGCCAGTAAATTCATTTACGTAAAAGAAATCATTTGAAATAACATAATATATACTTATTCGAGTGTTAAACTGCGACATATTAAAACTGAAGCTTTATTTACTTTTCAAACTGACATCAGTTATCACGTTAACAAATAACAGCCCGTTACAAAAATTGCACAATGCAAACATTGTTTGTACAACCCTTTCCTGATGTTAGTAGTACATGTGGCTCGTATTAAATTCTTTAACTCTAATTTGACTCGAGCTAAAGTTTGGACACTATTAGTTTTATTTGTTAAAATTTTAAACAGTAAATTTAAATAAATAAAACCATAGTATTTGTACAAATTCAGCGGCAACAATCCGCGTCACAGTATCTACATTGTGTTTATGCAACTTCTATGTCTTCTTGTATATTGTCCTTGATACTCTCCAGTGCTTTAGAGCCACTGGAAAACTCTCTCCACACTTCATCACCGATGAAAGATATTTTATTTCTATACAAGATTAAAATACGACACGGGAAATAAAGGCAGAAAAAAATAAATTAATGATTAAATGCAATTTAACCAAATTACATAATCATATGAAATATTATCACTTACCAATTCCCATACCAAACGCAACAGTCGCTACAACAGCCTGTATTTTATTCTCCAACCACTTATTATGGGTCTTAACTCTGGTCTCCTCCAACAATTCCGCGTGGTAATGTTTAACCTTCAACCCTCTCGCCTGTAATGCTTTCGTCACTTCTTCGGAATCTTTAATTGTTGCAGTGTATATTATACCAGATTGGTCCTTAAATTTATTACCTAGCATCTTTTCAAAATATTCATAACAGTCTTCAGCTTTTTCAGGTTTAGGAACTACCTAAAATAGATACAATAAATAACAAAATTGTGTATACACAAGAAAAGTCTTTCTGTATCAAATTAATAAGAATTAAATCACTTTTAATGTTGAAACCATCTTCCTTAGATTAAAAGATTAAAATTAAAATTGATAGAATTGAGACAATAAAATAGTAAAAACCAGAAAAATCTAACCAAAACAAATTGTAATATCCTATACATGAAATCGTATAAATGCTTCGGATTAAACACTGAACAAATCAAAAGGTGGGTCTTGGTAACTAGCTTCACACCAAGTTAGTTATTAGTATTAGTGGTGCGTTCCAAAGTGTACTCGACATAATGTGTTCGTTAAAATCGCACTCTATAATTCGGATAATTGGCAATTTGAGTTTGTGCACTGATGGCATTTCTATTTACTAGTGTTCTTTTTGTAAACGAAAACATGAATTGATCGTACAAGTCTATAATTTCTGAAGAAATACGGGAGTGCGATTCTGATAACACAAGATCAAAAGGAGTACGCGTTCGAAAAGTATGGTGTTAGGAATGACACCCCTACACATTTTCGTTAAACGCCTCTATCAGTGTTTTTGCGGTGCTGGCAAACATTGTGGAAATTAAAGAAAAGGGGGTTACAAACATCTTGATTTTATATAAAGTGAATATGAGTATTAGCAATCTTGAGGATGCATCTCTTCGAACAGGTCAGATGCAACATTTTATCCTCTCTTGGCTATGCTTGTATTTCTAGGCACCAATACTATTAGTACACTCAAGGGTCACTTATATTCACTATGTAAACATCACCACCATTGTTTCTCCCAATTGCATCTTCAGTGGGAAATGTTTTGAAAGAATTCAAATAAACAGATGCAAACATAACTTAATTTAATAATATTATGGATATTCAGAATCCATAAACAGATGACATTTGTTAAACATATGTTTACCTTAAAACATAAATTAGGTCGATCAAAAGGTGCTCTAATTATAGCACAGCCAGGAATATCCAGCATATTTTGTATGTCCAACAGCACATTTGTTGTTGCTGTGGCTGTAAGTCCAATAATTGGCACATCATTGAACATACTTTTCAAAAGTCCTAAATATTTGTAATCTGGACGAAAATCATGTCCCCATTGTGAACAACAATGGACTTCATCTGTAATCATAGTTGAGTTAAAATAATTATTTATTATATTCATTATTAATATTACCAATAGCAATTCTGTCCAATTTCTTTGCTTCATACAGCTTTTGCAGACCAGACATAAAAGTCTTACTTTTTGCCAACCATTCCGGCGTTACATACATTAGTTTTATAGGTTTGCCAACTCCTTTGGACATGTATTGAAAGCCTTGAGTTTTAATTTCTTTGGGGGTGGTTGAAGACATTGATATTGCATGAATATCTAGTTTTCTGAGTGTTATTAACTGGTCCTCCATTAGCGCTAGTAGTGGGGATATTACCAACGTCATTCCTTTGTTTATTAATGCGGGCATTTGATAGCATAACGTCTTTCCACCGCCTGTCGGCATTAATAATAATAAGTCGTTTTTCGATAAAGTGGCGTTTATTGCCGATAACTGTTGGTGTCGGAAGCTTTTTAGATTGAATTTTTGCTCAAGCAATTCTTGGGCTTGAGTCGACCAGCTGAAATTCGTAGTTGCCCAATTTGAGTCTATACGTAAACTGTTTTTTAGATTATGCTCAGATTGAAGCGTCTCTCGCTCGGCCTTTAATTTATTTATTCGTCTAGTTAGTTCATCGCGGTTCCTTATTGCTACTTTTATTTCGTAGTCTAGTTCCTTTATTTTATCTATAACAATAATAATATTTTCAAAATGTAATGGTTACCTTATTTTTGATAATGTACCTTCCATGGTGAATTCAGTATATTATGATATTCCTACGGGTTTTATCAATATCCTGAATTAACACTCAGTTGGTTCATCTGCTAGAATATTTAGATGAACAAAAGAAATCAAAAGTTAGGTAAATTAACACTCAGTTGGTTCATCTGCTAGAATATTTATATGAACAATAGAAATCAAAAGTTATTTAAATTGTATGTACCTTTTATCGTGACTGAATGGAATATGTACTAATATGATAATTAGATAATCTCATCTCAACTAGACTGCTTGATGTATTATTTTTTTTGCTTAAGGGTGAGATAACACCTATACTTTGTATATGGCATGAATTGTTTTATTCAGCTTTTAGTAAAAATATCAGAATAAATGGTATACTATTTATAAAATGCAAGCTAATAAAAATATCTTGGCTCTAAAACGTATTTTATGAAAATTTAGGACCATATTTCATAGTTATAGAAGACTGTGGAAATATCCAATACTATATATTTGATTATACTTATATTTAGTGACTGTTAGATAAAAATAGTCAAAATATGAATTGAAAGTATGAAAACCTCAATACTGTTACTATTTAATCAAAACTAATGTAATATAAACAAAATCTCATTTCATTAGTTAGTTGGCTTACAATATAGATTTATGTTTTGCGTTGTATTTATTCCTAATTTATAAAAAATATATCTAATTGACATTTTCAGACATTCTTAATAAAAATATAAAAAATATAAAAATAAAATGTCAATATTATTTCGTTAATTTGATGAAATTTTGAATTTAAGCTTTTGGTATGATCATTAATATTTCAATAATATTAACAACTTTCAATAATAAAATTTACCCAAAAAAGTCTAAAATTATTTATTTGCTTTCATATAACATGTGACTTTGAGACATGGAAAAGGAGCTTTGATCATGGTCTCAATTTTGAGAACAATTTGGTTGATATTTGATAGAAATTTAAAAAAATATATGGTTATTATACTTTTGGTTGACCTAAGCTGGCTCCTGCTTAATTCTATATGTGACTAGTCAGCCATGGCAAGATGACAGTTCATTATATTAAGTTCTTGTTAATATCAATTTTCATTCTTTGCAATTATTTAATACTACAGTGGCCAACAATAAATAAATACTGAAAATGAATATTGATATTAACAAGAGTTAAATTATGGTTACTATTATGAATTTGACATGGCCAGAGCACATTAGTTAATGAATGCTGCTTTCATTTATTGTTCAGGAGCTGTTCTGGGCTGCACATAGCTGGCTTAGAACAGCCTGGAAGAGCTCTTGGATGATTAACAAAACCAGCTCATATGTATCATTTTAAATTAAATAATAATAAGTAACATTACAGTGATGACAGGTGGTAGTATCAGAAGAACACATATATTTTTAAGATCATATACATTCTAAATCATTATCTGATATCTTTGCAGTTACTCTTGAATATGCCTTGACAGATATAATACAAATGGACTTTGCATGGGGAAACCTATTTACCACAAAAAAATAATTAATTTTTATAAACCATTGTAAATTCAGATTATAACGCAATAATTAAGAAACAGTCAAGTACTTTCGCTTCACAATAGAGCTGTTGTAGTGAAAAATAGTAAATACTACCTTAAAATTTTAGCAACCAAAAACAACTGTTTTAAAATATATACAGAAGAGATCAAAAAGTACTTACAACACTTCAACAACCTATATTTCCATAAGTCGGTGCACCATCTATACAACCGGTTTAATCATTTTACAAAGAATACTCGTTCGTTACGAATATCTTTTAAGTTAACACTAATAAAACACAAACCAAGTTGTAAATAAACAATACTCACATAACCTCCAACTATTTGTTATTAGGGTTGCCTATTCAGGGAATTTTTATTTCGTATATACAGTATCTTCGAATAATACTTATATATAAAAAAAAGTCGTACAAACAATGTTTGCATTGTGTAATATTTGTAACGGGTGACAAAATGGTGACAACTGAGGTCAGTTTGAAAAGTAAATAAAACTTTAGTTTTAATATGCCGCAGTTTAACACTCATATTAGTATATATTATGTTATTTCAAATTATATCTATTACGTAAATGGATTTCTGCCGGAAAAATTTCGCGACTGATATAGAAGTTTTTTTTGAATTCACTGAAAGTCCAAAGCAGTTGTCTATGGTCCAAAGTTGACAGCACAGTAACCTGTAACAAAAGTCTGGAACACACAACTGAATATTTTAATTTGTGTATATTTGGTCACATACAGTTGTACGACTTTTTATTAGGTTTAGTAGTACAACTGATGCTGTGTTATCTGCGAATCCTTTAGTAGTGTGTATATTGTAAAAGTTACAAATTGTACTTAATAAAATTCACAGATTGTGGGAAAACGGTTGAATGTATAAATTTGGAAATTGAAGTTATCACCATATGACGAAACCGTATTTGAGTATTATCAAAGTGCTAATATTGACAATTAATTGTGAAATAAAAATATGTAAGGGTGGGTTAATATGGGGGAAAATATGTTTTGATAACCAATGGTTCCAGTAGAATGACAGTATTTCCTCCACCCTGAACATTTAATGACTTTACTGCCCTAAAGACCCATTTACCCCCGCATGTATTAAGTATTCACTGATAGCCTCTTGCTTTTATATACGTGTTTTCACATATCCACGACTTGCTTAAAAAAATTAAAAATCAATAAATAGACCATAAAAACCACCAGTTATGAAACAATAAAATCCAAGTTCTTGATCCCGAACATTGATCAAGGAACTCGATAAGAAAAATACACAATACCATACATTCATACCAAAGAAAGAAAAAACCTTCCAGTTTGCCCTGATGATCAGCACGAAATATAGTGAAAAAGTGTCAGTGCATCCTAATGAGTTGGCTAATCAGCGGGAAGCCAATCAAGTGCGTAGGTTAAAGTGCCTGCAACCATCCTACCAGGTCATAGGTACCAGATAAGCTTAGACTTAAGTACATACAGTTAAGCTTTAGATTTAACATTTAGATTATTTTTTATACAAGATCACTGAAGTGATTCCCTACATGCCATCATTTTCCTGTCACAAAAAATGCCAATTTCCCCTGGTCAGATTGTAGATCCCCCTGACTGCTAAGGATATCTACAATCTACATAATAAAATAAAAAACGATTCAATCAGATCACACGCCGATTGAACTATCATAACTAGTGAACTAAGTCACAGTAACGTACTCATTGAATGAAAAATAATAAAAGCAAATTTATAGATAAAATCAAAACTATGAATTGTACAGAAGGAAATTCTAATGATTTAACAAAGATGGTTATAGAACATCTGGAAATATGCAGGACTATATTAATATCCAATTCATTTACTATGTCACTGAGACCAACTTATTACCAAGAACGCGAATGAAACTGTGAATAGACGAACAGTGTCACTTTCAAACGACGCTGAAGCAAATAAGCAATGAGACGTGCCAAGCATAAAAAAGAGGAATGTAAGAAACGTGTGTGGAATCGTATACAAACTATTTATACCAAAGCGGAACTGTGCAAGGATTTAGAGGAAGTAAAAGAGTACAATAAAAAAAGACAAGATATAGAAATGAACGATTAAGTTATTTTCAGATGCTATCAGATGTAGAAAATATGAACGAACACATTTATGGTTGACTTAGAAAATGTTCATCTGGGGGAAGTTCTAGCGGTAGTAGAAGCACACAATAATGGAAAAGCATCTTGTCTGGAGGTTATCAAAAATGAAGTTTGGAAAGAACTTAGCCCATACATTTTAAAGAAGATACCATAGTTTCTAAATCAAGCTGGAAGCGAAGTACTCGCTTTTCTGTTAGAAAATCAGATATATAATAACTTTATTCAAAAGCGAAATTATCGAAGAATAATCGATATCGTGGATTCCAGCTACAAAATATATACCAGTCTAGTACCAAATTGCCTAGAAGTAGAACTGGAGGAGAGACATGTTGGGCCGAGCATGCAGGCTTGTTTCAGGGAAGGACAAAGTGGAGTTAGTTTAGTAGAATATTATAAATATAGAAAATATTGTGACGCTAAAATATGTGATAGACCGGGCGTTATGGCATTGTTCTAAGTCATTTAATCGAATTTCCATAATTTTTATTTTTTTTAATGTATTAGTAGTATTAGTTCTTTATTTTCTTATTTAATTTCATTTAGGGTTTCTGACATGTTATGTTATAATTTTTTGTATGTTTAATTCCTGTACTTTTTTATACACCTCATTTGTATGGGTTCTCTGGTCTAGGTTGTACAGTATTTTTAAAATTTTATTTTGTTGAATTTGTATTTTGCTTATGTTCTTTTTACTTGTATTTCCCCATACATTTATAAGGTAGTTATTCTAGGAGGTAAATAGTGCGTGGTATATGGCTTTTCTTGCTTCTGTTGGTATGTATTTATTTATTTTCCAAATTGCTGCTATTGTTTTTGAGTTTTTCTTCGCTAATTCGTTGATGTGGTTATTCCATTTTAGATTATCCTGTATTTTAAGTCCTAGATAGTCAATTTCTGTTATTTGTTTAATTGTTGTTCCTTTCATCGAAAGTTGAATTCCAGTTTGTTGTTGTTTACTATTGAAGATTATATATTCCGTTTTCGTTCCGTTTATTGTCAGTAAGTTGTTGTAGTACCATTCTAATTTGATATCTATATTAATATTTGCTTGTATTTCTTCATAGCTTTTCCCTGTATATACTATACAAGTATCATCTGCATATACGCACAGTTTCCCTTTAAGGTTTAGTTTAAAAATTTCGTTTGGGTATATAATGTACATTGTTGGAGGCAGGTTCCCTCCTAGTGGTATTCCATATTCGGCTTGAAGTGGTTTACTTTCCAACTTGTTTATTTTTGTTGTTTGTGGTCTGTGTGTTAGGTGTGTCTCCATTAGTTTTAGTGAATTTCCTCTTATGCCAATTGCCGATAGTTTTTCCAGAAGTTTATCCTTTGATATATATATAGATAGCTAGTACCAGTTTGTTTGCATCCAGTTGGGACTTGATGTAATTTATCGAGTCGTTTATGGCCGATATCATTTCCGACTGTTTTTGGAAGGCATATTGCGCTTTTATTATTTGTTTTAGGTCGTCTTCAGTTTCTTCTTCTGAATCAGATTTTTTTACTTCTAGTTTTTCCCATTTTCTTTATTTTCGTGTATTGATTATATTTTATAATAAGTGTTTTTAATAGATATTATTGTTACCGAAAGTACTGTAGAACACTGCAGGGATATTCTCTTCACATGTATGGGACTTTAATTTAGGATAATATTATTATGCTTGATTAAATTTATTTTTGCGCACTTCCGAATTCCCTCGTTGAAAACAAATTCGTTCGCATAAAGTAAAAATAGTTTATCTTTTACGAAACTTGTTTCGTTTGGTTTTGCTTCACGTCGTCGTACACCTACACCACGGGCCGCTCTGAACTTTAATACGCCATCCACACACTTCCTAGCGTTTTCTTCCCTCTTTCTTCACACGTATTTATCCCAACTCCAGCAATCAGCGGTGTGAGAATCACTAAATTACTCGCACTAAGTCCTACTTTATTTCACTACGAATCGCTAGGTTTATGGTTCTAATGCACACAAAAAATCAAATAATTGAGACTCTTGTATATATCCTGGAAAAATCGAATGTATGAATAATGCGCATCTCTTTCATATAATGTTAGACGGTGTAAAGGAAAGCTGTATTAGCTGTATTAGCTGTATGGCAGACCATGACGGGTTGGGATACCCTGCAGATAGTAAGGATGCCCGAAATATGGTTTTATTTTTCCATAGAAACTTTGCAATCTGCATAAAGCTATTATTCAGACTATTATTCAGAATTGTCTGATATTTATAGTATCAATTGTACCATCTATTACTTCCATTATTCCCAAACTATTTCTAGATATATACCCCCAAGTCATAAGCCCTTTTGGAAACTTTACAGTCTTTTTTTTATAAAATCCGCTTTATCTCGACTAATTATTTTCCTGAAATCCCACACAGAGACGCTAAATACAATGTTACTATTTATTATTATTATTTTCTTCGAAGTAGCTTAACAGGACCCATTAATAAATGTCACAGATGTCTTTTTGATAGTGTTAACCTTATAAAAACTAAATAAAGGAAGACGTTCGAACATTAAGTTACAAAATTCTTTTTCGTTTCACCTATTAACTAAACGTAAATATAGATAAATATTATTTATTTTTTGGCATAAGTAGTGTTTAATTAAGCATTTTTATGAATGATATGATCATCAATATAAGAAGTAACTAGCAAAGTTTAGCAACAAAATCTGTAAGTAATAGTGAACATTGGTATCCGAACTTTAAGTTGTTAAGGCTCGTATTAATGGCATCAGCCATTGATATATATTTATTTCAATTTAAACAATATCTGCGGTGTATTGTTGTATGTGTGTTAGGACTTACTACTTGAGAAAAAAGGTCCCTCAGTTTTTCAAAGCGCCTTTCTAAATAGATGATATGATGTTCGTCTTATAAAATCGTTTTAGACTTAAAGCACATGTATTTATTATTAAACGCCAATTTTATTTCAGGGACATCTAGTAATGCTGCCATTAAACTTTCTGTGCCAGGAAAATTTAACACCCGCTTCTGGAACTGTGGAAGGAATGATGCCTACGTCTTTATGGACGTAACTAATATAGTAGTGGTTTTACAATTGGCAGTTTTCAGATCAAAGTAAATAATTAATGCTTGTTTGTCTTAATAGCGTAGATTTTATATATAAACACATTTATATAGATATAAGAGGTCCAAATTCAGTATTTTACAGTATTTATATTCATACTTTTTTTTCATTACATTATTAAGGAAATTCCAAATATTAGCAGTTTTAAAATAGTTACATGCAGGGTTATCACAGCAGAATGTTATTAATTTCTTAAAATAACAGGTTCGTTTATAGATATTAATATTAGCCTATTATTTTTATATAACAGTAATATGTATCATAGTTGGTTGATGCATCATTCCATTTGTCTTCGTATTATATATTACTTATATATACATACATTATATTACGGTCCTTTATAATATATTTTAATATATTTGTTCTTAATATAATTTTATTAGATTTTTATGTGGCGTGTATTTTAATGGAAAAATCGCTATATCATTATTTTGATTTTGTTCCACTACATTTAATAATTAGTTTACTGATAACAAAGATACTATTATAACCTTCATATATATGAATTTACGTTACACTAAATGCAATTCACATAATATTTTAAAATACATATCATTGCACATTCTTATGGCTGAAACTGTCATACGTACTTACGTATGACAGTTTCAGCCATGCTTACTTGAGCATGGTGGCAACGAAAATACTAAAATTGCAACGTGCTCAATATAAACGTATACCCACATTTATGAATGGTATTATATAACGTTTTAAAACTCAATAAGAAAATATAAAAGCATCGTATACATTGTTATTGTCACCTCATATTGCAACGTTGGTCGAAATAAACCCGTAAAGTATTTTCTAATTGTCTATTTCTGAATTTCTGGGGTTGACGAAATTTATGTTGATGCAATTTCCAGTGACACGTACAAAGATATTTTACATATTTAGAACTAGCTAAAATATTGTTTTACAACAGTAAATAGATATAACCTGGCGTGTTTGTAAACTGCAAAATGAATTATGTATTTAGTGAAATTTTATTGTCCCGTCCCTTATTGTGTCTTTGTATGGTGTTACATTCAATAATTTACTAATATGTTGTTTATAGTAGTTTGAAAATATATTGTTTTACTTATATTTTTAATGTATTTTAAAATTAATATATTATGTGTTAAATTACCAAATTGAGTTTTTATATCAATAATAAATGTTAAATGAATATTTTATAGAGAAATATGGCCGACTGCACTCTAATGGGCGATTCACAATGATCGCGGTAGTGGTAAGGTAGCGGTAAGCAATATTTTGTATGGCTATAAAAATTCTGACGTTCAGAAATGGGCAATAATGCTATGCGATAATTATGGTAGAGATAATTACCCATGTTCTGTCATAGTTTTACAATTTTTTTTTTTTTACAATTTTTTGCAATTGCAATTTCGCTCACCGCTACGTTACCCCTACGATGGTTATTGTGAATGGTCCTTTACAGTTCTCCTAAGGTAAATCACAGCGAGAATTCAAAACCTACACTACTTTACAAATCAACCGCTTCAATTTTAAGCATTTAATTCTGATAATTTGGTGTTATATTTTGCAATAAATGGTTTGAGAAATGCATTTAAAATGAAAATACACGGCTATAATCTGACTGGCAAATTAATTACGTAATTAATATTAAATCAACATTTAAATCATTCATTTTACAGTCATATTATAAAAAAAAACTAGGTGACATTGTCCTCGTCCGACGGCGATTGATGAATAAATAAACTATCTCGCCAACTCCCTGAGCCCCTGTCACTATTTGTATACTTTACCCCTCAAAACATTATTAAACGTAATATTGTGCGCCCTGTTTCCTCTTCTTCCTCTAATTATGCAGTTTAAAACGTTATAGCAAGCTGGCTTTTTCGCTGGTAACGGAAGAAGCTAGTGTAATCACCCATAATTCGCAGAAACACGAAACATATTTAACGTATAGTGAGAGATAATTACATTTGTTTACATTTTTGTATTTGAGTGGTAAGAAACCGGGTCCTAGACATTTGTCTCATTTGTCTATGCTATGTTCCGGCCCTGCATTTGACGAACAAAACTATCAGTAATAAAATTATTCAAATATTGGATTGTTAAGGCGTCTACTTTGTGATAATTCATTTTAAAGGATAAATAAAACGATTTTTTACTTTGTTTTTTATCACACTTCAATTACACTTTGCAACTAGTTTCGGCTAAGCTCTAGCCATTTTCGAGCTCCTCCGATGACTCATCACCAAAGTTGGTCTCGATCGAAACAGCCTTTTTCCGAAATTTTGTTCACAGCTATAGATACATCCATACATACACAAACAGACATTTTTCAAAAATAGTCTATTTCGACGATATTAGTCAAGAAATATTTTTTGGCGATAACAACACGGTCCTCCATCAATGCTGTATTGCTGTAAGTATAAATTTAAAATTTACATTTTGTCGAAACCATTAAAATTACATATTTTTATTTTTAAATGATTTTTAAACACATTTTCCATTTTATATATAAAATGTATTTAAAAATGGCATTACCTAGGCCCTGTATTATGCCGACACACCGGCGAACAATGATCCGTTATCATAATAGCATCATTATGTTACTGGCAAACAACATCGGGTCTGTTCATCTTCGCAGATGGCCAATAATCGGTACGATAAATTTTACGAAGGTGCTATTCTCCTTGTTTTATCTTGAGGTGGGGAATCATCGTATTACACCCGGGGGCCCGTACTGGTATTCTCCTCCGAGTAGTGCTGGATTGCACCACTCTAGGGTCGATCTACCAGCTAATCCCCTTCCACAAGCCTGGGATCGCGCGCGTATTACTTCAAGTCTGGGGAGGCGGGTGTCCTCGCAGCTAGTCGGCATTTCCATGGCTCGGAGGTAATGCCAGAGGACCTATACGAGAGACTCCAGACGAAACGCAGAGGCGCAAGGCCGACTCGAAGGATAACAGACGGAAGACGTACTGATGGTGCCAGGAAGTAGCTGAGGCAAAACGTGAGGATAACAGGACACGGAGGAGAGCTCAACGTGTAGGAGCGGCCGGGGTGGAGATCATACACCTGCAAGACAGATACCATACACTACGGAGGGAGTTCATGCAGGCGATCGAAAAGAGTCAAAACAATTGTTGGCGCAGGCTCTGCAGGGAAGTAGATGAGGATTCCTGGAGTCTGCCGTACATGAAGAAGATCAGAGCTTGTCCGCCTGGACCATAGGCCTTTGTCCCTGTAGACGTGGGAGCAGTTCTAACTGCCCTATTTCCCCCAGGACTGGACGATGAACCCAAAGGAGAGAGGGATGAACAGAACAACTTAACACAGACCCCTATGTAAACTGGACGGAGGAGGAAGTGCAAGTAGCACTCGCAAACCTCCCAGGGAAAATAGCCCGGATGTAATCCCCAATCAGATTATCAAGGCAGCTGCTCCTGAGATAACGGAAGAGCTAACGATTATAGCAAAAAGACACAGCACCCGAGGCGATGGAAATCCACCAGCCTCGTATTAATACCGAAGCCGGGGTAATTACTGAGCGACCCCGGCTCCTACAGGCCGCTCTGCCTCCTTGATAGTCTAGCAAAGACCATGGAGAGACTGATAGTAGAGTGCCTTACTGAGGCCATTGATGCTGCCGGGGCCTCCATAACCGGCAGTATGGCTTCAGAAAGGGGAGGTCCACAACTGACGCCATCATGGCAGTTAGGATACTGATTTAGGAGGCGTACACGGGACCGAGGACAAAGAGACAACACTGCATGTTGGTCACCCTGGACATCGCCAACGCGTTCAACACGCTGCCATGGGTGACCATCATGAAGACGGTAAGGAACAACAGCATCCGCCCGGCCTTCACAACGTTGATTAGGGCATACCTGTCAGACAGAACAGTGGTGTAAAAAAAAGGAACTTGCCCTTAAAATCGCAAAGGTCGCCCTGCTCTCAACAAAGACAGCAGGTATCCGGGCATTCACGGAAATTGACATATTTGGACAGATGTTGCCAATTAAGAGACACCTCAGATACCTCGGCGAAGGATCTTTGAAAGACTTCGGAGCGCACTGCACACCGGCTCGCCAAGAATCACGCGGGCCTACAGGACAGCGTCGACTGACGCAGTCGAGACCCTAGCATCAATGACACCAGGCGACCTGGCAGTGGAAGAGAGGGCGGAGACTTACTACAGGATTAAGAATGGGACACCTCCCAGAGAATCCAGAAACGAGGCCTGGGAGGCCATTTTTGGGAAATGGCAGATAAGGTGGGAAACCACAGTCAACGCCGCATGGACCAGAACGCTCAAACATAACACGCTGCTGGAGAGGAATCTCCGCTACTGTATCGTGACGCATACGTTATACAGATGCTGGGGGAAGGTATACCGACTCTACAAAGACTGGGGAGCCTCATGCTCGACCTCCCGAACACTGGGAGGCAGTGACCAATGAGGCATACATTCAATAACGATCTGCAGGAGTGAGACAAGACACTGACAAACGGGTCTAGACACGCGACAAGATGAACGAAACAAACATGGCGCTACTGTGGGCTTAGGCGCCTAGGCCAGAACGAGGGGGTGAATCCGGTACTACCTATGCCTACCATCTAGTGGTGGTAACGCCTGAGGCATGGGTGTTTTTCGAAGATTCCACCTCACAGGAAAAAAGCATTGCAATGGCGATGATAATCTTGTCGTTCCGCCCCCCCTGATTCTCTCATCTATTGTCACCATGACGTGTCCCTTCATGTCTACCCATTAGCCTAGTCTCTCGAGCATTAGGCCCGCCATGGTGTTCGGCTAGATGCCGTCCATCTTCGGCACGAAGATATGGCGTACTCCGGAGTCTCACACAGGGGTCAGATCCCCGATTGATCCATGGATATACGTTTGGGGTATGGCTTGAAGCAGCCGTGCCCGACAAAACTTGTGGGAGCTCGATTTACCTACGGTTCGATAATGGGATTAGCCTCCTAGTCTATCCGGCCTAGTCTTGCCAGTTGCACAAACATAAAATAAATACAGACCTTCCAAAATAAAGTACTTCGGAGCATGGTGGACGCTATAAGGTACGTTCGAAACAAGAACCTACATTGGGATCTAAATATTCCAATAAGAGAAGAAATTAAGTGATATGGTGGGAAACATGAAGACAGGCTGCACCGATATGTAAATGCTGATGCCCTTCAACTACTTGACAAGCAACAGCTCGTCATGAGATTGAAGAGAAGAGCCATTTCAATTTGTGTAGTATATAGTATATAGTATATAGTATATAGTATATAGTATATAGTATATAGTATATAGTATATAGTATATAGTATATAGTATATAGTATATAGTATATAGTATATAGTATATAGTATATAGTATATAGTATATAGTATATAGTATATAGTATATAGTATATAGTATATAGTATATAGTATCATCGACATCGACATGGATGGAGTTTAAAATCGTAAGTTAGTTTAAGATGTATGAGACGGGCGGTTGTGGCGCAGTGGTCTAAGGCGACAGTCTGAAGCCACTGCGTTCGCGCCGTCACCGGTTCGAATCCGGTATTAATAGATTTTCATTCGGAATTTGGGTCTATTAATCCATGGATGTTGTGTCTGGCTTTAGTTTAGTGTGTGGTTTCGTCTAATAGTGATTATATATACAGAGTTTATAAACATAATAATACATAGTTTACTGGCTAGTGTGATCAATAGATAAAGGCCAACAAACCAAAAACAAAAAAAAGATGTATGAGAAACAAGTTAATGGTTAATCATTATGATCAGTTTTAGTATAAGTATATATTGTAAAGATCGTTTTAGACAAGACAATTTCTTGACTCAAAAGTTAGTCAAGATGCGAGACAATTTAAATTATCTCGTATCAGACAGCAAATTATTTGAAATATTGAATTGGATTGTAGATTGAATGGAAAAATATAACGCGTTCTATTTGTCAAGGACAAATTGTATGGGAGGAGGATATATGAATTCATTTCTTGAACAACTTTTGAGCCAAGAAATTGTCTTGTCTAAAACGACCTTAAGATAAAGATAAATCATTTGTTATATGCTACATACATATAGGAAATTGTTTACACAAGTCATAATAAAAATAAACATATTCAAAATATTAAATAACAGTAACAGTATGAATAAAATTGAATCAAATAATCACATGCAGGCATACAAATATAGATCCAGGTCTTTTCACGGGAAATGATCTATAACGAACTATTGATCGAATGAATAAATAAAATGCATTTTTAATAATATGTCCTAAAACACTATCCCTAAAGAATCTACTTTAACGATCTATTATTTCTTATGGTATTTTGTTAAAAGTCTGTACACTATACTTACTACTACTGCAGGAAATATATTATTTTTTATTCCTGTACCATAATAATGATTTTCACGTATTTATCGCCATTTAGTTCGATATGCAATAATCATTGCATTATGTATAGATGTGAAATACTTAGGAATGTGCATATTTTTAAATAGGTGTTTACGACAACGCTGTCTTGCTCATGACTCGTATTACTCGTCTTTGTAGACTAAAATTGTATGCCTATATAATAGTATATAGAAAGATACACATTCAGATAAATTACATATACATGTACATAATACATTTATTATATCTTCATCAAGTGTATGTCAATGTATTAACAGGAGTATACAACGTGTCCACGTAAGTATACAACATATGGGAAAGTTTTTTATTCGGGATTTATCAGAAAATTTTATTCTTCATAAAAGTTGGTGCTTCTTCCAAAACCAATTAAAAACACAAACCATATGACAAAACTATAATTTACAGATATATTAAATTATATGTATAATGTCTACACTTATATAAGTGTAATCAAGTATTCCTGCTGTCTTCAAAATTTTGACGTCGATTAGTTATACACTTCGCTAAAGATGACACGAAGATTAACATTACAAGATCGAGCAGTGTTGATGCTCATATGCGGAGATAATCATAACACCTGCAGAAGGGCGGCTGAAATGTTCAACGAAAGGCACCCTGAAAAAGCATCAGTTGTTCAGAGGTATATCGTATTTTGAAGTAATTTAAAAGAACTGGTAAATTGTATTTAAATTTTAACAACGAACGCAGTAAAGCTGTAAGTAATTTCGACAATTCACTTAATCTAATGCAAAGTGTGGTTGAATCTCCTAAAATATCAGTACACAAATATGGAGGAAATTTAGGTCTTTTAATCAACAGTACATAGGATACTAGCTATAAATAATTATAATGCATATAAACCAAGATATATTCAAACATTGCAAGAGCGAGCTTATGACAGCCGTTTTGAATTTTGTTTCATGGTACAAGGTGAAATGGAAACCAATAGAATGTTTTCCTAGAATATTCTTTTTACTGATGAAGCTACATTTACCACAAATGGTGTATTTAACTCGCAAAACTGTCATTGGTGGGCTGCAGAAAATCCAAATTTCCGAGTACACTGCACAAATAAATATTTACAAAAAAAAAATGTTTGGTGTGGAATTACAGAAAAATTATAGGACCTTACTTATTTCGACACAGTATGAATTCGAAAAGATATTTAGAATTCTAGAACTACGGAACTAGAAAATGAATTTGATAATTTACCATTAGCTACAAAAAATCCCGCTGGTTTATGCAGGACGGAGCACCTGCACGTAGTGCTCGTGCAGTGGTAAAGTATTTAAATCAAGAATTTAATGAAAAATGGATTAGAAGATATTTCTTACTTCCATGGCCCGTTCGCTCACCCGACCTAAATCCACTTGACTACTTTTTATGGGGTTGATTAAAAAATAAAGTTTATTCTGAGAGGCCATTTGGGAATTTAGCGGAGTTGGAAAACAAAATTAGAGATGGTGTAGGATATTTAAACAATAATCCGAATATTATCGAAAACGTTATTAGAGATTTTGTTAGACGGACAAATTATTGTATTGAAAGAGAAGGGCATCATATCGAGGGATTATTTAATTAATTTCTTCCGTTTTTATTGTTATTATTTACTTACTCCTTAGAATTTTTAATGTGAAAAAAATTATATAAATTTAATATATAATATTTTTAAATAGAGTCGTATCTCATTTGTTTTATGTTATTAATTGGTTTTGGGTAAAGCACCAACTTTTATGAACAATACAATTTTCTGAGAAACCACGAATAAAAAACGTTACCATTTGTTGCATACTTACATGGATAGATTGTACACCCGTGCATTTGTTCTTTAAGAGCACAACATGTTGGATATCTTTCTATAATTTAAACAAAGATGATTTGCATTTCACCACAATGTTACATCAATCTAAGGGGGCTCCATTAAGACAGTAGTCGTTAATAAAAAGTAAAAACAGGGATGGTCACAAGATAGATCCATAAGATACTCCGAATCTAATAGCCATTTTTGCTGAATATTTGCTTCCAATAGTGACTACCTGTTTACGTTCGCTTGAATAGGATGGCATAAGTTGTATACCGCTAGGATTAGATTAAAACTTAGTCAAATCCAAAATGCTTATTTAACAGTATACTTATTCATAAACTTCTATAATCTCCTAATTGCTTTCTGCGAAGTCTGTTTAAATGCAGAGTTTTAATAAGAAAATTATTTTCCATTTGTTTAAGTGCTGTTTCCAGCATTCCTCTCTTTATTCTATCAAATGTTATTTTTGATATCGATAAATATGCAATGTGCTTCTTACGGAATCCGCACCGATATACTTCTATTTTTTCTTCTCCGCATTCGATTGTGTATAACGTTGAAGAGTTTTTTTGCACAGTTAACGTAATTGGTTATGTAGTTATCGCCGTTATTTGGATCACCTTTTTGTGTGGAACGGACATATGATATTGATTTTCCACCTCTTGTGCATCTGCTCTTTGATCCATATTGCTCATATCAGTTCATATATTCTATTGTGAGCATCCCTTCCTGCCGCTTTTACCATTGCGGATGTGATGTCATCTTTCCCTGGGTAAAGCTCCAGGGAAAGATGCCATCACGTTTGTTTACTTTTCTATAGCCCTTTTGACCTCATCAAGTGTTGAGGATTGCTTATACGGTCGATCTGTATGGGGTACATCTTCTATTGTCTTTTCTTCTTCTACATCTACATCTACATGTATTTCACCTTCATGTGTTGCTTTTACTAATTTAGTAATTCTGTGAAATAATCTTTCCATTTGTTGCTAACTTCTTGTCTTACTGTCTTCAGTTATTATTTTGCAATTATCGTCATTGTTTTGAAGAAATGCTTGATCTTGTGTTGGCTGTAATTCTATTTGGTTTTTTGCTGTAGTATGTCTTTGGATAATCTTCGTGGAATGAAATAATGTAGAATGCACCATTTCTACATTATTTCATTCCTCTTGTATGACGTCCTGTTTAGGGGTTCTATCAAACATCTTTAGGGTTTCTGAATCTTGCAGCATATCCCATTGTTTCTTTTCATTCCTATGTGTTTGTCGGAATTTGATATTCTCTGCCTTACTGTTGCAATTCCCAGGTAGTGGTCGCCGTCAGTTCGGCCCCCTGCTGGTACTCACATTTATGATGACGAGTCGTATCTTTCCTTAATAGTACATTTGATTTAGTCTATTTGATTTACTAAATTTCTTACTGGCACTTTCCATGTAACTTTGTGTATACGGCACATACGAATTTCATTAGAGCTGGTCTCCTGGTATCTAGAACCAATCTGAAATTATTGACCAACACATTAACTGGCCACTGCCGGCTAAACAAACACCTACACATGATGGGTTTGGAAGACAGCCCGTTATGTACATGGTGCAATGAAGAATTAGAAACAGCAGAGCATGTAATATGTTTCTGCCCAGCTCTAGTAAACATTAGGCAGCTAATACTAGGGAAGTGCTGGACTATTATGGCCAGCATTGGCAACTTCTCACCCGCCAGAGTACTGCAGCTCGCACGCAGAATTGACTGGTTGGACGAGTTAGTAGCCTGAAAGGGAGATTTCACAATGGGTCCATTTTGAGGCCTAAGTGTCTGTGCTATGTGCTATGCTACCCACCAGACAACTATCCAGAACTGTCCTGGTATAATGAGCTACTTCTACTGCAAAGTTTTCTTTTCCTATCTTCGCATTAAAGTCCCCCATTATTACTAAGTTATTATATCTAGTTGCTTTTTCTGCTTTCCTTGATTTGCCGATAGAATGGTTCACTGTTTCTTTCTTCTTTCTCAATGAGTTTCATTTTAGTTCGTATCAGATCTTCCTCTGTACTTATAATTTTTTTACATGAATATTTCATCTTTTTCATCCATATTATTCGTTCTTAACTAATTCCTTCTTGCTTCCGCTTTTTTATAACATGTTTACTACATATCTCGTTTCACCAAAGTATTCTTGTTGCTTTTTATATCTCCCTACATACGTTTTCACTGCTTGATTTATTATTTCCTTCAACAATATCCAGTTTTGCTTTTCGTTCTCTGCTACTTCGCCTCTATCTTCTGCTGCTATTTTATTCTCGATATCTCTTACAAAATGTTGCCTAGTGCTGACATATATTCTCTACATACCATATCTGTTGTTTATCTGGTTTTATATTTATTTTTGTGACTTTTTGCTTATACCGCTGTTCTCATGAAATGGTCTGTGTCAGCATTCGCTCATTTGATCTCACATTCATGATCGCTTTCTTCTTTGCTTTGTTAAATGTTATGTGATCTATCCCGTAGCCTACCTGTTTTCCGGTCCCGGTTATTTTGTTAATATTTGTGTTCAAATTTTGTATTAACAATTATCATTTCTAATACACTTGCGATATTACATAATCTGTGTCCATTACCATTTTTTTTGTCATGAATTGTATGCTTCCTTGCAACTTTGATATATTCTTTTGATAGTTTCTATATGTTTTTCAAGTAAGTCATAGTATAGTTGAAGACTTTTATCCACTAACTCTATAGGAGTATACACATTAAGTATTGTTAGATAGTATGGTTTCGCCCTAATTCTTATATATGCCATTCTACCATTTGTTAGTGTAAACAACTCTATTACATTCTCCTTTAATCTTCTGGTTGCTATAAAAGCTACTCAAGATTTCCGTTGCTTCTTTTCACCTTTTTTCCCGCGGGTGGGTGAATCTTCAAAAGGCGAACTGACGGTATCAGTTACGGGGCGCCTAAATACTGTTGGTTGTTTAATGCCCAGTACCCTCAGTACTGTGTTGACGCAGCTTCACGGGATAGAGTTAAAGGTATTGCTGACGTCGATCATCAGGCAATGCCTTCTGCCCCTTTGTGGTCCGCTGTTGTACTCCTTGGTGGTCTTGGTCACTTCCAGGATCGCGTCTATCGTAGAACCCCTTTTCCGAAAGCCGTATTGGGCATGCGAGTGGCTTCCGGCATTAACCGCTCAAAGGTTTTTTCGAGGCCTTCTAGGAGGCACAGAGGCCTATACGCCACCGTGCCACTGCTGGGTTTTCTCTTCTTAGGGATGAGGACAAGCTTAGACATCTACCACGTCTGGAGTAACTTACCCTTCTTCAGACATTTGTCGACTATGACATTGAGGTTGGGAGCCACGAGGGATGCTACCATCTTGATGATATCGTTGTTGAGGTGGTTGGGCCCGGTGCGTTCCTGTTCGGGAGGACCATCCTCCCAGGGCGGTACCTCTGTACGTTGATCTTGTAGTGCGATATTAGGGAAAAGGGCTTGGATTACCGTCGACGGCCCGCCTGCTGCCTCGGTCCCTGGTGTCCGTCTGTGGATCTTGCCGGTAACTATTCTATAGGGGAGACCCTAGGGTCTTCCCCGACCTCCCTACAGCGCTTCCTGCGGCTTTCCATGTACTGTTCTATGTCGGTCTCGTACTTGCCAGGGTCTGTTTTTCGGTGGCGCTGCATCCTCCGTCTAGCTGCCCTTAACCTGGCCACCTCATCGTTCCGCCAGTAAGTTTTCCAGGTTTCAGGACCTACCCGTATCTTAGGCAAGCACGCCTCGCATGTGTTCTGTATTTGTCTGCTGAGTGCCTCTGTCAGTGTGTCCGTCTCAGCTACTACTTTGCGGTCGTCGTCATCTCCACGTGGGCCGCCAGTACTTCTGTCATCTAGGGGACTCGGATGGTAGTGTTCTGTCTTGCCTATCTCTCTGGTTCTTGATGGTGTTCTCTAAATATCGATGGTCGCTAAGGCTCTCCTTGTCTAGTAGTAGTTGTTCTCCCCTTGTATCAGTGCGATGTGAACCCCACACCATTGATTTAGCATTAAAGTTTCTTGTCACCTTCTAGCCTCATTAACCATTCTACGTATTTCCGGCTTCTTCTGTTGGGAGACACGTAGCAGCGTGATACCGGCAACTTTGACCCAGACTAGTCCTTTGCTCCGCGTGCCCCGCGCCGTAGTTTGGTCCAGCGCCTCCCTTCCCATTCTGATAGCGACGTCGCCGTCGGAGCAGTCCACTCTTCAGCCTTCGTAAAGCCTTTGGTTATTAGACTCACTCCACAGGATAATGTCTGCTCCTCTTTTCCTGGCAGTTGGTGCAGCAGATCGTGCGCTGCCCTGCCCGTGCCTATGTTGACCTGAATTACGTTTAGGTCGGGTATTGCGTCGGCCACTCTTTCTTTGGTTTTCCCTCCTTTCATAGTTCTCGAATAGCCGATTAGGGTCTGCGGCGTCCGCCTTGATATCCTTGTATATGTTGCTTGTGTTCCTGGCTTTGTCGGCCAGTCTCCCGAAGATTTTTCTGACCTGTTGTTTAGTTTTCTCAAGTGATTACGCTGCCTTACGCTTCCTGACCGCCCTGTTTGTTCGTCTTCTACTTAAACATTATCAGATTGTATTTATCAAAACTTGAAATATGAAACTGCAATCTCTTAGAGGAATTTCTGTTGAATTTTGATTACAAATCGGAGTAAATATATACTTTTCTGATGCAAATATTGACTACTTTTGCATATTTACTATTACTATTTCGAGACAAAAAATTAACTTTTTCGTCCTAACAAAGTATCAAATCATCCTTAGATTGGAGAAACATCCAAACATATTTTCAGAAAATTAAAAAATGTTGACTAGAAAAGACCGCGCGATTAGGTCAACATTCAACCGTATTTCATTTTCCGAGATTCACCTTAATTAGCAAGCGCCAATGCCATCCGTTGTCGTTGTCATTAATGTGTTCCCGTCGTGGACAGCACAGGACACCACTGCAAACAGCAGAATAATATTATAGGTTCTACGTCTCCGGGCATGCCCATCACCCAACCGGTGTCGCGGGATGGAGTTTGCGACACGGCGGGTACCCTCGGCCCCTAGCTGGGCAGTGTGTATGGCTCGTCGGCTTCTACCTCCTCGTCAAGCCACCAGGATCCCCGTAAGAAGTATTTCGGCATTCGGGGTACCTCCGATTTAGTGAGATACTACCGTCCCGGCCAGACAATAAAAGTATTTATGATTTTTTTATGAAGAGAAGAGATGTGACCCCTAGCCAGCGCTACTTGATAGCGTCGGAGTGGGAAAAGAGCCAGAGTGGCCGAAGAGTTGACCAAGGGAGGCCGATAGATCAAAGGTGTGAAATTGATTATAGTAGGGAGGCTCAGTCACGCAAGGAGTTGTGTTGAACCCCCAGAATATCTTAGCAATGCGAAGCCATTCTGGTTCCTAATATGTTTTTCGGATGATGCCTCACTGGACACCGACACCACGACAAGGTGTGTTCTTTTCACCGGAATACCTTGTAATTTTTTGTTTGTTTATTTTACTTGTTCCTTCCATCTAGTCTCTTGTAGTGCAGCTATGTTAATTCCATATATTATTAATTTCATTGCTATATTATTTTATTTTGCCAACCTTTGTTCTTGTTCCTTGCATTTTTCGTCTTCTGTTTGTCGATGAGTATATTGCTTATATTTAGGTTTTTTGGTTTCTTAATTTTCTCTATTTCAAGCCAATTATATTTCGCGTCGTTTACCACAATCTTCTGGTAGCCTACCTTTACTGCATGTCCGGCTTATTTTCCTTTACTAATTGTCTTAGCTCCTTCTGTATTTCCCGCCCTTGAAATGTCAAATCATCTTCAATGTAAATTTTTGTTTCTTTGATCCTGTTCTTATGCTTCATTACATCAATTTTTGCTTGTCTGCCTTCTAGCTTGCCTAACATAGTACCACTTTTATCTTATGTACTTTTGTTATTTCTGTGTTTATTTTTAATTCTCTTTGTTTGAAATCTTTTTCTTTAATTGCCTTCTCAAAAATTCAGTATGTAGATGTTCTTAACATTTCGTATTTAGTTAAGCAAATTCGTCCTATACCTACCTGTGTATTTAAATCGATTCATCACGTGTTTCAAATGATCAAGTTTTCACGATAATGGGCAACAATGATAAAGGATTCGCATGAGCTAGTTTCCAAAATGTGGTATGTTAACCTTAATCAACAGGAAATAATGATTTGATTAAATATTTGGTATTTATAATTTAATCATAGGATTCAGAAAACTCGGGCATGTTTTTTTTTAAATTAGCAAGTGCTTACACTACACATACATATACACGGCAGATAAACCCACAGGTTGATAGCTAGTTATAAATTTTAACAAATATAGTAACGGATAAATAAAACGATTTTTTACTTTGTTTTTTATCACACTTCAGTTACACTTTGCAAGCTCTAAACATTTTCGAGCACGAGCTCCTCCGGAGGAGCTCAAATATATATATATATATATATATATATATATATATATATATATATATATATATAAACAAAGCGAAGACGAAATTGGTTATAACTAAAGTCTCAGGACAGAAATATATTGGGAATTGACTATATTATTCTAATTGTTGTTTCTTTTCATTTAAAATGGGACGAAGTAGATTGTTCATATGAATCTGGTCATATTATTTAGTACACATCGTTTTGAAAATATATTCTGCTTTATTAAACAAAATTTTATTTATAAAAAGTACGTAAATTATACGGTATTACGAACGATTGTATTAAGCAACCAACTCTTGAACGCGGTGAATAATTATCGTTACAATTATTCATATCTCAATTTAATCAAACTGCAGCAAATATTGTTTTATGCGTTACGTCCGCGATACCAGAACCTTAAAGAGAATGGTGATTGCGTGAGGTCGCGCGGACCCCCCCCAACACACCAAAGGAGAAAGGCCATTGCGAACATGTTCTCTGGTAAGAGGGAAGGTGATACAGTTTTTTTTCAAAGCTAAACCCCTCTTTCTTCCTTCCCCCCTGTAAACTTTTCATTGGACACTTTGCAAGCTTTTTTCATTATCAGCCTCTTTAGTCCGCAGGTAGATGTGATAACGTTCACGTCGATCGAACATTATAGTGATATGACAATTTAGTGAGTGGGAAACACATTTGAGGATTATTATAATATGCTGTGGTTAGTAAAGATTATATGATTTTAATTGATATGAGATTTTTTTCTGATTTAAGTAAATTATAATTTTGTATTATGCGAAAAGTTTAATATTTTTACTTTCGTATTATATAAATTTTATATTATTATTAAATCCAGGGTTATTAAATATTTTATAATTAAAATTGATTTAAGTTATTTAAGATAATTATATAATATATAATTTTTTTGGATTTTTTAATGATTTAAGAAATTTAGACGTAACAGGAATGGGAATGGGAAATGTTGAAATTTTGGGAAATTATAGAAGTATTATAAAATTCTGGGGTTAGTCGATTATTTTTTGATGATTTAAGAAAATTAATCATAAAAATGTGAAATGTTTAGTATTTTTACTTTCGTTTTCTACAAATTTATTTTCGATTTTGTAATGATTTAAGAAATTTAGACATAATAGGAATGGGAAATGTTGAAACTTTGGGAAATTATAGAAGTATTATAAAATTCTGGGCTTAGTAAATATTTTATGATTGAAATTCATTTAAGTTATTTAATATAATTATAAATTATAATTATTTTAGATTATTTTTTTTATGATTTAAGAAAATTAATCATACAAATGTGAAATGTATAGTATTTTTACTTTCGTTTTATACAAATTTGAGAAGTATTATAAAATTCAGGGGATAGTAAATATTTTATGATTAAAATTGATTTGAGTCATTTATGTTAATTATAATATTGTCGCGGCTAAAGTGGCAGAAAGACCGATAGCCCTAATACAGATTTATTCTCTCTCTCTGTTATGTATAATGTTCAATATTTTTACTTATATTAAAGATTGAATATTTGTTTAAACTTTTAACTCATTATAGTGTTATTACAGATTTTCTTTTATTTCTGTTTTAGAACTTGGGACTAACGAATTATTTTAATCCTACTATATAAAACTCAATGCGTTTGTGAAACTTGGCGCGGCGTCGCGTCCCAATCAACTCAAATATGAAACTATATCCAATCTTGCTATTATGTTTTGTGGGCGTACTGGCGCAAAGGAGACCAACGGTAAGTTTGTATTTCATAGCAGAAATTTCACTTTCAAAATATATAAATTCTAAAAAAAAAATATGACGTAGGTTCGTATGTAAATTAGTTTGCTCATGCTGCGGTCACTCATTATGGAAGTAGTACGAATATTATTAACAACAAGCTTCCTAATTCCTATGTTTGCTTATAAAATAAATAGCTGATCCCAAGTGAAGTGTTGCCATTTCCTGTTGTAAAATTACTATTAGAGAGTTTAAAGCTACCTCTTTAATTAAACTTACACGATACGATTCTAGATGTGTAACGGTTTAACTATTCTTCCTGACAAACTCGCCAATAATATAAACATTGTTTTTACAATATATAGACTTTTTTAAACTGCATCTTAATCATAATTAAATTGTTAATCGTGATAACGGAAAAGCCTTATTTGGTCATATTTTAAATCGATAATTAATTATGATTATATAATCAACATTAATGCAATTAGCTTCTAATTTCAATTTTATAAAAGTGTGTATGTTGATTATACATCATTATCTATTATTAGTTTTGAAGAAATTATTTAAATTTTTTACAAATGTCAATACGTTTATTATACCGTATTAAACATTAGCAGTTTTTTTAAGAATAAGAGATACAATGTGGTACTGAAAATAAGGCTTAAGTTTTAACTCTCCGAGAAATTGAATTAAAATTAATTATTACAAAAAAAAAGGAATTAGAAAGGATGACCTATCTAAACATCCATGGCGATTTGTTCCTGAAAATGCATGGGGTTACACTACTGCAGATCTTCTGTTGACCCACTAATTCTACGATAACCGTTGCTATTTGAATGGCGAATAGTGGTAGTACATATGAAAGTAAATTTCCCTACGGCTCTATAAAGCTAAGACGCGCCAAATATTTAGATCCGAAGGTAAACATCCAAATCGTGTTTATTGTTCTGAGATTTTGCATGCATAAATCGTACAAAGTTTTTATTTATAGTGAACATAAATTAGTATTAAAAGTTTCTCAATACTTTCACCAAAATTAATTAAATTGTTTTATTGTGTGCCCGTTCTTCTATTATAATCGTGATCTTGCTAATATAAAATAATTCTCCGATTGTTGTATTTTGTATTTATTTAATTTATCTTAAGCTAAACCTTGTTATACCATTAGGTGTAAGAGTATATTTATATATAATATATATAATATTTATTATTTGTATTTTGTAATAATATTTAAAAACTCAAAGTTCAATAATTAAAATAATGAGATTGATGCTGAATTTATTTCATCAACCTATTATAATAATATTATATTTTTTTTTTAAATATGTACAGAAAAACTTCTACTAAATGTCTATTATTATTATAGAATAGTAATAAAAAGAAAGAAATAAATCATTATAATAAAAATGATATTTTATTTTACGTAAAAGCATTTTGAACACATATATTAATAAAATATTACATCTTCAGCGCACCCTTCAGATATTCCGCATGAAACATTTAATATGTACAATAAAATAATCTATATCATATAAGTTTACATTCTCAAATATTAATAATAATAATACAAATATTTATTGTGATACATAACATTTACCACAATGGGCATTCCTATTCATCCGACTTAGGGCCGGTTCTACAATTGACATTTAACCGGAGAGTAAGGCTATTCGTGGAATAAGTTTGAGATATTGACGCCAATTAATTAATTATTCCACGAATAGCCTTATTCTCAAGTTCTACAATGACACTTGGTCAATTGTAGAACTGGCCTTAAGTAGTTTATTAAGTCCATGTACAGTTTTATGTTACTACAGTAGTAGATTTATGCTAATAACTGTACATTATTATTGGTTTGGTATATTAATTTAAACAAATACAGTTTATGTTTTAATACGTCCAGGAAAATATATTGTAGAAAGATTTGAAAACGAAAGTAAGGCTAGGACAAAGTCTTGAAAGCAGAACGACTGTCTATGCTCTCAGGATAATCCTTAAACTGCATTATTGTGCGATATCGCTCTATCAGACATTTGTTTTCCGCCCTGTTCTAATGTCATAACACGAAAATGGATGGTTACTTAAATTTGTAAAATGTTCGCGGGCCTCTCCAAATATTGCCGCTCTAAACAGCTACCTTTTCAGTGTATTGAATAAAACTGTTCGTAGGACTGACTATAATAATTATAATTAAGCTGCATCCTGAAAGTCAATCGTAATTAACTAAATGACTTTCTAAAATTTAATGACGACTTAATTTATTATGTCTTTTATTACAAGCATATAAATCCCATAGTCTATATTCTCTTCTACTTGATATTTATTACTTTCCGAATACAGCACTATAAGGTAGGTAATTTTATGGCGGAAAAACAATCTAATTACAAATTTTGACTTTTCTTTATGTTTCATGTCTAATATAGTCGGAATAGACTATTTTTTGAAAATGTCTGTGTGTGTATGAACACACACTCCCCGTGTGTGTGAGTGTGTATCTATGAACAAAATTGCGGGAAACGGCAGTATGGTCGGAACCAAATTTACAAATTGGGTTTGTTATCATTAGCAGACGGATCCGGAATGCAGAAGTTGTACAAAATATCTACATTAAGCTGACTGTTTATTTGAAACAAAAACATTATTTCGCATATAACTTTGTACGAAAATGTTTCATGTCAACTACATAAATATGATGCTAATATTACTTTAATTAAAATATTTTTTGGGAAAAATCAAAGAGTAAAATGAATTTAAATTTTCACCTTTTTGCAAATATTTTTCCTACGGTTTCGATTTTAGAATTTAATTACGAACATTTTGCGAGAAATCAGTAATTTAGATTTTGTTGTTGTTTATTTGCGAATCATTTGGTAACTGATCATTTAGACGAATCTATTAAAGATACAATTATACAGATATCAAAAAAATATAATAAATTGTTCTTAGTTAACTGGAAAGCCGTGCCCACACCACATATTTTTTGTTACGTTTTTGAATATTAATTATAGAATTTCAGTCATAACTTATTCTGGGTAAAGTTCAATCATGATTTCGTGCTCTATTTCGCCGTAAATACTGACTGGTCTCTTGTACTAAATTTAATGCTACATTTCGGTAATAACATTTGCTCGTATGACATTTAAAAGAACCAGTATTCGAGTGCAGGACTCAGGATATATGACTGCCTTAATTTAAATGTGAAGGTCATTCGAAGAATTGAATTAGCACAAGTTAATTCAGTCGTGCTAAATATGAATTAATTAATGCAGTTACTTTTTATGTAATTATTTTCCATAATCTAAATATTAAGGTTGAAAACTCGCTTATTAATTGATGGATGTGTTGAATGTTGTACATTTGTAACGAAACCACCTTTCAAGTAGCTTCCGATATTTGGTAATTGTAAGGACAAATAATTTACCTCCCATAAAATGACGAATGCTTCTGGTTTTTGGCTGATATCCATCTCTTTCTCGCAATTACGGTATGCGCCATAAGAGTTGATGCCGCTTGAAAATGTAACAGAAACTTGACATAAGAGAATTGTCCCACACTATCCTATTTTGTTTTCAAGCAGATAACGTAAATAAAACACCGGTGTGAAGTTAACCTCTAAGATCCCAGCCTCTATACCGCGCGGCACCGCGGCACCGCGGCACCGCAGGGCCGCGCGTACGGCGGATTGTTTGCGGGTCTGTTCTGACCAATTGGGGTGACCAATTTCCTTCGGGTATCTAGTGCACTAATATGTTCTGCACTAAGATCAGTAAAAAAAGTAAATAAAATATTTTGCATAATGTTTTTATCGACCCAGCCACTAAAAACGAGATAGGAGCGTAAAAGTTAAAAATAAAAATATATAGAAGGAAAAATATGCCAAGATATTTCCATTTGTCATTTTGTTATAAACATTGTGTAATTTTTTTATCCTATTTATATGGCCGAACCATCGCTGTTGCCCCTCTTCTATTTTCTTCTATATGATTGTCGTTCCCAGCCTTTCCCTAATTTCTTCATTCCGTATTCTTTCTTACTTTGTAATTCCTTCCACCTTTCTTTATGTCTGCTGTTGCACTCTTCTTTCATTTAAGATTAACTCCCATAAGTCAGCATCGGTGTGTATATTGATCAAAAGATTGTCATCTTTGATTTCCTTGATATTTGTTTCTTAAAACATAACTTCGTAAGGCACTGTTAATTGTTTTTGCTGACTTCATTGTTTTCTCTTCCTTTAATATCACTTTATACATTACTATTGTTTTTTCCTTACTATTTCTAATTTAATTTTGGTAGGTGCGTCTTCCCACCTTCTCTAGTTCTCAGTTAGCCATTTTGTAATCCATTTTGACTGTGCTTTGGTTTCTATTATTATGAACAATATGAAACTCAACATTCTTCCTTGTTGCTCTCCTCTTTTTGTTTTGAGTCTCTGTGATTAGATCTTACGTAGTTGCTTGTTTCGTGGTATATTTATAGGAATATTTTATTACTTTTACTCTTAGCACTCCTCCCAGTGTCTTTGCCTCTAGACTCTTATTTGTGGACTAAATCTACGTTTATGTTTCCGATGTTAAACTGTTCGTTCGGCACTAAATTTATCATTATCTTTGTTTTGGAGTTGATTTCCAAACCAACTTCCAAGTAGATATCGTAGAGCTCCTTTATAATCTGTCTTAATTCCCCTATGCCATTTTTGATTATCCATGGTACTGCCTATTGGGTCCCAATTAAGTTTCTTGGGTGCATATTCCAACACGGTTATAAATAATTTTGGAGACATGGTGCCTTTCTCATCAACCGGATTGAATGGGGTCTATCGTATAGTTTTACTGAGTTTGGAGCGTTTTTATAGATGTTATAGGTTAGTTTAGAGTAATGCAAGGGCCAGTGATATGTTGTACTTCACTAACTTTTCGATTAAAATGTTGACACTTTGCAGATGTTCGTTCGTCCCAAATCCGGAGCTAAATCCAGCTTGTTCGTTTGGTTGGTAGAAATCCAGTTTTATCTATAGTTTTGGTGTTATTATTCTTGTGAATAATTTGTAGTGTTGACTCAGAAGAGGTATGGTCGATACTTTTGCAATATATCCTATCACCTTTTCTTGTACAGCCGGATGGTAATTGTTTTATGCCATTTTTGCAGAGTTAGATTTAATCTACTTCTGTAAAAAAACAATTACCATCCTGCTTTACTAAAAAAGAAGATAAGGCTGACAAAACTCTCGACCCATAACTCTTTGAGTATTTTTATTTTATCCTTCAAGAACGTGCCTCCAGCTTGTGTTTTTTAAATTTTTTTCAGAGCCAGTGCAATTTAATCGATAGTGATATATACTTGCCCCTCAAATCATTTGTTGATAATTCCTTATGTTGGTACTATACTTGGGTCCAGATCTTACTCATAGCGGATTTTGTACAGTTCATGATAGAATTCTTTAAGGTTGCGTAGAATTTCTTCTCTTGTGATATTATCCGGCATGTTTTTTATTTTAGTTAGTTTAAATTTTACATATCTCGTTGTGTACTTCTCTTATTTCTATTAGTTCCACGCTGCTTGTATTATGTTTCTCCACTCGTTACATTAAACCATTAAGTATTTTCGCCTCTTGGCTATTTTTCTTATTTTCTGGATTTAGCGTAGTATATATTTACTTTCTTGTAAGGCTTTAGTTATTGCCTTGTTTAGACTTTCCATATTTGTGTTTAAATGATTGTTGTGTTCTAATACGTCGTCGTTATTATTTTGAAATTTATGTGTATACACTGGGGTTGATCAAGTTCGATTGGTCGTTGTCTTTGTAAGATTACGCCTTTCTTTCCTCATGCCTGGTTGGATTGTACTCTTCATTATTCTGTGGTCACTTCTTGTTCTGCAGTTGTTGAGTACTGATACATTTTTGACAACCTGTTTGTTATTAGAGATTATATAGTGAATTTCATTCCCAGTTTCCCATCTGGGCTGGCCATACTCTCATATTTATTTGTAGAAAAAGTTTTTCGTAAGAAAGAAAGTGTAGCAATGCTTCACCGCGAGCATATCTTCCCTCTGATCTGAATTTTACAGAATTGTTTATTTTAAAACCAATGTTGCGAAACTTATTCTACGATGATATATGTAACGAGTTCAACGTCGCTACATATATCGTCGTAGAATAAGTTTACTACGACGTCCGAGTACGTCGGATCGTATGCTTCTACGATCTTAATAATGTATATCTTATTTGGTTTCAGTATTAAGGTAGCACCTTTCTTGACGAATAAAATATCGTTGCTGAAGCGTCTGCGGATTAGGAAGCCTATCCTTCCTTCTGAATTGTCGGGTTTTCCGGCGTAGGAAAGGAGGTGTTTTAGTTTTTATACTCATCACGCCTTCTAACTTATTTAAGGCCGATAACGTAACCAACTTGATTTTCTCTATTTAATTTTTCAATTAAGTCAATCTTTCTTCGGATAGAAGTGTTCTTGCTATATTTAAATTCTTTTTACCAGCCTGACCGGTGAGTATGATTAGTTGAGCCAAGATTTGATATTTTTCATAGTCTCTGATGGCAAATTTAATCTCACGATATTACACGGAACAGGTAATTTCATCAGCAAATTACTGCATAATGTCGACATAGCTCGTATTAATCACGCCCTACCCTAATCACTTTTCGACATATTGTACATATTGTTTTGCTAACAATTTAAATTATTCCCATTCAATTGAATATTAGTATTGCGGTATGCGGTTTAACAATACGCATCTAATAGCTACATAATTCATTTGACGACATAAATACTCCTACAATAATATTTCTATGCGGGCGTGAATTACAGCAATAGTTAATACATAAAATAACTATGCAGAATTAATACTTTTATAATTTGCATATCCGTTAAGATATGATTCATATAGTTTATGACATCTACTTTAAATCTCTCATATACAGTATATTGGTCTTGGGAGTTGTTATTAACTAATTAAATAACTAGAATTTGGAGGTTTCCTCACTAGAAGGGAATTCTGCATTCAAATACAATAGTTTAGGCATATATTCGTATACGTTTTAGCTAATTAATAATTAATATTACGAAACAAATATATTTGATGATATATTTGAATGAATCTTAAAAAATAAATCTTAAAAAATAGATTAAACATTTGTTCAGAGATCGAATATTCTAACTGACGAATAGATTTAGATTAGTAAAACTGCAGGATTCAATGCCTATCTGCCATATTATTGGTGCAAGGCTCTTCTTCTGACGAAAATCGCTATATTGTCCGAAAATCATTTATTTCTGGGTTCTTTTGAGTTATTTTTATATCTGACTCAATATCATGTCTCAATATTTCCATGATTTTGTCTTTTTCCGTTATTACATTTCCGTCTTTTATGTCATCATATTATGTTTCTTTCAATTCTTTCAATGTCTTATTTCTTGAAACTTGTCTACATTTATCTTCTCTCAGTTTGCAGTTTGTATCTCCTTATTTTCTTTTACTTTATTTCTTCTTTTGTCTATATTCTCTTATTATTTTCATTTTCAGATCTATTGTTACCAGCTAATGATCACTTTCTATTTCTGCTTGTCTCTATGCCCTTACGTTTTTCTTTTCTGAATTTATTTTTGCCTATCAGGAAGTAGTCATAGATTTAATTTTTCTCGCAGGTTCTTCTCTTGTGTATTTGTGTATCCACTTGTGTTAAAATTTTGTATTTGTTATTACGAGGTTATTTTCGTTGCTCATTTCTATTATTCTTTTGTTGTTTGATTGTTTTTATTATTTACCTCTAATAGACCGACTTCTTTGTGATTCCACCTATGTTCTCTGCCGTTCATCTATTGTATATGATACCTAACTCTGCTGTGTCCCATTAATTACTTGCATCATGTGCTATTCGCATTATTTACGATTGTATTTTTCTTTCGGTTACTGTTAGTATCTATGTAAAAAAGAACCGTTATGAGGTATAATATTATCTATAATGCCAATCCAACTATACAACGTCCCTTCTACAATGCCCTATAAAAATAATAAACTAAACTATACTATACTATACTATACTATACTATACTATACTATACTATACTATACTATACTATACTATACTATACTATACTATACTATACTATACTATACTATACTATACTATACTATACTATACTATACTATACTATACTATACTATACTATACTATACTATACTATACTATACTATACTATACTATACTATACTATACTATACTATACTATACTATACTATACTATACTATACTATACTATACTATACTATACTATACTATACTATACTATACTATACTATACTATACTATACTATACTATACTATACTATACTATACTATACTATACTATACTATACTATACTATACTATACTATACTATACTATACTATACTATACTATACTATACTATACTATACTATACTATACTATACTATACTATACTATACTATACTATACTATACTATACTATACTATACTATACTATACTATACTATACTAATAGATAAATATAATACAATATGGTGCACAATCCCTTGCCTTACATTGTATGCCTCCTCCTCCCAACTAATCACCCTCAGCTCTCGATAACTTCCTTTCCCACGTCACCCTCTTGCAGATTTCACATCTTTCCCATCCTCTCCTAACCGTTCACTCGCCGTTCTACAGTCTCCAACCCACTCTGCTTTCACTCCCTCACATGTTTTACCCCGTGCCGCACCCTTTATTACACAGCGCTCATACGGTATTCCTCTTACTATTCTTTCTCTCTCTTCTGATCCACGCCATACTCTTCCCATGCACACTGTGTCCTCCCGGCTCCACTCTGCCCTAGCTAAGTATCTCGAGAGTTTCCCCCGCGCCACGGTTGTACGAATTCTCAGTCATTCTCACCTGACTTTCTTACCACTCAATATGTCCCTTACCTAAACTCCTAGGCTTACCCTTTCTCTCTGCTTCTCCTCTACCCACCCCTCGGACATACTCACTCTCTGTCCTACTTCTACACCCCATCCATACCTCCCTCACGCACCAGTCTTTCCTCACCCATATCCACATTCACCACTAGCCCACTCTTATCCAGGTACCATCCCATTATTTCTAACATATCGTCGCGCTTACAGAGCATCACCACGTATCTCATTTTTGCAACTTTTTAGGGGAGCTGGAAAACCTTTTTAATGATTATTTCAATTAAAGAATCCTACTCAGCTGGGGTATTCGTTTGTTTAAGTTCTCATGAACACTATGTATTCAACACCCTATATTTCTCCGATACTTCTCCATTCACTCTTCCTTTTGCCCACGACTCTTTATACATATTTCTTCCATACTCCACACTTTCCTCAACCATACACACCCTATCAATACACTCCACAAGTTTCCCCCTAGGAACAGAGTTATGATTACCTTCATTCCCTTACTTTTCAGTATGATTACCGTTTCTTGTCCTTCGTCTATTTCATTTTGCATGTTTTCAGTATTGGGGTTATCCGTATGCTATTATTATTGTACAGTTTTCCTCTTCAAAAGGTTTGATTTCCACCATCATAATTCTATCTTGTAACTACCTGTCATATATAATATCTCTTAATATGTGTGACGCCATTATTAATTCCTCCCTTGGCTCATTCCTGAGAATGGCATCCAGTATTCACGTTGAATTTTTTTAAGGTTTCAGATATGATAAAACAAGAGAGGTAAATAATGTAAATCAAGGAAATACAGGAAATAGCAAACGTTCTTTATTTCCTTGATTTACATTATTTACCTCTCTTGTTTTATCATTTCTTCTAGTACTTCTTCCTCGTTTTGTTTTAACTATGTTCCATATGCCTTCCTCATTTTTTCTCTAATATTAGTTCTGTCTTGTCTCTCTTCCTTCTGTATCCTTCCCCCTTTTTATGAATGTTCGTATTTCTTAATTTATAGCTAGCAGTCGTAGTAGACTTTGTCCTTCTTGATTTGTTGTTGCTTTTATCACCTTTTTTGTAATTTCTTCTTCATGTCCGGCTTTTTGATTATATCATCTTCATCCCGTTTTGCTATTGATAGGATATGCCATTTGTAGCAACGTATCCATTGATTCTTTTAGAAAATTATCTGCTTTTTCGTGTCCTGATACATTTTATTTGCAGGCTTTAATTATGATGATATTTCCGTTTCCGCTTTTATTTCGATTTCAGTTCCATTTCCTCCGTTGTTTTGTATAACTCTTCTTTTTTTTCTGAATTACTTGTATATTGACAAAAAAGGATAACTTTAATCTACCCTCCATTCTTGTCTCCATCCTCGCCCCAATCTTCATTCTTCATTCTTCATTCTTCATTCTTCATTCTTCATTCTTCATTCTTCATTCTTCATTCTTCATTCTTCATTCTTCATTCTTCATTCTTCATTCTTCATTCTTCATTCTTCATTCTTCATTCTTCATTCTTCATTCTTCATTCTTCATTCTTCATTCTTCATTCTTCATTCTTCATTCTTCATTCTTCATTCTTCATTCTTCATTCTTCATTCTTCATTCTTCATTCTTCATTCTTCATTCTTCATTCTTCATTCTTCATTCTTCATTCTTCATTCTTCATTCTTCATTCTTCATTCTTCATTCTTCATTCTTCATTCTTCATTCTTCATTCTTCATTCTTCATTCTTCATTCTTCATTCTTCATTCTTCATTCTTCATTCTTCATTCTTCATTCTTCATTCTTCATTCTTCATTCTTCATTCTTCATTCTTCATTCTTCATTCTTCATTCTTCATTCTTCATTCTTCATTCTTCATTCTTCATTCTTCATTCTTCATTCTTCATTCTTCATTCTTCATTCTTCATTCTTCATTCTTCATTCTTCATTCTTCATTCTTCATTCTTCATTCTTCATTCTTCATTCTTCATTCTTCATTCTTCATTCTTCATTCTTCATTCTTCATTCTTCATTCTTCATTCTTCATTCTTCATTCTTCATTCTTCATTCTTCATTCTTCATTCTTCATTCTTCATTCTTCATTCTTCATTCTTCATTCTTCATTCTTCATTCTTCATTCTTCATTCTTCATTCTTCATTCTTCATTCTTCATTCTTCATTCTTCATTCTTCATTCTTCATTCTTCATTCTTCATTCTTCATTCTTCATTCTTCATTCTTCATTCTTCATTCTTCATTCTTCATTCTTCATTCTTCATTCTTCATTCTTCATTCTTCATTCTTCATTCTTCATTCTTCATTCTTCATTCTTCATTCTTCATTCTTCATTCTTCATTCTTCATTCTTCATTCTTCATTCTTCATTCTTCATTCTTCATTCTTCATTCTTCATTCTTCATTCTTCATTCTTCATTCTTCATTCTTCATTCTTCATTCTTCATTCTTCATTCTTCATTCTTCATTCTTCATTCTTCATTCTTCATTCTTCATTCTTCATTCTTCATTCTTCATTCTTCATTCTTCATTCTTCATTCTTCATTCTTCATTCTTCATTCTTCATTCTTCATTCTTCATTCTTCATTCTTCATTCTTCATTCTTCATTCTTCATTCTTCATTCTTCATTCTTCATTCTTCATTCTTCATTCTTCATTCTTCATTCTTCATTCTTCATTCTTCATTCTTCATTCTTCATTCTTCATTCTTCATTCTTCATTCTTCATTCTTCATTCTTCATTCTTCATTCTTCATTCTTCATTCTTCATTCTTCATTCTTCATTCTTCATTCTTCATTCTTCATTCTTCATTCTTCATTCTTCATTCTTCATTCTTCATTCTTCATTCTTCATTCTTCATTCTTCATTCTTCATTCTTCATTCTTCATTCTTCATTCTTCATTCTTCATTCTTCATTCTTCATTCTTCATTCTTCATTCTTCATTCTTCATTCTTCATTCTTCATTCTTCATTCTTCATTCTTCATTCTTCATTCTTCATTATTCATTCTTCATTCTTCATTCTTCATTCTTCATTCTTCATTCTTCATTCTTCTCAATCCGCCTCGCTTGTGGTGTTGCATAATCTGGTAGAAAAGTAGTTTGAAAGAAAAAATCATTTTCTTATAATCGACCAAAAAAAATGGTTGCAAAGTAGCTTTTTCGAAAATTCAGCACTTAAATGTGTCATAGTCGACGAAAGAACGACTACAGACAGTCTTAAAATGATTAGGGGACCTAATAAAGAGGATCACTACACTTACAATACTTTATTGATTTTTATATTTCGTATGATAAATAAAAATATATTAGAATTGTTGATGATGTTATTGACAGAGGTGTACATTTATCTAAATTAACAATTATTATCGAGTCGGTGGTAAATGTTTGGCACACCCCTGGGTAGTTATATTATAGATATATCTGTTTTGTTTAGTTTATATATAATTCTTCAATTATCTATTAATAAACACATCCCATTCTCTATTAGAACTATATTTTATAACAAATATTTTATGTTTCATACTTCCTTGATAGTTATTTTACTTCCTGCAAACCTATTAAAACTAATTGCGTTTTTTACAAGTGTTTCAATGCTTTTACTTTCATGATAGATATGGTTATTATATTTTATTTCTTATGTCCAAATACACATTTAAAATCATAATTTTATTATAATGAACCAAAAAGTATTAAAATACGTTTTACTTTTTTTAGTAGTTAAATAGTAATATTGTACACAATGGTAAAAGTTATATTTAGTCGTTAGTGTGTATTTCTATTAAAATGCTTCCTATAGCAATCACGATACTATATTTTAATTGTCTTCTGGAAACGAATAATCATAATACTATTTGTAACAATTGAATTATAAATATGTTTCGTGCATTTCTACTTAATGCAGATAACTCTCTCCGACTCAAATTATCATAATGAAGATTTTGTAAAATAAACATTGTTATATTGTTTCATTAATGGTAAAACTCACACATTTATTAGTCTATATTTAATAATTCAACATATGGATAACGTATTATAAACGTGCTATATTCGTCTAGATTTGTTTGCCATGTTTGTCCAAAACAACTGTATAATTTACAATCAAATTATGCGTCACATTTCCGTTTACATCACGGACTTTCAGGCATTTTATGTTGAAAATATAGTGAAAAGTTTAAATTTAAATTAACATTAACATTTTCACAAATATATAAAAAAATATATTTAAATAGATATCTTTAAATTAATATGATACATGTGATATATAATAATATACAGGGTCCAACAATTTTTTATGAGTTTATAAGAAATATTATTAGGAAGATTTAGATAAAAACATACGCATATATTACTAATGGACTATTTGATAAATAAAGAGCCTAACTATTGTAATTATATTTGAATTTAAACTATATAAACCATTAAACAAACTAATCAGATATGCTATAAATTTAATTACACGAATCTAACCCAATATTTGCATCTTTGTTTGTTTATGTGTAGTGGGGTTAGGGTTATTATTTAATAAGTCTTGTACTTTTCAAAAGTCCAGTTATTCATTCCAGCTTCAAGCAGCATCATGCATCTACTCAATGTTTCCTCACCACACAGTTACCTAATACATGTTTATACGTTTCCTATTTGTGTCCATATAACTGCACATTCTTCTTTCATCATTCGCCCAAAGCTAGTTCTGCAGTTCATTTCCACACCTGAACCATGTCAGAATATCCTCCACTCTAAGGTTTTCGTGATGTAGATATTTCGGGAGTCCTTCCGAGATTTTCTGATATACAACATTGTAATGAGATATTTGGTGTGCTCTTTTGCATATCTTGCAAACTCTCTCATAGTTATCTCTTCCCTATGTGTATGATAAATTAATTTTCAAAATTATTAAAATTTGTTTACAATTATTGTGATCGTCGACCTGAACGCCCGTTAATAACGAGTATGCTATCGATATATGTTCTTTGCACATATGAAACACCATATTAATTTTTGCAGCAATTTAAATATTTATGATTAGTGAAATTTGAGTAAGGTTTTGCAAATTATAATTAAAGAACGTGCAATTAAAAACTAGTTAGTTAAATTCAGGTCGACGGGTTATATGGAAGATCATCATGGATTATGGGATCATCAACCTCCATTAGTTTAAATACACGAATTAGAAACACAAATTCTAATAGTGAACGAACTGCGACTAGAACCGCGTGTCTATAGGAAAGAGCAGTATTTTTTTTCTAAAACAATTTATTATTTTATTCCGACTGTAATTGTTCTATCGAAAGTCGTTTTTATGACATTTTAAAAGTTCATCCTAAATTATAAAACATATGCATCTTCCAGTCAATGAAATAAATAAAATGGAAAGTAGATATTTTTGAAAGTCGATATTTAACCGGATTTGAAATATACGAATTTAATGCATAAATAAAATCTCTAGGCGTATTATTTTAGAAGATACAGCAGCCCACTTTCGCTTATCAAATAAATACCGTAATAAAAATTGAAATATTTGATTACAAAGATCTTATAATCAATGCCTTTTAGTTATATATAACTGGATGTAATTAAATTGGATATAAATATTGCGATAAACATTACAACTAATTGAGACATTAAAACACAACACATTGAACTAATCCTCAAATCTTAAAAATTTAGTTTTATGTTATTATTGTCATTATTATTATTAGTACTAACACATTAATAGATTTTTATTTCTTAAAAAAAATATAATTGAGGCATTGAGGTCATTGGTTTGGAATGAATTTAAGTTTATCCTGCAATGTTTTATTCAAAAGTATACCAGAATAAAGCGTAGTTCGTAGTTTAGTCAAATAAATTAGTATTATTTTTCTTGATAAAATAAATCACTATTGTAATTTATTTTAAGTTCGCGGTGTATTTCTACTAACTATAAAATTTTGCTATTTTGTTGTTTACAGATTGTGGTGACAAAATATTGCTAACTAATCATCTGTCAGCTATTTGGCAGCCGTGAATAGTGAACTGTGCTATATAGGCGAACTTTTTGTAATAAAAATTATACAAATGTATGAGTAAAGGATTATTTCTGCCTAATTAATCATAAACTTAATAATCAGTCGTAGGGTGCCACATGCAGAACTCCCTTTCTAGAGAATATATGGATTTTTATTATTGATGAATTATTAGCGTATGCAGTTAATGATATTCGTATTTTATTAAGCAAAGCCCATGATTCGTTGAATGCAACTAGCTTTCACTTGCATTTAGCAAATCAATTACTAATTATTTATAATTTCTTACTTCCTCTAGTCCGACAACTGGCGAAAATGGGTGTGCATGTGTGTGTGTGTCATATCCGCCAATCTTTTAATACGATTGTACATGTCATATTAATTTCTTAGTGTTGCATGTTTTGTATAATTTGTTGCGAAAATGATGTGATAACAACACATAAATAAAAATAAGACTCGTTTAAACATCATATATAAATTAATATAAAATATATTGTTTCAAACAAGCCAGAAGATACATCACAGTTAGTAGTGCAAAATGTAGAAAGAAAAATATAGTATTTAAATATTTCCGAATAAATTTTATTTGTTATATACATTTAATTGACAACATGAATCAGAAGAGTAAACTGTAACATTACAGCAATACCTCTCAGTATGCTAATTGGAATGCATTGTAATGAAAATAATAATAAGTTAACAAATGAGGAACACATCTAGTCGTGGGATTATCGCGGTAATCAATTAAACTCTAGTTTAACTGGTTTAACCTAGGCTAGTTACATTTATCAATTGCATCTTTATATAAGGTGACATTATGATAACAAATTTAATTTGTGATTTTTTAAATTACTCATCATAGAAAATAACGGCATCCAATAAATTACCCAATAAATAAATAATACTACAAATTATTTAAAAAAAAACGGGTATTTACAGCTGTATGAAGTTGAATTTTCGAAAAATTATTGTCTCATTCGTTTGTCCACGATTTGTCAACGTTTGTTCAACAACAATTTTCGTTTGTCGAACCTTCAAAAAAAGTCAGCAACCCCATGATTTTTTTTTAATTTTACACGGAATACATTTGTCCCGTATGTTCACGTTTGTTCACCCAAAATATTCAATTGTTCACACCACATAAAGGAAATAGAAATAAATTAAAATAACAATAGATGTGTATGTAATTACATCTCTAACCGCATATGTAAATAAGAACTACAATCGCATGTCCTTTCATTATTTTCATTTATCCACTTTTCACAAAAAAGTTATTTACAATTTAGTATGTAAAATAGAGACAGAGACGGACCTGATTTTTTCTACAAATTATCATTGGTTTGTCGTTTGTCCATTAAAAATTTACATTGTCCAACCATTTTTTCGTTTGCCCACCCTTCTTTAAAAAGTTATTAACAATTTAAAATAAATTATTACGCCCCTGAATGTTTCTGCAGGTATTTTATTATTATTATATATTATATATTATAACGGACCTAATTTTTCTGCAGATATTATTCGACAAAAAATCTACAAATTATCATTAAAATCGTTTATCCATTTATGATTTTCGTTTGTCCACCCTCCATCAAAAAGTTATTAATAAATTAAACTTTAAAATAAATTACTACGACGCTGATGTTTCCTAAAAGAATTTTTCTACACATTATTTTTGGAATCGTTTGTCCATTTATGATTTTCGTTTGTTTACCCTCCATTAAAAAGTTATTAACAATTTAAAATTAAAAATAAATTATTACGGTCCTGATTTTGTCTGTAGGTATTTTTTAACAAATTATCATTGGAATCGTCTGTCCATTTATAACTTTCGTTTGTCCACCCATTATTTTCGTTCCTTAAAAATTAAAAAAAAAAACAAGTAGGTGCTGACTAAAATATTATATTGGATATAATTTATTTTGGAAAGGTGGACAAACGAAAAATGTTGTTGGAGAAACGTGGACAAATATTAGATAAACGAATGAGACAATAATTTACTAACTTCGCATAGCTTATTTACCCTTCTTCTTCACAGACAACCTCTAAAAAACTGTGAAAGGTGATTCGCGAAATTTCGCCCACAATGGGGTCAGAATCTCTCTCCTCAAGCTCAGTGCCAGACAAAGGCGCAAAATCAAAGAAGTTGCTCAAAATGTAATCCACCGACCTCGACACATCGCTATAATATAAAACTGAAGAAAATATTTTGAAAACGACGGTCCTGTCTTTTATGATAGCGCACTGCATGTTGTTACAAATATTTTTTTACTGCCAGTTTTGTTCGACAAATAAACAAAAACAACGCCAAAATAGGATTATTTCGTCTATTGTTATCTTAGAATTGCAACTGCAGAAGAAGAAGCTGGGCGCACAATCACACGAGCTCAAAGGAATTGACGAGACAATTGATTCATCATACGCCGTCGGACGATGGGAATTTCACATAGTATTCACTTGAAATTAGAAACAAAAAATTGAAAATAGAAAGAATAAACCAACAAATAAGGGAAAATCACATAAATAATCAATACCTACAAGCCGATATAGGACCAAAAGCAAATCTCGCGGCAAAATACACAAGTTTAGAAATATATGTGTGTAACTATCATATATTTGCTACAATCCTTTTATTTATATGTATAGGATAAAGATAACTTTAATTAAAAATAAATAAATAAATAAAGCAATATAATTTTCGATTTCTCGATATGTAAATGTATTGTCACATGTTAACATGAACTGTTTTGCTTAAAATCTCCATTTCAGCTTCATGTTTGCTTTGTATATTTTTATCATTTGTATCATTTTGGAATTTGATAATAACTCATTATATACATATGTACTAGTATATTTTATTTATTTTTTATTAATACTTAAAGACGCCCGAGGATTGTGTCACTACAATCTGGTCAGAAGGATGATTAATTAGCAGTTCTATTCTAACCTAAATTATTATAGTTTGTATATAGTCTATAGATTCATTCAGTAATGATCGTGTAGTTTCTACTCGTTGTACATGTACACTAAGCTCTGCAAAAGCAACTAGTTGCGTTTCACTACGCTCGCACATACTCTGCTTTTAAACTTTTTTTAATTCACTAGTTAAAAGGGTTTCGTTCTCTAGAGCCTTCTTTCTATAGATGTGTTGTCGAGGAGTTGGATGACCCCAACGTCCACATGCTGGAGCAGGTATTGTTCATGCCTGATGGCACATTTGGCGATTGTTTGTTGCGGTAGATTGAGCAGTTCCGTACCATGGTGCGTAAATTATTCTTCTCAGTACTTTGTTCTGAAACCTCAGGATCACTTCAATGTTGCATTTGCTGGCGCATCCCCAGAGCTGCGCACCATATGTCCATACCGGTCTTATTATTTGTTTATAAACCAAACATTTGTTGCCGGTGAATAGCTTGGAATTTCTGCTGAGCATCCAGTATAGATTTCTGAATTTTATATTAAATTGTTCTCTCTTCTTTTTGATGTGGACTTTCCAATGGTGACTAGGCTAATATCGCTCGTTCTTGTAGGTGAAATTATCATGCATCCATCATGCCATACTTATATATCAAAGGCTTGGGCTACATTAAGAAATACGGCTGAGCAGGTTATTCCTCCCCTAAATAGTGCCTTTGCTATTGTATACGTTATTCTATGTATTTGATCCTGGTTCGAGTGGTATTTTCTGAAACCTAACTGATGATTTGGGATGAGGTTCCATTCTTCTATTGGTTCTATTTCTTATTCTATTATTAGCAACTTCTCGTATAGTTTCGATAATACACGCAGCCAGGATATGGGCCTATAGGAAGAAACTTCATTTGGGGGTTTACCTGGTTTTGCTATCTTTACGACTAGTACATAATGTAGATAAAATTTAAAAAAAATTAAATTGTGTCTATAAGTAAGGTCTTGTACTACTGGGTACATTCCGTCCACTGTACAATATGTCGAAAAGCTTACCGGTCTATTGACGCCTATACAGTATTTACAATTGACCTAGAATAAATATATATATATATATATATATATATATATATATATATATATATATACATATAAAAGCTAAGTTAATGTTTTGAAGCGGAATTACCTGTCATTTTTTTGTGTCATAAAAAAAATTGAAGCACTGAGTTCCAATTCCGAGATAGTGCTTACGTTTTTTTAAACTCATAATTTAATTATTGTTGAATTAGTTCCGCTAATTCAACGCATTCATTGTAACATAACTCGAGTTATTACGTCATTTCACAAATACTGTTTAAAAATAGTAGTGTAGTTTTAAAAAATAATAAAAAATTTTTTTAGGGATATTTGCTTAATACATAAATGTATATAATTTAAATTACTTCGATCATTTTCACCCCATTCGCTTTTATATAACTCTAGTTAATGGAGTATTACACAAATCAAATTTGAAAATAGGAAGGTGTATTAAGAAAACACTAAAGGATAATTTTTAAGGGAAACTATTGCAAATATACTAAATTCATAAATGCATATGTTTATATTGTGCTGTTCCTTTATTATTATTTGAGTTATGGCGGTATTACGCAAATACTGTTTGTAAATAGTAAGCTCCAATTTTAAAAAAATCACCAAATCATTTTTTGGCGGTATCCGTTTAATATTTAGTTAATGCTTAAATGTTTATGTTTCGAACTATTTTGGATATCTTCCCCGCATTGGCTTTATTATAGCATGAGGCAAGGCGGTATTACACAAATAATGCTTTAAAATGGAGAGATACGTTTACAAAATTGATCAAAAGTTAATTTTAGGGCCAACAGTTTCAAATTTGGATGGGACATACATGCATGTGTTACAAACTATGTTTCCTATTTTTCTCGCATTCGCTTTATTAATCATCGATTTATTATGGCGATATTACACAAATAAGGTTTGAGCTCCAATTTATAAAAAATCAGCAACAATTAATTTTTAGACATCTGTTTGAAATTTAATTAGTACTTAATATACAGTATGGCAATTAAGTAGCGAATAAATACAATAAAACCAAGTTATGACGATATTATATAAATTAAATTTGAAAATTGAGAACTGCAATTTAAAAAAATTACAAAAAAAAGCATGTTTCGGGACAACTATTTTAAATTTTATTAATGCATATATGTATGTCAACTATTTTGTTCTCGTTATTTTTGATTTTGATATATTCAGTCGCATATTGAGTTCTTGGTAGGCGATGACTAACTACTCTGACTATTATCTTTCGTAGTCCGTTGGCGCTGTTAGCGATTAGTGCAGAATCGTCTGCGCATCTTAGTTTGTTGATGACTTGTCCATTTCATATTAGCCTCTCCTGCTCTTCATCTAGCGCGTCTCGGTATAGTTTCTCTGCAAATCTGTTAATTGCGTAGATAAAACACATCCTTGCCGGGCCCCTTGCTGTTCTGAGAATTGTTCTGATAATCTGTTCTCTGTACAATTGCGTGCTGTTAGTTGTCTGTACAGATTTGATATGATACGTCCATCAGCTATTCCCGATTTACCTATATATTGCATTAGCTTGTTGTGGTTGACTCCGTCGAACACCATTTCAAAGTCGACAAAACACGCAATGACTTTGCAGTTCACAATTCTTCCTCCTTGCATAAGTAGATTTAGGCCCAAGTATGCATAGCTGGTACCAAGGCCGTTAATGAACTAGAATTGTGTGTCCACTTAGTCTTATTCTAGCCTTTGATATTTACGGTCGTAGATAATCTTGAGAAAAACCTTTATGAAATGACTTGTGAGGCATACTGTTCTGTAGCCTCACACCTTTTAGCTGTGGGATTTTTGGTTATTTAACGTATTAATGTGATGTTAGACATTTCCAAGCAGCATTTCCAGTTACATAGATGTGGTTGAATAGTTCTGTGATAATATCTAGGTGTTCTTTCTCTATTCATTTTAGCGTGTCCCCTCGAATCTTATCGGGCCTGGGTCAGAGACAGAGAGAAAGATCATTCTTTATTAAACTATCTACCCTTGGTCTTTCCGCCCACTTGGAGAGATTATATTTGTTCTTACCATCTTGTTATTTTACCATCCATATTTAGCAATACTTTGCCATTATTATTAGCATTATTAGCAATGATGATTTTTTTGTCGAGAGTTATGCGATTGGTGGTTTCTCTTATCATTTGTACATGTGTAGTGTACTATAGCGTTAGGTTCTTTACTCTTATGTATGTCGTGTGATTTGGTTTGCGTCCGTTTTCTTTAGGTATTGAAAGTAGTAGGTTTGGGTCGGTACGTTGCGACTGATGTGTTGGTCTTCCTATTAATTGTAACGAACTCGATTTGATTCCTTAGTGTACAGTTAACATTATTTGGTGGGGCATCTGGTTCAAATTCGCTTAATGCTTAAATGTACGAGCTTTGATCTATGTTGCACTTTTTCAACGCATTCGCTTTTTTATATCTCCAGTTAAGGCGTTTTACGCAAACTATGTTCCAAAATTGAATATAGAAGCAATTTAATATTGTTTTTGGGGACAATTGTTGGCTATTTTTATTACACATCTTATTTTAAATTGAGTTATGGCGGTATATACGAAAATAATTGAAAATTGTAACATGTAATTTAGGAAATTCGCTGAATATTAATTTTAATTGATAAGGCAATTAAAAATCAGTGTCCGCCGGACGACGGGGAGTTCACCTAGTATATATCCGGGATAGCTGGGTGGTGGGTTCGAGTCCCATCGATGTGTGAAATTTTCAATTATATCATAATATTATTTATTACAATAAGCATGAGGCATATATGACGTAATCAGGATACACAATTTTACTGTATTATTTTGAGATACTGTCATGTAATGTGTACGTTCATACAATAAATCGGATATTAACCACATTATAAAACGCCTGACTATTTCAGTCAAATAGTAAAATATCTATATCACGCGTATCTCACAATTCATCCACTCATTTCCTGAAAGACTAGACATATTACTATACGACTGTTTTTAGATTGCATCTGGTGTTATATTAGTGAAAATATTAGGTTTCCTTTTCTTTCTTTTCTTTGAATTTGTAAATTATTTATATCTTCAAGTGTAGTTTCCATGGATTTTAAAACAATGTACTTGTCTCTATTAATAGTGACCTGTAACTCCATTTCTGACACTGGATACTTTTCTGACATTGTTAAGCGTCCCCGGAAATGCAGCATGTAGCGTATTCCACTTTCTTACACCTGATAGCAGGGGTAAAGGGCTGTTCACAATGACTGGCGGTAAGGGTAGCGAGGCGGTAAGAAATATTTGACGCATTTAGAAGAATTAAAGCGTTCAGAATGGCACGGTAGGGCTGTGGCAAAGAAAACCAGGAGGTAAGAAGTTCAACAAGCTCAAACTTTTGCGGTAGAACAGGCAAGGACCGACAGTGTCATTACATATAGTATGAGTTTTAGATTGTTTTGTCATTACATGATAGACTTTACTGCAATATAAAATAAATAAATTGTATAATATCTGGTTATCATACATACATGTGAATTACACCCCTCATTACTTTGGTAACTTAACAACCTTCATTGTAAAAACATGGAGGATATTTTAAGATGCTCATAGAAAAAGTAAACAAACATATAATAATGTTCTAAAATACATGACATAGATATTAACGATTAACGGTGTATATTTACTGCACATAATATAATTTTGTAATTGCAATCTAAAAATATATGTATAACTCGTTTATTACGAATACAACTTTTACTTTTCGACCGGATTTCTCTCAAGTCGGCTCGAAAATGTTGAACTTGTAAGAACTACCGCATACGTATATACAATATTTATTTAGTTTCTTCAACGGCTTATATTCTTAATAGAAATTTCTATTATAATATGCAGCATTGCAATACTAATACTTTTAACATGGTTTATATTATAGGTTCCACTTTTACTTGTTTAGTAGAAATTTAATCAATTAATAATTACTAGTCACTAGTGACATAATATTCCTGCAATTGCATATCATAGCTGTAATTGACCCAAGTAATAATTGATGCAAATAAATTCTTCCAATTAAATTAATTGACACCCTGTGCAACTTTCTTCGATATCGGCGCTAAAATTATATTCATAATTGATTGATTACTTTTTACCGAGTTATTTACAGTTGAACTAAAATCATACTTTCGTTTACTAATTTAATATATTCTGACTTTTGAACTCGATTTCACAGGTATGTACAAAATGTAAATCGTATTGTGGCGTTGAAACGTGAGGCCTTTATACGAAATCAGGAATACCAAAACAAAAGTAGAGCGCATGCTCACACACAATTTGTCCTTGCAACATGGACCGCGTTTCAAATTATAAGTGTGTGCTCATGCAATTTCAACAAATTGATATAAATTATATATTTATATCCAACGAAATCATTTTGGGCTCATGCATGTGAAAGGGCATTTGCAGGCTGCAGGTGACGAATTTCATGTTTGAACATACTGGCATACTAATATTATGCTAATCTTACATTCGTAATATGTTTAATATTTCTATATTTTCTCATTGGTTTCCGCAAATTATATACTATAACTGCTATAACATTAGTGTAATATTTTGTTGCAAACACTTTATTAAGTTATGTATATTCCTGTACAATATTTAAAATTAAATGAATTCATTGTATAAAGTAGATTCCACTTTATTGGAGTACATCCGGACCAAGACATTTAATTATATTAATCAAAATTATTATTTTTTATTAAATATGATCGGGGCCATCTCGAACTGAGCGTGAGTTCAAACCCCATTAGGGCGAATTTGCGTGAATCGCCTTTCACAGTTTTTCAGAGGGTTTTTGTGAATTTAAGGAAAATGCCAGCTTATTAAACGTCTCTGAGCTTCTCCCTTTTTGGGTGGAAAAGCCTCACGGCTGATAGGACTATAAGGATAGAACTTTTTTAGAATCGAATTTATGCCAAGTAGCTTTCTCAGTAACAGGAGCTAGAGGTAGTTGTAAATGTGTAACTGTGCGTCTGCAATAAAATCCTTACATCGTACGTTGGTTTAATCTCACTCTGATTTAAAAAAATAAATCTTTGATTAATTATGTATAATCTTGAAAACTTAACGGAAAGGTTACTATTTATTGCTTTCTTGTGTTGTTGTAACCTTGTTCTATTAATGCACTGCCGTTTAATTCACGATTTGGTAACTTATTATTTGCAACTGGTGTGATTGTGAATAAGTGATTCAAGACAAGTATTATTAGCGATTATGTGTTATTTCACTTATATTATCTATGGATGATTATTTGATAGGAAATTATTACAATTGCATATGTTTTGATGTATGATTTGTACAAAAAATAAATAAAACAAATTGTGTTACATTGAGTAACTAGCACACGTCTATCACGATATAATTATATTAAAAATAATGATTTCTAAAGCACCTAAGGTTATAATAAATTTTACACTTATCCATTCAAAAGAAGATTGCATATGAATGTTTACATTATATTACATTGTAATACATTGCATTATGTTACGTGTATTTTATATATAACTTTATAGCATTATAATGATCTGTAATTCCCGTGACACTGAAATAAAAAGTGGTCAATTATGTATCTTGCAGACATTATAACGTCGCGTCGGCACATTAAGATTCAATTAATAATAATAATTAATATTTATTTAACAAATTTAATCTTAAAACAATAAAAAAATGACAAGAAAATATTTCTTAACAAATTGTAAAATTCATATGGAAAATAATCTTTCTTTATTCATCGTTTTCTCTTTTACCCTATACCCATTGCTTTTAGAATTTGATCCACTCTTTCCTATCAGCTGTTCTTGCTATATTTCTCCTTTATTTTTAAGATTTTTTTTGTGATTGCACCGTTCCAAGTTTCATGCGGCCATCCTCTTTCCACTGCTCTTCCCGCGCCTGCTCTACTTGCCTTGAATTGCTCATCCTATTAATATATTCGAACCATCGCTCTTCTATTTTCTTCTGTACCGATGCCGTTTCCAACCTTTCCCTAATCTCTTCATTGCATATTATATCTTTCTTTGTAACTCCTTCAACCCTTTTTAAAAATTTCTGCTGCCTGTACCATAAAAAACAATACTTTTTGTGTCTTCGTTTTATTCCTTTTTTATGTAAATATCGGCTCTTTGTATTATACATAGTATCCCTGTAGTATACCTCTATCACAAATATATGGGGAATAAGACCCAGTTTTATTGTATATAGACAAACTAAATAATTAAAAATATAAACGTTTTCACATCCAGCCAGTATAACCTTTCTAACATACTTTGAATGGTAGTATACCTATTACATTTCAATATTAATCGCGTAGCCCGATTTTGAAGTAGTTGTGATCGGTTAAATCGGTTTACTTACACATATCTAATGTGTTTGAAGTAAAATGTGGAAAAAAAACTCCTCTTCAATATCCCCAACTACAACAAAAATACATAAAAATAAAAATACAAATAGAAATAAAAGTACCACTCCGACAAATTACAAATTAACATTATATATACCCACTCCCTCTGCCGACGCCACTTTCCTCTCCTACGTCAGCCACCTGCAGATTTTCGTGCCTTCCCCATCCTCGCTTAACCATTCATTCTCCTTTCTGCAGTCTCCCACCCATTCTGCTTTTACACCCTCACATTCTTCGCTAAGGTGCCACCACGTGTCGCTTCCCTTACTACACAGCGCACACGCGGTGTACCCCAGACCCATCCACACTTTCCTCCCTCTCTCGTCTGACCCACACCTCGCTCTTGCCATGCATACTTTGTCCTCCCTGCTCCACTCACCCATGGCTAAGTAACTCGGAAGTTTCCCAAGCACTTGTACGTAGCCAGGGTTATAGGAGCTCTCACTCATGTTAACCTGCCTTTCTTGCCACTCAATATCCCTCCATCTCTCTCTTACCTCAGTTCCTAGGCTTCCTCTTTCTCTCAACTTCGCCTCTACCCACACCTCAGACATACCTACCCACTCTTTCATACACTTTCTTCAAACTTCACCACCCTCACACACGAGTCCCATCACATACTCATTCGGTTCGACCGATAGTATTGTAGATTAACTTTCTGCTCCTACACGCAAATAACTTCCTATTCAATTTTAAAAATACTGTTCACTACTATATTTAGTTAACTTTTGTTATTACACACTCAATTATAACTTTAATTACAATAACTTTTGTTATTACATACTCAATTATAATTTTAAATGTCGCCCAATATTTATCATTACCTAGGATCATCTCATGTGGACGTCCACTCTTGAATAAGAGCCTTTTCCATCTTGTATCCAAAATTGTCTGTTTTGGGCTCTTTGTATACAATTGTTTCCAGCATGGCGTTGAATATCGTCTCTCCATCTTGCTTGTCATCAACCCACACGCCTTTTTGTTTGCCATAGTCTCCACTGCATGACTCCATTTTTAGTCATCCCTAGCAGAGCAGCACTAGCTACCTATCACTATTTGTTTTTGACAATCTGTTCCATTACGTCCTTGATCCCTATGTTCCGTATGATGTGCTCGTCTCGTGCACCTTCATCATCCTTCTCCTTATTTCTCTCTGGCATATCCGGAGGTGGTTTGTACTACTCTTAGTTATTGTTGCGGTTTGGGGTTTATAGTGATTTTCGGTTCCTGAAGAATATGTCCCGGGTTTCTAAATGTCCAGATGAGTCCTCTTAAAATTTCTGCTGTTTGATTTTCTACTACAAGTTTGATCGAGTGTCCCAGGAATATGTTTTATTCAACCATTTTGACTGCTTGATTATTGATATTCATCTCTACTACTACAGCTACTGAAACGTGTTGTAATTTGTTAATCATTTGATTTAGTCGTTCCTCGTCTCTTCTCACTAGTACGGGTCGTCTACGACACCTTAATTCCTTGTTACAATATCTTCTCTAGTACTAGCATGAAGAGTTTCGTCATGATTCTATCACCCTGGCGTACTGTTCTTCTGACGGGATTTTCCCTATAACTAAGTCTTCTTGCACATTAATATGGAAGGTAGCATGTTCATAAAAATATTTGATAAAATTATCAGGAGTCAACTCTCGCTTCGTCCATTATCTGTAATACTGTCCACATTACCACAGTGCCAAACGCTTTGCGATTGTCTACAAACGAGATGTGGAGTGGAACGTTATATTAGTAACATTTATCAACATCATGCTGATCGTTTGGATGTGATTAGTTGTACTGAATCCTTTTGTAAAGCCTGTCTGTTTAATCGATTGATAAAAGTCTAGCTTATTATTCAGGTGTCTAGTAATACTTTTCATAAGGATTTTGTAGAATATGGATAGCAGACGTATAGGCCTATAGTGTCTGCTCAATCGCCTTTTTTGTACAGTAGGAGTACCTCCGCGTTTTCCAACCACTCTCTTCTAAACATTTGTTTAATTTAGTAGGAGTTTAGTAACCCCACTCGTCTTCATCTCATACGTTATTATGTCCTCTCCCGGGGCTTTACGATTCTTCAGTTGGTTCCGGTATATCTAAGTCTGGAATTTGGTCCTTTGAGCCTACATTCGTGATTTTGTCTTGCTTTGGTGGCATTGAGACCAATTCACGCTATTGTTAATGATAGACATTTTGTACCATCTTTCTGATACCGTCTTTTCTAATATAGTTTCTCCGTGTTTGTTTTTTAGCTTCTGCATTAGGATTTTCCCTCTTGACCGTTTGGCTCGTAAGACCTTCATATGCATGTTATCATCGGGTGCTTCTTGTATCAGTCAGGTGTTGAAGCTTCTCCAGTCTTTTCTTCGTGCTGTTATCATATTTTTACCAACAAATTGATTCCATTTCATCCCAACGCAGAACCGACCTACAGCTTTCTATACTGCTCTTGATATAATGATAAATCCAATCCATGCTGGGTAATCATTGCATATAAATATTTGAAATTGTTTAACTTTTAATTTTTCCGGTTGCGTATTTGTTACCAGAACTTTTGTTCTCACAATTTGATTTTGATGCCCCAACCGGTGTATTCACAGTTCAGACGCTGTAACATACGTTCCAAATCATCCGAATTTAGAGCTATTACTACTTTGTCATCGCAACAGTCCTGCTTATACACTTATCGGATTTAATGGACAACGATATTGGTTTTTCATTAATAACGAAACCTTCGTCATCTTGATACAGGACTTTTAATGACTTGCTAAGAGGTGCCGTAACACCCTGAGTTTCCAGTGCTTTCCAAAGTCTATAGCTTGGAATTGAATCGTAAGTCTTCTCTAAATCAATGAATGCCATAAGTGTTTCCTCGCCAATAGCTGTTCGTTTTTCAATTAGTTGTTACATTATGAACAGATAATCTATCTGAGTCTTTCATGTTCCCTTTCTTGTATAGTGATACTATGAACTATGGTTTCCATTCGCCTGCAAGATATGTATAAACAACAGTTTATAATGTTGGTTAGATATTTCCAAAGTATGATGTACGGAGGTACTTCACTAGTTCTCCCGAAACTCCGCCAGGGCCTGATGCTCTGCCATTCTTCAATGCCTTAGCCGCATTTTGAACCTAGCCACCAGATCGTATTGTTTTTATATACTCTGGTAAGTCTATGTTAACGTCGTGTATTGTTGTCGATCTTCGGTAAGTAGTCTGTCACAGTGGACTATCCACGTTTCATTGTCGATTACCCGTATTGCCATTTTCCTGTGTTCCTTTTTATGTTCTTTAAGCTACGCCAGACCTCTGATGATTAAGGGCCACCTAAATATGTGTCGATTTCCATACATTTTGCTTCCCCAGTTTTAGATTTCTTTCGTGAAATCATCCGCATAACTTCATTATTTCGGTCTTTATACTCCTGTTATGTTTCAGGTGTTCTTTGTATAAGCCAATTATTATATAGTTAATTTTTCCCCGTCTACCAGAACTGATCACTTATTGTTCCTTTATCTACACTTATTGCTTCTCCAGCTGCCTAGTTAATTGCCTTATTTTCTTCATTGAACAGGTTGTTAATTTTTTCTCTAGCTGAATCTTCAGTTAGTTTTGGTAGAGTATGTTTATACTTTCCTGTTGTAGGAGTTCGCCTCTGTATAGTCCAGAATAGATTTTTGGTTCAATAACGGTCTCTCCCAGGCAGACCGATATATATCCTTACAACTCATGCATCCTGGTGCGCAGATAGATAAACAAATGAACCAGTACATGTATCTGGTATGCATTGAGCGGGTCCCGAAAATGGTGGAATTTAATTACTTTTAATTTTTATTTATGATAACAATTTATTTATTTGGTGCTAATATAATAACTTGTTATATAATCCTATTATATAATATATTAAATTTTTTTTTAGAAAATACAAGACAAATATATACATAATCCAGCTTAGTAGTCAAGTGGGTAGAGGCGCCATCCGTCTTGTAGATTTAGCATTCATTTTTTTTATAACGAGTATATTCTGATGTGCTGACTTTTAGGAGTGGTATTCGCCAAAATTAAATTTTACATACGTCACACACTCTAAAAAGGAGTTACTACTATATTTGAGTAACGAGTATTATATTTCGCACACACTAATTATGTATTTCGAAATCTATTATAGATTTAGAAGCACTGTTATAAGTAACATAATTGTAATCGCTAGTACAATTACTGAATAACATATAGATTATTGTGTAGAATTTTCAGTAGATATTGTGTTGACGCATGTTGGTTTATAAATATTTTGTGCATCCCACATTATTTGCTTTAAACTTATTATAATGAAAATGAAAGGAATATATTATGTATCAATGTCAGAAGAGCACGTGTGCATCCTGTTATGAAAGTTTGTTCATCATATATACATTTTAATAAATTTACTGAAACCTGTTCCACATAAAATATTACGGATGCTAATTATTTATTATAAAAAATTAGGAATGTGTGAGAAATATACTTTCGGAAGATTGAATGAATTGATTGATATTATGTAATGGTGCTGACTTAAATAAAGAAATTATTTTCCTTAATAACTCTTTAAATACAAAAATATTAACAAATAATACAACAAATATTACTGGGTTGCATCCCCAAACAATTATTGTCGAATGTGAACTATAGAACCAAGCTCTAGTTTTCTGCTTGTTTAATAGAATTGAGTTAAAAAAAAGGGGCTCAAAGCTGGCTGTTTGAGATATTTGGTGGCATCTCGCACACATACGTTATAACAAGGATAACTTTTGATCACTTCGGGCGACCTATTTCTTAAATTATAGGCAGCGGTCTACCATTATGTGATCATAATAAAAGTAGTAATTTAACGCCACAAATAAGTTTAAATTAAAAATAAACATAGATATTACTAATACATATTCAATATCAAGTTATTTTACTAAGAAAAAAGAATAATTTCTTCTCAAAAACTTATTAGTTTATTAATAAAATTTGTGTAGATATCAAAGAGGCGGGCAACTAGAAATAGTTATGCGGTTGAATGGTACATCGGGGGCGACGCTTTGACCACCCCTGCGTTAAAACCATAAGTGTTTTCGTTTTACATTACTAGACGCCCCGTGGCGTGTTGTATCGCTCCAAGTTTTGCGGTCGTGCGCCGCCGGTTGTAAGGGACGAGGTAGAATTGTACGCAACGGGAACGACTTGCACGACAAATAGAACAGGAGACAATAACTCAGAGCAGCACGCAGTGATAAACGAAAACAGCTCATAATACCGTTAATGCATCCACATTCATGCGGAAGAGTAAATTTATGGCATACCGTGCTCTCCGTCGCATATGGCTGGGAGCGTTTTAAATGTACATATCGAGTAATAAACGTCTCATTTACTAAATTCCAGATCCCTTGCACGAATAGTTGTTTGTTTAGAAACATATAGTTACAAAAAGAAAAGTTAGATTATAGGTATCAATTTCAAATCCACTTATAATCTGCATCAAATCATAGTTCTGGTTTACTCTATTCTACAAAATGAGCAATTCGAAAATATAGCGTGAATCATACAGAACAAAAATGAAATGTCGTTACAGCTTCGAAATTTAAGCTGAAAATACGAAATAACTTTTGTTTTTATACGCATCTTTATCTTGATATTCCATATAATTCACATTACTATGAAATCTAATAGGCTGATATGGTTGGTGAATCTTCTGTTTTGGTTGACCGGTTCCCCGTCAGCTTCTGTTTCTCCTATGTGTATATAATTCATTAAAACATCCTTGCCATACCTCTACAACTTCCTTCTCCCCTCCTGATTAGTTGTCAATTCTTGATTTAAAAACATAATGGTTTATTCTGTTAACCTCTTTTTTCTCATTTTAGTTCGTGGCATAAGTTTCTTATCTCTTTGTTGTCGAGTTTCATTTCAATGTTCCCTCAGTATTTGTTCACATTTGTACACATCCTTTGTTTTTTGCATGCTTCTTTGATTTTCCACGATAGATCCTTATCAAAATACACTTTTTTGCTGACACGATCTTTCATTTCTCTTCAGTGATTTTCAGTTCCACTGTTATATATTTGTTTATAGGGATCTATACAGCCGCTGACCGTCTTTCCACTCCTAATTTCTATCCTCTGATCGTCATGACCTTCCTGATGCCGTCGTTCCACGAGAAAAAGATCGTCTCCTCTAACGGTTCCGATACCCACAAATATTTAGTTTCTCTCCCATACGCATGAAATATCCAAACCATCTCAGTCCACATCGTTGAATTCGGTCGTTAATACACGTCATCTGCCTCCATGCAAGCTATTATTTGGTTGTTTGGAATTCTCTCCAGCCTAGATAGTCTGGTACTCCGTCTTAGGTAGTCCATCTTGTGTTCAGACACCGGTCCAATTCCGTGTTTACTATCCATAACACAGTATCGAGTCCACCATAAACTTCCCAATGTGATTTTTTGTTGTTGGTTCGGTTTTGTTGATATTGGTTTTCATTTCCCGTTCCTTATACTCGTTATTCAGGCGCAGTAGCATGAACTCCAATCAATCATCCGCAAAATTTAGCTTAAATAGGCATTATTTTCCGATCGGTATTCCTATACCACCATAACATCAGCACAGTTTCCGGATATATCTTATAGGATATCTTTTATTATTCTGACCTAGTAATCGACTTAATGAGCTGATAAAGCTAAACGCACGATAGTTGTTGGCGTCTTTCTTATCACTCTTTTTGTGTATTGATATAATAATAGAGTATTTCCACTCATCTCGCAGGATCTTTTCGTGAATGCATTAGTTCATAAGATTTGTTAGTTGATTAATATTAATGATATTAATTATATAACGTGCATGCCAATATTTTCTCGGTGTTGGTCTTGATACTCCTTTCCTGTGCAACCACCCGTTTTACTTCACTGTTCAGCTTATTATACCCCAGTCTTGTTACATCCGACCTTTGCTATAGTCAGTTGTTACTTACGCTGCTTTTCCTTCTCTACCACGTGCTTGATTTATTGTCCCATTATATCTGGTCGCGTCTTTTCCTGTTCATAATACCTTGCAGCTTGATGCATTTCTTTGTTGTTCCGGGTAATTTCTTTATTAATATGCCTTTTAACCTCTACGCTCGCCAAATGGGACTGAAGTCTCCTTTGGTATAACGTTCACTCCGCTTGGATTGCAACTTTATTTATTAAACTAATGTTCTTTGTTTTTAATGGATTTATGCTTGATTCTTGTTTTATGATAATGTAATCCAAAATAGATTTTTGATTCATGGACGGTTTATCCCAGATACATTTGTGTATATCCTTGTGGTGGAAAAAGGTATTAGTTATGTTCTTCGCCTGTACCATAAGCAGAATCCGCTACAGGGTACTATTATCCGGACCAGATGTGCCCTTTATTTTTAGCGAGTTGTTATTTCCCGATCCCTTCTGATCCCTTGCGTGATCAAACCCCAGACGTAGAACTGGCATAGCGGAGTTTGCTATCAATTAACAAATGAAAAAATATATTTAAATTTCTATTGGGCGTTCTCCAAGTCACTAGTCTTTATATTAGCGTACATGTATCATATATAGGTAGAGAGTGCAAATTAGTGAGTATTGTACAGAAATTATAGAAATTACATGAATACCGCGTATATGTATATTTTTATGGGTTTGTGCAATTCACTGGCCTATTATCACCTGTATCAGGTCATTATGATAACTTTTTCTTGTAACAAATTATACCGAATTAGCAATAGAAACAAATAGAAACTTTTGTGTATTCACTTTCAATGCCTAATTATATCTTATGTAAACTGTTTGCGTCGATACCAAAATATAAGTCGTGCACTGATGTTCACTAGCCCGCAGGAAAAACGGTTAAGTAATTATTACATGTTTAGAATTAAAGCTTCACGATTAGTGATTATGTTATAAATTATGCCATGTACGCGAATACATCGGCGGAATACTTTATTTCCTGTGTTTACTGCAATGGCATATAGAATAACTTCGTTTTCACGGGCGCATTTTACAAGTTGGGCCATGCATGCTTGAATATTTGTATATTGCGGAACTCATTTTATTGATAGCCATTCACATATTTACTCTAAAAAAATATATAAAATTGTAATATACTCAGTAATAATAATATTATATACATATTTTTTCCTCTCCGCTGTTCTCGTCATGAAATTTATATTTATTCCTTTTTCTTATAATTAGATTACTTCATTTTCTTTTCTTTTGTTGTCTACTGTTACATTTTTATTTTTTAAGGAGTGTATGTATGTGTCTTTACGCAATCGCTGTATTGTTATTTCTTTTATTTTTTATATTTAAGAATACTTTCTTTTATGTAGCTCTTAACCCACGATTAAAATAATTGTGCAACTACTAAATATCTCATGGTTAGTACTGTAAGAAGGTGAGTGAAGGTGGTCGAATAATTGAAATGGCCCGTTTTGGAACACAACATTAAAATAAATTGTCAAAATGACTTTTTTGCATTTCTTCTTCTATTGATGCCATAGCCCATGGCCAATTGTTGTTTTAAAAATTTCTGAAATCCTTGTTTGTTTCAGCCTCTGAATTTATTCCTTATTTCTTCTAGTTCTTTGTGTATTATTGCTTTTTCAACCATCTTCATCCATTATTTGTGGACTGTACTTTTTCTTTCCAGTTTTGGACCCCTAGCTTTTCTAGGAACGGTTTTACATTATCTGTAAGGTGGACAGAAAATGTAAAACCTTGTCCTTGGCCTTCCTCTTCTTCTGTTTTCTTTTAATGTTGTATTTTTTCTTTCCTCCTTACATGTTCAAACCATTGCATTCTTCACGATTTTTCTTTTAATATGTCTCTATTTCCATTTTGTTCAAGTGTATCTGTGTTCGTTAATAGTATCTTCCTTTTTTACTGCTTTTGTCACTTGTAAGATTTTAACTTGGTGCTTTTATTTATTAACAAGATGCGATAAGAAACAGAGGACGCCCACTAACCCGATGGACAAATATAAAACAAATAACAAAAAACTGGATTTAACCAGCCCAAGACCGAAGCAAATGGACATTATTAAGAGAGGCCCATGTCCTGTGGGCTGTTCATGATGCTTTCCGCAAAAGATTTCGGAAATCGAAAATTGCTTCATAAAAGTTCCTTGACTTGACACAATATCTAAATATCTAATGGTAATAACATGACTAAATTGTGGAAATACCTCAATCATCTGGTTAATACCATGCACGCACGATACCCTTATAAAAAGTCCATATTAAAATAATATAAAAATAAGGCAGGCTGTAATCTAATATTCTTCTCCTAATATTTCAAATGTGGCTTATTCATCGGACAAACATCCTCCTATAGACAACTTTGTAAACATCATGGGATACCGGGAAATTACCTAACCACTATCGAATAATAGCCAAATTGTGTTGCATTTCTAAACTACTTCCTCCTTGACCTGACACCTCTGCTTCATCGGGTTTACCTAAACTAAGGGCCATATTATGCTTTAACAGGAGGGCCAGTACTAAGCCCAATGGCACGCCATTAGCGGTATCATTCAACCAGTTTGAAGTGAATGGTCTCATCTTCTTCATGTTTGAGGGAGCGCATTCAATAATTTTGTAGTTATATGTTTATTTTTCATAAAAAATATGATGATACTGAGAATATTCTTTCAACCCCTGATTAGGTATCACAATTTATTGTTCGTTCTCGGACTTTAGTAGCTTTCTGTGTATTGCGTATGTTCTGTAACCCACTTGAATCCTCGCCATTATTTCCGTATTATAGTTGGATGTGTATATTTTTGTCCCTACGTACTGAAAGTTGTTCATTTCTTCTATACTAATGTTGTCAAATTATACTTTGTTTCCGTTTAGGTCATCCTTTCTTGTGTTTTTCATGAATTTTGTCTTTTCTTGGTTTATGTGTAGTCCTGCTTGTTTTACTGCGTCTCTCACCATTCTGAAAGCAATATTTTTGTCCAACTACGATATCAATGTCTCTGCGTTTGTTCAAGTCTTTAATCTCCCTTGGTGTTTTCTTTCTGTTCACTGTGTCAAAAGCGACTTTAAAAGTCTAAGCAGCGTATATGTGTTTCAATTCCTGCTTCGTTGCAATTGTTGGTTATTTGGCTTATCGTAAAGATAATCGTATGTTGTCGATCTTCCCGGTCTGAATCTGTGTAGTCTCCTATTTCTCCCCAGTGTGTGGTTCCAGTTCCTTATGTCCTTTATAGGTGGTGTTTGAAAGTTTGAGTCCTCTAGTTTTTGGGATCTTCTTTTTATCCTTTTTTGTCTGTCGGCAGTATTAAGCCTTGGTTTCCTAGGAAGCGGTGTCGACAAAAGCGACCGTATTTCACGTCATTTTTACGTCACACATTTCTTTTATGTATATTTAAATAAATCTGGTAATACAGAGAGCGGTATACTTTAAAGTATTGAGAAAATGTCATGAATTACACTGGAATCTGATGAGTTATTAAAATTACATGTACTTAAAACGTCTCTTGTAATGTGTAAATGACGTCAAAAACGGCCGTATTTATCGACACCGCTTGCTAGGAAACCAGGACTTTATTCCTGTTCTCCATATTTTGATTATAAGCAAGTTCTTTTTCGTCTTCGACTTCCTATAGTAGTTAGTGAGCATTTTACTGATCTTCATTATCCTACCGTTGACTGCTTCAGAGTTGAATATGTTATTTTCTATACTTTTGTCTACTATCAAGCCTGCTCCATTTCTTCTTCTCTTCTTATCTCCTCTATAGAAGATTGTGTTATAACATAAATTTTGTTGATGGAAAGGAAGAGATCCATCTTGTTTCTTATAATGCTATTTTTAGTGCCCCATTAGGTAACTCGTTATCGGCACATTATACGCCAAGCCGGCTTAATTGATTACCGCAAAAATATCTCGAAAGGGTATTTTACCATCCTCACTAATCGTTTTTGTCCCGAATGTATTGCATTTGGCCCGAATTGTTCCGAAAAACAGTATTGTGCGAGACTATAGGAGTTTAAATGCATATATTTATTCAAGTAGTGTAGTGTTTAACTTTTGTCTCTCTGGCACTGAAACTGACCGAGTATTTAGCATTATGAAAGTTTTTTGACTAGTGATAAGACACAGCTTAAAGTAGATTAAAATTGCATTGATGTTTATAAAAGATTAAAAAAGAAAAAGATGATATTAATATTTATCCTTCAGAGAAATGTAAGGCTACTTTATCAAAACAATTTAGAAGGGTTATATATTTATTATTTATTTATTAAAAAATATACTAAAAATCTCCGACAATTGCAATGAAAAGGACAAGAAAATATAAAAATAAAAGCAGAAAAAACAACAAGGAAAATTGGAACATGGACCATAAGAATGATGATGAAAACTGTGAAAGCAAAAGAAGTTTTCTTATTTTTCTAGTCCTTTTCATTGCAATTATAGGAGCTTTTTGTTAAAATACGTCTATGAATACAAACATAAAAATATATTAGAAATTGTCACAATTAAATCATTTTTGATGATGATGATTAAAATAATGATTAAAAATTAACAGGAAATGCTAAAGAGGATATTTTTTTAATTGCATTCACAAATCTAATCCTTTCTTTAATAAATTTCTCTCAAATTGACACTTTTTTTCTCGACTAACACACTTCTATAATGATGTCCGGCAATGGTCGACCTTAATTTTTTATAGATTTTTTATGTATAATTGTATTTTATAAAGATTTTTGGTTTGAAACAAACTTTTGGGCCTGATTATTATATGAGTAAGAAGAGTGGCATTAAACATAGATATAGATATTAAACATATTACAATTATTACCTTCTATTTTTATTATAGTACTTTACGTGAGTAAGAAAAAAGTGGTTCACTTCATACTACTCGCAGACAAAGTAACATTTTTCTGATTATTCGAAATCGTTTTAATAAGTTATATGCTCGAATGTATTATAACAGGTGGTAGGAATACAATGTGCAATTAAAAAATTAAGCTGCTAGGAATCCCAGAATTCGATTTAATGCTAATATTTTACTTAATACTTTCGGTCATTAAAGAACAACAATAAGAAAACTCAATTCAAAACAATGTGAATACTATCTTATAATATAATTATTAGGAATGAATAATACGAAATATATGTCTTTGATATGCCACCTTCTAATTTATGGTAAAATAATTAATAAAACACCGAAGCAACTATTAGCGATAAAAACGCCAACGAATTCCATCCTTTGATGGACGAATGTTGTAGTTATTGTTTAAAGTTACTTCATTTCGGTTTCCTATCAAACAATGCATATTTGTTAGTAAATTTTTAACATATAAATAGTGAAACCGTATTTTAATGGCAAGAGATTAGTCACTAGTTGTAGATCTTTATTTCCAGTATCCACTGGCAATAATAACCATACAGTATTGAATACCCCAATTTCTATCTACCAATCTTTTGTTAATCTTTTTGATACGTTTGTGGTGAACAAAGAAATGCAACGTAGGTTCTTTCTTCAAAATGAGCACTAGATTTAATTTTTCAATAATTATTTACTAAAATATATTTTATCTTTAATATAAGTATACATATGCCGATTATATATAGAGAACATCCACCAAATAGTCGCCATGACTCGGCTGGTATAGTTTTCTTCTTTTAGAGAAATTGCTGATAGCATTTTCGCATATTATCTCTTCGCATATCATTATATCTCGCGCCCTTGAAACACCATTTACTTAGTATTAGAGAAACGTATCAACTTAAAGTTCGAACCTGTCTAGAAGTTTAGAAGTTTTTTAAACCGCCATTTTATGAGTGCGGCGCTATTAAAAATTACCCACTCATGACTTTTTGGTGGAAATCTACGTATAGTTTGTAGAATCCACAAATAGGCGTTAAATCAATACAGTATTCTGTACTATTCAGCGTTTTAGATACTGCCTGAAATTTTTAGTATAATAGTAAAATATCACGTCGATAAATATCGTATTACACATGACCCACCCTCTAAATGAGTAGATGAGTAACCTAATACTCACATTCAATAATCAATCGCCCAAAAATGTTTACCGGCAAAACCTTGGACACAAAAAAATCATAAGAGTGTGGGTCAGTATTGACCCACCATACCATAAGGAGCTGAGGTAGTCACCATACCAACTGAGGATTAAATAACAACATTAATTGTCTTATAATTTATTTTAGGTTACCGTGCCAGGATAATTCATTCGAAAGTTATTTGTTTACTTGATAAATAATTATGAAAACGTTGGTTCATGCAGCAGGCATCCATGCATTATGTTATTGTTTATGTTTATAATAGTTATTTATAAACAATCTAATACGGAAAGAAACATTCAGCGGTTTTTCCAATGCATACTAAACTTCTGGTTGCAATACACATGTGTTGATGCTATTATGGTTGGCGTGCTATTATTTATGTGAATACAGCGTGAATCAAATTAGAGCCTGGCCATTAACGGAAAACGTCCGTATACATTTGGTAAACTTGCTAAATCCTGCTATCTTAATCACATATAGGAAATCTAATGTGGGCAGTACACAATAATTTATCATATTATAATCTTTTTAAAATTTTCAATTATCCATTATTACTTTGTTAATACAGCACTGCTGTATAAGGGAGAAACGTTTCATGACTCTAGTCCAAATATATTATTTTTGGAAAATGTTTCTCTCTCTCCCTCTCTCTCTCTGTGTGTGTGTGTGTGTGTGTGTGTGTGGATATAAATTTGGCAGTGAACAAGATTCCGGGAAAACTGCTGAATGGATTGCGACCGTATTTACAACTCGGCTGGTAAACCGAGTTGGGGGGATCCCGTGAAAATTTGAGCACAATTGGTTCACAAGCAGAGAAAATATCTTGATAAAACCGTTTCTCAGAAAAAGTCACTTTCCCGCTTCCAGGATTCCAGAAAGCCAACACAAATATGCGCGCAAAAAAAACAACAATTGGTCCAGCTTGGTTGCCTAATATTTCTATTTTATGTATAAAAACTAAAATTAAAAAATATAGTCAATATTTGACTATGTGAAATATAGTCTAATATTGTCAAATATAATCAAACATTGTTAAATATTGCTAAATATTGTCAAATATTGCAAAATATTGTCAAATATTGCCAAAAATTGTCAAATATTGTCAAAAATGTCACTCGGAAAGTCCGACACCAGCTATTTTTTTATAACATTTAGGGAAGTGCTCTGAAAATCAGTACATTTCTAATTCTTTATTCGTAATTATTTATTTTATTTGCCTGAATAGAATTAATATTTTTTTAATATACAAACTACTAAGTATAGGTTCTGACAGTTATATTTCTTAAATAATAAAATATTAGATTAATTATTATGAATTATGTACAACATTTTATAAACATGGTGTTTTTATAATCAGAAAATCGCATATTATGAACATGCACTTTCCGGCGGCAGATAACCTCTTCTTTGTCCTGTGAGGTGGAATCTTCGAAAGACACCCGCGCCTCACTAGCGCAGCTAGGTGTTAGAGGCACGGGTAATGTCGGTTTCACCCCGCTTTCTGGCCAGGGCGAATACCGGCTAAACGAAAATTCATGTTCTTTGGCTCAGGGCGTGCCCGCCTCCAAGGCATAAGCCTCTCGCTCCGCCATACGTCAGTCCGTTAGTCTTGTCTCTTGTTCTGTTTAATAGCGTTGTCCTTGCATGCATTGGCCCGTTGTTGATTATGGTCGTTCTTGTGGCTTGTCTCCCGTATCCATCATGCAGACGTAGGTCATGCCTTCGCCTTGTTGTTTTGTCAGGCCGCTGTTTTGGTCTCTTGGGTCCGTTGTCGTCCGTTAGTCTCGTATTTTCATTGCTGAAGGTCATCGTTGTATTTCTGTTTCAGTACTACCTGTGCGAAACAGCACCAATTTCCTCTGCTTCCCAGCATCAGGTCTCCAATCTGGGTTGACGTAGCTTCTTCTCCCAGTTCTGTCCACAGGGTCGCTCTCTCGCGGTACCAACTCGGGCAGTGGTGTAATGTGTGGGCTGGATCTTCAGTTTCCACGCTGATCTTCAACAATTCCTCTACCATGAGGTCGGTCGGGGGTGAACTCGCAAGTACCTCAGCCGCGTCCTGAGATACTGTGCGGTATACCAGGGTGATCTGAAGGCAGCTGGTGCGCAACACCCTTCGCAGCTTGCCCGCTTTCCGCTTGATCCTTGTCGTTTCGACACAGGCGGGAGCTGTGTACAGGATCTGGGCGCGCGACACCGTTGCCAACAGTCTCCTCTTCTTCTCACCCGGGCCGTCGATATTGGGGAGTAGCCTGTATAGGAGCCCCTCCGTTCTCCCCGCTTTTTGGGTGGCTGCGTTCACTTGGGCCGAGTGGTTCCGGTTTGCCCCCACTATTGAGTCGAAGTTGCTCAACTTCGTCTCCACTTTGTGGGTGGACCCTAACCAAACACCCTCAATTGTACACATCTCCAGTTTACTCTCCATCCAGGCCGATAGGGTGTCTATCATCGCCTGGGTGATCTTGTCCCTTGTGTTCCAAAGATATTTGACCCTCGCTATGACTGCGAGGTCACATGCGAAGGCGACTGTGGTCACTCCCAGGGATCGTCGAAGGCGACTTTCCAGAGGAGAGGGCCCAGGACTGATCTATTGTAGATACCCACCCCATGATATAGATACATTGCTTTGCTATCTTTATCTCGGCTTTATAGTGTCTGACAATATTGTCCTACGATTCTATCTGGGAATGTGATAGTTCTCTAGTTTGCTACTGCGGGATATGTAGCCTACTTTTTACGTCGTTCAAGTGTAAGCATGGCATGTGCTACGTTACCGACATACAGTCTATCTTTACAATTTCATTTACTAATTCGGTTATTAGGTTTGACTTGAATTCCCTTTATAGTGTCAAGAATATTCTTTTGCCAAGTTGTTTACTTACAATAACTTGTATTCAACTATGATGATTAATATTCACAGGATCTAAATACTAAATCTGAAACATTACATTAAATATTACCGTCATCTTCCCTCTTGGGCTTAAACAAGTTTAATATTGCATTTACAACCAAGAAAAAAGCCTGCGGAGCTGAATTTATTTAATGCTAAATTGACATTAATTATTTTGTCGTAACAAATGTATCCAATTGTACCTTTTAGCTGATTCTTAGCTTGCCTATTTGAAACTGGATGAAACGGTGGTGTACAAATATAACAAATATTCAATTAATTATACATGGGAAATAATGGGGGAAAAATATGTGGGACGACGCAGCACATCTTACCAACCCGTGAGAATGGTATGGCAGATCAACGGGCGAACTCAGGGCTGCGACATCAAAGGTCCGAATTGTGAATTGTGATGATTGCCAATCTCGGACTGCGAAACGATATATAAAAAAGAAGGCGTCCATTATAGAGCCCCTTCTCTTTTTCATTTATCAATGACCTGGACTCGTACATGAAGGTCACAAAATATATTTATTTGCGGATAATACTAAGCTCTCAATTCTGACACAAGACACATTTCCTTAATATCTTGTTGAGGGGTGAAGGGATGCAGTTTAGGGCGGACGATTGGTTTAGGATGAATGACCTTGTACTGAATGTAGAGAAAACTGTATCCATGATATTCTTACTAAGAAACCTAATGAATATCTGGCTAGCAAACTGTATTTTTGTGATAAAAACTTGACAAGCTCATTGTTTGTGATAATAATACACTTGCTTTGCAATGCAAGTGTAATATGCTGACTTTAATTCCCGGGTCATGTATGCTATATTGAATTAGGGGCACACGGCAGGATCTATCAGAATATTAGGTCTGCAAAGAAACGTTATTAGAGTCTTAGTTGCATCGTATAAGGATGATTACAAATATCACTTCAAATATTTGCAATTATTTTCTTTATCATCAATGAACGTACTTTCGTGTTTACTTCACTTAAAGCAGAATGAGTACAAATTCCGTAACCAACGCGGCAAGCCCCATTACAGTATATATCATATTTACCAGTTACTAGTTACTAGTGACACTGTAAGAAATCCCTTTTCAATTTTCTAAGACGCATTTGATGAGCTATTTAGCTACTTACTCAGAGTTTTTCAGGAATTACCTAATATGGGTTTTTTAAAGTAAACTGTATTCATTTTGTTAGTGCCTTAAATGCTCGCAGACCATGTATCTAATTTTAATAGTATACATGCATTATAATGCTATTCACCTTTGACGTCTGTAAATACCTATGCATGTTAGCAGCTATATATATTGGGTAAACCTTCCGTAACTATTGCTCTGTAAATCAAATAAACTAAATACACAGCGGAACACTTACATTTACCTAGCTTAGTGTCGTAGTTGTAGGCATTGTCCTTCTGGTACTGAGCATTGAGAAGCGAGAGTTGAAACCCCTTTGTGGGCGACTTACACAGTTTTACAGAGGTTTTCTGTGAATTAAAGATAAATACTTGGTTACACTCCCCTGAGCTTCTCCCTTTAGCAGCGGAAATGCCCTCGGGCTAATAGATATAAAGATAAAGTTTTTTTTACATTGTTTTGGCACTAGTTATGGTTTGTTTAACAAAAGTATCAAAACAAGTAATCTATTGATTTTCTAAATCTTGGCGCCTATTGTTGTTTTGTTTTGATTCGACGTGTTTAAATTTTATCTTCCCCAACACACTGCCTGTAAATGTAAATTATAATACTACTACTAATAAAACTCCCAATATGCCTGGTATACAGAAAAATATACTGGACAATTCAACATATCTTAGTCATTTGTCCGGTTGTGCTAATTCGATACTTTCCTATTATCAGCTTGTAGAGTTCCTTGGTTTTAGGAGCATCCTTGGTTGTTGAGACACAAGACATCTTGTTTCGTGCGATTTCCATCCGACATCTTTGAATGTTCTCCCTCTTACACCTTCCTGACTGCAATTTGTACTGCTTGTTCCATATTTCAACTATTATCTTCGATCATTCATCCACCCATTAACCTTTTAACTACACATTTTGATACCAAATTGCGATCCATTGGAGTCCATTTATTTACCGATTCACTTGCACGCCTATCAGTCAAGTCCAATTTATATTCATTATGAATATAATGCGTACGGATTGAAATGTATATCCAAAAATTTAATGAGAACGTCATATGTATTTCCAGTGGGGCTCGTTGGAACACGTAGATTATACATAATTTAACAACAGTCATGATTATACCTGAATAATAATGCTCGCTTCTTTGCACCCTCTGTTATATCGTTGGCCATAAAGATATATATTTAGTTGCATTTAAAAATAATCCTACCCTTTTTTGAAGTAAACACATTGATATCTCTATGAGGTTTAGCATCTTACTCATGTTCCCTTTAATCTTGTTGGCACTGTCATGTATGTTGCGTTTATAATTTAAGAGCAGGATCATGGATTGTGAATTTATATTAAGCTGTTATCAAAAACTATCCAACGTAATCGAATACAATTTACATAAGTTAAAAAATGCACGTTTTTGTTGGGTTTCATACTTATTTTGAAAGAATGTATGATCACAACTCATAGTTATGGATTTTAGAAGACCATCGAATATTAAAATATTAATTTCTGAGCCAATAACAAAGTGTTTTGATCAACTTGTATAAATTATATGCCATTCCATGCATAGTTTATGCTAAAAGCATAAAACACTTCCACAATTAGCGCTATAAGAATAATATAACCTTAAGACTGATTTATTTATATCTAAATTAATGTATATTATTAAGAGTGGTGCAAGTAAGTAATAAGTAAACAAGTTCCTTATCCAATGATAATTGTAAATAAATAATCATGATTTGTAGCCAACAACTCAAAATGCAACTATTTACTGTTTCTGACGATGTATCAAGTTTTCTGGTATGTTGAGCAGATCCTCTTAATATTGAGTATAACCCAGAAGCGACTACAATAACGACGAATGTCTACAAAGACACAATTTAGAACTTGAAAGCAGCTATACAAGATACTCCACAATTATGCTCATAAAAGTATACTTCTGTACAACTTCAGGATGCATAAAGCACGAATTGTTCAAGAAGTGGTCATTGAAATACTTTAAGAAGTTGCAACATTCACCTTACACTCCCTGTGACTATTATCTCCTTCCAAAACAATTGAGAGGGCTTTGCTTTTTATCGAATGACTGCTTGGAAAACACTGTGGAGTCGTATTTTGCAGAATTACCAAAAGTTATTTTTTTGTTCGATAGCGTTATTAGAAAAACTCTAGATAAGTGTATTACTGTTAATGGTTCTTACGTTGAAAAATAAAAATAAATTAGTCCTCTTGACTCCCTGTTGTCATTAGATAGGTAGATAACATAAAAACTCCCCTCGTAGTTTTGAGACCCTCACTTATTTTGGAAAGTTTCAAGATTTAATCTATATGTGGAGGAAAGACTTTGTTATATCGAGGATAACTTTGTTAATAATATTTTATGTCATGGGTTGTTACAAATACCCGTATACTATTAAAATACATTATGTACCAAATAGGAATGCATTGAGTAAATTAAATGTCAACTTTGCCAAATGATTATGCATAAATTTGGAATATTGAGATATGCATTATGAGAGAAAGGAAAAACAAACCGTCTACAGACATGAAAGCGTAATGTAATGTGGTTTAGAAAACGGTAGAAATCATTTGCGGATGTATTTATCAAAATACCTGAAGTATAGGTAATATGTATTTGTCATGCACTTTGTCGTAATATATTATATATTTGCTATGTAATAGTTATGAATATGTATATAAATGTGTAACAGTATATTTACAGTTTTATATTATAATACGTACATTAGTATACCATTTGTTATTTAGTCTGTCAGAATATTTGTTATTAATTTTTTAGCAATGTGTATTATTTTATATTAAAAAAGTCTCAAAAAATCCTTTACTGTTAAAAAGTGATTTAAATATTAGGTTACAAAACATGATATTTGAACATTACCATTATTAATAGGCACAATTATTGATTCATCGGGAATACCACATGTAGTATATGGGTTATAATTTTCTTATAAGGTAGTTGATTTCTAACTTACTTTTAGATGGTTTAAATATTATTTTTGTTATTAGTTATTTTTGCGGAATTTAAATCACTTGGTGCATTTATTCCAAAATGTAATAAGAAATAAGAAATTCATTTTAAAATTAAATTTTCCTTTAAAAAGCGTATTGTCTCAAAATAAGAAATAAGGAGTACATGGTTGAGTTTATAATAATAAATACATGAATAAATAAGAAATAATTTTTAATAATGATTATCATGTATGTATGAACTTTTACACAATTTAGCTCTTATTACTATTTATTTTTCAATATAAATAATTTAAATAAAATCATACAACACTTTACTGACTGAGTTTGAGTTCAAGGCCCATAAGGCTTCCATGTATCAGATGTATACTTGTTATAACACTTAGCTAACTCAGTTATTCTGAACCTTCTCAAATTACATGCTCATATTACATAATCATATAGAACACATAATTCAGTACGGATTTGTCAGGATTGTTGACGTGCCATAATCAATTGTTGCTAATTCACCAGTCTACAACATGGGCAATATGACATAGATATATGTGTGGTAATTTTGATACGTTGATTTTAGCTCGAAGACGAGGCCTATTTGTGATTTTCCTAGTGGCTGGCTCTTGTTTAATAGTAGTGCTTATTATATAAAGCCCGTTGGATTTCTGTGTCGCGATGCAATTTTGATTGTCATGGCAAGGGGCCTAACAGTACGCTGTTAGGCTTTCTAGGGTTTGATTAATTAGAGCGACGTTGTTCTCGTTTATGTAGAGTCCTAATATGCCTAATTCGCCCGTTTTAGACCCGCATGTGCAATCGAAGAACATCAGGTTTTCTGATAGTAGGTTGTAGTTTGTTTTATTATACTCATTACCTAGTAGGTTTTGTAGGAAGGATTGTGGTTTTCTCGAATTAGTTACAGGAACCGTAAAATTGGTTGCATTTCATTCAGAAATAATTTCATTTCAGTAAGTAAAATCTGAAAGTGATTTCTTATTCTTATTTCTTTTTAAATCACAAGTCCATCTAAAATTGTTCACATTACAGCTTACCACTGCCGTTTAGCTATCCCAATTACCGGTGGTCTTTATTACTCTTTAATGTTCAATGTTGCCTTACGGTGCATTTTAATTGTATTCTTTGCATTCGTTTTTTAATATGCATTTAGCACATCACTACATCCTGAAGTTTAAAATAGAGGAATTGTCAAGAAACAGTTTCACTATAGAAATCGTTATAATACATTTAAATATGTACCTATAAGAGAAGTATGTACATGTACAATAATGAATCATTATATACTTGATTATTATAATTGTTTTACCAACGTTCATTCGACTAGAAAACTCTTTAACGTGTGTGTCAATAATATAATGTATTTAAGAAATTTCTCACGGTCTTTGGTAGTAATATATATGACGTTCAACAATTAGTCAAGTACTTCATGTTATAATCAACATAGCTACCATAAAATTCATGCTGTTCTAATTATATTAGACAACCCGCGAGAGAGCTAATGCGACCAATGCTACTTTGATCACATGTCTCACCTTTGATATTAATAACTGATATGAACTACAAGTGAAAGTCATTTTGGTTTGAACGAATGACCAAGAATGCATAACTGACCTAAATTAGTGTAGAAAATAAATCCTCTCTTGATTGACAAATAATGGTAGTGTTAAGACAAACCAAAGATCGCAATTCGAGTAAATATCTTGAATAATTAACTAAGCATTCAAATGGAACTAATAAAAATTTCAGGTTAATGCACCACATACTTTATGTAAATTGAACATAATGTAATAGCTTACAACTACGAGGTGAATATATTTTATGAATAAAAATTATATTAGGCATTACTCCTTTAGAGCGTGAGCGTTACTTTCGTCGCATACAATAATAATGTAACTATGCAATGCGTTCGTTCCACCTCACATGAAAGTGGTCTGGTTTATGCGATACACGTTTCCTATTGCGCAACCGTGTCTCAAAGTCGTGATTTATATTTTGCTATAGCTACCTATTATTACAAAAAAAACGTTATCTAGAACACAAAAAGATACTTTCAGTAATTAAATGACCTTAAAAATTAGGGCTATTACATATTATCTATTGTCCAATTCTAATAAATGATTGAAAGATTTAAAATCTGGGGCGTGCGTTGAAATTATTATATGTACTAACATTTACTATTTTTAGACAGATTAAAATCAAGGAGGGTACTTAAAAAATGAATAATGAATAAGTTACTATATTTTGTCTGCCTGCTTAAATTTTAAATGAAATTAAGGACGTATTGATTTTGTCAAACAAACACACAATCTTTATATTTATAATTATGGATTACAGATAGGTAAATTCAACAGAAATAAAGATCCCGCCATACTTTATGTGCCGAATCCAGAGGCAAACGAATGTACTAGGAATAGAATTGTCGCTTCAAAGCGGTGTATGCGCCAAATGGAAAATATTACTGGAGACGTTTATAAAGCTTCAATGATTAATGTCCAGCAGATTATGGTGGTTGATATATAACTATAATATTATCAATAGGTATGAGTAGAGCCAGTTCTTGGTGTTGATCGACTTTCGATGTGCTATTATACTATTAAATTAATTAATTAATTAATTTTCAGGAAATATACTTCATATACAGCCCGTTGTAAGTTAAAGATATCAACAATCGCTTGAGCATTATGAACGGCACAATATTTAAATTTGTCCTTTTAATTATCCCTATAATATACAAACGAAGACCGACCTGTCATTATGTTCTTGTGCTGTGAGTGCTGTCACTTCAAATATAGGGTCGAGGCTACGAATTCCCATCGAGGCGGATTTTTAAATGTTTTACATTCATTATTTAATTGAGTTTTAATTTGAGTATTTTGAAGAAATAACAATGTTTTAAGTATGGTTTTGCTTTTATACGTATTAAAAATTAATTTATTCGTCGGGCCATTCTCCCTTTTCCATAAATACATACAGTGAGTCACAAATGTATTCGTACACTATAGTGTTCTATAGATAATACTTATATAATAAATAGACATTAGATTGTTTTACATAACAAAAAATGAAAATTCAGAACTTTAGTGGTTTGCGTAAATTGAGTTTCGTATTGGCTTTTAACCTGGAGATCGCTTTTTTTTATTTAAAAAAATAGTTTTGTCTTAAAACTTGCAGTAGGATTATACTAATAAGATACATGAATTTTCAATGGAAAATGACTGTTCAAAGGCCTAAAGATTAAGTAGTTAGTAGTAACTGTAGTACTAACTGTTTAAGCTTGAACTTTTATCAAGTAGTTTTTTTAATGCTTGAAAAACTTCAAACATTTCGATCTCGGTTATTAATCGATACCTCGTTTGAAATTGTTACGATAGAAACACAGTTAATATGCTGTAGTTCAAGTCTTTGAAATAATAATCGGGCATAGTTTGGTTGGTCTTTATACACCCTAATTAAATCTTTTTTGTAATTAATAATGATCCACTGGCGGAAGACGGGCATTTCATCTAGTATAAATATATTAATTATAAATAAAAGTATACCAATAAATTACATATTTTCTGAAGATATGAATTCGTCTTACATTTTTGACAAATTCATGTTCTCTGATATTTCATTCTATCGAATTGAATATTATTTGTTAATTTCAAGAACTTTTTTCAAGTAGTTTTTTAATTCTTGAAAAACTTCAAACATTTCGATCTCGGTTATTAATCGATACCTCATAAAATATACTACTAACCTACTAACTTGCATTATTGTCTTAAAATAGAGTGATCAGGCTATACAAAACTGAAACATACATACTTCTTTTCTCGAAGGGAAGTAGTTTTATTATTATTATTATTAATATAATGTAACTGTCTCTGCAATGTGCGGTCGTCCTTCCTTCTGTGTCCCTCTAATGTGCTCTAATGCTTGCTTCGTTGTTTCTCCAGTTTCTTTTCTTAGATATGACCAAGCCATCTCCATCTCCATTTTCTTTTTATATTTGTGTTTCTATAGAATCTTGGGTACATCTCTTTCATAGATCTATATTTGTAATTTTGTTGACCAATAGATTCCTAGAATCTTTAGGAGGCATTTATTAATAAAATTTGACAGTTTGTTTGCTTCTGTCTTTTTGTTTGGCCACGACTCGCATCCATGTAGAGATATTGAGAATATTACGAAACTGCGATGTACTAGTTTTATAGCTCACTGAAAAAGAGTGGCAATTTATTATCACTGAAAAACTTCAATTCATGGTCTTACCTTAATTCGATATTTAAAAAAATACAGTTATGATCTAATTACTTCTATTATTATCTAACAGAGCGAGATCTCATTGGCTTTTTTCAATCGACTTCAAATTTAATTTTTTTATTCTATCTATACAAATAAATGTAATTTGAGAATTTCAGCAACTGTATCACAAATAGTTTTTTTTTCAGAAACTATTTTTACAACTTGCTGATAAACGGTGAAAATTCATTTGAAGCGAATTTATTCAATTGACTGAATTGAATGAATTCGCTTGAAAGTTAATTTTCACCATACCATAACTCAAAAATGTGTGGTTAAAAAAATCGGCATAATAATCGCTTACACTGTTCAAATTAACTGTTCTAATTCGACAAGACATTTTTAAGGTTAGATTTTGGAAAAAATGTGACATATTTTCGGTTTACTTGTAAAATGTCATAAGGGATTGAATACAAACAATTGAGAGTTTCAGGCGTTTACTTTTTCAGTTATGACTGTCAATATTTAAAAAAATATAATTATGAAATTATTTTTATTAGCCAGCTCAGTTATTACATTTTCTATCTGTTATATAAATATGAAATAGAAGTTACAGCGTACTGAAAAATCCTGGAAATGTACTTGGATTTTATCCCAAACATAACATTTGTGTAAATACATTTCCAGGATTCTTATATTTATTTCATATACAAATTAATGTAATTTGAGAATATCGACGATTTTATTCAGGTAGTTCGTTGTTAACGCCTGAAAAACTTCGACAATCATGGTCAGGCAATATACTACTATCTTATTAATTTTTCATTATTATCTCAAAAATTATTATGACTTTTTTCAACAAGTTTTTTTAATGCCTGAAACTCAAACATTTCGATCACGATATTCGATATCTCAAAAATATACTACTAACCCCTACCAACTTTTCACTATTTTCTTAAAATAGATTAATTAGGCTATCCAAAACTAGTAGTTTCTCATGGAGAACCAGTTTACTGAAAAAGTGAAAATTAGTTATGACTAATAAATAGAATAACGAAAAATAATGGTCTTAGTAATAATGGTCTTTGGTAAACATAAATACTTCAATCATTATCTAAATATAGATAAATCGGGCTAGCCATACACATATTAAATAATATTCTATCTCTTATGAAACAGGAGCTACAGCTTAGTGGAAAATCGTGAAATGAGGATTGCCACAAAGAAAATTTTTAAATCGACTTTATATGTTTCTATTTTATCTGTGTAATACGTATTATGAACGTGGTCGTCGTTTTCAATATATATCGTATAAAAGTATACTACTGACCTAAATACAATTCAAATTCAAAACTGTATCACAAATAGTTTTGAGCCCGTAGAGAGAAACCATACTTATTTGAACAACTTTCCCTCTGTAGAGAAAGATTTAACACCATCTGACGGCACCACATCAATTAATAAAAAAATTGTAGAATTTTGTATATAACCACTCAAGATATTGTTTTCATTCATCCTCTCTAGCTGAGCTACACTGAAGAGATCTAACAAAATCGAAATCTAGATATGTAGATTGCTAAGAGGTGGATTCACACTAATAAATTTCATACTTTTTTATTATATAATTCTAAATACATTTTATAGAAGATCATTAAAACTGGTCTTGCTAATATGACCAACCATTAATTTTTCTTTAATGAATCGTAACTTACCCTATAAAGCTAAATTTTGAATGTTTTCAGCCTTCTTTTCTGATTTACTTTGTTTCACAGCTGGATTACTTCCACATTAGTCGTATATCTTCTTATCTCGCTAGAGATTTCTGTTATCCCAAGATATTTCAAGATTTCTCCTGTTAGATTAGTAAGATCTTAACCGAGCGATTTTTCGGACTCATGACTTTTAACACATTTGAACAAGTTGAGGTTTAGGAATGACTAATGGAATTTCCTCTGCTTCATTGCTTATTAATTCCTGTATCATAACTCCTGATTGTATCTGATTAGGATTAAATGTTTTTTCTAGGTGTTTGGTAAAGGTTTCAGTTTAGAAAAATTCAAAAACGGTTTATTGGATATGTATTAAACGGGTTATAAGTTATTTGTAAAAGATTGTATACGCTAGTTGTGCAGTTCGTTGTTATAAATATTTGAAAATTTGTCGGAAATCACTGATTGAATATTTATCAAAATTTATAACCGAATTAACAATATCACCTACAATCTCCTAAAATTACGTTCAGCCATTTTTGAAAATAATACATTATTGTATACTATATTTGTGCGATTCATGAAATATCATGTACATTCTTGTACATTTTTTTTAAACTGCTTATAGGTTTTTTTGATTAAGCTTTACAAACGGATTACCAATGTTATAGACTCCCGTTCTCCAATATAGTAAGCTAAAATTGCGTTAGTTTACTTTTACAAATAATAACTGTCGAAGATTATGTACGATATTAGTGTAGTTCTTAAGGATGGTTCTATCTATACGGTACACATTCTACCACAATATGCTGTAAGGATATTCGTTGTCTTCTATTCTTTTATATATTTTTCCATTATATTCTATTTATTGCCAGCTGTTTTGTTTTTTTCCATTGCTTTCTAATAAATCAGCTATAGCTTCATCCCATCTATTTTCTTGGTATTTTTCTTGTATTTGCTGTCCATATTATTTTTGGCCGATGTTCTCTCTGCCATCCAAAGTATATGTCCCCACTAGTGAATATGAATAGTCGATGTTCTCGAGAACTTGAACGAGATCTGAGAACTTGCGCGAGAACACAATGTGGCAGATTTATGATGGGGTCTCGGTGCGCGATTTAACTTTTCGGTGAGCAGGTTTGGTTTAGATGCTCGGGGTGTGGGTGTCGGTTCTCGGTATGCGAGTCTCGGGTGTTGGTTCTCGGTTCTCGGTACTCGATACCTTAGAAAACTGATATCGGTTTTCGTTTTTTATTTATCGATTCCAAGTTCTCGAATCCTAAATGTTCTCGAGAACAAAGTTCTCAATTCTCAAAAGTTCTCGATTCCCCGCATCACTAGTCCCCAGCATCCCACTTTAGTTTTTTTCTTATATTCTCCTTCCATATATCTTCATTTTTTGTCACTCCTCTAACTCTCCTCATATACTTCATTTCTACTGCTTGTATTTTACTCTTTTGTGCTTTATTTAATGTCCATGTCTCGCATCCGTCTGTTAATAGAGGTCTTATTATTGCCTTGTATATTTTTATATTCGTTTCTCTTGTTATTTCTTTATTTCTTATAAATTTGTTGTAGCATGACATATCTTCATTGTTTTTTCTACCCCTATATGTAATAGAGGCAACGAGGAAACAACAGATATTTAAACATTTTTATATTGATTTTCCCTTGGTTTTCTCTTATTACCATGACCTTAATTTTATCTTTATTCATTATCTCTCTCATCCGGTATTCTATATCCCTATGTTTCCCGTAGTGTCTTCTCGCATTTGCAAATAGAACTACTTCGTTCGCGAATTCCCCCTATACTATCTCCACTCCATTTGTGTGTATCCCACTGTGTACTTTCTGCGTGCCATTTTGCATTTCTTTATTATTTCGTTCATAAATATAAACAATACCGGGCTCAGTGATCTTCCTTATCTTAGTACTATACATACCGTGAATTGTTCTGATGTATTTATTATATTACTGCATTCCTATATTTTTGTACATCTCTTTTACTATTATCCTTATTTTCTCACTGATGCGCCTTTCTTTCATTATTTTCCATGTTCTCTTCCTTGATATTTTATCGAATAGTCTTTGCATGTCTATAAATGCGATTTTTTCCATGTTTCCTTTATTGCGCTTTGTCTGTCTTATCTATCTTATTGTAAATACATGGTCTTGTGTACTTCTTCCCTCTTTGAAACCACTCTGTGACTCTTACATTCTATTTGCAATCGCTTCTCTTATTTTGTTATGAATTATCTGTTCGTACATTTCATCGGCGCGCTCATTAAATTTATTTCGCAATAATTTTTACAGTCTTTCTTGTCCCCTTCTTTGTAAAGTGGTAATAGAAGTGCTATTTTCTATTTTGTGGTACTTCTTCTTCCCATTCTTTGTTAAATATCTTGCATAGAAGCTCCATGTCTCTTTCTTCCATGTTGTGTATCATCTCTCCTGTTATTTTGTCCTATCCCGGCGCTTTCCCTTAACATTGTCTTTGATCAGTTCTTGCATTTCTTCCAGACTTAAATTAATAAACATTTAAGTCTTTCCTCAAATTTTTCGTTGTTCACTTCAACTCCGCTATCTCTTCTTCAGCTTCATTTCCTTCAGTTCTTGGATGTATTTTCTCCATTTCTTTATTATTTCTTCGTCCTCTTTTAAAATATCTCCTTTCTTTTTTTAATTACTTGCGAATCCTCTGTTACTTTATCTTATCTCAGTGTTTTTAATGTTGGATAGAATAGTTTCATGTTTTCCTTGCTATTTTTCTAAATTATTCCCAGATTTCTTCCATGATTCTTTCTTTGATATTTCTACCATTTTTTAATTTTCTTCCTATCTTTATTATATATGTCGTATTGTAGTGTTGTTCTGTCTGTTTATTCCATGCTGTCTTTTTCTTTTCCTATGCCTCTTAATTTCTCATGTCCATCATGCTGTTTTGTTTGTTTTTTTAGCTCGTCCCACACGTTTCCACTAATGATGAGTATTGTTTTGTATAATTTCCAGAAATGTTCTACGTCTTCTTCTTTTGTGCTCTGTTCTAGACTCTTCTATTAATCTATATGATTTTATTATTTCGATATTTTTTTCTTTATTCTTTGGTTTTCCCTTCTCTTCGTTCTTTGTGTTTTCGTATTTAATTTTGCTTACTAACTACTCTCTAGTATTTGTTACTGCCTATTTCCGGCCATCACCACTGTATTGATTACTGAAATTTTCTTCTTCCTTTCGACTAATATATAGTGAATTATTGATTTCTCCTGTCTACATCTTACTTCCTCGGTATGTTGATGTATTATTTTGTGCTTATAGAATGCTATGGTTACTTGCATGTTATTTATTGTACAGAAATCTAATATCCTTCTCACGTTGTTGTTCCTGGTGTTTTCACCTTACTTTCCTATTACTTCCTTGTACTTCTCGTCCCTCGCTCCTATTCTGCTGTTATGTCTCCTGCCTTGTATACTATTCTTTTTGCGTCTTCTACTGTCGTTGAAAGCTCCTCCCAAAATCTATCTTTGTTTGTCGTCTTTATTTGGTTCACACACCACTATTATTGTTCTGTTCTCTTTCTCTTATGTTCCTCCTCAACTTTTCTTTTAGTACCCTTTCCGTGCTTGGCTCTTATTCCTGTAATTGTTCTTCTGTGTCTGTGTACTATACAGTCTGCTGTTTCGTTTTCGTTTGCCTCTCTGTATGTCATTACAGGTCCTGTTTCTGTTGCAATTGTTCCTTTTCCTTTCTTTTTTGTGTCTCTCACTGCCAGTATTTCAAATTTCATCTACTCAAATTCATCTTCTAATTCGTTCTCTTTCCCTGCTATTCCTCTCACGTTCCATGGTCCTATTTTCCAAATTTTATGCTTCTTTTTGTTAATATACTTATCTTTATTCCTTGCCGAGCACATCAGCTTACGTGCGTTTGTCCATTGTTTTACTAGTTTTTTGTTTTCGGTATTTGTCTATGTATACCTTTCCTCTTTTGTTTCAATGGAATTCTTGGTTTATCGATAGTTTCTGATAACGAATCTTTACCGTGTCACCTTTAACTGTTCCTATATTCCTTTGGATTTTTCTCTCTGCTATTGTTAGATCAGTGTCTATGTATATGTTACTCCTATATAGATTGTATTATCGGCTTCGTATTTCTTCTTCTTCTAATTCTGCAATTATCATTTATTTTTTCCTTGTTTATTTTGTATGTATAAGCGATTTTTATTTTTCCTTTTAAATTTAAATCCTTATATATAATATATATATATATATATATATATATATATATATATATATATATATCTTCTACCATAGTGGTTGTGTTATTATCGTTAACTTGTATTCCTGATATTACTATACGTGTTCTTCTCTTTTCTTTCTCCTTTCCTTCCACTATTTCTTCCACTATGTTTCCATTCTTGTATTTAATTGGGATTGTTCTGTTTTCCATTGATCCTCTTTTCTTTCCATTTCATTTTTCATATTTTGTATCTTTTTCTTTAATTCTACTTTATTACTCTCCATACTGTTCTTCATCTTCATCACTCTCATCATTTCTTTCAATGTTTTGCTGTTGTGTCTTTCCTTTCTATCTATGTCTGTTGTGGTGATCTAAATATTATTTTACTTCATCTAAAGGTTTCTCCTTGATTTTCAATTTATTTATCCTCAATTTGTTTCTCTTTGATTGTTATTGGATCTCCTTGATTTGTTATTGTTTCGTGGTATGTAGCTCAATGTAGACCAATTTCTTCGGCGCTACAGCAGATTTACTAGTCGATCCCTCATTTATATATACCCCTACCAGCTACTCTTTTATTGCCACGCATCAGCTTTTTTATTTTTCACTTCACTTACCCTTTTTCACACTGTTTCTCCTCGCTGTTTTGTCACTCTCGTGAGTAACCGCTCGGCATTCCGCTTCTTTTTCGGTTTTGTATTAGGGTTAAAGGGATCGTCCGTCTTGTACGGAGCATTGGGGAGCATGAGTTCCATTCCCATCGGGGCGAACTTTTGCGAATCACCATTCAGTTTTTCACAGGTTTCCTGTGAAGTTAAGGTAAAGTTTTTTAGGTTCAAAATTTTAAAGTTTTTCGAAAACCTCTGATAAGATTCGTTAGGCAAGTTTTACAAATATTTACTGTAGAAGATTGTATGCGATATTTGTGCAATTCATAAGAAAATAATCTATTTCTTTTTGTAAATAGTAACTGCTGAATGAAAATGCATCATATATAGATCACTAATGTAATAAGATTTCCATTAATATAGTAAATTTAAAAGCATTAGGCCAGTTTGAGAAGTATTGCTGTGTAATATTATATACAATATTTTCGAAATTCATGGAAGACGGTTCTAAATTTTTTTAGATGTTTTAAAGCAGCTTATTGGTTATTTATCAAGCTTTACCATTGTCATTGAGATAGGCTTTCTACTAAACTAAAATTACACTCGATTAGTTTTAGAAATAATTACTGTAGTATAAGTAGTGTACACAGTTAGAAGTAAACCGATTAGGAAACTTGAATTTTCAGAGGATATTATTACAAATTATATATCCACTATTGAGCTTTTTCTGAAAGAAAACACAGAATTGTACGTGAAATATCGAGAAATTGATTAATTTTAGGTCCGTTTTCATAAAAATATTCTCTGCAGTTATTACGACCACGAAGAGCTATGAAGCGAACATGAATGATTGGCACGATTTTGCACGGATTACTTTCAGATAATATAAGATAAGCTTCTTTAGGATTTTAACATCGAATCGATTTTTTTCTCTTTAAATAAATCTAAAAGTCGTGTTGCTAGTATTATTTCAACGCCCGATTTCATTTAAAAACATAATTGAGAAAAAAGAAAAAAATTTGACGGATTTTTTTATGTTACGTTCACTTTCATTGAAGCTGTATTATTAAACGTCTATAGAAACACAGAAAACCTGCTAGAAAAAAAAAGAATGTATATTTAACAATAGCGCGTGGTACGAATTACTTTACTTTTATTTTTATGTGTATACAACAAAATGGAAAATAATGAAAATTAAAGATTTGATATAAATAAGACGAGGTTGATTTCCGAAGTCAATATTGAACCCATTTAATGCTTTCGTCAGTCTCAATGTTAAACAGTGTGTATTTTAACTATTTAATTGTAACTTTCATTTAGTTAGTTGTCAGCAGTTACATAGAAGTCAATACAAGAAAACATTCGTTAACTTATGTTTTACTTTCAAAATGTAACGGTTAAATGCTAATATTAATGGCTCGTAATAGAAGGAAATGGCATAGTTATACATAGTTTCACTATAAGCACAGGTTTGCTTAAATTATTTCAAACAAATCGATGTTTTACATAGAACACAAAACGTATAAGAAATATATAATTAATATAAATATTAATTCAAGAAATTAATATCAGTAGTCTCATATAACGAAGAAAAAAATATTATAATCAGTTAGTAACGTTAAGAACGCAATAGTTATACATAAATTGTGCATTTAGTTATATTTACATATAATATTATACATAAAACAATTGGCAAGGTCATAACGGACACCAATTGCACGGACGCTGAACAATCATGCCTTTCCAATTCTTAGTGCACCGGACGCAAGCATTCTACCGTTTCAAATAAAACACAGTCTAACATAAAGCTAATAATATCTAATAATAAGTAATTTTATTGAATATTCATTCACAAATATTCGATATTTGCATAAAGAATATTGGAGGCCACTGAATATATTTATATGCTATTAACACAAAAAAACTAAACCAGACCAAATACATTTTTCCTTGGCTGAATGTTGTTTGAGCAGACAATTATTTGTTGACATTTAAATAATTTCTGGCTTTATAACAACCAAGGCTTTACTTAATGTGTCCTTAAATACAGTGATTTTAATGCAAGTTTATTGTTTTTTTAGAGACCAGACAACGTCGAACCTGCGGATACTTCATCCAACCGCCCTCCAACGAGAGGCCGTGCACGATTTTTAAAAACATCGGAATTTGAGAAGGTGAGCAGTGACTATGAAAAGGCTAGTCGTGAGTCAACACGGGGGAGGATAAATAAACCCCATACAATTGATAGGCGATATGAGGTTGAAGAGACTGTAGATGATGTCCCAGATGCCCGACGGGTAGGACGCCCAAGAGTCATTACAGAAGACAAATTTGAAGCAATAAATGTCCCCAAAACAAAACTATTTGAACCATCAACAGAATCCGTAAAGGATATTTCATCTGATGAAATTATTAAAAATTATGGAACAATAGTGAAAGAAGAATCAAATAAAAATGCACCAACTAAAGTAGAATTGCCACAACTTTTAGTACCTTCAACAGAGTTGAAGAATACAGATTTTCCTCTAGATAAAATTTCTACTTCTAGTACAGAAAGTGCTGTAGATATAGAAAAGGAGCAGACAGTCGAACAAAAGAAAGAACCCAGTACATCAAGTGCAACATCTACAACAGCAGCAACATCAAGAAGATCTGGTCAACGGACTCGAGGACGCCCTGCATCCGTAACAACCGAAGCAACGCCGTCTCGAACCAGAACACGAACAAGACCTACAAAGAAAGTTGATGGAACACCGGAAGCAAAAGTTGTTGCTCCGGACTCAAGAACACCTACCCGTAGTAATTTTCGACGACGTCCAGATAATGAAAATCTGCGAGGTCGAGGACCATCTATAATAGAAAATAACGAAGAGCATGCGGCACGTTCACGAAGCGGCCGCAGGGCAACTACTCCACACCGAACTAGTGCAGAAAATGCAACCGCTGAACCCATTAGATCAAGAAGAATAGATCAAGTGAGGCGATCAAGGACGCGACCAACAGAAGTACCGAATGATGACCGTACTCCTCGGCGAAGGGTTAGTAGCCGAACGGAAGAAATTGCGCCTCGAAAAGTAGAAATAAAACCAAGTTCAACTACAACAGCTCCCCCGACAAGACTTCAGCGTGGCCGTTCTCGCTTTACAAGTGATATCAAAGTTATACCTCACCCGATACCAGAGAGTGCACCAATAATATCTCCGAGAACATCAAACAGAGCAAGAGGGCGCTCACGTTCATTTGCATCAGAGGAGTTAGTTGCTTCCTCAACTGTAGAAAACCCTATTCGTGCAATCCCACATACATCCACATCTCGCAGTGTTACAGTCTCTCATCGCTCCGAATCGCGAAACGATTTACCTCTAAAAGGAAAGGATGAACTAAATACCAGAATAAAAGAAACAGTGCAAAGTGATGTGCGAGAAGTGGTTTCGACGAGAAAAGTAACTAGAAGAAAAAAGATCGAAAGTACGACATCTAAATTCGATACTAAATCGGGAAGTTTAAACACTATACCTTCTAGAGGTGCAAAAAAATCAGAAATAAATTTAGACGTGAAACATGAGGGCGGAGATGATAATTTGGATGAGTTAAATTATCCACCACAATTTAAAGCGATTTTGCTAGCGAAATCAAAGCAACTTCCAACTAAAAAGGTAAGCATTTATACACACAATAATTATAACACAAATGCAGAATAATTAAAATACTAAAGGTGGGTTTATGCCTGTATAAAATAAGAAATAAATAAATAAACTAGTCAGGTGAAATCAGTACAAATAAGAATTACATGCGTGCGTTTAATACTCATTAGCTGGTTATAGGCGAACACTTTTTCGCGCGGTTTTTCATGCGGCGAGCCAAATAGCTGGTCATAGACTAACACTGTCACGCGATTGCTCATGGGACGTGTCAAACTGTTGGTTAATGGGCACCCGGGCTCCAACTGAAGGATCCTTGGGGCATCATTGCATCCACAAGCCTGAACTCGCTTCAATTTGGACCAAAAACGCACATCCGGCAAGCCTAAAATCAATGTTTGTGCTAAACAGAAGGTTTATATGGATCCCGATATTTTAAATTTTTTAAAACGCCTCGAGCCAGGCCTACCTACAGATAAATCGTTAATTTTGCTCCATAAACATACGAATTTGTATTTGATGAGTATTCCGACAGATTTTTAGTCAGTTTTGCGGGTATATATACAAGTAGTCGGCATGTGTATATCGGACGATTTTCTAGTGGCCGAGAAATAGGCAGGCAAAGGTGTGGCCACCTTTGGATTAATCTGTTGGCTTATAGGCACCTGCCCGCAAATGTACGATCAGTGAGCCGGCTGTAAGGATGGCACGTACTTGCTGAACATGCAGCTGTCATGGTTCGATATTTTAAAATTTTAATGGAGCGAAATCTACAGATAAATCATTAATTTTACTCCATAAACATATTCACCTAATTCACCGCGATGAGTATGATTAATCGTTCTGTGCATATGTGTACGACCTAGGTCGTAAATATAATCGCCACGAGTAAACGACGGTATTCCCCTCAGACTAATCATAAATTTATTTATTAGTCCCAGGCTTTCCCGCAACGAACAAATCAGCGGAAAAATGTGATCGTTACGACCTGCAATTACTTATTTTATCTCATTAAACAATGTACTGGAACCCTCTAAATTAATTTTGTATGCCTTATATCTTATTTTATATCATCATAAATCCGTCTTAAGAGATCCAAAATATATCAAATTTTATAACGCTACATTTTTATTACATATTTTGTTACCGCATTACTTCGTTATAAAACAGTAGTCTAAAATGTAACATACATAATCATAGACATAGTATCACACATTCTTATAACATTTATAATCCTCTCATCTATTTGCAAACACAATTGTTTAATCTTTATTCACATGCACTTAACAATAACAATGACCTGCTACGCTATATTCAGGGGTCAAGGTTGGAGCACAATTCCGTGACACAGAAGAGCATCACGACTACATTCGTACAGGAGGGAATCGTGTCTGTCTATAGCGCTTCCGTACCATCTACCACTCCTCTATTTCCATCTACTGCTTCTACTATAACTAACAAGCCTATTACTTTACCAATAATTTCATCCACGCATTTGCCACCGCCATCTTTATCTACATCACCGTCACCATCTTCATCTTCATCACCATATTCATCTTCTATATCGTCGCCAGGTCTAATACAAGTAGGTATTAATATAAATAATATATTGAAATAGAACGTATTTAATTTAAGTAATTGTATTATTTTATAACATCGATTATATGTGCATGTTACTATTACAACCGTTGCAATCATTAATCGTTCTAAAGCCGGTCACTTATTGTATTTTCTACTTAAAGCGATTAAATGCGCATTGCTTCTCGTTAAGCCCGAGTTACGATATTATTTTACGCTCGTTTAAAAGTGAGATAAAGTGGGCAACTTTCACTTTTAGCTGAACTTCTGGTTGGGTCCAGTAATGCGGCGTGCTGTGTTCATTTCATTTTGTGAATGATTGGGGAACAGAGCTATGCCCATAAAAAATTGATTGTTACGTTTTCTATTATTCTTGAAATTAATTCGTAAATTTCCGTATCTACGTCGAATTTCTGAAAATAACGAAGCAACATAATTGGCGGACGTCTGTTAATAAAAGCGTGCATTGCTACTAAAGTGTGCTTAATTCGTAATGTATTTTATTTAATTTATATGGAATGTTCTTAAAGTCGCGAACATAACACGAGTAGGGTGTAACCGATATAACTTATGTGTCATATAAAATATATCATTTTCATTACTGAATTAGTTAGAAATGTTCACAAAAAAATCAGCATCGATAATGTTATTTATAATGACCGTACTAAAGCTGACAAAATTAATGGCTAACCGAAGTATTATTGGTATTATTATCACTGTATGCATTTTTTCCAAAGTAACTAAATAATTTAGAACTAATGAACATTTGGAGAATTTCTAAATCAATCTTATCCAATGCAGCTTAAGGAATGTTTTGTATGTATTTGTATAACAAGACAAGAAAGGTTGATAGCTATCATACAGTAGAATATAATATAAATAGATAGTCGAAACGTAGTGGTAGAAATATTATAACATTTATATTTTATATTACTCTTTGCAGACGATACTATTTCACGCTCAAACAGGCGACTAAAAGTAACAAGTATTTCTTGTTAATTATGTGTGCTAAAGAGTTATTCAAAGGAGGTCTTAAACTTAAACACTAATATTTAATTGTTGATGATGGATATGTTTCACATCAAAAATAGAAATACGATTTTGTATGTTTTAAATAGCAAATTTGTACATATTTAAAAAGTAAACTCCGCTAAATTATTAGCAATATGTATCCATACAAGTAATAATTTAACGGTTTTGCTAGTTTTATTGCTATTTAATAGCAAGTCAGTATTTCATTATAATACGATTTTGCATGTTATAAACCATAAACCATATATGGAAATGTTTCAAAGTTTGCGCAAAATAAATGAATTATTACTTATTAGTCAATAGGATGGGAAATTGTTGAGGTGGCCAAAGAGTCATAATTATGTTAATTATACATGATGTATACATATTAACACATAATCATAATAATAAACAATTGTATTTCTGAAGAGCCCGGTCCACAGAGCCGCATCCCTGCCCCATACCACCCATACTATGCACCATGAACGCGAGTTAATAAAATTCAATATAATTACTAAATAAAAATAACCGCTTACATATATTTGGGTTACAGAATAACCAGATAAAAATAATTTAAAAATGTCTATACAATTCTTTAAAGTTATAAATACATAATGTCGTGTGGATACATTGTTGATTTGTAGTCTGTTTTATATATATATATATATATATATATATATATATATATATATATATATATATATATATATAGGGTGTTTGGTAACTGGATTGGAAATGAACTGTCATATGTAGAATCAAATTCTACACAACAAAGAAAGAATAACTATTTTACAGATCGGGTTTCGTTTAGGAAATACTCAATTATAGGAAAAATGCATTTGCATTCATATACTTCTAGCAACGCAAAATTTGTGAATTGTAAACTTCTGAGAAATTTACATTGTTTTGAATATAATTTACTGAATTGCTGATTGGCTGTGCATAAACTAATTGTTTTAAGTGACCCCATAAATAAAAGTCTAGAGGATTTAGGTGCGGGGACCTTGCAGGCCAATGAACGGGACCGCGCCTTCCGATTCATCTCTCATTGAAATTGATATTGAGCCTCTACCACATTTCTCCTAGCATTTGGTGCTGCACCATCATGTTGATACCACATTCTATTTAGGAGTCCAATTAGGAGAAGGGGAATGTCGTCTAATCAATCTTGTAAGCCATTTTGTAAGAATGTTAGGTATGCGTCAGCATTTAAACGTTGAGGCAAAATTTGAATAGGCAGCAGCTGTCCATTAAAAATACCACACCAATTGCTAATCGAGAATATGTGTTGAAAATCTCTAATTCTAACAGCGTGTTGATTTTTGAAGACCACGTATATTCGTTACGATTATTTTAAATTACTTTTCTCGTAAAACATGATTCGTCTGTCCAGAGAGATTTACGTTCGCATTCCAGTAGCCAATGACAAAATGCTAAAAAAAACCGCTATAGCTCGTCGCCTGACTTCAAGTGATGAACTCTGTGGTAATGGTACGGATGTAAGACTTCTCGATTAATAGTTTTCCAAACAAAATTATTTGGCAAATGTAGCTGTCTGTAAATTGTTGACCTACTGGTCGTTGGATTATCGAGTACTGTTTCAATAATGGAAATTTCTTGTGCAACAGTATGCTAATGATGTGGAGCAGCAAATATCATATTTACAATGACTCGAATCGTAGAATTTCTTACCTCATTTTAGTTTTAATAATTTAGTTTTTAATAATTTTATCATAATTAATATTATCTATTTACACTTTACTGTTTAGGTCCTCTTTATGTTCCAAGCATTTTATATGTATATGGAAAGAATTAAGTGAATATATAATATATATATGGAGTGGATGACGGGTATAAGTCCAAAACGGGAATACTGGAAACCAAGGGCAGGTGAACAAAATTAAAGCCAAGATCTTGTTTGGTTCCGGTTTATTAAGTTACGTTTTTTACGTTTTTCCGTTAAACCGGAACCAAACAAGATCTTGGCTTTAATTTTGTTCACCTGCCCGTCATCCACTCCATATCCATAACAGTCCGTCATTCTACTTGCTATGTATATATATATATATATATATATATATATATATATATATATATATAACGTTTATTAAGTATGATTTATAGATAACTTATTTGCAAATTAACTATGTCTGAAGCATCAATTGTATGACCAAGCCATCAAATGTTCTTATATGTATATAAAATCCAAGACAATGTTTTGAAGCAGACAAATAATATATGTGGTTTGTGCAGTCAATGCAAAAGTGGAGACCGCAAGTTTGAACTCCCATCTAGCTGATATTTAGCATATGCACCAATCGAAGACACAAAAAAAGAAAAGAAAGATAAATTCTTTGATGACTTGCAAAAAGAAATAGTTGAAGGCCAAGAAACCATCATTACCATGGGGGATCTAACCGGAATACTAGGGAATCAGAATACAGGAGTAGATTAAATCATGGGCAAGGAAGTAGAGACGGTGAAGAACAAAAATGGGGAAAGAATAATAGAAATGAGCATAGAAAACAACCTTGTAATAACAAATACAAAATTTCAACACAAGTGGATACACAAATATTTACATAAGAGAAGAGAAATCTACAATAGACTACTTCCTGATAAGCAAAAATAAATTCAAGAAAGTAAAAAACGTAAGAGTATCGGGGCAAGTGATAGTAAGTGATCATAACCTATTAATAATGGAAAAATAGACAAAATGACAAAATCAGAAATAAAGTAAAGAAATTATAAAAAGTTACAAACTGAGAGAAGATAAATGTAGAGACCGTTTCAAAAAATAATAAGGAGAAAGTGGAGGAAATATTAATGAGAGTGAGGTAGAGGACAAATGGAAAGAATTGAAGATAATATTCTAGTGGCAGCCAAAGAAAGCAGCGGAACAACAGAAATCTCAAACAACCAGACAAAAAAGGTAGTGTGGTAGATAAAAGAAATCAATGAGAAGATTAAGTACAAACACAAGGCGGTAGAGGACTATAAAAAATATGAACAGGGTGATCAAGAAAGCCAAGAAGAAAGCATGGACACAATTTATAGAAGAAGTTGGAAAAAACTACATAGAGAACCAAACGCTATTCTACGGGACAATGAAATAATTGAAAAAGAAGAAACAACATAATATGATGAAACTTAAAGACAAAGAGGGAAATGGAATAACGGAATAAAACAAAATTATGGAAAGATGCAGATAATACTTTGAAGTGCTGACACAAACCGGGCCAGGCATACCAATAACGCAAGAGAAATCAGAAATAACATAGCCTTTACTATTTAAAGGTTCAAGAAAAGAAATTAAGTATAAAGAAGTTAAAGGAAGGAAAAACTCCAACAAGCAACGACTCCAACACCAGAACTGACAAAGCACTTGGGAAATAAAGGAATAAAGCATATAATCCAATTACTTAATCGCATAATAGAAACCAGGAAAATATCAAAAGAATGGAACCCAGGAATAATAATACCCATATGCAAAAAGGGAGATAGAAAAAACTGCAGCAACTCTAGAAGAATTACGCTAACCAGCATACCAACAAAATTACTGGCAAGAATAATGGAAAAAGAAGAAGGAAAAAAATATAGGAAACTATAAACGAATCACAATGCGGATTTCGGAGAGGGTGAAGCGCCCAGAACCTGATATTCTCGATAAGGCAAATGAGCGAAAAAATAAAAACAGAGAAGGAAGCACATATGTATGCTTCATAAGTTCAGAAAAAGCTTTCGACAGAATGAAAATGGAAGATATATGGAAGAATCTGCAAGAGAGAGGAGTAGACTGAGGAACAATTGGAATAATCAAATCATCATGAACAAGGACAACCAAAGTATAAAAAGAAAAACAATGAAGAGTCAGGGGAGTTCACAACAACAAGGGTTAAACATCTTGCGCTCACTACTATTCACAATAGTTCTAGTTCGAAGAAGGCAAGAAATAATCTGAAGAATATAAAGATGGGATTTTGGAATATGAAGGAAACACAGGTAACTGAAATAATGTACGATTTTCGCGAAGACAAAAGAACACCTACAACATAATATAAAAACAATCAATATTATAAAAATAGAAAAAAAAACCAAAGAGCATGGTAATATCCAAAGAAAACAAACCCACAAAATAATGCGAAAGACAAATCGAACAAGTAGAAAGCTTCAAATACCTAGGATCTATAATAGAAAGCAATGGAAAAATAAATAGAGATAAACGAGAGATTGGGAAAAACGGGTAAAATCTTGAATATGTCGAAAAAGACATTCTTTACTAGAAAAGACACCGAAAAACATCAACCATGTCCATGTCCATGGTTAAAAAAGACCGACGATAATGCATAGCAGTGAATCATGGTACATGGCGAAAAGGCAAAAGACAAAACTAACCGCCATGGAGATGAAATTACTAAGAAAAATAGAAAACAAGACAGGAATGGACAAAATAAAAAAACGAAGCAAAATCTCCGAATAGAAACAATAAAGTAGAAAATAATAGAAGAACAGTTCAGGTGGTTAGAGCACATATGCCGGATGCCAAAATAAATATTGCGACAAATGATGTACGAGAGTAGAGCAACAGGACGCAACTACATGGGGAGACAAAGGAAACATGGCACGAGAGAATGAGAGAAGAAGCAGAAAAACAAATGGAAAGAGATTAAACAATTAACACTATGAGGGAAGATATTGAGGGAAATATACACAGATGATAAATAAATACCCGTGCCCCGGACGAGAAATAGAAGAAAGGAGTGGACGCGGCAGAATCATATTATATAATGTATAAATTAAAGCCTTACACCAATAATATGTTAGATTTGATAGGCATTCTATTAAATAAATGGATAAATAAAATGTTGTCTAAGGATTATAATAATAAGACACAAGGAAATAATTGAAAAATTATAATCAATTACTTTTTTAATTAAAAATTGTCAATGAACGAGACAGAGTAGTTTGTAATACAGTAGACTATCACTGTTCACTATACCCTCGGAGGTTATTATTAAATTGAGATAAAGCTTGAAAATACCACTTTTCTGTAATATATATTAATCGTAATGACACTGACATTGACATGAAAAAAAACATCTAAACACAATGTACAATGCGCAACGACTGGCGGAACGTTCGTCGGTTCTGCGTCTCCACGCCTCTGCATATCTTGTCCGTTTTAAGTAGTATCGTAGATTGAAGTATTTATAAATATTGCAATCAACGGTAGTATCGTAATTTGAATTGATACAGCATAAGTTGACTGGCAGTGCCATCGGTAGGTCACTAACGCAAACTCACATAAAATTAGGGGGCGATTACTCATACCCATATTAATAATATATATATATATATATATATATATATATATGTATGTATATAAATATATATATATATATATATATATATATATATATATATATATATATATATAATGATACATTTCTGTGTGAATCCACTACCTCTTAAAAATAGACACAACAACTAACAATTAATTCGAAATCATTCACTGTACTAAGTGAAAGTGTTAAAAGCGCTATTTCCCAGAATAAATAGATATTAAAAAATACTACTGGTGTTTAATTATGCTCAAGACGTTAATACATTATACATATACACAATATTTCCTTATAAGCACTTATATTTACAGATGGTGTACCATGTATATAAATGTAATCCTAAACTATTACTTTCCGAATACATCACTGATGTAAAGGAAGGTATTGTTTTACCGAAAACGTGTTCACGTTTTCAAACTAAGATTGTGAAAATATGCGATAACTTTCCGGGAAAAAAATTACACCAGAAGGAAGGTATTGTTGCCGTGTACAATTTAGCAAAAAAAATTTCAATTTTCGTTACGTTTTATGCCCATAATAGTCGAAATAAACCCGATTTTTGCGATGTCTGTGTGTGGTATGTATGTCGTCTGTCTGTCTGTCTGTCTGTCTGTCTGTGAACAAAATTCCGGGAAAACGACACAACAGATTGCGACCAAATTTGGCAAATATCTGCGGACACTATTCAGGACGATCCAGTGAAAATTTGAGCTCAATCGGTTAACTAACAGCGAAGGAATCACAATCAACACCACGCGCGGAGCATAATTAGTCGCTGTGCCGGGCCATTTAACGCTCACGGTGGGAAAACGGCACAACAGATCGCGACCAAATTTGGAAATCGGGTAAGAGCCCGCGCTTCGGCGACCCTGTGAAAATTTGAGCAATATCGGTTCACTAAAACAGAAGATTTCTCAATAATAGCGATTTCCTATTGCGCATATCACAAATAATAACGTGACGTCAGCGTGACGTCAGCGGGCGTGGCGTAAATCAAGCGCGGAATTAGCGAAAATTGTCGCATCTTAAATGTAGTTAGGTATTGAAAATATACATTAATAATTACATTAAACTTTCATGTGAAACTGTGAACATTTGAAAATGTGAAATATGAAAATGCCTAAATGTAAATATGTCATAATTTCAAAATGTAAAAATGTCAGAATGCCAAAATGTCAGAATATCAATATGTTAAAATGTCAGAATGCCAAAAATATAAAAAGTCAAAATGTCAAAATGTAAAAACGTCAAAATCTCACGTGTCAAAAATTTCAAAGAAAGTTAAAAAATAACAAAAATGTCAAAAAAAGTCGAAAATGTCGAAAATGTAGAAAATGTAAAAAAAAGTAAAAAACGCCAAAAAATTTAAATTTGTCAAAAAAGTCAAAAATGTCGAAAAATAAAAAAAAGTCAAAAATATCAAAAAAAAACTAAATAAAATAACAAAAAAATATCAAAAATGTCAAAAAATATCAAAAATATTAAAAATGTCAAAAAAAGTCAAAAATGTCAAGAAAAGTAAAAAATCTCATAAAAGTCAAAATGACAAAACAAATTAAAAAGTCCAAAAGTTGAAAGTGTCGAAAATGTTATATAAAATTAAATAGGTCATTTAATTCGGAAAGTCGTATGGTGCCCACACCAGATATTTTTACTTTTGTTGTTGAATTTTACTGCAATTGTATATTTTGACGTCTAATGTTGAATTTTTTTGGATTCATTTTTAATTTTAAGATCTTATGTGTTCATTCCACCGTCTACTTTGTTTCGTATTTGTAGGTATTTATCGCATAATTCCTTTGCTGACGTTAATAACACATCTCTGAATTATAGCCACAATTCTTCCAAATATATTTCATTACATACAATTCTATTTGCCATTTTCTATAAATGAATCTGTCATATTTGTATATATGCATTTCTGTATTATTGTACTGGTAGCTGTTGTCTTGCCGGCATTGTTAGTTTTACTGAGATTCGTATTTTTTCGTGTTAAAACTGTTTTGCACCTGCCCCGGGTTTGATTATAATTTTATATATACTAGGAGTTATTTATATGTACTCATTCCACGACCTACGTTGTCTTCCTCTTTAGGACCTTCTGGGAGGGACCTACTTAAATACATTTTTAGGCCACCATTATCCTCCATGCGTAAAAAATGTACAACCCACTTCAGTCCACGTTTCTCTATGCATTTCTCATACCTTGGCATGCATCCATATTCATATTAGGAACCCTTTCAATTCTAGATACTCTGGTCCTCCTGCGTGAGTATTCTATCTCCACTCCGTTCAGTCGATATTCCAGTTCGCCATTCACCACACACCTCACTATAGCATTTCAATAACACTTACTCCAACATTGATTTTTCAATGTATATATTTGTCTTTTTGAAAATGTGTTCATCCCACCACACGGAATTCAGACAACCCAGCTTACGGTCAGCTGATTTTTGAGGCTTGATTTTTTGTAATGGGTTTCGGCTTGATAAAAAATACTATTTAACAGTTCAACTTAAACAGAATCAGTTATAATTATTTTTAAAATAATTATTTCTTTGATTGGAGCTAATTTAGAAGTTTTGAGTTACTGTTCTTGTATTGTCATCAAATGGTAAAGAATTTGTAATAAATCTAAATCATTCTTCACATTGTAATCTTGGACTTGTTGCCACAAGGAGGCATTGAGGATCAAAACCATTTTCCGTCCTCGAATGACGTGTAAATATTGTAACAACATAATATACACAGTGTCCCTAAAGTATGGAATAAATTCGATAAAACATTTATTTATGAGTTTTGCAAAAATTGCTAGAACACCTCGATTTTTAGTTTTACGTTGCCATTTTTTTATGAAAGTGTCAATTTTTTCGATCATTCTTGAATGAGCAATGACTTCATCGACAATTTATTCAAATGACAACCCCATTTTTTTATTACGGATTCTGAAAGGGATTATTTTTCTGCGATCAGCAATATATGTTATGATATAGGTCGCGAAATAATATTTAATTAAATAATAAAAAGCTAAAGTAAATGGTCTAACTGTCTGTGAATTTAACTCTTCTAGTATAATTACTATTCCTTTTTGTTTCTTTTTATCAGGTCCGTTAAATTTTCTCAAAATGCATCTTTATTGCTTGCTTTTTAATAATCGTTTGGCCCATTGGGCACCTTTGTCATAATGTTTGAGTTAAAATTCAGATTTAATATCCTTTCTGAAATAAATTCACATGTTTGTATAAGTTTTACAATTATTATGAAACAACATCACCTTCAGCACTCCGCTGAATAAATAATACGTGTCCCACTCATAGTTGTTATTCTATTATATATTTTTTGTAACAGCGAGACCAGCTGGACTTGTAAAATTAGAAAATCGCAGTGGGTAAATATACACTATCTCCTGACCGATTTCCAACAAAAACTAATCAAGAGAATTACGTGAGATAATTGCCAGAAGCAAAATTTGGTTTAAAAATATGCAATAGATTTTCCGAAAACGTAATGGAAAAATGTAGTAACACATAACACATGTACAAGGTATTAAGTTGTCGGCCTATAGATAGTTTTTAAAGTCGGTAATTATGAATAGTTTCTATTCGACAGCTTGACAACTATCGACAGTAGTACAATTCATTTGCATTATGACAACTCAAAATATATTCGATAAAAATCCTTTCTACTTTTACTTATTAATGTAATTTATTAAAAGCTGCACAGAAAAATCATATAAAAAAATTCAATTCGACGTTATTTCTAAAATCTTTTCCCTCATAGAATAAAATCTTCTACATCAATGTTTTTTGGTAATTTAATTCTAATTTCTCTTTCTATTAAAGAAATGTCTATATATATATATATATATATATATATATATATATTTCTATTAAAGAAATGTCTATATATATATTTCTATATTCTTATTATAGTTATCAGTATTAAGAGATATATTATTTTTTCTTAATGTGTGGCAACGTGCACTTACAAAGCTAAACACACAAGTACTAAAATGAAGTTAGAATGCTGACTTTTTTCCAAATAAGTTTATAACATTTTCCTCTAAAGACAAAATTGAAGCTACTTCTCTCTTTACGTATTTTAATGCAGCCCGTCGATCTGATTTCAAATGTCTGTTATACTATAATATGATTGTTATAAGTAGCAATTTTAATTATAAAGAGTTACTTTTCAATGAAAATTTAAAACTAGGAATGTTTTCATCCTCCGAGTTGTAACCCTGTATGCTGTACAAGAAACGATAAAAATAAAAAACATTACCAAACAAGACTTGATTCTTTGACAAACATCGAAATGAAAAACATCGATACAAAACAAGAGTTATAATTTAACACTAATCTATTCGGAAAGTCATGTGGTCAACACACCACATATTCTTATCCAATTATCCTGTATTGTTTCAATTCTCTTACATCTGTTTGAACATTCTAAAGTAATATATGTTGCGGTAATATTCAATAAAATTATTAACTGCGCAATTGATTATTGTTTAGATATTTATTATTTGATCAGTCATTATTCTGCGGTTTTATGCTTAGACTCATAATAAGAGAAACCGATACAATATAACAAGAAAGTGTATATAATGAGCTTTTTCTGAGAATTTTATAATATTAATATTTATATCTAGAGGAATCTGAATCAATAATTAACAGAATTATTAGTTAAGTAACTAACTCGATTACTATCTAAAATCATCTTTTGTAATACGAAAATTATCTTATCCTCTATACATCTAGCCATGACCTCCGCAACATGCTACATTAAATGGCCTAGAGTGATTTCTAAAACACCATGGAAAATATATATCATTTATATATTTAATTTTCAATTTAATAATGTAATAATAACTTGTACTATTGTATTTTTTCTGGCATAATAAAATTACCATTATCTTTCAATACGTGCAGAACGAACAAATAATCGAGTAAATCGATAATTTTTAGTTGTTTATCTATTTATCCATGGTATTTGCTAAAACCATTTTATTCCAACCATTAGTCGATAGATTCGCTACTACGATCGTACAAAATTGGATAGTGCCCATCATTAGTCATTTCGTGGGAAAGCAGTATTATAGAATTTTGAAATTTCTTTATCTTTGATGCCCAATTTAGTCCATATATACTAATTCCTGATACTGTAATTAAAACGTTTTTTCTTTTCTTTTCTTATTACGTCGTAATGGTCTATTCACACGAAATCGAATTGATAAATAATTGGTTTAAATGTAATGGCGCACATAACAAAACAATAACAAAAAGGATAGTATTGATGAAAACTAACAATAAGAAGGTTAAAATTAGATATCGCAAAAATTGGTGTGGTCTACAATTTGGCAACAAATAATTGGGTTCCAAGCACATGTGGCGAAAGGCGGGGATATGTTTTTGCGGTATTTTACTTGGTTGAATGAAAATGTATGAGCTTTGATATATTTTATACAAACACACTTTTCTTTTAACACATTTTGTTATTCAAATGGCACTATAAATTATTTCGTTATGGATAGCTTATTACTTTCCATATTCAGTGCTGATGTTAAGCTATTTTTTTTTATTTACATAATTTCTGTTACCACACTTTAAAATTATACAATAAGATAACTTCGCGAGAACGTAGTTCGGATGAATGTATCGTATAATTCTTACGATTCATGGCCGACATAGACTATTTCGTTATTTAAATAACTATTTTTTGGAAAATGTTTGTGTGTGGATGTATTTATATGTGTGTGGATGTATGTATGTGAATGGACATTGGGGTTGATCTTACTATTGGACGGACCCGGTACTAATTGATCCAAATCTGATAGGTAAAAGTGACAGTGCATCTGAAACAAAAATCTTCTTAGAGGTATAACTTCGTAACGGTTCATTTGTTATTATATTTTTTGAGATATCAACTGAAAACCGACACCTTGATTTCTGAAGATTTTCAGTCATTAAAAAAGGGGATGATTTTTTTGCATTCATCTTGATAGATATAATCCAAATATAAAATTTTAAGTCGATTAAAATAACTAAAAATTTCAGCAAAAATTAATATGTTTAATATTTTTTAGTACATACATATGTTTGGCTAGAATGGTTAGTCTTCAGATAAAAATATAATTATGTGTGTGTACACACACAGTGTGTACGTGGATGTATGTAAGTGTGAAATTTTGGTAACTGGATTTGGCACTACCCAACGGACACGGTAGAATAAAATTTAACAGATAAAAGTGTCTGAAACAAAACTTTTCTTTTGCGTATATCTTTCTAACGGACAATTTGTACAAAATCTCTAAATATATATAAAGCTAAGTGGAACAAATGGGGTGCATTGCATTGGATTAGCGGGAGCTAGGGGCGGGTAGGGGTTGGTAGGGGTATCAATGGAAAGCGTCATCTTTCCCACCGGCGCCACACAGCCTGATCTATTTTTTCCAGCGTCTAGGGAAAAATAGATCGGGCCGTGTGGCGCCGGTGGGAAAAGCTGTGAAAACGGGAAACATGAAATTGATTGTAGAGAAAAGCTTCAACTGTTTGTGCGCGCTGAAGAGGCAAGTAAAGATCGAGGAATAAAATATTAGAAAATATCAACCAGTAGGCGTGTACTGCCGAAAAAGTGCAAAAATAAAAAATGAAAATTTTCCGGAAAAAAAAAACGAGTTTATGCTCATTGGATAGGCAATCGAAAACTGATCTATGAAGGTTAAATTATAATGGCTCTAAAGTTACAAATAAAGCTGCAAAAAGCAAAAATGCAAAATTTCAAAAAATAAACCGTCACAAAACTATCCTCCGTTGCGCCAAAGCAGGGGTCGTCATAGTAGTGCCATGACACTACACTACAAACTAAGTAATTTGACTTGAAATATAGTCTAAATGACGGGAAAAATAACGAGATTGTTTCAAATAGAACCGGTAAATCTACAGGACTTGGCAAATTTTTCGAACTAGGAACATTTTATTTCATGTTAGAAACTCGTAGATTTTATTTTGTAGGTCTTTTAATTCAAAAGAAAAATAAGAAAAAACATTGTTATAAAAATTCTACCGTTTTCGCGGTAAAGCCGAAGAAGTGAAGAAAATAAAAATGAAAATAGTCCAATCAAGATCAGCTTTAGTCCGTTGGATGGACAATTTTCAACCAAATGAAAAAAATCACTCTAAAACAAAAAATAAACCCGTCACGAATTTAATTTGAAAAGTGATAAAAATCGGTAAAATTGCCAAAACTAACCTCCGTTGCTTCAAAGCAGGAGTCGTCATAGCAATGACATAGCACCGAAACTAAGTCATTTGATTTGAAATAATGTCTAAATGGCGGGGAAAATGTCGAGATTGTTTCAAATGGACCCAGTAAAGCTACAGGTCTTGGCCAATTTTTCGAACTTCTAAAATTTTTCTTCATGATAGTGAGTTGTGCTTGATCTAATTTTATAGGTATTATAATTCCAAAGAAAACTGCGAAAAAACATTGTTATTAATCATGTACCGTTTTGGCAGTAATATCGAAGTGAATAAAAATAAAATCAAAATTGTCCAATCAAATTAAACTTTCGCCCGTTTGATAAACAAATTTCAAGCTAATAAAAAATCTTACAGTACAATTTTTCCCTAAAGCGAAAGATAAACATGTCACAAATTTAATTTGAAAAGTGATAAAATTCGCTAAAATTTGCCAAAACTATCCTCCGTCAAAGCAGGGGTCGTCATAGCAGTGACATGACACTGAAACTAAATCATTGATTTGAAAATATAGTCTAGATGGCCGGAAAAATATCGAGATTGTTTCAGATTGAACCGGAAAACCTACAGGTCTTGGCAAATTTTTGAAAACTTTGAAAATTTTATTTAATGTTAGAAAGGTGTTATTGATCTCATTTTGTATGTCTTTTTATTCCAAAGAAACTTTCTAAACAAATATTGTTATATAAAGTGTGGCGTTGTGGCGGTAAAACCGAAGAAGGGAAGAAAAATAAAATAAAAATTGTCCAATGAATATTTAATTCAGCCTATTCTATAGACAATTTTTAATCAAATAGAAAATCTAAGTATAATTTTTCGCTAAAACGAAACATAATCCCGTCAAATGATAAATTATAAAGGTAATGAATATCGATAAAAACTATCCGTTGCGTCAAAATTGGGGCCTTCCCAAAATTGGGCACGTACGTTTACTATTGTCATTTGATATGAAATATAGTCTAGATGGCGGGAAAAATGTCGAGATTGTTTTAAATTCAACCGGTAAAGTTACAGGGCTTGGTCATGATAGAAAGTTGTGTTAAGTCTCATTTTGTACGTCTTTCAATGTCAGTGGCGATTTCATAAAATTATTGTTATTAAAACACCGTTGAGGCAACAAAGTTGAAGATGTGATGAAAAATAAAATAAAATTTATTCTATCAATATGCTATCACTTGAGACCATAGGACTTGAACCAAATAAAAAACCAATACAATGTTACCTTAAAATAAAAGACAACCCTCTTAAAGAGGATTTCCGCCAAAATTAAAATTACAATTTTCGTATGATTACATAGTTTCATTCTGCAAAATCGGCAATGGGAAAATGTCTAATTGCCGATTTTATTGATTATTCTTTCGATGATAGTAATAACAATGTCAATTTTCAAGTTGGTCAAAACACAAGTGAATGTTATATCAGCAAGAAAACGGTTTTCAAGAGTTGGCATTAAATGATAACTTCACGCGGGGAATTTTTAAAGCATTATTTCTATGTTATTTTGTTAAACAATCAGTGTTTGACATATATTGATACATGATCAAACTATAGCTCTTAGCCTTGGTAGTAAGACGTTGATATTAATTATAAAGTATTAACTGAAACGGATGTGTATCGTTTAATACATCATTCGACAAAATAAGTACAGAAATATATTAATACACTTATAAATTCTGTCGCATAAGACATTATTGTACTTTAGTATTATAAACATTAACTTTGTGACTAAATCTACGAGTTGATCTCAAAAAGGAGATAAAGTGCACCAGAACATTTCTGAACAAAGAATAAATTGCATTAAAGGAGATGTTGGACGACGTAAGTTTATTTTCAAAAGTATTAGTCATTTTATTTAGTCATTTTTTATTTTCAAAATTTATTATCTGTAGAAACGGGTAACAGGCCCTCTTATCAAGTTCAATTGGAACATCAAATAATATGAATAACAACATTGCAGTGAAAAATGTTACAGCAAATTAATTAACCGCGCATATTATTAAACAATGCATAGTAATATCATATTGTTGGTATGTAATTTCGTTTAAACTATAAACTATAAAAATTATTGGCCCGTTGCAGCAATTTCTGCAATAACAGATGTATAAATAGTATATTTCTTTATTTAAACATATAAATGCTATCTATTATCTCAAGTAAAAAATCAAGCCCTCTTCATCCTCAAGTTCTATTGGAACATCAAATAATGAGAATGAGAATATTTCAGTGGAAAATGTTACAACAAATTAATTAACCGCGTATATTATTAGAGAATGCGCATATTAATATCATAATTGATGAGTTTTTACGTAATAGGTAATCCCGCAGTGAACAAAAATAAATTGAACAGTGTCCTCTCAAAATAAATTTAAGCCTGTTACATAGATAACAACCAAATATGAAATCTCAATACAAATTGGAAGCCTTTCTGTAGAAAGGAACCTTTCCACAAGATATGTTTGTTTGCCTTTATACTCAAGGTAAACAATTCAACTTAACGAAATACAGCTCTAAAGTTCTAGAGGTTATTAAATTAACCTGAGATGAATAGATACTTTTTAATTTATATATATATATATATATATATATATATATATATATATATATGCCGCATGTAGTAAGGTGGACATTTTATAACGAAAATTAAAATTTTATTACTCGCAATTTTTATTTAAATTGTATACTACCTTAAATTTTTATTTAAGATTCATTAATTCTGAAAGTCCTGTGGATATTTTTATAATGCATTCATACATTATTGTGTAGTTTAAAATTAATTTTCGTTAATATTTGTCAAATTTTACATAGTATCGTATAAAATACAATCCGAATTGGAATTGTTTGGATATTTAAAACAAATATACCTTTTAATTAAAAAAGTAGCTTTTCCTACACGACATGAATACCCCCATTCATTTTCTGCACTCGTTATGTAATATTGTATTTTCAACTCCTCAGCTCGTGGATAACAAATTTCAAGTGTTGATCAGCAAATTTGAAAATTGACCCTGACATTGAGTCTAGTTTTTATTTCAAACCATTCCCAAAATAACAACACTTATTCATGACATCCTTGAAATTAATTAAATGTGTACGGTATTATAGTCCGACCATTTCCTGTATAATATATTATATGTACCTGCAGTAGTTGCAGGCGATTCTTTCAGCGATTTATTTATTTCAATTTAATATATAGACGGATTAAAACTCAATTCTACTAGCATATATGTAAAAATTATAATAATGGGATTAATATGGGACACCGCACAATTAATCACTAGTTCTCATCTATGCAAGATATCCATAACTCCTTAGGTTGTTTAGATTACTGTCATTGTTGGATAATTGTGGACCTTATATATTTTAGGAGGAATTATTATTAAAGTCTATAAATGTCTATGGCTTGCCATAGCCTTCCTATGTACGAATAATTATATATATATATATATATATATATATATATATATATATATATATATATATATAATATCGACACTTGACGAGCAAAACAGCAATAAAAATAATTGTCACGATAGAGCTGATAATATATAAATCTTATCTTTATAGGACTATCATCACAAGGACTTTCTCAGTATTTAGCTTAACTTCATAGAAAACCTCTGAAAAACTGTAAAAGATGATTCACTCACAATGGTGTTTGAACTCGCTCCCTAATGCCCAATGAGAGAAGGCACTCTAACCAATTGGCCACTGAGCTTGAATTATATAATAAAAAAACTTGTTGGGTTGTATAATATTATTTCGGGTCTGCCATAATAAATATTGATTTTCTCTCAATTATCTCAAACGTTGCTACAAAGATACCACACTCAAAGCTTTAGATAAAATAATTTGACAATAACTAGCAGTCAGTTTATAGTTATTATTTTGTCAACTCTATTGCCACCCCTGCTGTTGTAGAGATGTGGCTGCCACAAACTTGCGGATGGTTTTGCTTAAATCTTCTGTAATGGCCGTTTGTTACAAATTGTTACACATTTTTGAAATAAAAAACCTGTATATTTTATATTTCATTTAAATCCCATGGTGCAATTTGAATCAAACTAAATTCTATTATTTTCATTTTAAAATAGCTTACTGTTCAAGTTAATTAAGAATATAGAAATAAATTATATATTGATGTATACAATGTTCACAATACTTAAGAAAATAATTGTTTTTTTACAAATATAGTCAGACCACAACAGATTTGTTTCTTCTATTTCCATATATATGATTTAAAAATATAATATTTCGATCTCAAAATTATTTAATTTTAATATCTTTATGAGAGCCTAATATTACAAATACGGACCACATTTTATAACAACTGGGAAATAAGTGAACTTATTTACGTAATTATCTAGATTTTATATTTTAGGTTGATAGAATTTTAAATAAAAAAAATTTTATATACATAATTTCGATATACGCTTATATTTAGTGTGTTATTATTGTAGTAATTCAGTTACTACCCATCTTACATACAGGGTGTTAATATAATTCGAGGGCAATCCATTAAGTAGTGATAGAGGTGAGTTAATCTAGCAAGACTTCGATTTTTTTATTGGTAAATTAGTCTTCGTTTGGTAATTGGACTTTTAAGTTGACCAGTGAGAACGTGCTTCATATTTTCGACGAAAAAACTAATCACATTGCCATGATAGAAATCTGACACTGACGTATATAAATCATAATCAAATTCAGTAGCGGTCAGCTATATTTTTTATTTAATTTTGCGTCCAATCCTCGACCACCATATTCTGCATTCAGGACGAACAACATTCCGTTGCACACGGGGTTACCATCTTGCATGTACCAGATATCAAATCTTCTGTGTAGTGGCAAACCACCGAGTTAATTCTCTTAAACTAGTTGTTTAGAAAATGTTTGCAGGGCGTCCTCTTAAATTGTCCAGAATCCATTAACCGCTGGGTAAGATTAGAAAATAACCTTACCGCAGCTAAATTATTTTGTTGCATTTGACCATCAATTAAAAAAATATTTGACGCTACTAATTTGATTGAGATTTATATGCATACGTCAGTGCCAGATTTGTATCATGGCATTGTGATTATTATTTGGGTACATAATGTGAAGCGCGCTCTGATTGGTCTACTTAAAAGTCCTCCAGTTACTAAACGAAGATGAATTTACAAATAAAAAATCGAATCCTTACTAGCGTAACTCACCTATACCACCACTTAAGGGTTTGTCTTCCAATTACATAATCCTGTATAACAGATTTAACCATAAGTTTTCGTAGTGATATATGTTTTGTTTTATATGTAAATGTGAATTTTCCTTTAGTGATGGCTAACACGTTCATGTTCAGTTAATTATATATCACCAGATTAAATAATATACGTATCATTGCAATCCGTGAAAGTTATCAGTAGATGTAAATCACATAGTTATTATAACAAAACAAAAACTGCGAATATGTCTGATCTATAAGCAGGGTGGTAACCGAATGAATAAAATGATTAGCATTAAATTTCATCGTTATATTTATCAATACACTGTTATTTATAATTATCTACAACTAATATTTTATATTTAAGGTTGATGATGTCGAAAATGAATTGGCACCCAAATCAACACGTCCGCCCCGACGGAGATTTTCTGTGTCTACCAAGAAACCTCAGAAAAATCAAGCATCTTCAGAACCGAAACAATCTTTTGCAAGAACAACAGCCCCAACACGGAAGGCAGTTATAAGATCGACGCAAATACCTGTCACATCTACTACAGACTCAAGCGGAGCAAATAAATTATCCACGACACCGAAATTCCAGACGACTTCGAAAGTGTCGACGACAACCGATCCGAACAAAGCGAAAAGATTCCACGCCAGATTCAATTTGCGCGATGGAATTAAAACAGAAGAAGGTTCAAGCACAGCTAGTGTTTTGTCCAAATCTTATCCGGTGAAGCCATCAAGAGTGCCATATAACAGAAAAACGGTCAAGCCTTCCACCAAGGCTACGGATGAGAGAAAAATACCAGGCCCGAATAAAATATTCGATCCCGCAGCCGCAGCTCCTCCGGTAAGTTCTAACCTGATTATTATTGTAGTTTAACAGGAATAATTTTAATTATAATAATTATTCTTTGTGTGCTACTAATTTGGAAGTTTTCAGTAGCATGTCTGTATAGTGCTGTAAATCATAAAACACGGTTAAAATCTGAATTACATAGAATCGCTGTTGGCATCAGTTCAATAATAAAAGCTGGTGTGTTTAATTTACTATAAATTATTCTTGTTATTAAATGATTAGAATTATATTATTGAATGATTATTAATAAAATTAATACAAAAAACTTTTATTTGTATAGGGCGCTTATCAGCGTTTTATTTTCCGCCGGCAAAGAGAGAAGTTCAGAGGAAATCGGCATTTGCCTTAAATGAATAAAAACCCTCTGAAAACGGTGAAGATGAATCGCAAAAATTTGCCCGTGATACACTTTCGCTCCCCGATGCTTAGTACGAGACGCTCAACGCGAGTATCCACTTGGGCGCTAAATTGACTATATTAATTTTTTTTATTAAATTTTGTGAAAGTGAAAGTTGTGATGAATTAATATTTGACATTTTTATTCAATTACACAATAAATAAAAATATTAATATTAAATTCAACAAAAAATAACAAAAAACAAATTTTTGTTAGTAATTTACATACACATATATTTAATAAATACACATATAGTTGTACAGAATCAAATTAAACACTTAACTAACATTTAACATATTTACAACAACAAAAGATTTATTATGAATTTGAGTATTTTGCGAATAATAAAAAAGATTTAGCTCAGTGGCCTAGTGGTTAGAGCCGCGGTCCGTCTCGCACTAACAATTGGGGAGCCTGAGTTCAAACTCGATCGGGGCGAATTTTCGCGGAGCACCTTTCGCAGAGGGTTTCTTTGAAGTTAAGGTGTAAATACTGGGCGTTTAAATTCTTTTAAGGTTCTTCCTTTACCGGAGGAAATAAAGTTAAAAGTTTTATTGCAAAATGTTCAGTAGCAGCTAACTTATATAATAGAATAATACATTAAGGGCCTCAATTATTGATGTTACAGATTTTTCTAGTAAGGAATATTTTAAGAAATCAATCTAAAACTATTTCACAGCATACGTACTCAAGTTTAACTTACACTATGTACATACTAAGATTAACCTTTCAAACTATTAATAATAATATTATACAATGAGTCCGGTTTACTACCTGGAGAGTTAAACTTTTTCTAGTTTAATTTTTCGTTGAAAAGTCATTATAAAAAGTTTGCTTCTTATAACAGTCACAATGCCATGGATAAATTGGAAATTTAATTCAGCAGAAATTATGAAAATATGGAAATAGCTTAAGTGAGGAGTACCTTTATAACTTTATTTGCAATAAAACAAATAGTCAAAGTCAAAGTTTAAAATATCACCTTCAGGCAATAAATGAAATATTTTAGTATTAAATATTCTAATATGCAAAATATTATTCAAATAACACCCCTATCATGCCTTCGCATGCTTATATTATTTTTAACTCACTTTTAACGTATTTTTCTGTAGTCGTGTAATATTAGAAATTTGTTTTCCAAAGGCGCTTTCGTTTAGCATAGTTTATCATTGCTAGTCGCCCCCGTGGCGTGCAGTATCTTGCGGTCGTGAGCCGCCGGTTGTAAGGGCCGAGGTAGAATTATGCGCATCGGTAGCGGCAAATAGAACAAGAAACAATAAGCCCGTACCAGCCCAGGGTGATAAACGAAAGGCACTCAACTCTTCTACATTGTTCCTAAATATGCGTCCCTCAAGTAAAAGTAGTGCAGAATGGTCGTTTTATATCTTTGGGTCCTTGACTGAAAATGTTTCTGCTTATTAGTTAATATTTTCGGTAATTCCAACGTTGCCATTAATTTTTGATATTAGGCAGAAGGACCCTGAGTCGCTAGCCTGGCCCAATTAACCCAATTAGTCAAATAATGTTCAATGTTAGGTAATGTTGTTGTCAATAAAGATATTTCTATATTTTTGTTATTATGAGAGTTATCATAGAGAGATAAATATATTTACTATGATAATACCTCTGCATGTTGTATTTATGATTTTTGCAATACAAAACCATCAACATTGTATAAGAAACACTTCATATTAGCAATGAAGTGTTTCTTATACAATATACTACTGTACTGTAAAGTCAAAATGTAAGTCCCTTCTCTATTTACCTATTTTCATATTTTCTGAATCTGTATCCAATTCGTTCATAAGAAGTCTATTGTAATATGATTTTTATACGTAGCAAAACTTTTTATACATAATGATTATAGGAAAAATTAAAAAGAAAATAACTAACAAAGAAATTATGTTTCACTTTTCTGCCATTATTCATATACACATATACCCTGTAATATTATTTACGGCTATATTTAGCTGAAGTAAATGAAATTACAAGAATGAAAATTATAGTCTGTTTAAGTCCAGTGGAGCATGGCAAACAAACTGCCCATTGAAGTACGCGGTTTTGTAATTAATAGGATAACCAGAAATATGCCAGAGTATATTCTTACTTTGTGATACGAAGTATGGATAATGTATTGTAACGTAATGGAAAAAAAATATTGCTGCGCAAATTATCTTAGGTACTCTGATAGTTTTAAGACCAACTCTGGAAAATGGCTGTCCGTTTGTCGTCCGTCTGATAAATGTTAGTGTGAACCCACCTCTTAGCAATTTACATATCTAGATTTCGATCTTATTAGATCTCGTCAGAGTAGCTCAGCTAGTGAGGATGAATTCACACAATATCTCGAGTGGTTATATATAAAAATTAGTTGTACTATTTTTGTATATAACGGAAGAGGAAAGTTAAACGCTATCTGGCAGCACCACATCAATTAGCAATGCACACCCATATGGTAATAACCGTTAACATGCTCATGCCATCAGGATCACCGGGTAGTGCCCTCTAGAGAATAATATTCCAACAGAGTGCTTGAGATATCAGCACAAGGCCAATAAAACATATATAAGTGTGAACCCACCTCTTAGCAATTTACATATCTAGATTTCGATCTTATTAGATCTCGTCAGTGTAGCTCAGCTAGTGAGGATGAATTCACACAATATCTCGAGTGGCGTTTAACTTTCCTCTTCGGGGGTCAGTTGTACTATTTTTGTATATAACCACTCAAGATATACTATAATTATCATAATGTTTACGAAATTGTGTACAAATGTCTTATTTATTATTTCGGGTAATGGACTTTAAATTTAAAAACTATGCCTGACAGAAATGACACATATACATTCGATTCAGGTAAAGTGTGTTTTGTGTTTATTAAAATATCGTTATATATTTATAAACATAAATAATGTAGAATTAAAACACAGGAATGTATTCACATCAATCATGGAAACAATTACAGAAATGATAGAAAATTCAAAATCTAAAATATTAAATATGTTTGGTAAAAATTCTATTTCTTAAAAAATAATATATTTTAAATCGAACCGTTTCGCGTATTTAACCGAAAAAATAACTTTAGAATGGTCTAATAAATGTATCAACGTAAATTTTTGATCAAATACTCAATAGTTTGTCGATTTAAATTTTTAATATTTTATTTGTTAAAAATCTTCTGGCTGTAACATCCTGAATTACGTACCTGGAATGATAAATATTGTCTAAACCACCCTACTAAAATAGACTAAAACTCAAAATTCACATCAATACACGATCCGACACTGAAACGGGATGATTTAAGGTGAGGTTGAGAGCTCGTACTTCGCAATTAGGATGACCTACCACTTAGTTTACTGTTAATAAATACACAACAAATGTTTTAATGTGGCTATCATTTTTAAACCATCGGTCCAATTCTGTGTCACTCATTAAATTGCTGGAATTTAAATATTTCTTGTGCAAACAGAATAAGCTACAATGCGATCTTGTCTCTTTCTCTGCAATTTTCTTGTTTTGGTTTTGCAAGTAATTACTATTTTTAAAACAAAAACAATTTGCAAAATTTACAAACCATTACTTAATACTTACACCCAAGCTTTAATTTTATAAGAAGCATTCGCTTTATAATGTACCTAATATGTACTACATGAACTATTTCAAATTCAATTTATATTTCGGATATTTATTCAAACATTTTCCTACGAGCGATAAACGAAAAATATTGCATTCATTAGTTCCATTTTTTCGTTTTTGAAAAAATCGTATTTTTTCTCAATGGTAAGACCAATATTCTAGTTTGCATATAAATTGTCTCACTAATGTCTCAATTGACACTAATACCATAAAAAGACCTTGACTACAAATAAATAGAAAATGTACGTATAATGAAGTTCAAAAAGGATACTAATTAATTAGTTCATTAAAATAGGTATTCACTGAAAGTGAAAATAATAGTTTTATAATTTTCAACGGATTATGTATTTACTATTATTACATCAGTATAATATTGTTATTATATATCATTATTACATAAAAATAATTATTACAAATGGTTTGATTGTTTCCAAATTTTTATACATGAAGAAAATTATAGCTTTATCGGAGTTTCAAGAACCTTTTCTAAAGTGAGAGTACATCCATAATTGAGATCGAAATACATGCACTATACTTGTATTTTGAAGGTGGACGTCTGGTTGTGCAACATGCATGCGGCGCTCTGAATTCGCAAGGTAACGGCTGCTTTTGCCTTAAACTTTCATTTTTGTTTCCTGTATGCCGTATGCGAGTGAATGCAGTTTAAATAAAATAATTGGATACAAATTTTAACCAATATATTAATAAGATCAATTAAATCCTTATTTGGAATCAGGATTTCCGCTGTATTTAAAATCCTTTATTTTTATTTACTCTTTTTTACGTTTATTTTTTTTATTATAGTCAATTTACAAAAGATATTTAAATATATATAAATTATTAATAATAAACGTCATAATATCAATCAATCAAGGAGTTAATTTGCTGGTCTGAGAGATATGAATCTAAATGTAAATCATATACAATATATATGGTGCTTATAAATCTGATATATTATATATAAATCTACATAATAGCATATAACATAATACACAAAAACTAAAAACTACTTTATATTAATAGAAATAATATGTGTTGTATGTGTTCAAAATTCCCCGAACCGAAGATAACGTATTAAACTAATTTCCGGGTTAGATTTTTCATAATTCTAAATTCCTAATAATTTCCCATGTAATTCTTCCATGATACATTACAATTCATCTTCCTTCCTTATTTGATCACGACTATCCCAATCTTTAAATGATTGATGGCAACTTTCTATTATTCTTTTTAAGATGAGTAATCAGAGATGAGCCAGAAAGTCTCGTAAAAGAACACATGAAAAGATTGGGGTAGTATTGATCAAATAGGATGGAAGGAAGATGTATCACATGGGAAATGAATAGGAATTTAGAATACTGAAAAATCTAAACCCGAAAGTAGTTAGTAAAACGTTGTCCTCAGTTCAGGGAATTTTGAATAGATATTATTACTATTAGAATACAGTAGTTTTTAGTTTTCGTTTATTATATTATAGACAACTGTAACAGGGCACAAAGTGATTGTTTAAAACAACATTAATGTAAAAAGGAATGCAGTTCATAATAATAGTCACAATGTACCGCACTACAAGTCACGAGGTGTCACTTATATACACAAGAAAATATGTATTGAAACCGCAAGTACATTTATCATTTTCACAATGCATATTATTACTTTTAAATCTTCTAAGCAGACAACGCTGCTAACCAAATTATTCGCGTTTCAATTTCACATCAACGTGGACATTTAATGATTAATAGAAAACAAATTGTTGTAATTTATGGTTTTGCCTCGTCAGTTAAAAAATAGTATATACACAAGAGTTGTTCAATTCTCGACAATTGGCATTATTAATATTTAATATGCTATTTATCATGTATGTCCTCCTACCTGTAACATAAAGGTTTTGATACAACTAACCCCCTAGGAGGAAAGTTAAACGCCATCTGGCGGCAACACATGCTCATGTCATCAGGATCACCGGGTAGTGCCCTCTATGGAATAATAATCTGTTGGAATTATATTCCACTACCCGGTGATCCTAATGGCATGAGCATGTTGACGGGAGAAGATCCCATTTGTGGGTTTTTCGATTATATATCGGAAACAGTGGAATCGAGAAAAATATGTTTTAAATAAAAATGTAAGCTGATTTAATTTCCTATAAAATTGTTGCTATGCATATTTGTGGAACTTCCAACGGTTTTCGAGATATACGTTATATACGAAATTATATACGAAAATCGATAATTTTCGAAAAAAAACATTTTTACCTCAAACATTTGCTTCTATTACGTCCCACAACCGTTTCTCAGAAAAAACTGTTAAAGACAAAGTTGTAGATAGTATATATCTGCCACTTTGCCTTTGACAATTTTTCTGAGAAACAGTGATGGGAGGCAACATATTTTTTTTTTCTCGAAAATTATCGTTTTTCATATATAACGTATATCTCGATTACCGTCAACTATGTAAAGGAACAATTTTATAGGAAATTTAATCAGGTTTCATTTTTATTTAGAAAATATTTTGACCACCGTTCAAAATCTCTCGCATATTTGATACACTCTACACCCCTTTTTTAAGCACTCATTGACTGGAGTACTAGTAGTTATTGAATCCCTCTGATCCAAGTATAATGTGAACCTGCAACTTAAACTAAAATTATTGAAGATATTATTTCTTCGGAATCAATTATAGAGAATTTGTGCGATTAAAAAAATACTAAAACTATATCGATTCGCATTTTCAATAAAAATACGTATATGAAATTAATATTTTATATACGTATTCTAATTTGTTTATCTTACTACATGCGATCATTTTCGCACAGTTGGTGCGGCAACCACTCACTTGTTGATATCAAAATGCGCACTTGCATGCCTCCGATCACGTGACTTTTTATTTTTGTTTTTTCGCAAAAATTAATTGAATAAAAGTTCTTGAGAATAAAATTATAAACCTACAATGACTCATACATCCGTACATCTGTACAATTACAAAGTTATATGCACGACAAAATTTCAGATTATAATAAATATAACGTTAGATATCGCAAGTTTTCCCGGGCGATATCTAAATTTTGTTTTCCGTTGTTCACAGTCATACACACACCTTTGGGATGAATACTTTTTACAGCATTTGCTAAAGTGTGTGCATTTGATAATAATATCTATCTATAATTATTCTAATTTAAATTTAATGTTGAACAAAAGAAAAACAAAAATTAATTTACGAATGTATTCTAAGTACCCCGAGTATTTTTAAATTTAAATCAAATATATTATAATAAACTTGTTTTCTAATGAAAAATAAGAAATAATAGCATGATCTTCCAGACGAATACTCAAACTTGAAATTATAGGGACAAATATATAATGCACAGATTCGGATAATGACCCGGTATATTATTTAAGACTTCATAATTTATATCTTTTAATTAACATGCATAATTGTAAAGCCATGTTATATCAATTGTTTCCTGTTCGAATGTTAATTACGATTCGTGCATTCGCTCTAATGAATTCATTGAATACAATTATAAATATGTTAAGATTATTTAAAATTCATTTCCTGTTCTAATTTTGTTTTATAATATTTATTTTAAATTCACTGCGTCTATTACACATACTTTCTATTGCAATTTTTCGAAACTGGGTCAAATATGCATCGGCAGATAATTAATCCTCGGGCGGGGATTGATCAAATAAGATTAAAAACATAATTTAAATTCATTATTACATTCGCAAAACTGCTATAATAAAAAAACACCGAAACAATTTCATGTTTTTACATTACATTTACCGGGTTTGTGAATTTTTAACAAATTAGATAGTGAAACATTAGCTAGTAGTAGTAAACGGGCATCAAATATGGACATTAGCAGCGTTTTAAGTCATCAAAAGTATATGGCAAGAATTCTAAGTTACAGAGGACATCAGCCAATCAAAGATTTATATATATATATATATATATATATATATATATATATAATCCTAAATCATATAAAGTCATATATGCTTTATTATACCCACCTCGTTAGGTCCATAGCAAGAAGTGGTGCAAAAGATAATTTAATTTAATTTTACCACGATCATCTTCATAGTAAGGTTATGAGTAAGTTAATTTAAACTAGGAAGGATCGAGGACATTTGCAACTTTATATACGAAATTAAATTAAACATCGAATGCTCGTGCCATTTGCAACTTTATTTCCGAAATTAAATCAAACATCGAAAGCTCTGATGGAATAAGCAGATTGATTGCAATAGCACCGCTAAAATTACTCCGTGTCTAGATGACCTTAAAAGCAGTGGGATCTATACCAACTTAATAATCACAAAACAGTGTTGCTAACTTAAATATCTACACACACAACATCATTAAGTATTTAGGCTGTGTAGAAATTGGTGAAAGAACTTCAGGTAGCGATGTTGATCATCAAATACAACAATAACAACTAGCAAATCAATGATACGATACAAAATTAGATTAAGCACTTTTAAATTTTGGCACTTGTCAAACTCTGACAGTATCAATAAAATGTGTCATATATATTTTTTGACAACCTAATTTAAATATAAGATAATTAAATCACGCTTTCGAAGTTGAAAAACAACATCTTCATAAACATAATTTTACCATTCTTCTTTATTCTAATGTGCAGCTCTATATCTTAAAAGGCAATGAAATAAAACACATATTAACAGACTTATTTTAATTTTAGTAGAACATACAACATGATGTTCTTTGGCCATTTATACACACCCTATATAAGATAAATGAAACGAAATTTATTTAATATAAATATATGAAAACAATATTTTATTTAAAAACTAATCAAATTCAGAAAAATAAATAAACTTATATACATATAATACAATAAATAAAATCGATTTTCTAATTAATATTTATCTATCCGGCAACTACAAAAATTATATAATATAATACACTTCTTAGCAACCTACTGGATTTCGATCTTGTTAGATCTCATCAATATAGCTTAGGTATTGACAATGAATTCTCAAGATCTCAAGTTGTTTATAAACAAAACGATAATTCGTAATCTCTAAAGAAAAATTGTGATAAAATCGTCTTGTGTACATGCAAGTTTACTAGTTTACGTTAGCATGCGTTTCGTCAAGCCGAAGCAGCAACATTCTATCTACACCCTGTCCAAACTACATAAATTATCGTGAAACGGTAGCTATACAGGATGTTATGTAATTCGAGTGCAATCCATTAAGTGGTGGTAGAGGTGAGTTAATAGGAAGAATTTGATTTTATTATTGGTAACTTCGTCTTCGTTTGATAACTGAAGGACTTTTAAGTTCACCAATGAGAACGTACTTCATATTTACGACGACAAAATAATCACATTGCCATAATATAAAATCTCACACTGACGTATAAAAAATGTGAAGCGCACTCTGATTGGTCTAATTAAATGTCCTCCAGTTACCAATCGAAGACGAATTTGCTAACAAAAAAGATGAATCCTTGCTAGATTAACTCAGCTATACCACCGCGAGATTGCCGTCGAATTACATAACATCCTATATAAATTCATTAACTTTATTTATAAAACTAATAAACAGATAGGTTTGGATCCGTATCTAAATTAGTGTTTTTAAACTATTGTTTCTTAACTTATTAATTCTTCGTATTTATATATAATTTTTATCTTTAACCGAATGTTATATTATTTATTTTAGTTGTAAAAATTCGTTCTATTCCGCAATAAATCATTATTAATATTATTATTATTACATACATTCCATGTAATCGGTATTCTTTATGGCATGAGTATATTGACGGATTTTACCATATGGTTTGTTTTTTCGGTTCACGCCAGTTGGCATTCTGCCTTTCTCTCTAGAGATTAATTTGATTTTAACTACATAGTTTTTCTTAATAGAATATATAATATATAAATTATTTAAATAAATAAATAACTAAACCGTCGGTTATAGTTGCATTTAGGAATTTGTTTGATACGTAACCTGACAATTACATTGTATATTATGAAATAAACATATTTTGGATTTGACGACAATTTGGAGAGCCATTTTGAAATCAATTGCAAAAAAAAATCAATTTCCACTCTATTCACCGTTTTTAGAAATATATGTATTGACTGACGTAACGTAACGCCTTGATTAGTTGTTGGTCGAAATCTGTCGAGGAAAATTTCATTCTACAAATTGCCATATTCCGATTTTGAAGTAGTAATTAATATTATCATTTCAAAATCGGAATATGGCAGTTGTAAATATTTTCTAGATTATTCTCTTTTAAAAACATCATAAAGCTTTGTACTAAAATCTCATATCCTTTATGAGATTTTGTACGAAATTTTGTACAAATTACATTATTGGAGTCATTTTCTTATTAGAATGAAGGTCAACAAATATTTAACAAAAGTAAAAAAGTGATAAGATCTCTTGAACAATTAAAGAAACAAAAAGAGAGAGAAAATAATTACGGAATCAGCAAAATAACGTAGATAGTTACACACAATATAGAGGTGATGGTCGAGGTAGAAGAAATGTTTAAAAAAGGATGCTGAAGCTGGAAGAAAACACGAAAAAACTAAATTAAGTAATAAATGATTTGTCAGCAGAAATACAGAAGAAAGGAGAAATATGGGTATATGAAATTGCAACAAAAATACTTACAGTGAAAATGGAGAAGCTGGAATGGAAAGCGAAGAGAAGAAAGAATAAAAAGAAGAATAATATTATGATAAAAGGACTACAGTTACCTCAGAAAACTGCAGGAGTTAATAAATGGATTGAAGAAAAACTGAAAGTTACTGTAAAGGTAAAGAAAATGGTAAAGAAAATGGTAACCCTGAACAGAGGTATCAGCAATGAGCAGAATTATCAGATTGGGGAAAAACAATGAAAGTGAAGAATAAGTTAAATAACACAATAATCTATACAATCAATGACCTAACGAAGGAAATAAACAGATAGCAATCAGAAGACATACTTGGTATGTTCAGGAAAATGGTGTGCGGCTAAAACAGAAAACGGACGGAAACACAGGAGACGAGCAGGCATAATAAATGGGTAATGAAAATAGGAACACGTAACAAAAATTTATAAAGAGAAAAGAAATAAGAGTTAATAGATGAATTTAAAAAAGGGAAACCGGAAATACTAACTTTAACAGTAACAAAAATGAAGGGGAAAGGTGTAATGAAGTTAAAGAATAGAAAAAAAATACCATATATTATTACAAAGCGGAGTTGAAAATGGAAAATGATGAAAGAGCGAGAGCAGGAGTGGGATGCATGTTAGAATCAATAAAGTAGAAATGAGTCAATGAAAGGTTTATGGCCATAGCACTAGAAGATAGTAGTAGATTAACAGCAAGCTTATTAATTATTTACAGTCCATGTGAAGAGTACAAAAGATAAATTCTGGAACAGCATCCAGATAGAATATAGAATATAATAATAGGCGCATTAAACACAATCTTCGAATATAAATAAATACATAAATACTCAGAAAGTCAAAAACAGGAACGATAGATAATAGATAATCGATTATTTTGTAACGAATAGCATACAAAGAATGAACTTGAACAATATAAGAGTACACAGTGGTAGCGAAATAGGCTGTGACCATAATAGCCAAGATAAAAATAACAAAGCAGACAAAACAAAAACAAAAAGAAAACAACCTAGCGATCGAAATAACTAGATTTAGAGTTAACAATCTGAAAAATGTTAAGATACCAGGAAAATATAAGGGACCTTGTAAGCAAAACAGCAAAATAAATATCAACAAGAGAAGACAAAAAAGATAAAAAGTAAAAAACAACAAGCAAATGTGAAAGAGACTTTAATATAAAGAAAGGAGTGGATTATGCAGACTACAAAGCGCAGAGAAAGAAAGTTAAAAGAACTATAATTAAAGCCAAATCAGAAGCATGGGAAGAATTCATATAAACACCAAAATAATTTTGTAGAAAACCAACAGAATAAACAAATTGTAAAAAGGAAAACAAATAACACTGAAACACTTAGAAGACAAGCAAGATAAGAGAAGCTATCCAGATAATGAAAAGATGGAAGAATCTTCTTCAAGAATTACTAGAATAAAAACAAACTGAAGACGGATATGACAATGTAGAAAACCATCAAACCAAAAGTAGTGATTAGAGCAGACAAGCAGAGGATATAACGGAAGTAGAATTGAAAGCAGTACTTAATAAACTACGAAATAAAAAAGCACCAGGACATGGAATGATTAAGCCGTTGCAACTAAAATTCCTGGGTGAACGAGGAGAACAAACGCTTATAGCATTGCTAAACAAAATATACTAAGAAGGAAGAATCTCCCCAGACTGGGAAAAGGCAGTGGTATTTCCCATATACAAAAACGGAGATAGTAACAAATGCAATAATTGCATAGCTCTATTATGGCAAAGACATACTAAGCGCCCTAGAACCGTCTCAAGTCAGTCGGTCATTCATTTCCCTTGCCCGACGTTATCTGTCTACTACTATGTCATGTCTGCAGGTCGTGTTGGTACATCGTCCAATTCTCGTTCGGCTCTATCATGACCGAACCCAACTGTCTCAGCCTCCGTTGGTTTACTCCCAGCTCCAGCTACAGGGTTGCCCGCTCCCAGTGCTACCGGTGGTGGCAGCGTGTGGGGGTCGTCCATCCGGTCCCAGTACTGGCATATCGGCTTTGCCTGTGAGATATGTTGTTCCCTAACAACACATGCGTAAGCCTGTGGTCTACCTACCCGGGTCTTCTGTCTATGAGCGGCTCCAGCTGGGGGAGAAACTATTTAGTCCAAGTCCCTGTGTCTGTCATGTCCCATCATCTTTGCCACTCATGAACACGTAGGCGCTCTACTATTTTAGCTGTTCCGGCCAATAAACAGAGGGGGCGGTATGATCCTGGTTCTTTCGGCGGTTTCCCCTGCTGGGGTAGAAGCACCAATCGAGCAGACTTCCACCTGGTGGGGAAGGTGCCCTCCTCCAGGCACTTGTTGGCGATGTTAGTCATTTACCTAGCTATCACTGGTGTGGCTTCATGTAGAAACTCGTTTGGTATTTCATCCGGGCCAGGCGCCCTCCCTTAGGTATTCCAACGTCAATACAAGGTGGCAGGCAACGAATTTTTATGCTCTAGCGTTTCCTCTATCCTAGAAGTCACTAGCTGTAGTGCTGATTCGGTTGAGCGATCTGGTTGGTAGGCATGCTGTTTCGGATGTATGGGGTACGTTCTCAACGGCCCGTCCCTGATTTCACGATCACAGAACCTTTCCAACGTCTTCAATAGAAATGAGGTTAGACTAATGAGCCTGAATGACTTACCAAGTTTGGAATGTACTTTGCCTAGTTTAGGTATACAGGTCACTTTAACTCTCTCCATGTATTTGGTATGTACCTAAAAGCAATGCATCCTTTAAATATATAAACCACTGTGAGAATGTCCATAGTCCTTCGACTTTTTGCAACTCAATTTATGTTCTAGTTAAAGAAAACGGTGCGTGTTTCTTATACTCATTTCGCCTATGGTATTACATGTGCATCACAAATTGACTAAATTTGAAAACGCCAACCTTAAGTCCCATTGTAGGAATGCTGGGAATATTCCATTAAAAATTAAAAGACGAGTTATTGCCCATTCTATTTTAGTCATACTTATCATTTAGGCGGCTAGCAGCCAATCTTCCTCATCAGGTTGATGTGGATCGGTTGCTATATTGGGACCTCCAGGTTGATTGCCAGGAATGTGGTCTCGGAGTTCCTCGATAGTTTTGGAAGGTGTTACCTTGAAGGTGCCATCCTCCCGTATTAGCAAGTGGATTTGTTATACAGGATGGTTAGAGATTACCCTCTTCAGACGAGCAGCTGTTTCTTTGTCACTTCCTAACTTCACATTTGAATTGTCTACGGGCTTCCCTAAAAGTTTCCCATATAGCTATATCGTTACTGTTTTGAAAGTTTTCCTGGCCTTGGATCGAAGGTAATTGATCTTTGTAATGCCCCAAGGGGGTGCAGTTATTTTCATGCCCGTCTTTCTCATGGAACAGTCCTTATATTATGAGATTAGTGATTTTTTGAGGCTTTTCACATAAGCTTCTAAATCGTCCACTGTTTCTTCAATTTCGTTTGCTGATATTCCATCCTGTTTGATAGGTATCTGCAAAATAGTTGTTTAGTTTTTTTGTGGATTTCTGTAATTTCTCGTGGTACGTTGTCTAGGCCGTAGCGTATCATTCGGTGATCAGCCATGGATACCTGACTTGATACGTGCCAGTTTTTGATTTTACTTGAGCTATTGCCCAGTATTAGGCTGATGTCTATCACCTCCACTCGTTTTGTGTTACCCTCTGTTTAGTATCTATGTTTGTGCTGGTTATGTACTCAAGTAGAGCCTTTCCCCTGGTGTTAATGTTGCTGCTGCCCCACACCACACGGTAAGCATTAGCATCACGTCCGATGATGAGGTCAATCTTTAGTTGTTCGCAGTGTTCTACCAAGTTTACCAATTCGGGCTGGGAGGTGCTTGGGCTGCGTCGTACGGTACTTAAGCAGAGACTCTGTAGATCTCTGCGTCGTTGTCCGTTTTCTGTCTTACAGCTGTGAGGCCTGCAGAGCTGAATTGGTGTAGGAGTGTACTTGTACATTTAGTAAAGGTTAAGATACATGTCCTAGGTTTGTTACCAGCGGCACTGTATATTAGGTTGGTGTTATTGTTGCTGAGTTGATACCCTGTTTTTAATAATCCATGGTTCTTGGATCAGCGCGATGTTATATTCTGTAGTTGACAACTTAAATTAGCAGTAGCCACCTTAGAATGCTACAAATTGATTTGGGTGATTTGTAAATTTGATCTGTCTCCGGGTTAGCATTGTCTGTTTCAGCTGTGGCTTCGACAGGGTCTGCCAGCCCAGTGCTTTCCTCTCCCCAATAGGTTTTTACCTTGAGGGTGGCAAATCTATAATAACTTTTGCCCTACCTCTTTTTTATCTCTGCGATGTCACAAGAGGGTCCACCGAAGACGAACAGTACGCCAGACGTTGTAGTATAACCTGCGGCTCGGCTGGTTTCCCTGGTACCCTAACTATTAGGTTTAGCACCCTGCCATATGGCAGGTGTAGCCTTTATATCGTCTCTCAGCCAGTGCAAGGACTCCTGACTCCCGCACGTAATTCGTCTCATGCGTGCTGCCACTTCTAAAACGTATTGTTGGTGAGCTGCTGATTGTCCTGTCCTGCTCTTCAGATAGCCAACCCTCCAGTTTGGAGGCTCACACGTCATTTTCTCCAGAGGGTGAAGCGAGTCAATTATAGCTATGCTGAGGTGGCTATTCGACACAGTTACGTAGCTTATGTTACGATTTGTTTGCTGATCATACCCTCTCCTGGGAGGGAAGGTGGGAGTGAAGGTGCTGATTCATCCGACATCATCCGTTTTGTAGGTGGGTTTCGCATGCTGTCGATTATTACCTCTCCCCTCGAGGCTGTTGTCGGTGATCCACATTGTGCGTGCAGCTTTAGCGTTCCGGTCGCCCGCCACGATGACCTATCCGCTTATGGTCCTAATTGTTGTTACTAAGGCCCTCATTCACGTCTTTGTGTGCTCTCTGCCACAATCGGGTGACAGGTGGCACGCAATTATTATGACGGCCCAGATTGTGACCCATGTGATGTTCTTTGTGAGTGAGCTATAGGATTTAATGTGTTGTCGAGTCGAGTTTTTGATGTTTGGTTCACCGGCTATTATTACCTCTATCCGCCGTAGAAGCGAGTAACAGTTGGTGGGCTACCCTGTCCTTGCCGACGTTCGCTGTCATTTGGGGGGCGCTTTTTCCGTCCGCCATTGAGATCCTTTTTATCACATCGCATCGAAAGGTGCCTGTGGCGTGCCCCTGCTCCTGACAGAAGGCGCAGTATGGCGCAGTGTGACGCTTGCAACTACGGACCGCTCTTCTCCACACCTGGGGCACAGCTTTTTCCGGTCTGTTCCAGTGCATGTGTCCGGGCGGTGTACCTCTTGCTGGGGTTCCGTGCAGTGGCGTAGCGAGGGGGGCAAGGGGGGGGGGGGGGGGGGGGGGGGGTATCATGCCCTGGGCGCTACTCACAAGGGGGCGCCAAATTGTTATATTATATGGATTTCGAATGGGTGGGGAGGGGGTGGGGGTCGCTAAAAAGGTACTGTGCCCCGGGCGCGAGTTAAACTCGCTACGCCACTGGTTCCGTGTGTTTTATTCGCGATCGCAGCTCACAGTGCGTCTGCTCTCTCTCCGTTCCCTTTTATCCCTTTATCAGGTGTCCGATGTCTGTTTTTTTCCATACTTACTACATTATTGTTGTCGTGGTCAACTTCTTGGACGCTCCGGAGTAGGTGAACGTAAGTCTGTCCCTCCTTGTTACTTCCTTCTTTGTTTTTTCTTTGGTGGGTTGCCTGAGGATGTCATTTCATTGTTCGGCTGATTTGTCTTCGTCTTGGCCCCTCAGAGTTACCAGGACATTTGTTCCCCTGAACTGGCGTTCAAGTATTTTCCTGCCTTCTAGGGTTGGTATCATTGCCCATTCGGCCTTAATTTTTCTGGTGCCTGCTACCTCTGTGACCTCACTGAGTCGGCCTGTTCCCAGCTAGAGTAATCTCATGGTACTGTTGGTACTTTTCGTGTTGTACTTTATATAATATGTTATCCACGAAGTTCTAGTAGATAGCCTTGTGTAATTTTGGACCTATGTGGTAATTATTATGGTAGCTATGTCTCCGTTCGATATGTCACGTCCAGCAATTTCCCGACCTTCTTACCTTCGGTCGCTAGTACAACCTAAAGAGGATATCTATATCGGAATGCTTAATTACAGATGACATAGCAATTTTCAGAAGCAGGCCCTCAGTATAACCTTGAAGTATGTAAGATTATCGAGAATCGAAAATGACATTATACAAAGCAATATATAGACCAACAATAACCCACGGGTGTGAACCATGTACGATGAATCAAAGAAGCAAAAGCAAAACCCAGGCTAACGATATGAAATATCTAGGGAAGGTGGAAAGATGACAAATTGAGAGCCTGGTAGGGACACCTAGTAAGAATGGCAGAGGACCGACAAGCAAAAGAAGTATGACTTGCAGGAATGAAAACGCGGGAAGAAAGGTGGTGAATAGAAAAGAATCGAAAGAACATTAACTACATGCATTATACGCTATTGATTTATTGTTAATCTCGACACCCGAAAGGGTATAATTTAAAGATATGTATATATATATATATATATATATATATATATATATATATATATATATATATATATATATATATATATATATAATTTGAGTGTTTGAAATCGTGCCGTGTGCGGCTATCTGAGCGATAAATCACCATATTTTACTATATTTAATGAATTGAAGCTCGAAAATTCACTCTCCGGTAGAACTCGAACCCAATTGGACATTAGAAACATGTTCGCATGCACCACGGTTGTTACTGTTACCGTGGGAATATTATTCAGTAACACCTCGCTACTGTTTTTGTTTTCATGATATCACAATATGTACTTGTTTTCATAAATATTCCATGTAAACATGCAAGTGAACAACATTTTTAGTTTCGGTTCGGACTTTCACTCACAGCTAGTCGTCGGATCCAATATATTAATTTACGGCCCATAAATTATTTTATTATCAGATTCACATTTTTTACAAATTGAGTCATCTTTTATGAGATCTTTAGTAATTTATAACTGGTCGTTAAATATATTGCTAGTATTTTCTATTACATATATTTACTCCATTCGACAAAAGCTCGTTAATTATATAATCGTATACCCTGATCGATATATAAATCGATTAGTACATTTACTCAGCTCGATATTTATGTTATCGAAAATGTATTGGTTGTGCTTGCGTTGTAACGATGATAGATCGTAGATTGCTTTATAATATGAACTATGGACAATTAAGATAAGTGCTGTAATCGAGAGAAACTGCAGTAATACATATTATAGGGTAAAAGTGGCCATAATATTTATCATACGATCAACGAAAGGCTGACCAACTTTTTTCTGATGAGCAAGGACATCACAAAAAAGTTGGCTTCTTTTAGGGTAAAACTGCGGTAGTTTATACAACTAATTTTTTAAATGGCTATTATCTATACACACAATTTTTTATTAAATTTTGTAAAAAAAAAACTTGTAGCATTTATAACGAGTATGTATATTTTAAATAAACAGAACTGAATGAGTAGGAATATATTTTTAGTGATTATAAATTATTATATAATAGGTCAATTCTGAAACAGAACTAATTGCAATTATGTTCTTTAAAACACAAACTTGAATTTAAAGTTAAAACTCTCCCTGATTTATTAATTATATATGTGGCTCTTTGACAGATGATGTGAATTTTAGTTTATAAATTTATATAAATTCACTCATTAATAAATAGCATGTTATATTATTAATTTGGAGTTATAATAACCCCCGACCTATTAATAGACGTATCAGCTTTTGGAAAATAGCCACAGATATATCAAATTGAAACATCACATGCGTTATAATTACAAAAACATAAAAATACAATTCATATTTTTGATTATTTCAGATATTTACATCGACATCTGCAAAGAAGTCGAACCGTTACAGCTCGAGGTACCGTAGCGATACGCGATCGGCCGCAGTGAGAGGTCTACCAGTACCTGTTTATATACCCACAGTCCCCACAGTGACACCATCTAACCAGGTAAGTGCGAATCTCTTCATGTGGTTAAACAATTTTTTCTCATGTCTCATAAGACATACATGTTGAATTTTCTTGATTTGCTATATAGTTGAACTACATATTTACGTTATATTCAACTTTGTAATTTAATTTTAATACCTTATTTATTGTCCAATTGTTAAAGCAATTAGTACACCTTATTCAGACGCTATTTTCGCGTGACGACAAAGATTTGTGCATGTATTTGATGAACTAATTCAATAAATTTGTCTTTGTCGAAGGACGTAACGTGGTCTGAAACGGAACAAAACCACTGGTTATTCAATAAAGTCACTTGAATGCTGGGGACAAGCACAACCTTCTCTTCCACTTTCTTGCGATCATCTGCCACTACTACTACCACTTCTACTACTCTGCTTCATATATCTTTTACATATCGATAAAGATAAAACAATATACAAATATACATTTTTAACTTGTAATAATTATACTGGTGCAGGTAAATAATTGATACATTAAATAAACACAATTTTAGTTTCGCAACAGTTTGATTGGTAATTCAAATATTGTAAGGAAACAAAAATTGAATACGTATTACCTTAATTATTAATTAATCGCTGATATGGTGTAAATCGACATGTTAAACAATATCAGCTTTCACAATCAATATAATAGATTAAAACTTTTTGTATGTTTTTATTTTTATTTTTATTTTTACATAAAGTTTTTATTTGCATGCTTTGTATTCATTCGAATCATTTTCTCTTCATAATATTTCCAAAAATCTTTGCACTACAAATGCTATAAACATGCCCTTTCTTGCAAATTAAATTTTATTTGTACTTCACAGTTAATATGCATAATGGAAAATATTAAAAATTAAATGGGCTACCTGTGATAAATTATATTCGTAAAATATTACTAAAACGTACAATTCGATTTACTAAACTAGTTTTATAATAATATTAATAAATTAATTTTCCGGACAAAAGTATCAATAATATAATAGATATTCACTAGGACAAATTTCACCCTGTATACATTTTTAATATTATCCACTACACAATGTTTGCTATACATATGTTATAGCATTCAATTTTTATAGCACTATATAATTGAACATTCACAATTCTACCACTGCATTAATATATTTACACTTAATTAAGTTTATACATATTTGTTTATATTAGATAGGTGGGAAAGTTTTACATTATATAACACATTTTAGTACTGTTACGCAATTATCATTATACATAATTAGTTTAAGGTGTACTACTTGTTTTAATGCATTATATAGTTATAGATTATTATTTGCACAATAAAAAGCATTTTCGTATGTTCGTCATTATTATTATTACCACACATGTAAATATCTGTACATATTGGAATGCTAGATGTGTTGTTAATTAATATTGGAATGTTTTAACTTTTAACCCACATGCACCATTTATTAATTTTTACTTATTTATGTTGGCTGTTAGATTTATGTTTCTCTAATTCACTCATCCGCACATCTATTAACCTCATTTAATACCGTTTTAATTTATAATTAACGTTTTGAATGTGTCAAGCAAATTCAGCGAAATTAAACAATATTATTCTTTGCGGAGAATATATGTATATATACATTCAAAGGTTGACTCTAGAAACAGGACAATAAATAAGTAAAAATATCATCATATGCATCATTCATCACCATCACACCCATTTTACTAACGACGAATTATGAGGTTATACTCTGCGGATTTTTGTAGGTCAGCCAGAATACGAACACAGAGGAAAGAGATGGCTATCAAATTATAACTATAGATGATCCTGTAAATTCATTATATTCAGATAATCTAATTGAAGGAGCCTCAACAAAAGATACTTTGGTAATATACAAGTAGATCTGGTTAGATTACGTAACTCAATCAATCATTTTATTTTTTCAAAAGGTACCTTCCCAGTCAAATGACACGAAATCGGTTTCAATAATAGAGCGGATAATAAATTCTATAACTTCAATATCAACAACAATTAAACCAGATGCAGCTAATCCTTTATCTGCCTCATTGACTCCTGAATCCTCCTCAATTTTAAAAATTGCAACAAAGAAACCATTGGCAAGTCCGATTGTGACAAGTACCGAGAAGCCGACTACAATCATCGAACGAATTCTTAATTCATTGTCCGCGATTCAGGCAACCGACCACGTAGGTACCACTAAAAGTATGCTTCCTGCACCATCCACCAGCAGCACACCACATACCACGACTAGTAAGAGCACTCTTGGTGATTTGCTAAATCTATTACACCTAGCTCAAACAAACGCTGCAACTTCCACAGAAGTTTGGACAGCGCCCACTAGTTTTAATACTTATACGATAAGTCCTTTAAATAATGAAATCAATGATCACATTCTGTATACTTCACCATTACCTCGCAGCACATCATCAACTGCTAAAAACACTATGGCCATTTCACTAGCCGATTATTTAGCGTCATTAGGCATCAACAGAAGTATTAAAAGTACAACAATAAATACAAGATCAGTTCCTCTAGCAACAACAGAAGATGTTTCCTTAAATCTTATAGATAGCGCAACACCTAGCACTTTACAAACAACTGAACCTACTACAGAAGCCTTAACTACAACGACATCAAAATTAAATTCAGACATTCAATCAACAACAGAAAATGATCAGGAAAGTACGACTACAGAAATAGTACGTAATTTAAATCGAAATCAAAGCAGATTTAAATCACCATTGGTTGTGTTATCCCAAACAGTAACTACTGATGTGATACCAAGTACCACAGCCCAGAAAATGACTACTGAAAAGGATGAGGATACCACCACACAATCAACAATAACAACTACAATGAAATCTGCCACAGAGAAAGATAAATCAACCGAAATTACAACAGTCGCAGTTACACCTGCAGAAGCGTCTACCTCGTCAACTGATTCAGATTCAACGACGAAATCTTCTGTGACAACAGATGCAATGACAACTGAGAAAATTACGTCTACTACTGCTGTAGAAGATGAAATAAATAATTCAACACCAAATCCTGCAATGGATTTGGTGTCGAATGCAATCGATGGTAATGTGACGCCAACTGTATCGTTAGATATGACGACGGATGAATCAACAACACGATTACCTACGACGGAAGCATTTAAAGTAAGTTTTGACAGCGTAACCGTGATTACTGGAAGTGGACCTAATGAAGATGATAATTCAGCCACAGTCACAATTCCCAGATTACAAACAACTAGCAAAACTAATACAACTAACCGTACCGCAAAAATACTCACTGATGCTAACGTAAATGAACAAACGTCTAATGACATAAATGATACATCGACCACAATTAGACCAAGAGATTACTTTATATTCGCTGTTCTTCCAAATAACACGATTGTTAGGAAGAGACCGCCACGATTGCTGAATGCGCCATACTTAATTGTTGGCGTTTATCCAAATAATACAATAGTTCACAAATTTCCGAACGGAACTGTCGTACCTGAAGAGCCGGTCGTTCAAGTAAGTGGTTTCGATACCCGTGACCCCCTGCCCTCTCCACCGGTTATAACCAATCGAGTAACTGATCAAGGAATGGATGACGCGAGGGTATTCATTGTTATTAACTATTTATGTGGTTCTGGGTTACGCTTTCTGGGTTTCAAGAGACGCATTCTGTGTTTTCTTGCTTCTACAATTCAATTGCATCACCTGATTTGCTTTATACACATTATACCACTAATTATTTATTTCTTAAATTTTGAAAACAAACAATTATTACTGTGATTTTATATTAAACTTTACAGGTAAGTAAGTACTCAGTATACAAAGTTATTAGCAAGATTTTATTGATACTTTAAAGTGCAACAGTGTTAATCAGAATTATAGCTAAAGGATCGTACTTTTGTTTTAACAATAAATTTACTAATTCTAATAACTATTTGTATGTGTTAATATGCGATGTGCGCAAGCAAAATGTTGCTTTTCATAAATGTTTTGCTACTGGTGATAACTACATTTTACAAGTATCAAGTTACTCTTATACACTACACATAATCATTACATAAATAGCATTACCACATCAGGTGCAAACGCTTTATATAAATTGACTAATTCATACTTTATTAATGCTTTAAGTGAACATTTAAATAACGAATAATGAATTATTTGATATAGAGGTTGAGAAAACTTATCATTGCCACCACAGTTTTTATTTGATGTTATCAAACTTCAAATATCAGAGAGAGAGAGAGAATGAATATGAACAAATATAGTACTTTGCAAGATTTATTTAATAGTTCTGCACAGAATATATTATTTTAAATATTCTATAAATTGCGTACAAACAATAACCGCATCGCATAGAAAAGCCAAATTAAAGCAAACAAAATTAAGCATTGCGTTAACGATAGATTTTTTTAAATTTGTAGATATTATATCTAGGAAGTAATGAATTGCAACAAAATATGGTTTTTATTAATGTCACAATGTTTATATTATATTTATTATAAAATAAAGATAAATAAAGACAAAATAAAGACAAAATAAAGTCAAAATAAAGAAAAAATAAAGCCAAAATAATGATAAAATAAAGACAAAATAAAGACAAAATAAAGTCAAAATAAAGAAAAAATAAAGACAAAATAAAGACAAAATAAAGACAAAATAAAGACAAAATAAAGACAAAATAAAGACAAAATAAAGACAAAATAAAGACAAAATAAAGACAAAATAAAGACAAAATAAAGACAAAATAAAGACAAAATAAAGACAAAATAAAGACAAAATAAAGACAAAATAAAGACAAAATAAAGACAAAATAAAGACAAAATAAAGACAAAATAAAGACAAAATAAAGACAAAATAAAGACAAAATAAAGACAAAATAAAGACAAAATAAAGACAAAATAAAGACAAAATAAAGACAAGATAAAGACAAAATAAAGACAAGATAAAGACAAAATAAAGACAAAATAAAGACAAAATAAAGACAAAATAAAGACAAAATAAAGACAAAATAAAGACAAAATAAAGACAAAATAAAGACAAAATAAAGACAAAATAAAGACAAAATAAAGACAAAATAAAGACAAAATAAAGACAAAATAAAGACAAAATAAAGACAAAATAAAGACAAAATAAAGACAAAATAAAGACAAAATAAAGACAAAATAAAGACAAATAAAGACAAAATAAAGACAAAATAAAGACAAAATAAAGACAAAATAAAGACAAAATAAAGACAAAATAAAGACAAAATAAAGACAAAATAAAGACAAAATAAAGACAAAATAAAGACAAAATAAAGACAAAATAAAGACAAAATAAAGACAAAATAAAGACAAAATAAAGACAAAATAAAGACAAAATAAAGACAAAATAAAGACAAAATAAAGACAAAATAAAGACAAAATAAAGACAAAATAAAGACAAAATAAAGACAAAATAAAGACAAAATAAAGACAAAATAAAATCAAAATAAAGACAAAATAAAGACAAAATAAAGACAAAATAAAGACAAAATAAAGACAAAATAAAGACAAAATAAAGACAAAATAAAGACAAAATAAAGACAAAATAAAGACAAAATAAAGACAAAATAAAGACAAAATAAAGACAAAATAAAGACAAAATAAAGACAAAATAAAGACAAAATAAAGACAAAATAAAGACAAAATAAAGACAAAATAAAGACAAAATAAAGACAAAATAAAGACAAAATAAAGACAAAATAAAGACAAAATAAAGACAAAATAAAGACAAAATAAAGACAAAATAAAGACAAAATAAAGACAAAATAAAGACAAAATAAAGACAAAATAAAGACAAAATAAAGACAAAATAAAGACAAAATAAAGACAAAATAAAGACAAAATAAAGACAAAATAAGATTAAATTGAATTAAATAAAATTACTAATCGAACCGATCACATTTTTGAGAAATATCTTAAAATTTTGATTTAATAATACTTAATTAATTCGGAAAGTCTTGTGGTGGCCACACCAGATATTTTTATTAGTTGACAACTCGCGCGTGTCTAGAATTTTAAGAGAACATTCTTTAAAAATAATACTTCTATTCACAGATTAAGGAATTTAAATTGCGGTCAAAAGTTTTAAAACCAAAATGGCCTACTTAAAATGGCCAATCAGCTATGTCAAAATTGCTTCATTCTCGAAAAAATCTGTACTCGTGGGTTTTCGGAGTGAGGGCATAGGAATTTAGGTTCAAAAATTTCAAGAATAAAATATCCAACTGTCTATTCGACTTGTAACAATTCGACTTTGAGGTTGAAAATGCCTCAAAATGGTTGACAGATCATTATGTACATTTAATACATTTTTTGCCGGTCGGCCATTTATTTTGAAAATTTCGACCTCTAATTTGGATTTCTTGATTCACATAGGAATACTAATTTTCGAGAATATTCGCTTACAATTATAATTTTTGTCAGCTTTTCGGCCGTTCGGAGAAAACAGGCCTAGACGAAAAAATAATATAGTGCAGGTATGCACACTAAATTATTACTATTCACTTAGGATACTCGTCAAGGAACAATTATAACTACCATCTAAAAATACCACTTTGGGTGAAACATTTTTCTAGCATTACGAATTTACTAATCTGTAGCCCTCGCGTTAATATTGGATCATACATGTATTCCGGTCTCTTCAGCAGAAGTATGAACCCCTATGTATAAAACTAGGTAGAAATAAACTTCCATATTGAAAATATATTTTTTGACTGCCCGACCGTTCGTCGTTAGTCATTAGTCAAACCAATATTTGCATGTGGCTATTCTCTCACGTAACTCCACCTTGATTAGAATTTGGTAGAAATTGGTCGCGGAATATAGTGATGTTTACGAAATTTTGTATATAGATTTTATTATATTTGATTCACAAAAATACATGTATATTTTAGGGTTTATTTTATTCTATTTGGCTAATACTATTATGTTATATAATTAGCGGTGAGTAGTTGTTATATCTAACAATTGCAATAATAAAATAAACACCTTATATACATTTTAAATTTATTATCTACAATTTCTAAAATATTAAACTAAACTAAGTTCTTATATAAGACATATTACGTAGAAATTGAACGCTCTACAAAAAAAAACCTTGTGATTTTTTTCGTTTAACTAACCAATTAATAGATATTGAAACTCAAAATTTTAAAAATTTAGTCAATTTATTTTCGAAAATTAATTATTAAATTTATGGTTTCTAAGATAATTATTAAATCCTTCGAAAATAAGTCTGCATTGAACTTTGGCTACGAATGTTATCTAAACGCACACAGAAATCGGTTTAACAATTCAAACCATGTTTGAACATTAGTTGATTACCTACAAAAATATGTATTGGCCATCTCATGATGCTATTTTTTTACTTAAATTCTTCAAACTCTGTTCAATATCTATTAATTGGTTAGATAAACCAACAAATAATAAGATTTATATATATATATATATATATATATATATATATATATATATATATATATATATATATATATCGTATATTTTTTAATGATGAATATATATTTGTACTAAATTGACAAAGACAAAGAGTCATTTATGTCAGAACTACATGTTTTTACATTTATATAATAATAATAATAATAATAATAGTAATAATAAAACATTATAATATATGTATATATAAATGTCGTGGATTTTCCCCCGGACGATTTCGACTAAAATATGTTTACTAAAAAGGGAGTTAGGTGGGATAATAGCCATAAAAAAGTATTTAGAAATTAGTTGCAATTTTGATTATAAAAAGTATATAATGAAGACATAGTTTGAAAAACATTTGTCGGTATCACTATTGTAAAACAAAACCTTAATTATACAGCAGTGCTGTATTTGGAAAGTAAAAAGAATCTTCTTTTACTCCTACTCTAGGCGCTATCTCCTACCCGGAGGTTATCAATTAATATAGCTATTTTAATTTTTGAGACTGCAGCTCCAAAATAGATCTTTAGACATGCAATGGAACCAGCCTCTGAGGATTCTCAACCAGGAGAGCAGGCGTCTTCCAACACTTCGCTCTCGTGTGATTTTGCCTTGCATAATAGGCTGCAGTATCATGTACTTTACTCCCCGCATAGTATGACCCAGATAGATTTCTATCTTTAACTGTGTTTACAACCTCCAGCTCCGCTTCCATTACTGTTAGAACTTCGACACTCGAGATTCTATCTATCGATGATATATTGAGAATCCTTCTATACACTTCGAACGCTTGGAGCTTCTTAGTTAGTTGCTGATTCAATGTTCATGCCTCCATGCCATGTAATAGAATAGGAAACACGTAACAACTGACCATTCTGACATGAAGCTCCAACGTTCTAGTTCGGCTAATCATAGCTGGGATCGAGCTTCGGCTTCTCTGTAGAGCCGAACAAGCGTCGGCAGCGGGAGAACCGAACACTGTCAATTAGGTCATTAACCTAAACTAATAATTCGTCTATCAAATGCAACTACCATTTTCAAGCGGTGGCAATGGTAATGGTAATGGAAATGTACTGTATAAAATTGCATTACATTTTTTACTTACCAAATACATCACTGCTGTATAAAGAAGGTATTATTATCATGGAAAAAATTAAATAATAATTTATTCAACAAATAGAATTTTTTGTTGTTAAATTTTTGAGAATAAATATTCGGCTGTACATCTGCAAACGCCACTGATGTGACGTCCTCCGGTAGTTCTGGTCCCAATGCGTCGTTCCAGATTAGGGGCCCAAGGACGGAGCCCTGTGGGACCCCTGCTATCACCTCAAATCGCGCTGTTTCTATGGTGCCCTCGAACTTATTCTCTCTGTCGATAGGTACGCAGCCATTATTCGGTGTAGATTCTCTGGTGCCAGTGTTTACCTCCGTGATCAGACTGCGGATCGCCAGTATGGCATCTGTAGTAGACCTCATGTCGAAGCCTTATTGCCTGTTGGGCTGACGACAGGCAATATATCCTGTCGCTTCTAGGGCCTCATCTAGACGACCCGCAAGCACCTATCAACCCGTCTAGGAGGCACAGTGGGTGTGTCCTGAATGGCATATTGTAGTCTCTCATTGAATTCTTCTGCCATCTTGTCCAGATTAGTTGTTCTTAGTCTTCCCATGTCTTCATAAGGAGGGCCGTGTTCATGGCGGCCAGCTTCCATTTCCTTACACGAGGAGAAGGGTCTCTGGGGCGGGGCCGAGCGACCACACTGCTGGGCTGTATGCAGTAGGTAACATAGTGGTGGTCGTTCAGCCTCTCTTCTTCCAGCATGCACCAGCCTTTGACACTCCTCATCAGTTATAGCGAGGGTTAGTCGATGTGTGATGTAGATCCTCTTATACTGAAAGTCGTTGGTGGATAGCGCGCAGTGAGGCGTTCGATCACAGCCCCTCGCCTGGTGCCCCTACTCTCCGGCCGTTGTATGCGTCTGGGCGATGACCATCTTCACAGCACCTGCTGCACCCATAGGGTATTTCTTCTCAACATGTGGACTTGCTTTGGACTGGGCCGACCCGCAGTTTGGTCGTCGTTAATGTCCTCGCTCCTTGTTCTGATGTTACGACTGTGACTATTATGCTGATATTTCTCGCGGGTCTAAGTTGTTCAAATGTATATGTCTTTTCTTAGACCTCCTTGGTTGTCCTAATGGCCACCTCTTCCTTGATGGTCAGAATGTCTAATCCGCGGATATGTAGGGTGACCGCCTGCCTCTTCACCGTGGCCTCTGCCCCTGGAGCCTTCGGTGTTATGGCCCCACATAATACGTCTTTGAACCTTGGTGGCTGGGGTGTGGGTCGTAGTTTGTCGTGTCTTGTATGGAACAACTTCCTCTCCATTTTCTTTTAGTGTCACTTGGGTGGGTGATCCCGCAAACTGATACTGTATTTTTCTTTCGCCCTGAGTAGTTACCCTCGATAGCTCTACTCGAATGGTATTTATGCTCTGTCGGCTTTAATACATTCTAGCTGGATATCTGCGTTTTTGAGAGGAATTCAAACTGTTCTCAAATCTGTTAAAGATATATTGCTTTCCTAATTGCAATTTCAATTGCAATTTTTTTTTCGCTTTATTAAATATAATATAATCAGATTGCCATGATAAAAATCTAACACTGGCGTATATAAATCTCAATCAAACTCAGTAGCGTCAGAATCTAAAATTTATGGTGAAGTGCAACAATATAATTTTGCTGCTGTAAGATTATATGGAGAAATCTTCCCGAATAGAAGACTTCCGGGCATTATTTTATAATCTTGCCCAGTGGTCAATGGATTCTGGACAATTTTAGTGGACGCCCTGCAAACATTTTCTAAATAACTAGTTGGAAAATTATCTCGATGGTTGGTTTGCCACTACAGAGAAGATTTCATATATGGTATATGCAAGATGGTGCACCCAATGTTCACCGGAATATTGTTCGCCATCTGAATGCAGAATTTGGTGGTCGATGAATTGGACGCAAAATTAAATATAAAATATAGGGGGCCGCTACTGAATTTGATTACGATTTATATGCGTCAGTGTCAGATTTATATCCTGGCAATGTGATTATTTTTTTCATCGAATATATGAAGCTCGTTCTCATTGGTCAACTTAAAAGTCCTCCAGTTAGTTACCAATAAAAATATCGAATTCTTCCTAGATTAACTCACCTCTACCACCACTCTACCATCCTGTATATAAAATATCAACCAAACAGCGGCCGTTCTTGTCTAGACGTTATGGAAAATTATTCATACACCTTTCAAGCAAACCTCGTGGAATTGCTAGAATGTTTCGTGTTATGGATGTCGAAAAGTTTACAGTGAAAACCTGAAATTCCTGGTAGACCCGTAAGAATCACACGGTGGCCGAGGGGCCATAACCCCGTTCAATGAAATGAGCTGCCCTAGAAAAAGATCCCTTAAATCACTATGAATTCGCTTGAGGTATGGAAAGAACACCATCCTACTGAAATCTAATTCTATCGATGTCAATCATATGTCTTGTAAATGCAGCCATCCAAATTTCTCGCACTATCATAAAATAACAATTCAGTGTCAGTTATCTCCGAAAAAATAGGCTCCAATTATGCCAACTCGAGCTATTCTACGCCACACAATTTCTATCTCACTATATTATTATTGGCTTATTCCGCATCTAATATCGAAAACATTTTTTGTTTACATATTTACTTACGACACCCGACAAGTACAAATTGTCCTAGTCAGTTATTCTCTGAATACATTTTCGTTAATGCGGATGATATTATGTTCTCTTTATGTTTCTAAAAATTACATTGCATAAGTAATCTTTAGAAACAATATTTAATAAAATATGTACAATACCATGTGTAATATTTTTAAAACACATTTCTGCCGGACCCCGTACTATGTATGAGATGAGATAAAATGCGAGAAGTGAGACATTTTTATAAAATGCCAGGTAAAACCAGTAAAACCGTATCGACCGCAAAATGAGAGTGTTGGTTCACTAGCTGCTCTGGGCGATAGCATTAGTTTAATCCCCTATTTTATTAACATGCATCATTCTTTATACTAGGTCTATAAAATATCGAATTTCTATTCTTGAAAAATCGAAATAGATAGGCACCTTCTCCACTATTATAATAGTATAATGTTCCGAATAGTTAGCATAGTGGATGAACATAGATTTTACGCGATAGGCCCCACTAAAATTAATCTGCACTAAATTATTAGATAATAGCAAAACCATGCGATATTTGGATGTCAAATAAAAAGTAGCACCAAATGTTAATAGAGAAGGACGTCTGACAACAAATAGATATTTTTCATATTTTTCAGATTATTAATTCGTTTTCTTTTATATAATCAAGATAAATTGTCTTCAAATACATTCAAACACATACAATCCAAATCATTTACAAATTAAAAATTGCCACTTATGTAATGTAAGAAAATATTTTCTTTTGTGTTTATTTATTGCCGAATTGCCAACAATTCGTCCATATCCGAATGATCGAATTTTGCACCGAAGCGTTTCATGTTACAATTACCTTCATATTTTGATATAAATTCATCAGTTAATAGACTGTAACTACCAGATATTTTCGAATCTTGAGTTCAATAGTCCATATAATCAAGGTAGTTGATGACGCATGCACAACAGATGACTTAAATGTTCCTAAATTTGTGCATATGATTAAATGTTAAAATTTAATAACTTATTTTAGTGGAGAAACTATAAAATAAACCAAAGAATATATAAATTGCTTATTTTTCAAGATATTTTTGTTAGAAATATGATGAGATATAACAAGAACTTATGGTATATTATAACTTAATAATGTCCAAATTTGCACAGAATGGTTTAATATTTATATTTGAAACTTGAAGTAATTAGTATAATAGTAATATGGTAAACTGTGTAGAAAAGTTGTATATTTCTACATGTCAGAATGATAAATCAGTCTCTAGGCATTGTACTATTAATATAATTAATTAAAATATAATATAATAACTGCTATTAATAATATGTGTTAATTTAAATTAACTACGTCATCTATTCAATAAAATAAGGTTAAAATTGCTTGCTCTTATATCTACTCATTTTGTTTCGAATAAAATGTTCCAGAACACTTGATGTTGTGGGATTATATATAATACAAAAGATGACATTCATGAAGCAAAACTAATCTAAAGCGTCTAATTCATTCTCATTAATAATATGTAATACAATAACATAATATTAATCGTCCGATGATGTTAAGTCGCAACGGTGGAACCTTCTCGAATAATTATCCAAGAAAAAAAGCGAAACTTTGGTTTATATTTTAGCTCTGATATAATGTAATACAATTACATAACAATATGTTTTATTTGATGTATGTTTGGTTTCGATATTAGTGAAAGTATCCGAAATAACAAAAACTTTAACAAAAATTTTAAAAATATTGACATCGTGTCATCCTCAAATTCGTTATAAATCCTACTAAAAACATTAATAAAGTATAAACTATATCAATTTAAGCATCAAACAATTAACGCAATGGTATAATCAGTTGTTAAAATTTACTAAAATGAGGAGTAATTCTTCATTTAATCGGTTTTAGGATACGAAAAATGTCATTGATGTTCAAGTCAATCAATTGTCTTTGAATAATAATGGTGATAAAAATCTTCCTACCACATTACCAACAACACAAAACTCGGTAACTACACAAACCACCGTGGCATCAACATTCGAACAAACGACTTCTGGGCCAACAGAAACAAATACAGATTCAATAATGTCTATCACCATGATGCAGACGACCGAACCAAATTTAAGTATCTTAACTCAACTGTTGGGTGGAAAAACAACAGTCGAGTTTCTGAATATTGTGAATCAATCAATCGACAATAATACAACTGAACATACAACATCGGTAAGATTACCAAAACATCTGACACTACTTACATCCTTAATACAATCAATACTGCGTTCTGAAATAAATATATTAAATTTTTACATTTAATATTTTAGGTTTGATTAACTATTTATTAATTTTATTTGTTTTTTTGTCATTAATTACTAAAGGATCGATTTGTTAATAACAATACATATAAACTCAAAATAATTTTAGCACAGTGTTTAATATAGTTGTGTATTGCATGTACTAATATTTGTAACTAATTGTAAACACGTTCACTAGCAATTTTCAACGATATAAACAGAGATCATACTAGCACACAAATGCTTAGCACTTATTCCTCACAGCACATAACCAACTCTTTTTTAAGAGATTGTCATAATTATTTTGATGTGGTTAATTTTAGATCCTCACAAGAAATAATATAGATGAGAAGGAAAACGAAATAAATGGAGAAAATTCAACGCCTCAGCCTTCTACTAAAATGGTTGAAACATCAACTACTCCATTGACAACTACAGAAATGCCTACAACAACAAACATAATCTCTACTATGAAACCGATAGTAAAAACAACTGTACCAAGGAGAACTGAACCAACGACAACTGAACCAAAAACTACTGCAGAAACAACCACAAAACGTGTTCGTGCAACTACTACGTATCCCACTACAACAGATCTGGGATCATTTATATCTAGCTTTTTATCAACTTTAAGACCTATTTACACGCCTACTACCAAAATGCCAGTAGATACAACCACTAATATACCCAGTACAACTCCAATGAGAGTCGATAAAACGACACAGGCAATAACACTTCCCGAATTTACAACTGTAACTACGGTCCCTACAACAATACGTTTACGAGCTCGTGGTAATTTTGATACAACAGCCGATAACTTGATTGAAGAAACAACGCAAGCTACTGTAACTATTACTGCTAGAAGCAGAACAACATATTCACCTCCTAAGACAACAACAAAGTCTTCTCGAAGAAGTCCTACTACAACCACTGAAATTCCAACGATAGGAACAACTCGCAGAATTCCAACTACAACCACTGAAATTCCAACAATAAGAACAACTCGTAGAATTCCTACTACGACTACTGAGTATATAACAACTACTAGAAGGACAACAGTTCCGACAACCACTAGACAACCTAGTAAAAGATCAACTGTGGCATATCAAACTACTTTGCCTCCTATACAGACAACCACCATAGATGCAGCTAATGTGGATATTGATGAATTACTCAAAAAGTCAAATAAGAAACTTACTCCTCAGCAACTGAGTGATTTCGAAGCTCTAAAAGCATTAGAACGCGAGCAAGCTTCACTACTACAGCAACTTTCATTCTTAACTCGATTGGTAATATGACAAATGAATTTAAAAACTTTAATAAATCGAATTTCAAATATTTTAGAACACAGGACAAGAAACAACTACAGGGAAAAGTAATAGCGGTCTTGCTAATAGGGTAAATAATTACTCTCATATTTAAATATATTGGCGGATATTGCATTATTTACATACGGTTACAGATTCTATCTTTTGCTATGGAAAGAAATAAGGAAACTACAACCGAGATTCCCCAAGAAGTATACCCGACAATAATAGCGAAACCAAGCAATCGTCTACCAAAACTACTGCCTAATATTGATTTAAAAGGTACATCTTTGGAAGATATTTTAGCTGAGCTAGAGGCAAATGGAGGAAATAGTGTAACAGATTCGCCGAGTCCTAATTATGGAAAGAGTCAAGACGCTTTAATAGCAGCAATTTTAAAGGAACGTGGCATTGAACCTAGTACACCGAAATCACTAGGAGACAGCATACGTGAATATGTAAGTACATAAAATAAAATTTATATTTTTCTGATTTCTTATTATGTTAATGCTTAACTTGTTTCTTTTGGGCGCACAAACTATTATAAATGGTCTTATATCTAGCATTCATAGGTAATAACTTACTCTTAGTCCCAAAGCAGTGCCAATACACCTATTTAACTATACAGGTGTTGGACTCTATCACTGCCAGTTTTTAATGATGCTGTTACTTTTTAACAGAAGTTATTTTCAAATAAATGTAGGAGATACAAGGGAAAGCAAATTGGCGCATAAATAAAACCTGGGTGATGAATATATGTGATATGGCCGCATTGGCAATAACCCCCTTCCCATTCATATTCATCAAATAAAACTACTTTTTACAGCGAACCTTAGAGATAATTTTAGAAGAATCTCTTCCAGTAATTACAGCAATGGATACCCATTTTTATATTCAAAAATTATGATACTCGAAATTAACGAACATGTTTCCTCTAGTTCATTGATAATGCTAGGTTAGATTCAATCAAATAATACTTTCACATTCAGTTCCAGTTAGAAGACATTTTAAATAAATCTGCCAACCTATTAATTATTGCTAACAATATGGCAGATGGTGAAGGTAATGTTTGAAACTGTGTATATATTCTTTATTGCATGATTATATGTTTACATACACAATATTGTAAACGTTTGTACAAATGTACTCGTTTTCACCAACAAAACGAATATATATCCCAGTATAACCGGTAAGTTAATATTATGATTGAATAATCACCCTGTACATGATTTATAGGGAATTGTAACACATAATATAATGTGATATATAGCCTGCCGATGAATACCATAATTAATGATTGGTATAACCACATAAGACGCCTGGATTTAAAAGATGTTAGTGAAAACGCGCATGAATGTATATTACTGTGAATAACATGTTTTTGATTTGAAATAACAGTTGTTGTATAAACTATATTCAAAGCATGTAAAATTAACATAGATTTATGCTTCAAATTACTAGTTACATAATTATTCCAGAATGTATTGTGATTACTAAGGGTTAATTCTGGATTCATTAAAAGCCTCTTATGAATTGGATAAAGATAGGTATGGTTATATTAAATCAAATTTGGTAAAATATAATATAGGTAAAAATAAAATAAAAATATATTATGTAATGTTACTTTGTCCATACTCTTCTTCCTTAATTTCACTACACACTACACTAAGTAGATTTTGGCTTCCTCTACGACTTTGCTCCATCTCTGCAACCCATCTCCAATTGGCAATGCACATCTGTTTGAGATCTGTATACCTTGCTTCAACAGGCTTCCATTCCGTTATTGATTTGTCGCCGTCGTCCATTCTGATGGTGTGCCCGAGCCATATGATTCTCTGGGCTTTAATAAATCTGACTATGTCTGCTTCATTGACGAGGATGTTTAGTTCATGGTTCATTTTTACATGCCAGCTTCCATGTTTATTTTGTATGAGTCCAAAGATTTTACGAAGGATTTTTCTTTCATATATTATTAGAGAATTTTCCTTTGTTAAGTGTTCATGTCTCGCAGGCGTATGTTACCACTGCGTGTTGTATATTCTGAGATTGCTATGTCTACTCAGAATCTTTGATGTTGGTAATGGTAAGTTTGCGAAGTGCGTTTCATAAACCCCATCTCGACTTCTTCTTCTTGTCCGATTGTCTCATTCAGCAGTGTTCCGAAGTAGGGTAGGAAACCCCGGGCTGCGTGCACCTTTTCAGCGAAAAAAAGCTAAGAGTATGAGGCCTGTTTGTCCCCTATAAAAAACGTGCACGCAAACATAAGCGTCAATCGGTTCTCCCTCACCAAGACTCAGAGGACCGATTTACTTTACCCGACTTTCGCTTTAAAACCGATACTTGTCTTTATTTTTTACTCTTGGCAAATTGATCCTGCCTCACCAAGACTCAGAGGATCGATTTATAATAATGTCCTCATTTCCCTTGTAGGGGTTCTCCCTCACCACGACTCAGAAAACCGTTTCGAGTACATACTATCTTCCCCATAAAGCGGCCTGACGGTTTATAACCCTCCCCTGCCTGTCTTACGAAGAGATGAGCCCGGCGACGGTCTCCAGCTTCCTCCACCAACCACGTCGACAACGAACTTCGATATCAAGTGTCGTTCCTTGTCGTACTCCCGAGTTGATTTAAAAGTACTCTGTTCGATCTTTCTACCCTACTTCTTACAATGCTGTTATTCCTATCTTGTATGCTTCCAGTTCATCATCGATTATTTTTGCCAATTTCTAGCGTTACGTCTTCCATGTGCCGAATTTTATATTCACTCTCGTGTCTTTTTTTTCTTCATTTCTTGTGTCGTCATCGTTGGGTCCATCCATTGTCTGATACTGTATCGTTGGGTTTCGTAACAAGGGTTCTTTTTCGATGTAAGAGTGTGTGGTCAACCCCCTTTTCGGAGGTTCATCTTGCCTGTTCACCTCAGCCAACGTAGCTATCTCCCTCCATACGGATGTTCACCGTATATAAGTGAGGTGTTTGCCTGGTGGTGACCACGTTAGGTGACCCCTGGAACGTGAGGAGGTGTGTATCAGACTTGGGTAGAAGAAGTTATGCGACAATCTCTTGCTGTAGAATTGTCGTGTGGCATGCATGCACTACCTAACCCCCTCTATTTAAAAGTTAATAGATATAAGTAATGATAGGATAGAAAGGATTCAATTTAGTAGGATGACTTTATAAAAGGTTGGTTAGGATTATCTGAAGTTATATCACGTATAACTATACGATTCATTCATTATTCGTCTACTTATAGTGCCCCTCCTATCAGAGATTAGTAATGATAGTGGGTATGCGGGCTTTATTGGCAGCTGCTCTGTACAGTTTGATGCACATACCATTTCATAAGTTCTAGATCCAAGATGTACCAACATTTCTCTTTCCGTTTATTTTTCCTTGCACTATTCATTGCCGGAGTGCATATTTGGGAGCTTGCATAATGAAACCAAGATATTGAAGTTATCTCTTTTTGATTGTGTCGATGATTTCACACTCCTTTTGCATTTTATTTAACACTTCGTCGTTGGTGACCCTGTCAAGCCTCGCTGACACTATCCAGATGCTGCGGTAAGGAAACGTTTCGAAGGCTTGGAGTTTGTCTAGGTTGCAATTTTGTTCCAAGCTGGCACAGAGATATATCGTGACATCCCTTAAATTATCAGTTAAAAGTGCCATGTCATCCACGTGGCGAGACATTCTCTGACGTTCCCTTCTGTTAGCTCCCAAACCTTATGTTATTCGTAATTTCTAGAGCTATTCGTTTTTCTCGGAACAACTGTTCTAGCGCACAGTTGAACAGGATCGGCAATAATCCATCTCCTTGACTCACTCCGAGGTTGCTTTTGTGAGTGTGTCCCTGATAATGTTAATTGTTTTGGCGTCAAGCTGAAATTCTGTTGAAAAGTGTTTGAAATAGCGTTTGTCTTACATCAGAATAGTTCTTGAAGTCGACGAATATGACCGGGAAAGTTTTATTTCTTTTATTTCTTTCTCTTATGATTTGTTTCAGGTTATATATCTAGTAGGCCTGCCCTGAAGGGCATTATATAATATCAAGTTCTCATTATATTTTAATTGCTTTCCTTCTTTATCAAATAACTCTCCTTACATTTTCTTTTGCAAAATATCTTTCTCCATGTTTTTTTTCAAATCTCGATAATGTCTCCATCTTATCAGATCCTTTTTAACATTTCTATTTGCTTCTAGATACTATTTATTACCCAATGCATTCTTATGAGTTTCTCCATCGCAGGTCTCTCTTGGTCGTCGCTAGTTATATTAAAGAAATTTAAAATATTTTTAGTTTACGTTGACTGCTTTAAATTGAAGGTATCTAGATATGTTTCTATACTTTCTTTTTTATTCATATCCTAGGCACGTGCAGTACTTTCTGCAGTCTTCCATGCATTCGTGTACCAAATAAGTGATTGTTGTTTCATTAGATGTTCCCTATGCTACTCTGGGGTTCAGTAATGACCACTTCAAAGGCCTCATCGAAATAGAATTCAACTGACATAGTAGTCCTCGGTATATAACAGATATTTCAGATACAATTGAAGAGGCACCTGGCGTCCTAGCCTTAGTATGAGTAAGCAGAGTATACAACTTGTTCCACTTATTTGTGCAATGGAAGCAAGTCTAACATCACTCCCATTGTTGTGGTTAGATACATACACGTCGCTCCTGTTTTGGAATTTAAATTCTATTGTATTACACCACCAGGCCCGGTTCTAGGCAGTCGGTCGCCCGCGTGAAAACATAATTTGGCCGCCCACATGCGATACTTAAAAAATATAATTAACATTATATATGTCCCCGCTAGCGGTGGATTCGAACCACCAACGTTCCGTACGCTATGGCTTCAGACCATCGCCTTAGACCACTGTGCCACGGACCGCCTCATGTGACATGTTAGAACTATAGAGACATTACTTAAGACTTTGAGTAGAACTGAAGCTTATACTTTTAGTGTGACATACATGTTCACCTTTGACTAAAATCAATAGTGACAATATCGGTAGGGCGACATGGTATAGACCAAGATGTCTGGTAGGATGCTTCCAAACCAATCAAAATTCTCCAATGTATCAAGTTTCATTAATTTAAGTCAAAAAGGCGTCAACTAGTGTCGATTTTTAGTTGTCGGTTCTGGCAGTTCCTCGAAGATCTCAACTGCCGGTTGTTCTAGCGACATTACTTATTAAGCACTTTACGTTGCGACCTTACTTTTCTATTTTAACATTTACAGCCGCATTTTCGGCGTCTCAACTACGGCTGTGATTGTTGAAAAATTGTCGAAAAGAACTTCAGCTGTCATACCAGCATATTGGTGGCGTCTTTGTGATCGTGGGAGTTCTACTCTAGCAACTTCTGGCAGCATGGTTTTGTTCATCCTGTCAACATGCTGGTACATGTGTGTGGGCTATTTAGGCGCCAATATCTTATTCGTGTTCTTTTGGTACACGATTATATCCTGCGTTTCTCAATTTTCATAGCTTTTGGCCGACTTTTGGATCGGAGTGTGTTTTTTTTTAAACGTGCACATTTTATAGTGATTTATTAATCGTTTTTAATAGCATTAACTCAAAAAATAATGTCAAAACATAACTACTGCCTATCGTTTAGTTCTATCACCGTTCACGAAAAAGTCTCAAAAATCGACTCCATTCGCATTAATCCTAGGTTACCCGTTTGACAGGCCCAACCCCTTCAAACAAATGCACCTTCTTCAACGTCACGTGCATTTTTAGACTGGAAGCTACTACTATTGTGGTTCCGAGAAAACAAATCATTAGTTTAGTTTCGGAAAGTGAACATATCAGATTCTCCTCTATCTCATTTCATGACCATATGTTCATGCATTTAAACGCTTATTATGTTGTTCCTCGATTCTCGTTAATTTCCATATTTCGGCCATGTCCTCGTACATTACTGCTGAATCACGCTAATTTAGAGGCATTTGTTAGCTCTGTGATTTAGGGCTTTTAGTCTGCATTAAAAAAACAAGTTTATAGGTTTCTAAGCGCACATATAACACTTCTTTTCGAATTGAGGCAGGCTACAGGGCTACTGTGCAAATCTATCCAATCTATCCAATTGCTGCAGTAGTTATATAACATTATGTTCTAATAAATCTGTTTCTCTTTTTTTCTCAATGTTAATTAAACTAATATTAATTATTCCTTTGAGAAATAAACACATTGTCTGGTTGACAATCATTAGATGTAATCTTGGTTCAGTATCACCGTCGGTGGGTGCTGATAATTGTAGCAATTTTAACCTTCGAGGTAGCCGAGCTCTGGGTAGTTGGCTGGAGGGTAGCATAGCTACAGACACTTAGTCCTCAAAATGGGTCCATTGTGAAATCTCCTTTAAGACTACTCACTCGTCCCACCAGTCAATTTTGCGTGCAAGCTGCAAAACTCTGGCGGGTGAGGAGTTGGCAATGCCGGTCATAGTAGGCCAGCACTCCCCTAGTATTAGATGCCTAGTGTTTACTAGAGCTGGGCAGAGGCATATTATATGCTCTGCTGTTTCTAGTTCTTTATTGCACCCTCTACATAACGGGCTGCCCACCAGACCCATCGTGTGTAGGTGTTTGTTTAGCCAGCAGTGGCCAGTTAGTATGTTAGTCAATAATTTCAGATTAGTTCTAGATAAGTTAAGGCTGGCCGTGACTGCGATTTTACTAGGTTACCCAATTGCCAACTTCGATTACTTGCAGCCCGACGTTTCTCGCCATCTTACCTTGTAAAGAGCATGTGTCCTATGCTCTATTCTTGTTTTCAGAGTACCTGCAGAAAGTATTTCATCCTCTTGGGTTGTTAGAGGATTTGAGGATCCCTTCCTGGCAAGCTCATCTGCTAATTCGTTCCCCTCAATGCCACTATGTCCTTTGATCCAGCAGAGTTCTAGTTTGTTATGCTTAGCTAGCTCCTCCAGGCTGTGTAGACATAAATATAGACACAAATGTGTTGGCATTTAGTGCAGTTATAGGTGCTTTGCTGTCGGTGAGTATTTGGATATGTTTATCCATAATATTCCGTTCAGCTAAAATTTGAACACACTTTAGTATTCCTGTCAATTCAGCTTGGAAGACTCAAGTGATTCTTTCAAGTGGTGCACTTATCTTAGATAGAGTTCTGGTGAGAATATTTCATAGCCAGCTCTCGTCTTAGTTTTGGATCAATCAGTATACATGGTTATGTTGGCGCCTTGTGGGATACCATCCAGTATGAGGATGATCTGAAAATGTTTGACAAAACTGTATTTGGGTAGAATTCTGTCGCACATACCTTCTATGAGGGGGTCTAGTTTGATAGCTTCACTCAGTATGCTCCTGTGTCCAATGATTCTTCCTTTATCATGCCACAGGTTGAGTGAAGATGCTCATTCCAGTTCAGATTTGTATCCATAATTAATCCTAGATATTTTACTTTATCTGTGAGTGTCAGAGGGATATTAGAGTTGACGTTTTCATGAGCTCGAGTGTCCTCTTCCTTGTAAACAATATCAGCTCTGTCTTTTTTGGATTTACTGTTAGCGAATGGCTATCGCACCAGTTCTCATCAATCTTTAGGGCACTCCGCATAAGATTGCAGAGTGCACTTTCAAAACTGCCATTTATTATGATCACTATGTCGTCAGCATAGCCAACGGCATAGTACCCTGAGTTGTTTAATTCCAGGAGAAGGCTATCAACTACAAGGTCCCACAAAAGGGGTGAGAGGACTCCACCTTGAGAACAGCCTCTTCCTGCAACTTTTTTTGATCTCACGTCATCTAGTGTTACTTGGATTGTTCTTAGACCAAGCATATTTTTTATTCAGCCCCTCATAGTGGGGTGAATCCCGAGAAATGTTAGAGCATTATCTACACTCTTAAATGTTTTTTTGTCAAAAGCTCCTTCAATATCAATTAAGGTGGCAAGCAACGGACTTTTATTCTCCAGTGTTCCTCTATTCTAGAAGTCACCAGATGTAGGGCTGATTTGGTTGAGCGACCTGGTTGGTAGGCATGTTGTTTCGAATGTATGGGGTACGTTCTCAGCGGCCCGTCCCTGATTTCACGATCACAGAGCCTTTCCAACGTCTTCAATAGAAATGAGCTTAGGCTGATGGGCCTGAATTACTTGGCAAGTGTGTAATCTACGTTGCCTGGTTTGGGTATAAAGGTCACTTGACCTCTCTCCATGTATTGGGTATGTACCTCAAAGCCATGCAACCTTTAAATATATAAGGTAGCCGAACGAAATAGATCCATCAAATGTAGCAACGGATCATTATCTAAACCTTGGGCCTAGACACCTGGAAAAGTTATAATTTGTTTTTCATTTTGAAAAAAAACACTCTAGGTTGTTTATTGCACGAGCAAACATTTCTTGACATGTACATGTACATTCGTCATTCATCCAGGTTCCAAGATATTAATATTTTTAGACTTGTTCTATTCTCTCCCCGATTATTTGCAATTGGATTTATTGCTTGATTTTTGAAATTGACATTAGCTTTGTTTTCATTATGTTCATTTGGATACCCTTATTCTATACTTTTCGTTTCTATGCTATTTATCAAACGTGTGAGATCGGTCATATTGTCTGCTAGCGCAACCGTATTGTCTGCACAGCGGATATTATTAATTGTCATTTACAACAATTCTTGCAAGTCCTCTGAAAGTGCTTTCCTAAATATAGCTTTATAAATGTTAAATATCATTGGGGAAAGAACACACCCCTGTCATCTGACAGTTGGTTATCTATCTTAGTATTCGCTGTCTGGCCCCAATAAAGGTTCCATGTCGCAATAATCGCTATCTATACTTGTCTAAAATCTATATTTAACAGATTTTCATGTTTGAAATTATTGAAAGCATTACTATAGTCAATATAACAGGACTAGATGTATTTATTATCATCGCGGCAGCGTTGCGATAATACCCCAAAAATACATAGAATGTTTCCCTTGTTCCACATTTACTGTAGATTCTGGTATGAATGAATGAACACATTCAGTATGTGGCCCATTATCATGCGGCAAAAACATTACAATTCGCTGCATGCGGTTTCTTTGGTAAGATAATGAACGTAGATGTTAGCCACTCTGGTGGTGCAATCCCTGTTTTGTCATTGCGTTCGTGAGATCTGTCAGGATGTTAATTTAATCATTTCGCTATATATTCCATCTGGTCCTGTTACTTTGCCAAATGTTGTGATTTTTATGGCATATTTCTTCACTGTTTTGTATTTCAGGATCATTTTCTTCGATATGGATCAGATTGTAGCCATCGGAACTGATATCGTTGTTCGTTCGTTCGTTTCATAGCGTAGTCTCTCCACCATTGTAGTTTGGCCTTTTTTACAACATCCATGATATGCTAGCCGGGTCAACTCTTTGTAGAAAATTTTCCCGATTAGCGATAGATTCGTACCCCGTTTCGTACGCAATGGCTTCAGACTGTCGCCTTAGACCACTGCGCCACAGACCGCCTCTAGTTTGTCCTTTAGGTCTAAGATTTGTATCTTTCAGTATAGTTGTTTTTCGTGTTAGCCAATCATTTCACGAATTCTGTAGTGAACGTTGAAGCTAACATATATTTTCTGTAGATCATCAATTTCACTACACTAATGTTCTTTAGCGGGGTGTATTTTATTTTCTTTTTTACAACTTTTTGAATGTCTTGAAAGTCCTTTTCTTTTCTGTATGTATAGGTTCATCATTTGTTTATTAGTGTAACGATATGTGTTGTCGTCCATTTATTTTTCTTTGTATGGTCTTTGGGATCAACAACTTCATTCGGTTCTATAAAAAACATCTTGACATTGTTCCATACTTCACTTGGTTGAATACTGGTCATACTGGTTGACGTTATTATGTTGGTGTTGAGTCTGTTAAGTCCTTGGTTTATACTGATTGTTGCAGATGTTTCACCATTTTAATACTTTTTTGTTATTAGTATGAAATATATATTTTGTTATTTGCGCTGCCTGCAGGATCTTCGAGGATGACGTTTTATTTAAGTGTGTGTTTGACACAACACAGATCTTTCTCGGCACAAAATTGCAATAGCCTATCGCCTATCGTTCGTTTCTTATGCCTAGTTTGTAAAAACCCACCCATTCTCCGGATTATGATTATAATTAGGTTTTGGTTGGGTATTAGACTCTTATGGAGCTGACTGTAGAAAGATTATATTTCGGTTGCATCCTTGTCGACAGTCGGTGTGTAAACTTATATGATATTAATTTGTCCTACAACAGCTAACAGTTGAAGTCGTTCTGACAGTTGTTAAGTACTTGAGAGGTGTGTATTTCTCTGCTTAATATTATATCTACTCCATGTCCGTTATCTCCTGTGTAATAAATGCGCAGTTTTTATTCCCTACTTTCATTTTCTACTTTACCTATCTGGAACATACTGCGTATGTTCCAAGTGGCGATTTTTAGTGTTGACTTGGTTGCTGCCCAAATTTATTTTTCTACTTAGGATTTAATCCCTTATACTGGTGAACTTACTGGAGAACCAAGCTCAGTCTGCCCTCATGGTTCTTCAGCTTAATGGACCATTGAGACTAGTCTGTAGCTATTTTGACTTCTGCTCTAGAAACCGTCGACCGATTTGCATCTGTTAGTCTAGACCTACTTCTTCTTCCGAGCTTAGAATCGGAATCGACGAAGTTCAAGATGTAATACGGCAGTAATATCGTAGATAATGTAGGCACACGACGGTACGTCATCAACACAGCATGCATGAACATAAATATATCCAACAGATCATTTCCAAACAACACATTTATCTCGAACGAGTCACATTTGTTCTCTAGTATAAATGTCAGGTACATTCTAATATTCTAATGTTTCATGTATAGGGGCAGAAGGACAAAATCTACTGATATACTTATCTCTCCAGAAATAGTATACGTTACTTAGAGCCACGTTTCGGACAGTATTTTGTATGTAAAATTGATTCAAATGCGTCCGCTCCATTAAACTAATGAGCACATGTGTTTTCATAATTTTGCCATATTAATCATATATGTTGTGATAGTAAAATAATGTTAACAAGTTCCACAAATAACTAATTTATTAATGCTATCATGTTGAGGGTAATATAAACTGACCACTAATATTAAATTTCAGAATTTGTTTAACGAACCAACCACTACCAGACGTCCTAAAACTACCACACAACGTCCTCCAGGTAGACTTGCGCAGGGACTAAATTGGTTATTAAACGCTCTTGCACCACCTCCCACTACTAGACGACCACGTCCAAAACCTAAACCGACTACCACTACCACTACTACCTATGCAACTACTGATTTTGAACAACTTCTACAGGAACCTACAGAATTTCAAACAACATACGAAACAACAAAATTCCCGCATAAACGACCTGTAAATTCTCTAACGGATGGAGAATTACAAAATCTTATTTCACAGCTTGAAGCAATTCAAAAAGATCCGAAAAAGGTTCAAAAACTAGACCTTAGTCTATTAAAAAATCTCCAATCATCCACTACTAGAACTCTTGATAACAAAAACGTTGAAATATTTTCGTCAGGAAGTTCCGGATCCAATAAAGTAACCAGAGCACCAAAATTACACGATGAACCTGATTTTAATCAATTAGGAAGCAATAGGTATTATTTTGCACATTACTCATATTTATAAAACTCTAATTTTTCATGTATAGGGGCAGAAGGACAAAATCAACAACAGCTAGATCCATTAATAATGATATAACCATCAATGACGATTTGGATACCTTTACGGCGAATTTTAAAACGACTACTGAGGTACATATAAGGCCGACCAAAGGAAGACCAACGTTACCCCCTGTTCAACTAAATCCTGTCCCTGGAGTAAATGAAGATAGTCCCGTTATCGGGGGTCAGTTCCTAAATGCGGCTGTTAATGTTACTAGAGCAATATCTACGTTTTTAGGCTCTGCCATACAGGTAAATTATCACAGTCGAATCATGGCATAGCCTTAAATCCGACAACAGTAGATAATTAGAATTAGTTAACTAAATTAGAGTACAAAATTATAAATAGAACAAAATAATATTCCCTGCATAAGTAATTGAGGTAAAGAAAAAGAGACTTTGTGTTTTATAGGTAGCTGCTAGACAAGTTGCTTCGATGATAGCAAATGGTTCAGGCCGTTTGGGTGCATCATCCAGTTCCTCTACATAATTTATCTGAGATATTTAGGAAGTTATATAAATATTATATTGAATGGTAAAGTTGTTATAGAAATACCAACCATGTGACTAAAACTGCATGAGAATGATATTTGTACCTAATCACATGTTTCTCATAATCTATAGCATGTATAATTATTTTTCAATCAAAACTATAAAAGAAATTCATACTTTGCATGTTAAACTTCAGCATTGTAACAAATCACTAATCTTTTTTTGGTTATGTTCATCACTTTAATTCCAATTTACATTTCTCAGTCACAATTCGTATTAATATAAGTGCAACAATAAGTTCATTCATAGTAATACAGACTTCTCACCACATTATTCAAATGCAGCACAATTACTTACTGGCTCTAGGCATTTTCAGTCGATCCCCTTATTACAATTGAAACATACAAAACTCATATAACGTTGTTTCTATTCTAGCATCCTTCTCGCCAGAACTCTACATTGCTTAAAATTCATTTATATGCTTTTTGTAGTTATGTTTAGGTTGCAATTATAATGAAGTTTTTATTATAGGGCGCCGCCCATTCCTTCCAGTCTATGATTGGGTCTGGTTCAAGAGGAGTCACTACTGTTTTTAATGCGTCTACCAGACAAGGATAACTACAATTTGTAGCAATTATGCATCCGAAACGGATTAGACTTATTCATTGTTCACTGTTATTAGAGATTTAAATCGACAATTCTACTGTATTATTGATTTAAATTTCCTGAAGACAATTTCTTTAGTCTGTTTCGATGTTCTTCTTTGAACAGAAGAGTTGTGCTATATATTTTTATTTATTATGACATTGCTGATAATACTATAGTTATATGTGATTGAAACAGTATATTCGTTTTATATTATTTGTTTGTATCTGAATCTAAAAATTTCAATTGCATATAAACATCTTAGAATTACAATTTTTTAGTCAGTTCATGACATTTTATATTAATTGCTATTTAGCTTTATTGTAACAAAATGTGTAAACGTACATCGCAAATAAATGTATCACTACATTGCGTATGTGAATAGTCAGCTATTATAATTAAATTTTCACAAATTTTTCTTTCGAACATATTTAAAATTTATTTAAATATAAGTTAGCAAAATGTCCCTTAATAAAGCTTGCTAGCAATGGATTCAAAATAATGAATATTAATTTTACTTTAACGGTATTAAGAATACCACCAGACCAGAAAAATACTCAATATACATGTTATTGTATTAATTACATTTTATCATCTTATACCTTTTATATAATTGCTGTCTTTTGATTATTCTTTACCATATTATAATAATGTGGTTGAACTTTTTATATATTAATTTGTATCTACTTATATGCATCACGCTTTTATTTTTGTATGTGTAGTTGTTTGTAAATAAAATTGTAAATACATTATTTCAAATCTAAATTCTTCTATAAATATTATACTACGGTTTAGATATGCTAGATAAATCTACTTGGTATAAATTGCAGTACACGTAACTATACGGCGATTCGTGTCTAATTCGACCACCGACAAATATAGTAATATTACTTACTTATTACTTTATTAGAGACGTTTTGATAAATATTGCACCAGTATTTCCAAAACATTTTGTTTGTGATTTATGACACAAATCCCGGTTTTTATTATGAAACATTGACTATTGTGTAATGTGTACGTATTGTAAAAGAAATGAGTAAAACAAAAGCATAATAACCGGCATCGACAGAATGTCAGTAATGTGAGGTCCAGGGTCATGTAACTCTTACGAGAGCGCTGTGATTGGCTGGAAGAAATGGTTCAGGTACAAGAGTTAGATGGCGTCTGGTCGCTAGTAATATTTTGAATATAGGCAGCTTCTCCCACATGCTCGCATTCGTATCCAACTTCATACAACTTTATGTTGTTATTGAAAGCACATTTTCCTTTTTCTTGTCTTGCGAGCTTTGGAGTTATCCATAGTGTTAAGAGCGCCGAATATCGACAGAGACATTATTCAACAAGTGAATAATCACGGAACTAATACATAAATAGAAACCGCGCCCTCTATATAAGAGTACTATTATTACGATTATAAGGTATTGCACGTGCAGAAGAAAACGCTTTTACGCATCGTAACGCACCCCACCACACCCCACCCGCTAACAGACGAAAACCACATGTGATTTATAGAATGTGAATTCATTAGCTAGCTGCAGACGGGCGCACTATCGGACGACTTTGCTATTTGAATTATATCGAAAATAGAATAAAAAAATATTTGCATATTACTCGGCAATCGTTGACGAAGTGGGAGAGTATGACATAGATGCGTCAGAAAATATATTTTTATGAACTTTAATCAAAAGTTCGCTAGTAATAATAAATTGGGATCAAATTATGTAAATCTCGGTCTACCTAAACCGATGTCGCATGAAAATAAGAATTATATGAATGATAGCTGCAACATGTTTTGCGTTAATTTAACAATGCTTTATTGCAACTACGCAGTTTTCTTTTGAAATTGTTATTTAATATTTACATCCCTCGAAGCGTTCCACTCGATATGGGTACCGACGTGGTCGCCTAAAACAGGCTGGACACGCGATGGGTCGGTTTATAGCCTAGAAACCGCCGAAATCCTTTATTTCACTTCAATATCGATAATATAGTAAATAATAAACAAATGCGCTAAACGGTTTCATCTGAATATTGTACCTTGCATCTAGCGCACACTCGTGCCCCCAAAAAATATATCCCCAAAACCATAAACAAGCGCAAACAATAATAAGTGTAGACTGAGTGTAGCCCTCTGAATATATTTTTACCACCACCATTTAACGTAGTTCACAAATTTTGGATAATGTAATTATGTGTTAGTTCTTTAAGAGGTTTAGGCCCGTGAACTACCTTTAAGAGCGATAAATTGTTTTAAAGCGTGCTTTTGTGGAAGTAGTTTCACAAAGTAACCATTCTAAACGCGAATTAGAAAAAAAATAATATATAAATAATTGTTAATATGTCGTTTGTATTTGGAAAAAATAAACGATCAAAACAAAGTCAGGCAACACGAAAATACCATAAACAAAAAAAGGAAAATAAATTGTTTTGTGGACGAATTAGTAGCTTCGGCTACGAATGAATATCACATTCCTTCTTTCTATCATAATAATGAAAGAATATTATTTTAAGAAATACTATTTTATATAATTCTTTATATATATATATATATATATATATATATATATATATCCAGATTCGCATAGCATATATATATATATATATATATATATATATATATATATATATATATATATATATATTCACTGGACTCTAAATAAAAATTAGGAAGATGAGCCCAGTGAACATTTCATTATCATATGTATTCGAATCATTATGGTCACTTTCTATACGAATTGCACTATGCGCAAGACAACCTTATTGAAAGTGCAGTTTTTGTAAGGCCTGTACACTTACTACTATTATTTTGAGAACTAACAACTCCATTCGTGGTTAATGTTGATTCCTCCCAAAAAAGAATTCTATAAAAATATCTATCGTCCATAATTAATTCTCCTATAGACAGACACAATTCTAGACGAAGGGCATAATCTCTTTCCTCAAGCATATGTACTTTTATTGCTTTATATAGATGAAATTTTACATCAGATAAAACTTTTTGCAAATAACTTATGTTTAAATCTTTTTAACTTTCCCTGCGCGTTTTTTGTCTAATCTGTTACCGAATTCAAAGCTACCAATATTGCTGCATCATTATCATCATGAATTTGTTTTTCTTCTTAAGATTCTTTACATCTCCAGTGGTATCAAATTTAATTTTTACCATCGAACACAATTTATAAATGCATATTTTCCCGGGTATATTTAAATCGTTCAATACAATGGTGATTCTATATGTCTCGAATACGTAAGTAAATTCATTATTATTGAATTGTCAAACTAATTACTGTTATAAGATGACTTAAGGTCGTTTTAGACAAGACAATTTCTTGACTCAAAAGTTAGTCAAGATGCGAGACAATCTAAATTGTCTCGTATCATACAGCAAATTATTTGAAATATTGAATTGGATGGTAAATCGAATGGAAAAATATAACGCGTTCTATTTGTCAAGGACAAATTGCATAGGAGGAGGATATATGAATTAATTTCTTGAACAACTTTTGAGCTAAGAAATTGTCTTGTCTAAAACGACCTTTAGATTAACAACTGCAATTTTCCGCTTTTGAAAAAATATTCCTATGTTTTGTACAAAATACTTAATAAATAATTTTATTAGAAAGAAAAAATGTACCGCTGACTGAAATGTCACCTGTTATCTGTGCCATTTTTTCAAAATATACATTCCATTTAGGTACAGTATGTTTTTTGTTGTTGAAAATTTCGAGAATAGATAATTTAATCAATATATCAGACTTAAATATTAGGCACGTATACAGATTTTCATAACATTAAAAAATTATAAAAATCCTACAAATAAAATCATATTTCATAACAACAAAAATTCCAAGATTATTATGATACGTAAAGTAGTGTGAAATGTGTCCCTGTGAAATTTTGAGTTATGAGTGCTACTTATTGCATTTTTGTATTCAAAATCACCCTCTATGCGTGGAGAATGAAAATAATACTGTAAACCCTGGAAGGATACAGAATTGTGGAAATTGACTATTTCCTTAAGAAGTGTTTGATTCTGCAACAAGAACATATTGCACTAGTGGTTCATTACAACTGGACTAAATACGGAAGGGAATTAGCAGCACATTCATATTGAAATGTAGTGGATGTCATATATCTGAACATATACAATCAGAGAAAGTTAAGGTTGCGAATAAAGCTATTATTTGGGGAACACTATCTATCGGAGGGTGCTACAGTCACACTGAAGAAATGATGAGTGTATTAAATATACCAATAATGACCAAGAGAACATTGTATAAATTACAAGAAGGCAACTGACAGACACTATATGAGGAAACAAGAAATATATTTTTGACTCAATTCCAGAGTTTTCGTACTAATTATAGTTAAATAAATAAACTTTTAACTTTTAACACTTCCAAAATAATAAGTCTAGTTGAAACAAATTGTTTCCTCATATAGCGTCTGACAGTGGCCATATAAATTAACATTTCATGAGCGTAATTGCACATTGTTATTCGTAAAACATTAGTAATCAATTTTATAGTTGTTTTACTTACCGTGAGTAGTCGCTACACAACGGCAAATAATTCCACACCTTTTTAGCCATTACTTGGCTATGGACATTGAATGGAACCATTATCATATATTAATTTAAACAATAGCAAATTGTTACCTATCTATTAGACTATATCATTTAGCAAGAAAACACACGGAAAAAATGTCTCAGTTTGTTAATATTTTTGGTCTTTGTAGGTATTTAACATTACAACAACAGCTTAACATATTACTTTGTAAGGTCTTTAACTGACCATACAAAGTAATATAAACATCATTATTACACTGATATGTTTAAGCTGAGGTGAAGTGGAATCCTGTCCCTTTTTTTCAGATATTTGGGAATTTGAAAATCCTTTCAACAAATATTAACAACAAAATATCTTTGTACAGTTGTTTATCATCAGTCTTGTATTTAAGAAGCCTACTGAGAGCAGGAATAACATGAAACCTATAATATCTGGGTTATATGCTTCATATGTCATTCAATAATTATATGTACATAATATTATATAATGTATGTTATATAAATGTCTATTTAGTTTGAAATTGAAATATACCATTAAATCATATATATATTTTATTTTTACCCTCAAATACAAGCTATTTGTTGATTTTAATTACATTGAAAATCACAAATTAAAATAATATGTTAGTTGTGATTTTAAATGTATTTAAAATAATACATCTATCCGTTCGTTTTCAATATAGTTCGTAGATCGGCACAGCTGCACTATCGTATCGTATCATACTCAATTCAAGGTCACGCGGACTGCATGGTCCATATTTTCAGCGCTCTCTATTGCCAAACGGCTAAACAAATATCTCGATATAATTGCGGAATTCTGCATGAATTTGCTTCGAATGTAAAATTACTAATATTTTGTTAGTATTTTAAGACTTTCTCAAAAACTACTTGACCAATTTCAAAAAACATAACACGGAAATGTAGTTCAAGTAATAGCGCGTATAGTGACACTGAGCAATATGTAGAAATATAACTATATACTTGTACATTGGTAAAAGCATATACGATTTTTTCATGTACTGACTTTAACAATAACATACAAAATGTAGAACCATATTTCAAGTAATTAAAGTACCTTACTATTAACTACAATGATTCAGGAATTGATTAGTATATATTTTGAAAATATTACTTTGATACAACTTAAGAAATGCTCAAAAGAATTGATGCTTGTCGCCCCATAAGCAACACATTGTAACATAAAATCATGGTGGGGGGTATACCGCCTTCTTAAGGCAATATTGAAAGCAAAACGCATTCGAATTTAGTTAGTCTAAGTTTTACTTTTTTTTTTCCGTGTATTGGACATTATTACATTGCGGTAAGTAATTACTTATAAATGTGTGGTGTAAATAGGTTAGAATAATACATATTGTCTCTTAGCACCGCAATGGTTCATAAACGTATCGTTGAGGGGTGTAATGGACAAGTATGCAATGTACAGTATACCCTGTCCGAGGAAACTGCAGCATAACCTTTGACTTGCTGTTATTGGCAATGCCCAATTGAAGACGAATGCCCAAGTATGTGGTGTACATTTTGTAGGGGACCCAAAAGTACACTGAAGATTACTTCCACATGAGGTTCCATCCTTACATTTACCAGACCCCACTATCAGAAGGATTAGTGCTTCAGAACCTCATAATGACCATCAGATTGCTGTTGAGATGGATGAAGGAAGATGCAGATGAATGCCATGAAATAATGCAGGTAAGTAAAATTATTGCTAATACACCTTCAATTAATGTTCTAAATATAAAATAGCTAGTTTGCATGTATTACATAAATATATTATTAGCTGGTAGTGGTGGAATGCATGAGATAGAGGTATTTTTTAAACAAATACAACACAGTAAAGCTGAATTAAAGCATAAAGATGCTAAATTAAAGCAAAGGATTAGAAGATGATGGTGCTAATTGCTCTGCCAAATTTGTGGATCATGTTCAGGTTTACATGTTAAGAGGGATTTTTAGAAAGTGGAAGACACTGATAGCTTTAACTTTTTGCCAATCTTACACAAATGTACCTGATATTGTGAGGATGTATAAAAGGATTGTTAGGTCTATTATGGAAGTTGGTTTTACAGTAATTGCATCAGTATGATATCAAGGTGCAACAGATGTGAGGGCTATGAGGATGCTTATTGAAGAGATTATGTTGAATTTCTTAAGAGCTAGGAACCAAAAGAGTACATTATAAGTATAGATAATACCCAAGTGGTACCCTTATTTGATCCCCCTCACTTATTTAAAAGTCTTCGAAATAATCTCCTGAATAAGGATTTAAATTATACGCTATAACCAATTGCAAAATGGCTTCATATTGTAAATGCCTTTTATTTAAATGCTGACCACCATACTAGTATTTTGCCCTCAAGTGTAACTTTGACTTGTGTATTACCTAGTCTATTAACAAACGAAATGTTTCAGTATGTATGAAAGTTTTTAGCCATAAAATGGCTACTACTATTGAATGGCTGGCTCATGGTCCTTTTGTTGGTAATGATAACCGAATGATATGTTCAGATTGGAAATTTGTCTGATAGTGGAAATTTTCATCGAAATTGTTAAAAGAAAATAACTACTAATTTATTGTTGCAGAATTGTTGATCAGCGGCCTTATTTCCTCATTCACTAATTATAATGTATTTTATTTAAATGTATTTTATCATTGAAATATACTATTAAAACATTTTATTTACTTTATTTTTGCCCTTTGCAATTATTAGTTATTAATTGATTTTATTGTTTGGTTATCTTATTTTAAATACATTGTGAATCAAAAACTAAAATAAATATATAAGTATTATATTGCTATTTTAGTTTTTGATGAGCAATGTATTTAAAATAAGATAACCAAAGAAAGTATGTAAGCGCCTCTACTGTATTGTACTGGAACTAATAAGTAGCGAAGTCGCAAACCACTCGGAACTTGGCTATTACTTTTGGTACACAACATAGATGTCGAAAAAGTTGGTGCCGTAATATTTCTAGGGACTTTCGCATCTAGGGTTGTCTATGGTGAGGTCTCTCCAAGTGTAAAGGGCTTATTCGGAAAGCCACCATGCCATGGAAAGATAGCTGGACGGCATTCTCTCAAGGTATAATGCGACCAAGGGGCCTTGTACCCTGAACTACAAGGAATAATTAGAACAAAGTCCTAATAGCATAACTCTGATCGTTTTGACATTGACTAATAACCTACCAAGACGTATAATGCACATGTAAAATTGTGACAGCGCTAGTTTGTGGGTGATGCGGTCCGCGGGGAGAGGGGTTGGTACTCCCTCTCTACCCCACTACACCCCTTGTCAATTTTTATAAAGGCCGTATGGTGCTGCCTCTCCCGGTCGACGATTATGTTATTACTATTTTGAATGTTGCCATATATCGCCTATTAATTAATACTTTGAGACAGGGTAATTTTCAGATGGATTTTATGTCGTTGCATCAGGGTGCTGAATCTTAATAGGAAGATCGTGAAGCGCTAAGTATTGCCAAATCCCGTCACGAGATGGCGCTATTTTATGGAGATTTTATTTTTATGAGTTGGTTTTTTCAGTAAAAATCTTGTTGGCACCACTCTTGCACACACATTTTCTCGATCCAGTTGGAGCCTGTCATTGCTGTCATTCAGCCGCATGGTGTCTGACACGTTTTGCTGTTTTATAGTGCTGTTTTATAGTGATTATTATAATATAGACATAGTATTTCTGTTAATAATATTTAAAACTTGTTTTAGATGTTTGGTGTGTATTGTGCAGTTGTGAATTGTTTATTGACAATTTTCCAAGTAATTATGGATTATAGTAAGTGTATTCATGATTCTATATGTAAATTATTGTTTAGTAACATGGTTTCGAAGTGTGTTGTTGAGGGTTGTAATAATACCTCAGCACCTCCTAAGAACAGTCTGCAGTAGTTTCAGTGGATTGTAGTAATTGGAAATTCAGTCAATATTACTAACAATGCTGGTGTATGTCCTGTTGGTTTCAGTATTATATCTTCAGTTTGTGACCAAGGATCAACCAACTGTAAAGCTTATCGGATGCTTATTGAAGATACTAGTCCAAATGCATTAAAACAGAGATATGAACCAACTAAAGGTATTATATTGATAGATGATATTGAAATAATACTTTTATACGATTATCCCCATCTTTTAAAATGTATTCGCAATAATCTCCTCACTAATGGGGTATCTTGGGTTAGAAAAAAGGAAGCATATAAAAGATGCTTATTATTTAAATTCTGAACTTTTTGTAAAGCAATTGCACAAAATTACCAAAAACTATGTAAATCCAAGTCGTATCAATAAAATGAAGGTTTCATTATCTATGCAAGTTTTTATAATTATAATTCTACTGTTATTTCTTTAGACTAGAATCTCAGCAATTTTCAAGGATAACACTTCATAGAGAGATTCATCATCTATAGAACAGTTGCCCAGAACTATATTAAAATACATATGATAAAAATATTTTCATGATGCTGTGTGTATACATTTTACAATTGACTAATATAATAGTTATATTTTCATGTTATATGTTGTGTTTTCTTTATTTATTGACCCAAATATGAAATATATATTTAGAAATAACAGTATTTAAACATGAAAAACAGTTTATAGAACATTGAGATGTATTGAAATGGTATTTTTTAACAATTTATTGAATACTACATGCTTGCCTTTAATTTATATAAATCATTTAAGAACGCAGATTTATATTACATTTTAATTAAATACTATTCAAAAATACATCGAGATATTTAAATAAACAGAATTTCATATTTTAAATACTTTTTTAAAATACTATTATTTATTTAAATTAATTAGCTTAGCACTGAACCATAACTCAAGGGTTCAGAGCTGAGCTGACATTACCGTCACGAGAGGGCGCAGACACTGGCTTCTAAAAAGACTACATTAAGTTTCCTATCTATCTTGTCTATGCGTTGCATTAAATTGCTCTCCTCCGTCAGCTGAGTTTTTGTTGTCGCTGTCGCTAGGCATTTATTTATTCAAATAAGTTATCATAGTTACGGGATTTAAATGCAACGAGGATTTTATTAAATTAAAATACAGTTCCGAATCCTAATTTTTAGCCAATGATAAAAAAATCGAATATACTAATTGCGATACTCAATTAAAGACTTATACCAACAACCATTCAGTTCCTATTCCTAATACCTTTTGTGATGAAATTGAAGAAAATATTGTTGATGATCAAAACATAGAATGTATTACCTATAAACTGAAAACGATCTTTTGGAGGAAAAGAGTAGAATCTTTAAAAAAAGTTAGTTATCAGGATGACTTCCTCAACTCCGGGTTTAGGAGGAGACATAATTTTCAAAATTTTAAATCGCTTTGATAAAATACTAACGTGGATTTTGTGAATATAATGATGGAAAAGGTGCTATTAGTCTATATTACAAGCTTTAGTTTATAAAGCTGCACACCGACGGCATAAAAGCGAATAAAACCACCGCCACACATGTGCGATTTTACAAATTTCCAATTGAAGACGAATAACGATGCAAAGAATGGATATTTAACTCCGGTAATCTTGGTTTGGAAGATTTGGTACGTGGCGAATTCAAATACAAACTGGTCTGTCATAATAATTTTGCGGACACATGCTTTCGGGATTTAAATGCAGCAAGGATTTTATTAAATTGGAATGCTGTACCGAATCCTCATTTTTCGGCAAATGATTAAAAAATCGAAAATACACATTTGAATAATCAATTACAAACATACTTCAACAACCATTCAGTACCCATTCCTGGCTACTCCGATTTAATAAAAATGCAATTATTTTATAGAAACAGAATGCCTTGGATTACCAAGGAAAAGAAATTTTCCCTTAGCCTAATTACAAAGCTTACAAATTTATGCGTAATTATATGAAAGTAAGATTACCCGCAATTTCGACAATTCTTTCATGGATACGAATAAATAACCTACAACATGTGTTAACACTCATTTGTTAGAAATTTTTTCAGAGAAGGTAGGAACAATGGATGATTTTGAATGAAAATGTGTATTGTTGGTGGATGAAATTAAATTAGAAAAATGTATAAATTATAATGAATACAGAGATTGTTTAGAAGGCTATGTAGATTTGTCAACACTTGGCAAAACAAATCTATTAGCAGATCATGCACCGCTTTTTATGCAAGGGGTTTGCTCTACCCTTGGAAAATGCCTATCTGCTATTATTTGACTAACAATTGCATCGAGGGGCATATCTTAAATTCCTTAGTTAAGGTGGTTTGCAACAAATTATTGAGATTAAATTACAACCTCGAATGTTTGTATGTGATCAAGGGCAAACAATAGAAAAGCACTAGAATTATTAGGAGTAACCATAAGCGCACCCTATTTTATGATTCACGCTAATCGAATTTATGCTGCTTATGATCCACCTCATTTAAGCAAGTCACTAAGAAACAACGTTTCAAATTATAAATTGAGATTCATTGTAAATGGTCAACTAATTTCTTGGAAGAATTTAGTAACAACATATTATTTAGATAGAGCTACAAATGATGCGAATCCATTCAAATGTGCTATGTCTTTAACAAATTCTCTTCCAGAAGAAGCATTTAAAATGCTATTGATTTGTTTAATAACATTGAAATATGTGAAGAAAATCGGAAGCGCAGCAATATTTATTGTATTGATGGTTTTACACCCTGAAATTTTCGTATTTCACTCCAACATAATATTTTTGTAAGACTACAGTGCCCTATTGAAAGTTCAAATTACAAACCTGACGATGACACCCTCTTATTTACACAAGAGGAATCATCAAGTTGCACAATTACCAGCAATGTTGAGAATACATCCGCCGTAATAGATATGAATGAAATGAACAAAGGAAAAGTGGAAATTATGGATACACCGCATGAGGATTCGGTACATGAAGTAACTTTGGAGTCATGCTCAAATACATATGTTTCAGGTTACTTACTTTTTAAGCTATTCAAAAAATGTTCTTGTGTTGAGTTTTTATAGGATAAATATTTCGATTTAACGCCAAATGATCTACTAATTTTCAATAGAAATTATGGTGTGAAGTATAATCTTCAATATCTTCAGTGTCTCTCAGAATTTTTTTCTCAACTTAGCATTGGTCATTTATTGGAGAAGCACACATTACAGACAGGTATAATGAAAAATTTACAGAAAATTTTACTGTCTGATGCCATGAAGTTAATTACAACAAGTAATGAATGTTTGGAACATCTAACATTCATGATTAATTTGTTGGTAAAAATTAAAATTTATAGGCAAGTTAAATGGGCAACAGAAGAACAAGGAACAGCATCCCAACAATAGGAAAAGACACGCGGAATTAATTTGCAATAAAACTAAACCTCACAGGAAAATTCGTATTTTATTTTCTTGAAACTGTTTAAACTAATATTATTCATTATACTGCAATTATTACAATAAAGTACAAATATTTATATGTATTATCATTATTTTATGATAATCAGCAAGTTATAATAGTATGATTTTGTTTTATTATCATAAACTGCTTTAAAAGATCTATTGATTCTCTTAGGGCCGGTTCTACAATTGACATTTAACAGGAGAATAAGGCTATTCGTGGAATAAATTTGAGTTATTCATGTCAATATCTCAAACTTATTTCACGAATAGCCTTATTCTCTGGTTAAACGTAATTTTAGAACCGAAATATGCTTTATCATTTACAGCAAATTGTGTTGCAATAATATTGGTAATGTTAACAAAACGATATTATTTAAAAAAGGCATAAAAGCTATTATTCACTGAAGTAAAATAAATTGGAGAATAGTAACAAACATTTGGATTGGCCTTCTTAAAGTTCGTTTGACATCATGTTGTAGTTTCTTATATCGCTTTCGTTACAGACACAAACTACATATTGTTTCTACATGTAGAAAACGATTTGGGAAACGATGTAGAAAAATGATTATTTTTTACATCGTTTCTGCGCGTCGGATGCGCAGAAGTCTAAATTAGGGACATAACCGTCGACAATGGCGTCGACTGGGCGATCGTTTTCTTAATAATAATATATATTCTTTAGTCAGTTTCAAAGCATTGGCGATATGGCCGCATCAGCGCCAAAAAGAGCCTCCTTGCTATTATCAGGAACTAAACCGAATTTAGATGACCCGCCTTACAAGAAATATAATTTGAGGTTATATTGTTTGTTATGTTTTAGCTTCACGCGTGCACGTGCCCGTTTTTTCCAAATTCTATATATGTAAAAGTTTGGTGTGAGTACTCAAACCATATTATACGTTTAGACAATAATATGCGTAATGGCTTCAGGTAAAAATCGTTGTGTAGTGCCCAATTGTATGAATACATATAAATGCAGAGGTGGAGATCAGTTAAATGTTTGTGGACATGTTCAAAGGAAAAAGAGATGGCTAGATTCTATTAGCTCAGCTTTTAATACTAATTTTGAAGCTGTTGGTAACTTTGTTATTTGTGTAGAGCACTTTGATAATAGTTCATTCGCTAATAGTTTGAAAACACATCTACGCTTTCTAGCCATTCCTACTTTATTTAATACAGATTATTCAGACAATACTGCTACTCAAAATTTAGTATTACATGGTAATTTTGAGGGAAATAATAATACAATTCAGCCTTCTGCATCATTTATTGAATCAGATTCAGATAGCCCTGCTATACCATGTAAGAGAATAAAACTTTCTAGTATTGAGTCAGATCATAATTATAGTTTGCAAATTTCTAAGGTCCTAAATGTTAAATCTAATAAGATAACAGCTGTTAAATCAGTTAAGCCTAAATTTCTAGCCACTAATGGCCAATATAAATCTAGGCAGCAACATAAGTTGAACAAATTATGTATGTAAACTTCAGAAGAAATTGGCAATTTATAGGCAAAATTTATCAACTTTTTCACATTTAAAGGACCTTTATAAACATTTGAGCACAACAGGTGTAATATTTCTTGAAGGCCTGTTTAGAAATGTCAGTAAGAAACATGCTACATGGTCATTTCAAGAAAGGGCTCTTGCTTTAGCTATTTATAAAAGAATATTTTAATTTATAATATATGTATTTAAATGCTAATGAAGTGAAGTTGCAGACAAATATATTTATATGTATGTGTTTTTTTCAGCCGTAATGTATCTTCGACTCTTCACACCTATATATTAATAAACATTTTTCAACTTTACATTTGTGTATATTATACCCTACCTAATTCAATATTTTCAGTTACTTTTAATCAAAATACAATATTATAAATATAACGTAAACTTATAAAATTGCCATTAGTTCATGATAATAACAAGAGAGGCGCTGAGGTGGCGCGCTTAAACGTGTTGCCAACATACAGGGCTTGAACTCTCTCTTATAGTGCTCTGTGTCTTTAGTCCTATGTACATTGGCGATGAAGGTTCACCTTTATACGTGCAAGTTTCAATTTTTATGATGTCTTGGAGAAGAGAGCATGTTTTGGCGCCAGTGGAACAATACCCAGTGTTGGAATATAGTTTGTACGACGTTAAATCGTGGCAATATAAAAATAAACACTCCCGAAATCCTGCCAATAATTTCAAATAATTCAACCAATCACGACTCGTGCCTCATCCATTTTTTGATATAAGAAACAACATAATGTCATACACAATATTAATTCCTATATAGTTCCATGTCTATGTTAAAAACGTACATCAAGCAATTTATCTAATTTATCACATGACGTAACCTCTCTCGTGCTTTCACTGTATCAGAAAATATTTGTGACGGCCACAAAATATGCTACATATGGCAACTAAGCATGTAGATAATAGTTCGGGTTTCGACCGACAGATGCTGACCGGCAGAGACATCTGTTGTTCGACGCCTTTTTTGCCGTCGAAATGCTCCATAAGGTTAAACGTCTAGGTGACTTTTTAGTCAATGGTTTTGATTTGTTTATATATTTTTAACAATGCGAAGTATTCTTATGTAATTCTACGCTAATTTCTAATTTTCTGATTTTAAATTCTACTCCGTCCTAGTGCGGGCGGGTGGACTGAGCAGCTCGACGGTGCCCATCCCGAGCCCAGGTAAAGGAGGTATGTATTGTGGGAGGAGGGTTCCCAGGCCAGGTTAGTTACCTACCAAAAACACAAAATAGACTTCTCCAGATTATCCGAAATAAAGAACAAGGGAAAAGGAATAGCTAACTTTGCAGGTTACATACTAATATACAGTGGAAAGTTAAAACAGCATATAGCTCACACAGGCGTAAGAATATGAATCCCCAGAAAGTATGGACCGAATATCGAAAACATTGATTAGGTGAGTCACAGAATCTTAAAAGTCACTCTCACTCTCAATATCATCATATATCACTTAATAATACTATATGCACCAGATATCTCAAAACATTTTTCTTGTCATGTGAAGAGGAAATTTTCAAAGACTCCCATGCCTGACCATCACCTCCTGGTGTTAGGGGCATGGGTAGTTCCGGACTAACCCCGGATACTTCCCGAGGCGCCTACCGACTAAGACCTAACCTCATGTTCTGTTACTCGAAGGCACTCTAAGCCCCTCTGGGGATAAATTTCTTGGTTCGACACCGTTTGAAAACACCGTGCCCGGATAGCAGCTGCGTGGTCCAATGGTGCAATGGTCCAATTCCTCGTTCTCACGTTCCACCCAGGGCCCATCTGGGGATAAATTTCTTGGTTCAACCAGCCCTCGGGGTTTCGTTCTACCTGAGACTTAGTCATTGTTTGTCGTCTTGCGACTGTCTTAGCGTCTTTGGGAGTCGTTCCGTTTCGGATGGCCTTGTATATCTCGGTTCTCTCTACTATCAGTAGGTCTGCCGGTGTTAAGCTGGCCAGGACTTCGGCTGCATCTATCGAGATGATGCGGTATGCCCGAGTGATCCGAAGAGCGCTGGTGCGCAGCGCCCTCCTCAGTCTATCCACGTTCACCTGGGCCGATGTTGCGCCGACTTAAGCCTTAACCGCGTAGAGGTTTTGTGACACCGTCGCCAGCAACCTCCTTTCTCCTCTCACCCGGTGGTTAGAAACAGCTTTGTCAGTGCTGCCTCAGTCCTTATGGCCTTCCTAGCTGTCACCAGCACCTGAGCCACGTGGCTTTTGTTGGCCTCCGGGGTTTTTCCCAAGTACTTCAGCTGTCTGGCAATCGCGAACGTTGCCCTAGCATCCTTATTTCGATGGTATCCTAGATATCTGCTCTCTTAGTGAAGAGACGGGTTTAGCATCGGAGATAGCACGGCCGCAGCTAGTCATTCAGTTTGCCACCATCTCTGTCGCTCGCCTTGGTTGTTATTCCTGCAAGTTAGCGTCCGTGGACGACCAACGTCATGTAGTCCATGAATGCGATCGTCGTCGGGTAGTTTGATGCGCAGTGCATCGTCGTACGCTATGTTCCAGCGGAAGGGGCCCTGGACTGATCCGTCGACCAGCCTTTTCTGAATGCATACGGCCGACTGTGCAGTCCTCCGGCAGTCTCCAGTGCATCAGTGAGGCTGTCGGCGATCAGCTGCTCTAACGTTTTGACGGCTTCGTCAAGTAGGCACAGTAGTCTATAGGATCTTTTCTGCCCGGCAGTCTATTTAAAGCTGCCAGTACGCCTTTATCATTTCATTACTCCTGGTCTGGTAATGTCTTCCTCTTGTGCTGGCATGCGTGTGCTCTCGTTATTGGTCCTTCGATTGGTCTTGGGGGAAAGAGGGCAGTCTCTACCTCCTCCAATCTCCCAGGAACCGTGGCTTCAAGCTTAGGCGGGCTAGCTCCTATAATCTTCATTACTAGCTTGTAGGGGAGCCCCCACGGATCGTACTCGACCTTCCTACATAGCTTTCTCCAGTATCTCCAGCACTCCGCTCGATCTTGGAGGAGGTCGGTTCCACCCGCTCTTGCTCTTTGTGCTATTCTTCGTTTCCGGTTTGTCTCTCTTCATGCTTCTCCCACCTCGGGGCACCACCAGTACGTTTTCCTGTTCCCTGGTTTAGTCTGCTTGATTGGGATTGCCTCCGACATGCCTCTTGGAATCGCTGAATCAGTTCCTCCGCCAATGTGTCTGAGTTGTCGCTTCGATGTCCATTTCCTCGTTTGTTGCGTTAGATTTCGGTCTTGGGGTCTGGGTATTTGAGATACCACTCTGTTGGTTTGAATCGACTATATATCTATGGTCACTCAGTGACTCCTCATTGATGCGAGGGTTACGGCAATGAAATACGGCGACTCACGTCCCCACGTTGCATACTAACAGGTTGAGTGCAGCTGCCATCTCCATCACCTCACCTCCTCAGGTATCCAAAGTGAGCGATCCTCATGTTCGTCTTTTACGCGCCTTTTTACCTTTCGCTTCAAGGGACATCAGAGACCTCCCGTTGTATGCCTATCCTCCTTGCATAGCGCGCAGTGAGGCACTTCACTCCTAAGTTGATGGTGACCCTTATTATGTTGGCCGCCTCCTCGTCGCTCTCGGTTTTCTCTGATTTGCGGTTGTCAAGTTGCGCTTGCATCGCCACTAGGACTTCTACCATATGTGCCCTCTCCCAATCACACTGTGCTTTGTAGGCCTCCAAGGTCTCAACTTAGTAGTGTAGTCTTTTGTCACGCTTAGTCTGAGGGTGTAGGAGTGGTGTACCCAGTTTGCCCATCAGCCCCCATACATTTCTCTGCCCACTACCGCGTTGGCCTCACAGGTTATGTTTCTGGTCTAAACTTTCACAAATTACAGACACATACATAACACGAAAATACATTATATTACATTATACATTATATTTAAACATACAATTTCACACAATCCTGAGCATAAATATACCAACAGAAGTACTTAATCTCCTACAAAAAAAACGGACTGCGTGTTCTTACCTCTTTGTTTAATTCCTTCTATGCTACGGCGACTATCCCACCAGATTAGTTATAATCGACTTCTGTAGCAATACCAAGCCAAATAATACATCAGAGAATCTACGGAAAATAACAGAAGAATCCCTATTCAGTATGCAAGTCCTGGTCAAAGATGCAGGCATATAAATCACGATATCTTCCTATGTTTCGTTGATTTTGAAAAGGCCTTTGACATGGTACTGCATAGCAAAATATGAAGATATTAAAAACCACCGGCCTTAATGATGAATACCTCCAAATGATTACAAACTGCAAATGTTAGAGTAGAAGACAAAGTCACCGAGAATGTGGCAATAGAAAGAGATGTGACATAGGGATGCACCTTGTCGCTTCTTATATTGAGTATCTATTCTGAGAAGCAAATGAAGCAATGGAAGGAGTGGAGGAAGACATAAACAGCAATGGTAATACGATCAATAGAGACGAGACTGTCCTTGCAGCGAAACTTCATGGACTACAAAAACTAGTGATTCGATTCTCGTATGTGTGTGCACAATATAGCCTAAACCTGAATATCAAAAAAATCAAATACATTATCATCAGCAAACAACCAACGATTGACCGTAGAATTCAGGTAGAGCTGGAATATACAAACGAAATCAAAATATTTAGGATATACATTAGACGACGGCTTGTTCAAGCCAGAGCTGCTTCCTTTCGCCTAATAAAGATCTTGTGACGAAATAACTTGTTTCTGAAATTGCGCATGAAAATAGTGAGATGCTGTGTATTTTCTGTACGGTTATGCGGAATGGAACCTTGATCGTTGACCGAAGCAACTACAAAAACACTGGAAGCGTTCGAAATGTGGTGCTACCGTCGCATGATTCGTATTAGCTATGTGGACAAAATTATAAAAGACACCGTGATAGAACGGTGACAAGACTAAAGAAATTGTTCGAACCATCAAAATACAGAAGCTAGGGTACTCGTGCATGTTATGAGGAATCCAGAAACGTACAACTGCACATTGTAATTCAAGGAAAAATCCAGGGTAAACACAGCGTCGGCTGTCGGAGGAATTCGTGGGTGAAAATTTTGAGGCAGTAGTTTAGTCGGAATCCCTCTTCAGAGCCGGCTGCATAGATAGCAGTAGTCATAATTTCCAACATTCGCTAAGCAAATATGGCGCACGAAGAATAAGAAATAATGAGATAGTAAGAGCAGGAATAGTGTGCATAATTAACGTAGTCGAAATCATTGCGGCCAGAATTTTCATATTATTAAAAAAATAACCTTTGTATGTATTTCTTGAAGTTGAAATATGTCAGTAGATACCACTACTTACGTTGTAATACGAGGATGTTTTGAAAAGTTCGCGAAATGAAGCACATATAGCACCATCAGGTCTTTTACATTGTTCTGTCAATTAGTATCATTTTGGTGCTCCTTGGAATAAAGCTAGTTTTGCGAGTTTTGCAAAATGGATAAAACTGAAACGCGCGCTGTTATCAAATCTTTCATGAAAAAAGTCAACAGACATTTTTAAAGATATGCAGGATACGTTAGGCTACTGTTCCATCATTTACAACTGTGTATAAGTGGGTAATGGAATTTAACATGGTCGTGCAAACCCAGAATCCGAGCAATGGACGACCCAAAAATTGCCAGAAACTCTGAAATCGTCGAAAAATTCCAATTCTTCTTATATATTTTTGGTGTAGATGGTGAAAAGAATTGGGGATAAGACATACCTTTGTCTAACTTTTCTTTGGGTGGCGCTATCTTCAGACTCTTCGTTGTTGACGGTTACAGATTAGTTCCAATATATGTTGGCTAACAATCTCTCATCTTTGTCATCTAAGCCGATATATTGCATAGTTTCGACAATCTTCCTGTACTGTACTCGATCGAAAGCCTATTAATAATCAATAAATCATATGTATAACGAATTTGTGACTTCCCATTAACGCTGTAGGAGAGTCTGCATACAGAAAAGTGCCTTTCTAGACCGCCTCTAAAGCCAAATTACGCTTCGTTCATTATTTCTTCACACCTTCTGTTGATACGATTTTGTACAATGCCTAATAATAATTTTAGGTTGTGGCTGATGAAGTTTATTAATCGATACTCACTAAAGGATTCGTTTCCGCTGAGTATTTTAACATTCCACAACCTTTTTGTATCGTCATATTTTCGTTTGAGTTCCTCTATTTCTTTACATCATTCTTCCATCCATTTCTCCGTTGCTTCCTTTATTTTCCTGCGTATAATCTTGTGTATTCTTTTATATTCGATTTCGTCTCTGTTCTTCTATGATCTGCGTCTTTCCATTAAGTAAATAAATCTTTGATTGGTGATAAGTTTTGTCTATACGTTCTTATTTATTAACTTTTCTCCGAGTGTGGGTTTTTTAGTATTGGCGATCAAATGTTGTTTTTGTGCGTTGGCGTTTTATTTTATTTAGTCTTATATTGAGATTGGTGCATAGTAAGGTGTGGTCCGAAGCTGCGTCGGCTCCTGGCCACGTGGTTACACTTTTGACAGAGTTCTTAAACCGGCTGTTGATCAGGATGAAGTCTCTATCTGGTTTCGAACTATTTTTCTGATGTGGTCTGTTGGTGACTTCCAAGTGTAAAGTCGTATTGTCGATAATTTATACCATGTGTTGCTGATGGTGAGTCTTCTTGGTAGAAGCTAACCAATCGCTCACCCTCCTCATTTATTTTGCCTAGTCCGTGGCAACCATTAACTCTCGGAGTTATGTCGGTGCCTACTTTGGCATTCAGGTCACCTATTATTATATTCACTTCGTGTTTCATGGCTTCATTAATTTGACCATAAAATTGTTCGATGGCGGCTCCGCCATGGTCTGCCGTTGGTGCATACACCTGGTTAATTTACTGGGTTTCTTATTAGTTTCAGTAACATGACATGATCGAAGATTGGAATGAATGCCTGGATAGATATGTTCATTGTTTCTGTTATGATTTTATGGGTATTATCTTGAGCTGTGTTTCCAGATCCAGGCCATCGAGCTACACTTACTCTTAGGACCTGTATGTTAAGTCAGGTCATTTCTCATTTCTAATGTATATTACGTAGTTTGCCTGCTTCGTACGTGGTGCGTACATTTCATGCCGCAAGACGTTCTAATGTTGATGTGTTTGCTGATTTTCTTCCGGCCATTCTGATCATGCCTGGCCCATTTAAGGGTCACCGGGGACTCCCAAGAACAATTGGAGGAAATTATGTAGATTATGTAGCAGGCAATGTCTACAAAAGTAATAGTGCAACTAAACATAAGCGGCCATGGTTCGACAATGAATGTAGGAAGTTAAAAACGAGAGATGAATGGGCAAAGGAGGAGAGGGTCAGAGATATAATGTATAAACTGAAAAAACAATATTCAAAAAGAGATCGGAAGAAAATGAATGCAAGATAGTTATTATATGAGCCTGTTAGAATAAAAATGGCGTAAGTCACATTAAAGTTATTTTGAGGAGAAGGGTTTGCGATTGGTATTTCTATAAATCGACGTACACAGCTACATATTTATTTATGAATAAATTAGTTTCAATTCTGTAACTGCGCACGTCGATTTACATAAATACCAAATGCAAACTCATCTCCTTCTAAAAATAATTTAAATGTGACTTACGCCAATTTCGCAGGCTCATATATAGAAAGAGGGAGATATATTGACATATATCAAAGATAGGATGATAAAAGAGAGCAGTGTAGTGCCCATCACAGTGAAATAATAAAAAATATACTTCGAAATTCTATTAGCCCGCAGTGGAAGTACTCAAACACTATGAGAAGGCAATGATTTAATAAAAGAGCTGACCCGAGAAATTAACAGCCTTAAATTGGGAAAGCAGCAAACTAGACAAAATAAAAACGAAACGTGGAACTGCATAAGGAAAGAAAGAAAGACAAACCCCTTGGAGCTGTTGAACGAGATTAAGAGAGGGAACAGGAACTTTCCTGAGAGATGAAGAGAGGAATGCATCATACCAATTAATAAAGCCTGCCGAGATTCTGGCAGAAGCCCGAAAATTATATCACGCTAGTTAATACCGGGTACAAATTATGTGTGAAATTAATTGAGAGAAGTAGAAACCTGGAATAGGCAATCAGATGTGTCAGCAGGTTTTAATGGGAGCTCATCAATAGATCAACTAGTTACGCTACAGTGAATTAAGAAACAATTAAGAAACTGCGATAAACAACGTATAGCTAGAAAGCCTTTACAAATAAGTAATGGAACAATTTTATGGGAAATTTAATTAGCTTTCATTTTTATGTAGAAAATATTTATCTACCGTTTCCGAGATATAGCCGAAATTATCGGACGATCGGACTTTTTGGGCCGTCTCAGTGGAAGTCTCGTCTTCCAAAGAGTGGGGGGGGGGGGGATCTATGCATACCACGTTAAGGTATCAATCACGTAAAAATGCCAAAAGCTAATTCCTCTGCTCCCATTACTACCCCTAGCACTTCTCAGTCTACTGTGGGGCCCCTCCGGCCAAGGAAAACGTACCTTTCCCACTAATCCACCACACAAGAAAGAGAAGTACCACGCTATCGTAACCCCGAAACATCAAACCGGAAGAAAATCTGCACTGAGAAGTCAGAGACGTTCAACAAACAAATACTCACAAGCACTGACAACAGACACAATAAAACAGTACAACCAGCTCCCACAACACATAAATGAACTTAATCACATCGCCTTCAAAGTAAAAGAAAAGATCCATCTACTCGACAATATATGGAAGTAAAACAGGTTAGATGAAAAAATAGTACACTACCTCAATGTTAACAGCCGAAGATGGAACTACTTCCAAAATTCTTGAGGTGAAGAAAGAGAGGTGAAAAACAACCACAGGGAAACATCAGTATAATGATTATATACATTGTAAATTGTATTATCAATAAAATTATTAATTCTAAAAAAAATCATGTTCTCGATATTAAAATTGAGAAAGCAGTCAATACTGCCGAAGGAGTCCATTTTCACCCGGAGACTTTTTAGACGTCTGACGTCTTATCTTTCCGAGAGAGGCGCAAGTACTACACCTACACGATGTCAGAAGAAAGGTTGCTACGAGTAGTGATGCGCGGTACCGCCAATACTGTCACAGAGGACGATTTTCTCTGTGACATTGACCACAAATGACCAAGGTTTCACGGCTCACCCGCTGGGCCAAAAATCCAAGCTCAAGTTGTTCCTCATGATTATGGCGGTGCTGTCAATGGCTCCAACGGGAAGAGAAATCTTCGAGCTGGATAACATATGGCCGTTCCATCGTGTACCGGTGGACACAAACGAACGTCCTCCTTGATCGGACAATGCCATCGCTGCAAGAAATGTGCGCACTCATCCTAAAATAGCCACCGCGGCTTCGTTTGTATTAAATTGTGCAGACGACTATTCCACTTCAGCGTCTAAGACAACACGCGAAACAGATCCTCCAAAATGCACCAATTGTGGTGAAAACCACACAGCCAATTAACGCGGCTACCCCAAATTCCCTAAACCATGTCACCCCGGGAGACAAAGACACGAAGATTCTTCAAAACTTTCGTCCGATCAGTCTTCTCTCCGGTATCGGCAAGCTAGCCGAGAGAGTCTACTACTACTAGGCCGTTTACGCGAATTCACCGAGGCAAACAATAAGTTGACCGAAGATCAGCACGGGTTCAGAGCTCACTTTCAGGGTACATCTGGGGATCTGTCTCTCCTCGAAGAGATCCCTACTCGCCGGAGTCCCCCAAGGATCAGTTATCGCGCCATACCACTTCAACATTTAGTTAGCGGGCTTCCCGCGGTCGCATAATGTAGTGATGTAGTATCGCTCAGGTCTTGCGGTCGTGCGTCGCCGGTTGTAAGGGCCGAGGTAGAATTGTGCGCATCGGAAGCGGCAAATAGAACAAGAGACAATAAGCCTGTACCAGGCCAGAGTATGGAACGAAAACGGCTTATGCCGAAGATACAGCTTTACTGAGTAACTCGTCCGCTATCACTGCGCGAACCAATTAGAATTATGGATGAAGGCATGGTAGATACGAGTGAATCCAGAAAAGAGCACCACAGTTTTCTAGTGAAGGAAACTGGTGAGATCAGATAAAATTCTTTTATTTGATAAGACTTTTCCCTGGAGTGATTCTTTCAAGTACCTGAGTCCAAAGGACGCATAATCTGAGTTGGAATGCGCACCTAGCGGCGACCCTGGTAAAACCAAACAAGCTTCTGGCAGGTTATTTTAATTGAGAGATACAGCGTTTGCGTAATAAGTTAAAAATCTTCAGCTCCGTGCTGAGGCCAACACTAAATACGGAGCTCCTATCTGGGCTGGGGCCCTAACCAAACCAAACTGGTCGAACCTGCAGCCGTACCATAATATTGAGCAGGTTCCTGAATGCCCCGTAGTCAGTCGAAGAACTGCCCCCTGCGACGGACTGTTGCTTTCTTCACCACAACCACCACCCCGCCGACGCCGAACATTGATAACAACTATTTGTATATCTCAGGAGCGTATGACAGGGTAGATAAAAAGATGTTTGCGAGATTCGCTAGAATGAGTATAAATGAATAAATTATAGACATAATTAAAGTTGATGTAAGGTTACTAATGGGGTAAAAATGTCTGAAAGTATGGGAGTAAGACAGGAATGCCCAATCACTCCCTATCAATTTGTTCGTGACAGAAGTTTTAGAGAAGAGAGCAGGCCGGGGGTTTAGTAATGGGGCGGGAAGAAAGTGTGGATGCTGACATATGCGAAAACGGGGAGGGATGATTGAAGCGAATGATAGAAGTGAATGTTAATAAAACCAAATGGAAGTTGTTTAGAGATAGTAGAGGGAGAAAGAAAAGTTTAAATGGGAAGGTCAGGTAGTGTATAAGTACCATGGGTTTATGTTTGCGGACAAGGGGAAGACAGAGGAGCACTTGAAGTATATTAGTATGAAAGCTAGAGTGATTAATTTAAAAGCGCATCTGTGCATTTGGGAATGCTGTTAGGGCTGAATTATTCTACGGAGTAAGGGAATGGGGCTGGTGTGAACGAGATGTAACAGAGAGGGCTCAACAACAGTTCCTTTGAAGGATGCTATACCTGGAGAGATCCAGGCAAACATCCACAACTACAGTTTGTTGCAGGAAGGTACGAGACAAGGGTTAATGGGGCAGAGTAAAAACGGATAAAAAAATAAATATTTGGGACAACCTCAAGAGAGAGCAAATAGAGAAATGAAACAGTAAGACAGGTGAGAGGGTGGCGTAAGATGTGCGAGAAGGGATGACTATCCTTAAAAGAAGTAGAAAGAATGAGAGATATGAGACGATGGCCGGAGAGTAGAATAAAAGTGGGACTGGAAGATGGAAAATGGCAGGAGTGTGATTTTTGAGCGATCGTTATGATCATAACGCATACCGATGAACTCATAGAATTATGTCAAAACATAACTACTGTTGACGCTTGAGCGTTTAGTTCAGTCAAAGATAGTGATCAGCTTTCATGAAGCGAATGGTAAAAAATCGACACAATAATAGCGATCTTCTCTATATTCATAGCGATTGCACCCAAATTGCACCTCAGGAGAGGTAAACCAATACAAAGAACAGTACATACAACCCCCGTTACAAGAAAGTTCAGACCAGGCTGATACCGCAGTATAGGATTAGCACAATGTTGTCAGTAGAAAAAATCTTATTTCCTAGGTTTAGATGCGGCTCCGATGAGAGAGGAAGAAAAGTGTGGATGGGTTGGTTTTGTAAGGAAGGAGATGATACATGGGAATATTTTGTTGTATGAATGCTGAATGATTGGTCTGCAGGAGAGAGCTGGAGAAAATGGAAATAATACAGACGCGTGGCTGGGTGAGGATGGCAGAGGTATGCAAATGGTTAAAAGAAAAGAGAAGAATAAAACAGCGAAGCTTTTAATTTGTGTTTAATTGTTCTGATAATTTTGTAATTTTTGTGTTTTTAGGGTATGTAATTAACGTTTAATTAAAAATAATTTTGTATGAGATAATATATTAAGGTGTGTAAAACTAGGATTTTAGTGACAGGAATTTATGTTCTAAATAAATATCAGCTTAGTGATATCAGTGATAGATTTATTATGAAAAATCTTGTAACAAAGAAAATGTATTCAAGGTTTTTCATGCCCTTGGTTCTATGATACTGTCATGTTATAAACAGTGTCTATGTATGTTTCATAAATTCACAAATACTTTTGTAGGAAACTAGTCCTTTTAAAGAATAAGCTTAGCCCTGCGTGAGTAAAAATATTATTAATTTTTGTTAAAATATACTCGTTTTTATGGTATTGACTATCACTGGGACTGGAATGTGCTAATTGATTTATGTGTTTGTTTGTGTCAATATATAATCATTTAAGGTTAAATAAAAATACAATTCCATTGCAAATAGTACAGTCGAGCGAAGTAAAAATAGCTCAAAGGTATGTAGAGCAGAAATAAATTACTAATACATTTCATTATTGCAGCTATTAACAACTATTATTGCGTCATTACGATAAATATAATTGTATTGTTTATCAATTCAGTTTTATATCCATACTGAACCTAATATAACTAAATTCTAACACGCAAAAATATTGTTTTCAGCATCAAACAATATTTCTTTACTAAAATAATTTTGTACCGCGCGTCTTGAATCGCTGGCTCATGCGCAGTGCCGTTTCTATTTGAAACTTACGAGGCCATTCTCCATACAACTATCTCTTGCTTAAGTAACCAACGGTGCTGCATTAAGTAGGTTGGCGAGTTTCAGACATTTGTATTCGAAGACAGAGTCGTGACGTCCACACACGCACATACTTGCAATAAAAAATTGACAGTAACATTTTAACTAAATTTGCTATATGCATATTATGATCATATTCGCGAGTATTCATATCGGGTTACAGTGCTCTTGATCATCTTAGGTGCAAAACGGCTTCCAGTTTAGAAAGGAATTAAAATGGTTTTACTTAACAGATGTGATGATGTCGATGAATCGGTAAGAGATTTATAAATTATTCGCTTGATCTATATGTAAACTCTAAAATAAAATTATTAAGCACGAACCTGGACAATCCTGCTCTAAATAGTAATAGTAACTAAATATAATATGTTTTCTTATTTAAACAGGTTCGTTTTTAGTATTTATTATTCTATGTACATACTCTTGTTGAAGTTTTTATGTGAAAATAATAATCTTATAATTTTTTATATCGGTATTGGCTCAAAGTTATTATTCTTAATATGGCTATTAGTTATGGTAAAATATTTTATGTGTATCCGTTTTTTTTTAAATTTTAATACGTTTGTCATATTTATTATTTCTTAGGAGGTACATTTATAGAAGTGTTTATGTTAGAAAAATAATATTAATAATTCTCTTTATCGGTATTGGATCAGAGTTATATATATATATATATATATATATATATATATATATATATATTATTACGATTAGTTAAGGTAAGATATACTGTATATAGCAGAGATTGAAATTAACACCATTAACAAACTCCAACAAAAGTTATAATAGATGCAAAGTATTGAGTTTTCTCATTTAAAGAGATAATTATATTTTTGTCAGATTTATTATTCTAGAACGTATTATTGTAGAACTTCTTATGTTAATCAAATCTTAATAACTGTCTGCATCGGTACTGGCTCAGAGTTATTAGTTTTACTATTATGACTAGTTGGGCCCTAACTAAGTTAGCTGCTACGTTTACCAATTATGAATATAACGCTATTAGTAAACTTGACAAAAGTTAACTCATTGTATTTGAACCTATAGCTGAATATTTATTAAATGCAATAAGTTTAATAAATGTTATAGTCAATATATACCAGTAATAAAATAAGAGGTAAGGAATAAATTTCACAAAGGCTTATTCGCCGGCAAAGGGAGAAGCTCAGAGGAGTTTAAGAACCCGGTATTTAGCTTAACGTTACATAAACCCTCTGAAAAACTGTGATTCGCGAAATTTCGTTCCGATGGTGTTCGAACTCATCACCCAAAGCTCCGACGAGACGGACGACGCCTCTAACCACTCAACTGCTGAGCTGGGTTCACAAAGATGTTTTATATTATATTCTTTATTTTGACTAAATAATTAATAAGAACTAAATAGTAAGGGCGTATTCTTATTTTGTGAGCATAAATCATATAAAATAATCCATATATCCACTGATTTCATTTGTATAATTTCTTATTATGTCAACATAAACCCTACTTAATAAATTGGTAGTTTTTGGCTTATTTTAGTAGCTATGTCTCCTATAATCGTAATTGCCATTTGGCTGTAAAAAAATAACTAAAGATCGCAATAATCAGTGATTTGCCATTGAATCGTATTTTGCTTTATATCTGGTTTTATTCTTAAATTTCTGGCGAATCAGTCTAATTACAAGTATAATGGTAACTATAAACAATATCTATAATTATAATTAATACAATTTAATTAAAATCACTATAATACAACAAAATATAAAAAAAATAGAATATAAAATGAGATCGTTAAGTAATCTTAGTATAATATAATAATAATAAAAACTCTGAAAAGAATTGTATAATGCTGAAATACCCAATATCTGACCTTACTTTACAAGTCTCCAAAACGATTATAAAGTAAGGGTATGTTCAAATTAGTTATAAAATATATATATATATATATATATATATATATATATATATATATATATATATATAATTGTCATATTGTATTGTTTTAAGTTTTTAATGAAAATAAGTTTAATTAAAAATGCAAAGTATTATTTATATCTTGTACCATACAAAATAAATAAATAATATTAAATCTTTTTCATAGGGTACCATTTCAGTACTTTCATATGAGTCATTCTAGTGGTGTCATATTAAGTTAACGGTAAAGAGATTGCGACAACGTTGAGGGAACATGAAACGTAAAAATGTCGAAATATCATGCAACAAGCGTATTGATTCAAAGAAAAACTTTCTCTTTCGCTTAAGAATTTCCGAATATTTCGTAATATAAATTATAGCAGCAAAACTCGTAATGAGTTAAGAATTTTTTTAGAATAAATAATTTCTATGAACAATTAAAAACTTTCTAGATCATTTCTATTTATAACTATTGTAATTAAATATAGGTAAAATAATATGTGATTTGTTTCGATTTAAATTTATTATAATATAACACCATCTGTTATTATGAATTCGATCTGCGAATGAATCAGAAACAAAATTAAGCCTTTGGATAAAACTGGTTGCCGAATATATAAAAAAAGAGTCATCACTAAAATGTAATACCAAATCTACAATTTATAAAAATTTATTAATCAGGCTTGACTCAGTTATGCATTTTTATACATACTTTAATTTATATTTAGAGGGTGTTATATACGTTATATGCAACCTATAATATACCGCTATACTATGGAAAGTAAAAAATATTCAAAGATATATTTGCTATTTATTTTTCCTTCTAAGCAGCAAAACATTACTGAAAGTAATTCTATTTCCTTTATAATAAAAGTGGATAAAGTATAGTAATCATGAAAAAACAAACAAATTTATGCTCTTTAATAGGTTTCCTGACCATCTCTGGAAAATGTGTGTCCGTCGTAGTTACACATTATTACTCCCATGTTTCCTGAAAAATTACTAAATATTTTCAAAACAAATGTTCCATCTTTCTTTTATTTTCTTAATCGTTTCCTTTTTTTCCGATGACGTGTCGAGATTGTTTTGTTTCGGTTTTCCCTATCCTCATCGTTTGCTGAAGTTGATCCACTCTTTCCTATCCGCCGTCAATTGTTTGCTTCTTGCCATGTTTTTCCTCTATTTTTGAGAATTTTTGTAATTGCACTGTTCTACGTTTCCTGTGGCCGTACTCTTGTTCTCTTTCCACTTTGCTTCCCACGCCTCCTTTACTTGCCTTGTATTGCTCGTCCTATTAATATGATTAATATATCGAACCATCGCAGTTCTTCTATTTTCATCTTCTTTGTAACTCATTCAACTCTTCTTAAAAAATTAATGTCTGCTACTTGCTACACTCATGTCTTACATTTATCACCCAACATTCGCTCCCATAAGTTAGTTTCGGCGTGTAAATCGGTCTGAAGATAGTCATTTTTGTTTTCTTTGATATTTATTTCTTCTTTATAAAGTTTCTTCGCCGCTGATTTTATTCAATTTTTAATGTCACAGTCGTACCTTCCAGTTCTAACTAATATTATATATATAACTAGATATTTAAAGCTGTCTAATTGCTGTATGTCTTTCCCCATTCACTTGAATCTTTATGTTTGTTCCTCTTCCTTTTGCATCAACATTACATTTTCCTTGTTTGTTTTAAATTTTCATTTCAGCAATGCATCTTCCCACCTTCTTATTTGGCGATTTTTCCGCGCAACTCGCGCATACTAATATTTCATTAGGAAATGCACATTGAGTTATTTCGATTTTTCCATGTTTTATAACCCGTGACCGTGACCCCTTTTGTTTGTGTCTTGGTTTCTCTTATTATGTCGTCCATTATTATATACAATAGAGGCTCAATTCCTTCTTGCATCACTCCTTGTTTTGTTCTTTTGAGTCTCTGTTGTAAGTTCGTATGTGGATTTTGTATACTGTTTTTATTGCGTCTATTAGTCCTTCTCTCACTGCCTTTGCCTCTTCCACATTTCCTCTCGGGGAATGCTATCAAATGCCATTTGGAGATCTATATCCTTCCTTGTTATGTCATGTGCTCGCACTAAGTTCACTTTGCGGATCGGCTAGTCCCTTTTCTATAGCAACTCTTAGTTTACCCTCCAGAATTTCTGCGTACAATTTCTCCGGTATGCTAAGCAGTGATATCCCTCAGTAGTTTTTAAATTGTGTACTATCTCCCTTTATTAATGTTGGTAAAATTACTGCCACTCCCAGTCTTTGGGAATTCTCTTTTGTCTCCATGCCATTCGGCATATCTCCAGAAGTAATGTATGTCCTTCTTAGCCCATGTGCTTTAATTCTTCCAGTATTATACCATCATGACCAGCCACCTTCCCTAGTTTCACTTATTAGAATGCTTTCTTGAATTCTTGTTCCGAAATTATATTTTTGTTCATGTTTACTTCTTTTTCTCTTCTCTGTCCTCTAGGTTTGTACTTTCTTATCCTAGTGACTCAAAAAAGTTCCTTCCCTCTGTTCATTAAATCTTTGTCGTTTGTAAGTATTTCGTCATATACGTTCTTGATTTGGTTTATTTGCCATTCTCTCCTCATGTTCTTCAGCATATTAAGATTAGTTTTTTGATTACTTCTTCATAGATATTACATATTTAATAGCAAGTTATTTTAATGAGAGAAAATAATGATTTCTTCTTACAAACTAATTAGTTAGTAAAACAATAAGTACACATATCAGACAGGCGAATGACTCGAAATAGTCACGCAGTTTTTTTTTATATCTATTTTATATATTTAATAACACTATCACCTCGTTTTTTCATATAACAAGTCGCTTTACGTGGCAAAGTAGCCAACAGTGACAATTTAATCACGGATTCGAAATTTACTGGGAGAATATAATCTGGTTTTATACAATTTAGTGATAGCTTTTATAATTTAGAACTCCAAATAAGTAATTTTTAAAAATAATAATTTTTTAATTCGACGTTTCGAAAAACTGTTTCTGTATAAGTTGTGTGAAACAAAATATAGAATTATTATGATTCTATATAATTTTCGTAAAAAATTACTGGTACATTTTTCTGCAAAAAATAATTAATTTTAATTTTATTTTTATTTCTTGTATTCTCACAATAAAAATTGTAATAAACTTGCTCGGAATCTAATTTTACATTAATTATGTATCTATAGATTTTATATACTCATGGGGCGTTACTAAGTTCATAAAAGTAGTACTTGTAGTTACTGTATTTGTTACAATTCTGTAACTGGTTATCGACATTCGTGGGCCTTTCTGCCGTGTGTTAGATTATGTGTATGTGAGAATGAGGACTTGCTACTTCGTTGTTGAAAATCGTTGTCCGCTTTTTAAGTAACCGACTATCCGCGCCAGGATTCGAACCCGGGCCACCCGTTCGTAAAGGGGTTGCTAACTGTCGTTTTTAACTCAATTGCATCGGGTTCGTCCTATAATGTTAGCATACTTAATTCCGAATTTGCTCCCTTCCATTCTGACATTTCCCGTAATTTTGTTCACAGGCACATTCAGAGGAAACTATAAAACAGATAAAAGAAATTCCTGTAATATTTGAGAAAACTTGTATACAATATTTTAATATGATATGGATAGAGTACGGTAGATGGATAAGCAATTCATAATGTAGATCGTGGAATTTTACCATGGAAAGTCCACACGTGTACCTGCGCATTGTCTTGTTGGGAGAGGATTTTTTCAAACCAAATAGGGCCGTTATTCCTGAAATCTTGCTTGATACGGTTCAATATGTCGCCATAATCTCACCAGCTGATTTAAACACATTCGCGTTCTTCAGCGCGGATTCACCGAGAAAAATCCACTGTTTCGACTGTTCTTTGGTCTCTCGCGCATAGTGATGGATCTTTCGTCAACAGTTTCGTCAACAGTTATGAGGTACCACAGAAATTCAGATGGATTTGGCTGAAACATCGTTAAACCTTCCTTTGAAGCTGTCACACGTGTGATTATATTGTCAATTGTGCGCAATCTCAAAATCTCATCTTGCGGAGATCTTTCTCAAATCCAAACGATTATGCAAAATGTTTTCTGTACCCGTTCGATTAAGATCCCCACAGCTTCCTCAATCTCGCGATGCGTCTCCGATCGTCCATCACCATATCGTAGATTATTTCAATAATTTCTGTGTGGTGACTTCGTTTGGGCATCTTGAGCCTAGTTGTATTTGTATGAATACAACGAAAATCGGTAAACCACTTTGTGAAGTATTGTATCAATGGTGAAGGGTCGGACTCGCTATAATATGTATGAAACTTGACCTTAGATTTACCACACGAAACTAACATATTTCATTAACCAACATAAAATTAAAACGCATAAATGAAAATATTAATCTGAAATAAAAACATATGAGAACAAATCAGTATGTCTCTAAAAAGGTGCAAATTTAAAGTGAATAAAGAAACATTTGGTTTAGGATTCGCGTTATTATTATTTTAACTTCAGGTATTGTCTCAAATTATTTGAATGCATTTATAGATGACACATTTTTTGTTTTATCATAATCTCATAAAATGCAAAATCTGGACAAATTAACGATTATTTTCCGCAAAAAGAGATTCGTCAAAAAATCGGCACAGTTTCTTATTTCTTAGGTTTGTCATCATAAACATATTTTTTTAAAGAATAGAATAATTTTTCGATATTCAATTATCAACTCTTTTATGACTATTTTTTACAAAACACACACTTTACATGAATCTAATGTACATTTTTAAATAATTGACACAGACACAGTATCATTTCTGTCAGAGATATTTTTTCATTTATAATAAAATACTCGAAATAATAATTAAACATTTTGTACAAACTGTGTATGATTTCTTTTCTGCACGATTACAATACTTTACCCATCCATCGTTATATCGATCGCCCGATCGAAAAGCTATTCTATATTAAAATTATTATTTCTTATTTCTGTGATATGAGGTCAGCGCATGAAAAAATGTTAGCCTGTATGAGCAATAACTTTTTATCGTTTCTAAAATCTCTTATATAGTGATGTAGTTTATTATATATTGAATTAGGATAAAGCAAATTTCTGTTTTTTTAATGAAGCTAGAAATACAAAATATCGATTATCCCTAAACTCGGAAGTGTATGAAATTGGGCGCGTAACAGTATCTGAAACGACCTAATTCGCTGACCGTTGCAGACATTTAGCAGGGCTATAACAACGCGGAAGATATATTTAATATATATTTAAACTCGCACGATCAGACCGAAGTAGTGTTAGATAGCCGCTTCTGGCTCATCAATTTTATAAAAATCCGACTATATAATTATTAGATTAAGCAGAGACGAGTTTATTTTTTAATATTTCAAAATTGATTCGTATTATTATATGGGACTAACATTAATTAAGATACCAAAAAATAAATAAATCATTTCTAGTATACCTGGATGCTGAATTCTTTGTTATTCTCAACCACAAAACATTCTCAACCATATACCTTATGCCATAGATATAAAAATATTTGGTTATAAATTAATTATCTTCCGTTGCCGCCGACATGGCGTCTCTCAAGGCAACCCAACATAATATCTGGTTTTTCCAGAGCTTGTTCATTGCGGAATCCTTGTACCTCATCTATCACCGTGATGCTTATATGCGTGATCTAGGCGGAATGTATTTTCGGTTAAACACAAGGTGAACTGTTATTTAAGAGTTGGGGAGAGGGCATTAAACTTTTGCACATGAATGGTAAGGACACTTTTTAGATTTCATTTATATCTGCCGGTCCGCGAGTCATATTCCAATGCCGTGCATTTAATCTATATAAAATTGTGCGGGCTTTCTTGTGCATACATATATATCCTGGAAAGTTGATCTTTTTTAAATTAACGTAACATATAACGATCTTGACATTACAAAAATGAAAGGTAAGATATCAAATATGATACTATATTTATTTATTTGCTACTTTTCACATTAATTGTATGTGGTATAATAAATGTATTACTTGGCATTAACTAAATAAGTGTTCAATCAATAGTGACAAACCATAATAAATAACATGTTGATAATTGATAAACTTTTAACTTAGAGCTACTTTATTTTCAGTGCAAAGGTTATCTTATCACTCCATACAGACTTGAAAATGAATATCATACCTGTTGTGAAATATTCTAATTTCCATATATTATACAGTGCATTAAATTTTATTAAAATATATTTTAGTATGTGAAGTGTAATATTTGTACAGCATCTATTGGTTGGCCGATTTCCAAGATAACGTTTGATACTGCATGAGATATTTTCAAGACTGCATTCGAGCGAATATGTACATTACGCAATCATGTTATTTTTAACAATACATTTTATCGGATAAACCCGCCATGATTAATGCATCTTATATGCAAATTATAATGACTGTGAAATATAACAATTATTTCTGTGATATTGCATTTATTAATGTAGCATGCAAGTTATTATATTCAGAAAAACTATTTAATAGTAAATTATTATAATTGCTATTAATAAATTAGCACTGCGGTCATTTTATCGTTGCCAAATGTTTTGTAATGTTCTCTTAAAAATATTTAATTTATTTTGAACAATGTGTCATGCACTTAATGTACTAGTTTAGGCCCAGTATTATAATTACTTCATGGCTAGTGAGAAAATACTACGTCTTATTTTGTTCATGGACTTTTTATGGTCGAACAAAAACCATATTGATTTCGTTCTATAAATAATGACTCGACAAAATTAATGATTATCCGGGGTCTTTCACGGTAACGAACTTGTAGCGTACAGTATAAGCAAATATAGTTAAATAAAAACCTATTTCATCTGCGTGTACTGTATTGGAGATATACGTCAAATAATGTTATTAAATAAATTGTTATATAGGTGGTATCATAAAAACAGTTCTAATCTTGGATTAAATTAGACCGTTATTTATCTAATGTCCATAAAGGTTTATTATTATATATTAATGTATAATTTTTCTTCATTTCAGATGTCGCAGATAGTTCCCTCTGCGGGGTTTACTCCACCATGTGACTACAGTAATTTCGCCGATACATTTGATTTGTCACTATTGCCTGGTGGCGAACAAGCAAGCACATATAACCTTTACGGTCAAATAAATCAGACAATTCCAAAAATATATGCAAATTTTTATCCATCGATCCAAACTTCTGAAAAAGTAGACACTCAAATAGAACTTGGTCCAGACTTCCAAAAACTTCTTGCTCCTAGTAAAGTGCCAACAGCATCAGAAAGCCTATACTTAGAGGTACCAACAGCAAATAACTACCACGCGAATTCACCAATCGGTGCTATTCCACCTCATTCTCCAAACCTATTATCGCCACACGACTTCAATGTATATCATCCCTCAGACTGTTATCCTAGTTCCCCAGAACTGTCCTTATATAATAGCCCATCCGCGGAAGATTACACAGCAAATAAATTCATCAAACAAGAGCACTACTCAGTAGGATCTCACTATTACCCCGAAAACGAAAAGATTCAGCTTGAAGATCATAATGTCTTTAACATATTAGGCGGATCTCTGCTTGACAAGCAAATCAAACAAGAAAGCACTGTTGACTTTGGCAATTTACTGAAACCATATACGCCACAACTAGTGGAAGAAAAGAAAACGAAAGTTGAGGATCACCAATTACTGAGAGAAGTGCTGAGAGACACAAGCTTCCAAAAGAAATTTAATTTGAAAGAAATTAATTTCGATTTTGATATTAAAATGGAAGAACCAGAAACACACATGCAAAAAGATATGTGCGCAGACCAATTAGAACAGGGCGATATAGAACCGATGCTTCAATTGGCCATTACGCAGGTCAGAAAAGATATTGACTCCACATGCACGGCTCTTAAAATATCCCAAGGTAAGAATTGTATTATATTAGTAATTATATAGCCTTAATAGTAATATGTATTACTTATAGTTACAATATTATTATCTAGTATCCTATCCTAGTTATCAATTCAGAATTAAAATATTCATACATTACACAAGAAATTACAGAAGAACATTCTTATTTGAATATTGGATTGTTATGGCGTATACTTTTTGAAAGTTAATAATTAAGGACAATTAAAACGATTTTTACTTAGTGTTTATCACACTTTAGTTACACTTTGAAATTCTTTTTTTCATTATCCTATACTACAAGAATAACATTGAATTGTGGCTAGGCTAAGGACTGTTCTTCTTATGACCGTTTGTATTGTTTGTATTGAACCAGGGTCGCAGGTTCTTCAACCAAGACGTTCTTCTCCTTCCTAGTCCTCTCTTTCCTTTCACACTGCCCTGCAGGATCAATTGCACCAATCCGTATCGTTGATTGTTCCTTATCATGTGTCCCAGGTATTCTAGTTTTCGTGATTTTATCGAGGAGTTTTTCTCTTTGCCAATTCTTTGGAGGACATCTTTGTTGGTCACATGCTCTATCCAATGGATTTTCAAGACGCGTACAGCCACATTTCGAATGCTTCCAGATTTTTGCAACTGGCTTCTATTAACCTCCATGACTCCACACCATATATGAGTATTGGCAAGACATAGCACTTTAGTAATCTGATCTTCATTGATAAGGATAAATCGTGAGTTCTAAATAGTTTTGACATCTTGGAAAATCCAGCTCTAGATTTCTCTATTCTGCAGTTAAATTGCAGTGAGTGGTCCCATCAGTAATTGATAGTTATTCTGAGGTATGGTATTGATAGTTATGTGAGGATTTATAGTACATATATATATATATATATATATATATATATATATATATATATAAATGAAGTCAGATATAATTTGAGATACATAACACATCCAATACATTTTCTTGTTGTGATAATTAATTAATGTAATTATATTTGGCTTTAGTTAGGTCTCGATTTGAATTAAGTAGTTACTACTCTTTTTACAAGTAAATTGAATTATATCCAGCAGTTAATTAGAAACTAAGAATAATTTGTTACATTTCTTTAAAATAAAACGAACTTTACACTTTAATATTAAAACAATATATCAAAAACAAATACAATTTATTTCAAAATACTGTCAAATACACTCTAATTATGTATCGATTTTCAAAATAAAACTTAGAACTTTGAAATTAGACATTAAAACAAATAGGTATCTAAAACAAATACAAATATATTTCAAAATATTATCGCATTGGTTTCAATTTCAAAAACAAAACTTATTACTTTACAATTAGACATTAAAAAAATGTGAAAAACATATACAAATATATTTCAAATCACAATGTCTTTATACACTCTAATTATGTAACAATTTTTATTATTTTAACAATGTTGATCTTTTCAAAAGTTATAGCCAATTAATTGTATTTCCCACTTTGAGGACCCTTATCTCCTCAAGGGTGTACATTAGTTGGGCCAAGAAATATGCCGTTACGAAATTAACATGCAGTAATGCTATAAAAAACCAATCGTAAAATATTTTAATTTTAAATTATTTATACAGAGGATTATATCTTTAACTTAATTTCACAATGACACCAAATAATAATTAAATGAATAATAATATATGAAGAATTCACGCTGAGATCTCATGCAAGGTTATCACTTGACCCATTACTCAAAATATACCCGAATATGTTTTCATATTTAAAATCTTGAATGCAGTAATATCGAACATCATTATTACATTTTTAGAGTCCCCCGCAATAATCGGTAATTAGTGGCCTTCAATTTTAACAAATTATAAATTGTTTTGTATTCAATTGATAATTGATAACACATCAGAGCTGGGCGGTACTCAGTACTTGTACTCACGAGTACTTTTTCAGTCTGTTCTGTACTCCACTCAGTCCACGAGTACTTGTATCTAAATGTTTTTGTATTTGTACTTATTGCATTTTAATGAAGTAAAATATACACGAGTACTTTTGCTGTATTTAAGTACTTTCTGTGTACTCGAATACATGTTGCCGTAATCAAATGCTTTTTATAAAAACGATTACATTTATATTCTGAAGTTACTACAAATTAAATTAGTCTCAAATGACGGGTCGGGGATTCATATCTTTGGAAAGCAGGTATTTTTCCGTCGCGCCTATGGTTTGCAGAAAGGTATATCACTGAATAAATGTAACGCCATTTCCATTACAATTAGAGATTAATTCTGATTGATTACTGAAGATAATAAGTAATTATCATTACCATAATGCCATTACATCCCATCTAAAATTTGTATTCCTGCATACTACTTCCACAACCGGGAGGGGTTTTGAGACCACACTGTGACATTGCGGTCTCAAAAACCCCAAATTAAAAGATCGAGTGTTTATGTGAATTATATATTTAAAAAAATAGTAATTCCTTGCAATTATAGTAATTGATACTACCATAGTAGGTCAACATCAAAACATACTCTAGCTATAAACTAGATGTTACTCAAAACGAAAAAACAGTAAAAAATTACCATTTTTATTAAAATATTTTACGTAGCTGGGGTTGTCAGACTCCAGTTTGATCTTTGATTAAATGTTGCATTACTATTACTTAAAAAATATAATACATTATTTCTGCATTATTTGATTTCAATTTAATATCCATCGCGCGCGATTTCGTTAATGCAGAAGGGCACAAAATATTTTATCAATATTTCATATAATGTTGTGTCTATAATAATATGTTCGGAAAAAAAATTACTGCAACTTCTATAAAAAATTATTAGGATGAAAAAGTAAAAATAATTAAGAAAGTTATGTAATTAAATGTTAAATAAGACTTTATTTCAAGGCATTTAGCATCTTTAAATTTACTTTAATACTATTTATTATTTTGTTTTGGTAAATAAGTGTATTCTCTATTTTATTTCGTGTTAAGCCATTTTACTCTGGCTTTTAGTTTAGAAGTTGCCACCTTTTCGGTAAACTATGAGTTTCTGTATCGTGTCAAGATCTTCCTAAAATGTTTCTCCAAAGTGTACTTACTTCGTCCTCTTAATTACTAGTTTTTGCTATTGCGTGTTCCACACCCACATTATAAATATCTCTATAGGAGCTCGAAAATGGCTAGAGCTTAGCCGAAACTAGTTGCAAAGTGTAACTGAAGTGTGATAAAAACAAAGTAAAAAATCGTTTTATTTATCCTTTAAAATGAATTATCACAAAGTAGGCGCCTTAACAATCCAGTTGTAATATGTAAATGACGTCAAAAACGGCCGTTTTTATCGACACCGCTTGCTAGGAAACCAGGACTTACCTAGCATAAAATAATACCAATTTGCTTTTGCAAAAATTGTCCTCTTTACCTTGTGCAACTGTCTATTGTGTTACTATTTTAGCTTTGTTACCTTTATATGTGGCTTCTTTTGCTGTCTCTATGTGCTTTTAGTTCATCATTTAGTAATTCATCATACGAAGTATTGTAATCGTGTGGAATTGTGTTTCTTCTAATTTTTTGCGCAAAGCTCTTTATTATGTCCCCTGATCATTTTAAGACCATCTCTGGAAAATATCTGTCCGTCATCCATCGAGCGTGATCTGTAATATATTTTTCCTAATATTTTCAGACTATATTTTGCATGTGGCTTTTATCTCTAACTTGGTCTTGATTAGTTTTTGGTGGAAATCGGCCGGGGGAAAGATCAATTTTACCTACTGCGATGTTCCGATTATGAAACAAATTATCACTATTATCACGTTTGATTTTGTACAAAATGATTAATTATTATTTCGAGCATTTTACAGAAATGTCAGTTAACCTGTGTAAAATTTTCAAAAATATACATTCGATTCAGATAATTTTTTTTTGATATATAACAACAAATGATACAGAATTAAACATAGGAATGGGAATAACAATAAAAAAAATTAAAAAACTATTTTATATTTTGAATGTTCCCTTATTTTTATAATTATTTCCGCGATTGTTATGCAAATCGGTATTTCCAATTTTTAATTATTTATCATTTATTGTCCATGCTTGCTCTTTTTCCTTCATTTCTTTCTTTATTTCCTTAAGTCTGACATATTCGTCTCTAATTAATGATCTTATTATCTATTGTGCGTCGCTCCTCTAGAATCTTTCACGTATAACATAATTGTTAATATTGCGGTTAATGCTAGACGTTTTTTCTTAGTCAAGAGATTACGATACACTCCTCTGTATATACATTGCTCGAGATCTTTTGATTTATCCTCATTATCATAGCTACATTGGCGGGGTATAACACGAACGAAATCTAGATCAGTGGATAAGTGTCATATACATTAAGCGTGCTTTTTAAGATATTAATCACTCTGGGGATAGATTTCGTGCCAGCCATTCTCCATTATGTAAAAACATAAATACCTCAAAGGAATATAGGGAATACCGCCGCTGTAAACGAAAGTGCAAAAATCTAATGCTGATTCATCGGCGATCGCAGCAGTTGGAGCTCATTTGTCCACTATGTGGACAATTATTCATAAGATTCTTAATCTATACCCATATAAAATCCAGTTAGTGCAGGAATTAAAGTCACAAGCAGACAGACAGACAGACAGACAGACATACATACCACACACAGAAATCGCAAAAATCGGGTTTATTTGGACTATTTTGGGCATAAAACGTAACGAAAATTGATTTTTTTTTTGCTAAATGGTGTAATTATTTTCCCGGAAAGTTATCGCATATTTCCACAATCTTAGTTTGAAAACGTGAACACGTTTTCGGTAAAAAAATACCTTCCTTTACATCAGTGATGTATTCGGAAAGTAAAAATCGAAATTGCAATAAAAATATAAAATTATTATATTTTAGCCTCTATTTCTATTAGAAATTGCTTTTTCCCCCTATAACTTTAGCTATTTCTTTATAAATACACGGTACTTAACTTTTGGTAGAAATTTACGTTTTGTTAATTTTTGACCAAAATATACATTATTTCGACATTTTGTCTATGCCGAAAGAACTTTCAGATTAAGCAAAACTTGAAAAAAAAAAAGAAAGACTTTTTTCTCGAAAAATTAAAAATGAGAAAGTTTACACGTATAGTTACGTCGATCCATGGACATACTGTATAATTCAATTTTTCATTATTTTTATAAAATTCATAGAATTGTTATGAAAATATGTATACATTCCTAATTTTTAATTTTTAATTATGTATGTTTGTAATTATTCTCAATATTAATAAAATAACAGTACCTGAGGCGAATGTATTTTTTAAAACGTTAATTTGAAAGTTTCAATATAATAAAACTCAAATGAATTGAATATTGAGTATCCCCATTTACGAAGGGCGGCCCGGGTTCGAATCTCGGTCCGGATACTCGGTAATGTGTGTCATTAAAATACAATTAGCGACACGTAGCAAGTCTTTATACTCACATAACAAATACAGTAACTACTACTGTAATTGTATGGAAACATTAAAAAAATCATATCAAAATCGGAAAATAACAGTTGGTTATCCTGGACTTTCCCCGACAATATCAAAAACGAATCTAGACTAAATTACGTGAGATAATAACCACGTAAAATATGCAGTATTTTTTTCAAAAACCTCGCATGAAAATGTGACCCAAACTACGCATTTCCTGAGCTGGTCTTAAAAATGTCAAAGGGCATATTAGGAGGATTTTCGCAAAAAACGGTATTCGCCAGATTAGCATATTTAATATATACTTCGAATGATAAAATATCTGTGTATCATACCCGTATCATAATAATTGAAGCAAAATAATAGTTTTGATTACCAATTTTCATAATTTTCGCACATTTTTATAATTATTCTCAATATTTTTAATTGCCAATGCTGTTTACCAGTATATATTTAAAAAATAGACACAAGTAAAGTGCCATTTCCTTTTAGAGTTACAATTTTTGTCATTATAATAACAATTACTAAGAATTTTGTACAATATTTATAAAACTGGTAAATTTCTGCTTTAAGGTGGAAAATCGTATTTGTTAAACATAAACTTTCCCCCGCCAGATTTATAGCAATAACTAATCAAAACTAAAATAATGTAAGATGATAGCTACATACGATTTTTTCTAGTAAAAGTGGCTGCAATATTCACAGGCGTCAGACGACAGTAGACATTTTCCAGAATAGGCTTTAAATAACTAATACACTTTATAAAGACTACTTCTCCTAGATTAAAATATTTTTTACACGTTTACAATAATTCATGATATAAAGTACAATTTGCACGATTACAGTACTTCGTGATAAAGCATTACTTGATGCGAGACCGAGTTGCGATTATTGTATTTAAAGTCTCTAGATAACGAAAAATAAGTAACCTACAAATGACTAGTTTGGACTTTAGAAAATATGATACTAAATTGTACCAAAGGAACGAATCATAAAAAATGTGTATTACTTCCCTTTTAAGAATGCCCAATAGTAGTATTAAAAATGGGTATTATCAAAGTTGTATAAAATATAATTCTGATAAATAGAAACCACTTAATCATATTCGTGTAATTATTAAAAACAAAGTAGTTGCCTTTACACCATTATGTTTTCTTGGCCATTCACTAACAATTCCATTAGCTTTTAGACACTCTTTATAGGTATAATTACCAATTCAAAACAATACGAAGGAAGGCGAAAACATTTTATGTAATATGAAACGTACTTTCTAAATATACTTGCGCTAATAATTAAAATTCTTATTCACCGTGTTATCAAAACAAAACTTTTAAAAAATGTATTAACAATGAATGGAATGGAAGGATTTTGTGCCATGTATTAACTATTTATTGTGATTTCACAATAATATTTTCAACAAAACCAACATAACTGCAATCTAAAAAATATGATTTTATTAATAATGTATGCTATGATAGCTCACTAAAACTCCGATCACTTTTCCTCGTTGACGCATAACCAATTTATATTTTACAACTAAAATTCGTATATGACGTTATGATATACAAATTTTTATTGCAAATTTATAGCTCCATGTTTACCAACTACTGGTATCCTGACTTTTGTTTCACTATACAGCACGTAAATTTAATTATAATTTGCACAACTTTTTATTTATTTATTCCAATTTGACCAGATCAATTAACATTTTATGCCTAAATTGTACTGCAATTAAAATAAATTATTTACAATTAAAATTTAAGATTGTATACAATATCTCCTAAATGATTTTGTGTAAATTAAAAACTTATAGCTAAAAATAAAAGATAACAAAACTGCATTTCTTTTAAATTAATATTTCTATTTGTTTTAAATAATAAGATGTATATTTAAATATTATTAAATTTGGATTATGTATAATAATGCCGAAATATTTCTAAATCGATTAAAATTATAAATAAGAAAAAACGATGGCATTTTTATGTTCATTTAGAAATCTCAACAACAAGACAATAACATTTTTTGTTCTGATTAAATCATAAAATTAAAATCTGTTACTTAGACGAGATCCTGATGGCGAGCGTCTAATTTATATCAACCTGTATGTACAGTTAATTAAATAGTATATATAAATTATCTCATAAGTGTATTTATTGTTGTTTATCTTCTCGATATATGTAGATCAACCGTACAATTAATTAAATACTGCGCCCATGTTAGGATATTTTAATCCTTCCTTAAGAGCACGAATCAATTTAACCTTGCCACGCCCATGCAGCTAATAACTATGCTATGTAGTAAATACGCAATAAATCTACTTGGAATAAATTACAAGAGTTTCTCGTTATAATTGCAGACCCTACACAATGGACACAAGAAAATGTTCTTTCGTGGTTGCAATGGACATCCCGAGAATTTAATTTGCCTGTGCCCGAACCAGTACAATGGGAGATTTCTGGAGCCAGTTTGGTGTGCCTGGTGGAAACTGATTTTATTCGCAAATCACCGCAGGTAAGCATATATAATACTCATTGCGAAAATGTATCAAAATGGCTTGTATATTAGCGCGAATGAAAGTGTGTCAGTTGGAAAGACTTTCACCTGACCAATGAATGTAAATATTTTGTATTCCGACTGACCAGGAAAGGAATGCAGAGGACGTCCAACGACATTGCCACTGGGCACATTTTCTCTCGTTATCATAGAAATGTTATATATAAAACATTTTATTACTAATATTTATATAAGTTGTAATATAACACAACTTATATGATCACTGGGATAAATATACCAAGATGATGATACGCAGAATATTTAAGTCTTGAGTACGAACAAAATCGTTTACATACTTAATTACTGTGGTTAGGAGTAAAGATGTAATGCATGACTTCATTGTCGTCAGAACAACATTGTTCCCACGGATACTAACGCCATTGCAAACACATGATTCACAGATGTGGTTTTTTGTGATCGTATAAACTATTCTATATATAAAATTTAACGCCAGATTCAATATAGCATTTTATTATATTTCCACAAACTTCTATCGTTAATCATCGGCTTGTTTATGCAGGGAGGCGCCACATTGTACGCGCAATTAGAAATATGGAAAACCGCTTATCTAGAAGACGACTTGAATATGGTTTGGCTTCCAGACGCAACATCAAATGCTTCCAGTGGTGAAGTTTCAGATGGTAAGCCCGTAACACATTTACTTATTATATGAACAATTTATTTGTTACTGTGCATTTGAACTTGCTGGTGTGTATCGCCGAAAACCGGATTAACAAGTTTACTGTAATGCTGTGTTTATAAAACCTGCAGAACAAGAATTAAAGAATTATTCCGCTTGCTTGCTATTATAATATTCCCCAATAGACAAGTTGGTAATATAATACACAACTTTCAAGTGTTTTACATTTTAATATAGTATGGAATTATAAAAAAAATACTGCAAATTTACTCAACACACGTGTAATATTGCAATAATTGCGTTCCCCTGTCGATGGGAGATAGGGAATTAAAGTAAGAACAAAACTGGTTGTCCTTCAAACGTGGAGAACAAATGATCGGGCATATTAAAGACAGAATAGCAAGAGAATGTAACAGAATAAATTATTGTAAAAACTCGCCTGTTAACAATATAAAACTTATGATTTACGGGTGTGCCAAGTAACGTTATTGTTCATTATTAAAGTCAAATCGTTTATAATTTCATTAGCAATAGAAAATCGTAGTTCTTAAAATATTACTAAGAAACAAAAAAGCTATAATCTATATAAATCATTAATTTAAGAAATATTTCATAAAATATTATGTATGTTATATTCATACTAAGCATTACCAGCTATTACAGTTACCCCAGCATAATAAATTGTATATTAAAAAAATGTAATTCAAAGTTTAATGTAATGCTGTAGGCTGAGTAAAATGATTAAGGTTATATATATTTTTCAATCTGATTTAAAAACTAAAATACATTTGTTGTTGAAAAGGCTTCAAAAGATATATAACGGAATTATCTAATAGTCTGCTATGATAATGCTGTTACATGTAAATTGTTCAAAAATTATATTTGTTTTTTTGTTATCTTATAGTCGAGCATACGTTCATCCCGACATCGTTTACGTATCTAATTAAGTGAAAATTTAAAAGATATTTAACTAAAAATGCGAATTATTCCAAAAAAATCAATACAATTAACAGATTTAAATGAACAAGACACTTTCAAAAATATGTATATATGTACGTATATATTTAATGAAAAGTAAAGTTTATTATGATGAATGTTGATATAATCACAATTTCGGTGATAGATTTTGACAATAATAATTTTTGCATCCTAATTAATTTATGTGACATATTATTAAACATATTTAGGAATATGTTCTAAATATTGTCTAACTCAGAAACAGAAATGAAATTTATATGGCTGCCATTTGAAACAAAAATAACATAACGAATCGCGGAATGTGATTTTAATTCTTACAACGTTATACATTATATCAAATCTTTTATATATTTTTATTTGAATTTGTAGTACTAGGACTACTCTAATTGCGATTGCAGGTAAATTTTTATGCAATTTACAATACATGAAATATGAATCTACATACTTATGTTTTTAGAACTTAACTATACATGTTCCTGCACCTATCATAAACTTATATGAGAATTGCAAATACTAATTATTTAATTATTAAAAAGTTTTCAGTCATTTATTATCTGACTACCGGGTTGGTTCTTATTACTTTTAATACTAGCGTATTATATTAAACAAAGTTGCGCGATTATGATAGATTTTTCTAATTTATACAATAATGGACAATAATAGACAATAACTAAACATTTTCTAGCAGTCGAATCTAATAAATTTCTCATGTTTAGATGAAGATGAAGAAATTCAACTTCCAGCATCCGAGACAAAACCGGCTACAGCTACAACAAACACAATCTCTACACGATCATCTGGGGGATCGCACATCCATTTGTGGCAATTTTTGAAAGAACTTCTTGCCGCTTCGCAATTACATGGATCGTGCATCAGATGGTTGGATCGTGGAAAGGGTGTATTCAAAATTGAAGATTCCGTACGGGTTGCGCGGTTGTGGGGTAAACGTAAGAATCGGCCAGCAATGAACTACGATAAATTAAGCCGGTCTATTAGGCAGTACTACAAAAAAGGAATAATGAAGAAGACAGAACGTTCGCAACGTTTGGTTTACCAATTCTGCCATCCGTATTGTCTGTAAGTTTGTAATTATTATTAAATGGGCTGCGGGGGGAGTGAATTTGTACATATGGGTAATGGCGAATCTCTCACATTTTGAAGTTATCAAAATGTGAGATATATATTCAATTAGAATAGGAAAACGTAGGGTAAACTACGATTAATAATAAGGTTGATTGATGATAACTTGAAGCCAGTTAGGCACGCTATTGGAAGGTAATTTCCAAAGTTGCAAGTTTTATTAGTTTATCATTCTTTATGTAAAAACGTTTGCCGATTAGTAGATAAGATGGCGATTCTCCAATATCAAAGTTTTTTGTTTGCTCAAGTTCTTGAACTTTCGATGCTCGAATTCTTTGGTTTATCGCTTCTTATTGAACCCTCGGTGATTTTTGATCCCATATATCTATGATATATCGTCTATGTAGGTTCTATGAACGTTGTAAATGATTATTACATTTAATTAAAATATTTATATTGTCATTATTGATTATTTATTTATTGAATTATAGCTATATATGTATGTTATATAATATAAATAAATTTAAACACTTATTATTTAAAACTGTTGTGTACTCAAATATTTATATTTATATTTTATAATTTTATATTTATTAAATATATCTTATATTTAAAATACTGAACCATATCATCATATATTTAGATAATAGCCATATATTGTAAATGTTATTGATTTTAATATATTAATTAACTAAGTAGACGACATATTTTTTTCTGAAAGCAGATCCTATCGTTAGTCCATTATGAGTAAATTAAATGGGCACTGCATTTATGTACGACCGGCGCTGTGGGACTCGCCTTGTATTGCAATATAAGGAATACCCACTAAACCTTAAACCCTTGCTCTAACCCCAGTCCGGAACTGATTTCTCATTTAAACCTTCGCGCTGGGCGGTCCAGATAAATCTAATTAGTCTACTCAATATATGAGTATAAATTACATAAATTATATATATATATATATATATATATATATATATATATACATATATATATATATATATATATATATATATATATATATATATATATATAAACAGCCAGATAATCATTTAAAATCATATAAATAAATAAATAGGTTATTTAAAAGAAACCACACGTTAAAAAGATACAATAAATGACCAAATAGATTATTACAATGGTTAAGTTGGTATTTAAAAGGAAAAGAAAACCTGTTAAGTCTATCCCAGCGGGCAGAGGGCTGCACCCATTGAAGATCATATGTATAATTAGATGAGCATCTAGTAGTAGGTCTGTCTTGGTGGCAGGGCAAGCTTTTCCTCATGCCAGGGCGCCTGTCGGCCTGTTTCTCGTGGGACCGTTCTACCATGATCATGCGCACATATGCATTCACAAGGTTCTGAGCTTTCAGGCTTTTTGTCATCACGCCAAAGATGTTCTCCGAAGTCATGCCGTCACGTACTTACTGATCCATGGCCGTTCGCTTGGCGGTCCAACGTGAGCGAGAGACCGAGGGAGAGGCGCATAGAAGGCGTTCCTCATACATTTCAAGTACGCCTTCAAGCAGCCGTGCCCCTTTAAGACTCGGGTTAACTTATACCCTATCTCCCAGGAACAGGAAGCATCTGTTTATCCACTGTGCTTTTGGGGGGATCAGCCATTTATTCCAGCTAGCCTTTTCCTCCAGACTGCTCCATTTATTCTGCCACCGCGCCTCTGTCCTGCTTCCGGCAGCCCTCACGCTGATGCCCTCTCGGTACTTCTGCCTCCGCTCCTGCGCCAGTAGCTCGATTGGGGGATACCGGTGATGACCAGGATCGCTTCCCTGGATACTGCCCGGTACCCCGTCACTATTCTGTGTGCGCTTTTCCGTTGTATCCTGGCAAGTTTGTCGCTCGTACTACAACTACTACTACATTAATCGATCGCCCCATATTGGGGCGTCGTATAGCATAATACTTTCTGCGACCCGTGCCGGCATCTTCCTCTTCTGCTGACCTGGATGATCCCCAGGTACTTGACCTCCCTCTTAGGAAGAACCTTCGTGTCTCCGATGGTGAAGCGGACCTGTCCACAGTTCTTCCTCCCGATTAGGACACCTCCTCTTCCCGATTTCTGGAAATTTCCCTCTGTAATGTGCGTCGTTCGTGAGCCACAGGATGACCCCGGGGAACCGTTCTACCGCCAATTTCACAGCTTCACTGGCGGTACTGCATCCGGTCCCGGTGCCGTCCTGCAGGTCTTCATTGCTGCAGCTAGTTTGCGAACTGTGAACGCGGTCGTAGCTGTAGGCCTGGAGTCGTTGTGTTCTCCACTCTCTCCAGATCAGGGAAGGAAGAGCTATCGGACGAGCGGGATAACTCCTCGCTTAGTCTGGGTAAGGGCGGCCTAGCCTTTAGACGCCCAATACCAATGTTATAGCCGTTGCCTTATATACCACCCTCTATAGTTTCGAGAAGCTCTTCGCAGCACGTCCACTTGGCGTTTTGATAGCGATACGCAGGGAGCCTCTAGCCTCGCTGCTAGCGTTTCGGTCTCCCAGAGCCCCGTCCCGGCTCACCGATCAAACAATTTTAGAATATTGACCTTGTCTAAAAGTTTCACATTGAAGCCGGCCGTCATGTCTTCCCGTGCAATTGCTCTAGCGTCGCCGATGTGGAGACTCACGTAGAGGTGGTCACTGTGTGTCTCCATATCAAGCTCTCTCCATTCCCTGACCCGCCGTCCAAGTGCGGAGGAGCAAGTCAAGTATCCCCTGGTGGCCACCTCTGAGTTGTCGTCATAGACAATGTTAGATATATATCGTCGTTTAGGATGACGAGTCCTACCCCGTCAATGTAGGCTGCTAGTGCCCGACCTAAACTAAAATTAAAAAGGAGGACTATACAATGGTGAAAGAGCGGATACAAACACAATTTGTAGTGGTCTTATATGAAACATGGGTAGAGATTATAAATCGTTACAGAAATTAATAAAAGTGTGTATGGAAGGGGGTATTATAGCATGGTGAGATAGAAGGCGCTTTCGTTTAGCATGGTTTATTATTGCTAGTCGCTCCCGTGGCGTGCAGTATCGCTCAGGTCTTGCGGTCGTGCGCCGGCGGTTGTATGGGCCGAGGTAGAATTATGAATGAACAAGAAACAATAAGCCCGTACCAGCCCAGAGTGATAAACGAAAGGCACTAGAGTGTAGAAGAGCCACCGATTGAAAAACTTCAGGACAGGGCTATGAGAATAGGAGCAATGAATTAGAATATCTTTACGGTGTACAATACCGGCAGAGGAAAATAATCAACACACAAAAATAGTACTAGAAGAGTGTGTCTAATCAAACGTCGTCCCTATTGGTGGGAGGGGACTAGAATATTAGAATTTAGGAACAAAATGGAGATGGATTCATCCAAGGATACAATTTCAAACATGGAACAAGGAAAATGGGAAAATTTGGAAAATATTCAAATTAGGGGGGATTATATAATCGCCGTTACAACTAGCTCAAACCGAGGAGGAAGAGAAGAAATTAAAATATTAAAGTCATGTAAGTGGACAAGAAATCATATGAGCCACAGTTAGAGCGCATAGAATTTGAGAAAGTTATGGAGGAGATCTGAACAGTGTTATCACATTACGAAGAGAAGGAGGCTGAAAAGGAGGGTGGATAGATGTTCAATATGAGAGCTGCAGGAAGTAATACAAAAACATAGTTCAGAAGTAGAGAGCCGGAGAAGCAAATAGAAGGATAATTGATGCGAGTCGAATTAGCGAAATGCTGCAATAGGCAGATAAACGGTTGCAGATACCAGGATATAACTAACATACAAATATTAAAAATGGCGTAATTATGAAGCATGTTGAAGCGCCAAGAAGCAGGATGAAGATGGGAAACATGGGGTCAAAGTAGATATACATATATTTGAAGGGTATTTTAAAAGCTTATTGTGGAGTGATGTAGTATTGGAAAAAGGTGGCACGTATGAAGTCGAGAATGATTTCGGCTTTAAGAAAGTCGAACAAGTGCTCTAAAAAGAAGAAAGGCAATTGGCGTAAATAGAGTGAACAATTAGAGGTTGCTCCTGCTTAATTTTAGTGATAAAAAAACTGCATTTCATGGCTTAATAAACAAGCTCTGGAGCAAGGAAGACCAGAAAGCTGGAAGGCTGGATTAATTATTCTCATTATAGATCATGGAGCGGACAGCGACTACGAGAATTACAGAGAAATTGATCGGCAGCATTTATAAAGTGTTTATTACTCTGATGGCAAAAATATTTAAAATAGAGGCTAAGAGTAGGCAGTTGATTCTCGTACAATGTGGTTTCCGAGGAGGAAGATCAACAATGGATATTCTACCACTGCAGCTAATGACTCTATAGGTAGAGACAAGTACAATGAGTGTAGAGGATGGAAGATTGTATGTATTGTAGTGTTGCCCGCTGTGTCTTTGTTTTAGAACGGGAGGCAGGCAAGGATTGCAAACAAGTCTAATATGGGGCGGAATAACGGTGGTGAATGTACATTACAAAATGTATATAAAGCATACGAGAAGTGGGAAACGCAAACGTCATGACGCTGACAGGCGTTGAACATCTTGATTGATTAATCAATGAAAATGAGATAAGTACGTAAGGTCGAGATATGCAGTGTGGGGTATCAAGAAAGAATAAGAGGTTGAAAGGTTACAACTGCAGTTCCTAAAGATAGTGATGGTACTGAAAAGATCAACTCCAGGTTTTTTATTTGCTTTGTAATTTGTCTTTTGAAAATATAACATGGAACAATTATTTTTTTAAACACGTAAACAAATATCGCAAGAATTTTATATATTCAACATTGTAGGCAACCAGCTGCGCCTACTTCGAATGAGATAAAAACCCTCAGACTAATGATAATAAGTTTATTTATTACTCTCAGGAAAACCCCGAAGAGAGTAGACGATGTTTTCAGAAAAAAATGCATATTTGACTATGCATTTTTTTTTAATTAAAAGGCTTAAGGGCCCAATCGACTGACATCGTAATTCATTTTCGACTGCAACGCGAAAGTTCAAGAAGAGATGCCAGTCAATACGTGTGACACAATAAATATGGGGCCTACGTGATGTTAAAAATAATACAGATGTTGTATAATTTGCATACACATAGCATATTTATAAATTTATTCGAACGTGACAGTTGGCATAGTGGTTAAAACATTGGAATCATAAGCCGGTGGCCCAGGTTCGCCACTAGATCTTCGTTTATTTTTTTAAGCCCGTTTTTTTTAAATCTTTTATAATTAAAAAATATATATTTTATAAAACGTAAATATAATTGTAAACAAAACCAACATTGTTTTTATAAAAAATGAATATACACATTACTCAATAAAATTTAATAAAGAATGAATGATTTTACATAAAAATGAAATAGTAGTAGTTACTGTATTTGTTAAAATGTGTATATTATTTCTTAGTCCCCTTCATTATTATGGTACGTATGATGAAGTAATATGCCTTGGCCACCTCATATTTTCTTGTTGGCTTTTATTGGTCTTTCTATAGATTCCGGAAACAAACACTTGATACGAATTTTAAAATACCATTATATCTCACCATAAATCATTAACAATATTATCTACAGTGAAAAGATATTAGCATACATTTCATTTATATTTATATATTTCATTTGAAAATATCCGCAGACACCACGTTATTAAAATACAATAACAATTAACACGGAAATGTGTCAAATAAATTCTGTACCTGAAAGTCCAATCTTCATAAATGAGGATCTAAGCAGAGATACTCAACAGCTATTTAGAAAAGCTCTACAGCTAAAAAGACAGAACTATAAATTTATATGCCACAAAAATGGACGTAGATACGTTCGAAAAGATAACGGCTATCAGAATAATAACTTGAACTAGAAGAATTAATAGAGTAACATTGTCTAAGACTTAAACGTAGTTTACCTTAATATACGAAAAAAAATTGGACGAATTAAACTGCCCGACCAAAACAAATACGGAAATTCACATAATTATACTAGTAGAAACATGGCTAAACCAAATGGAAATAACGTATTACGAAATAGAAATTTACAACTCCCATACACTGCTGTAGGAATACCAGAGGCGGTGGGGCGGCTATCTACATAATAAAGGAATTTATGGAACATGAAATAGCAACAAACACGAATCTTGAATACAATCCTATACTTATTGAAATCGATAAAATAAAAGTACCAGTCGTATACAAACCACCCACCGCAAAAGTAGAATATTTTCTTGATTTCATGGAGTCGCTCCTCATAGATAATAAAAAATTAAAAATAGTTGGAGATATTAACATTAATTTGTTATGTCAAAATAATGAAACAACTGCCTATAAGCAAATGTTGGAAATATATGGATATAATATCATAAACAATTTTCAAAAAACTTACGCTACAAGAGTAGATGAAAATAGACCCACACATTCCATCATAGATCATGTCATTACAAATATTAAAAACACGAAAATAACAATTATCCTACAGGATACATCAATCTCAGATCATAAAAGAATGCAAATAAAGGTTTTAAAAAACACCAAAACAGATACTTTAAAATACAAAACCATTACACAGAAAAGGACAAACATTAACAGATTTAAATAAAATAATATTATTAACACCAGAATTGAAACATTTGAGGAACTAATGAATATAATCTAAAGAGCAAAGATTACAAACATGACTAAAAAGAAAATTAGAACAAATAATAAGAATTGGATAACAGAAGAAATAATATCAAATATTAAGCAGAGAGGTAAACAATAAAAAATTATGAAGAATATGCCTATAAATGAAAAAGAGAAAACAAAATTTAAAAATATTAAAAATAAAGTTAATACACTCATTAGAAATACAAAGCAAATGTACTTCAGAAAGAAACTTGAAGAAAGTACAAATAATCCGAGAAAGACATGGGTAATTATTAACAAAGCACTAAATAAAGAAAAGAAAACTCCAAATAACATATACAAGTAGATAACCTTACGGACATTTAAACAGCAAATAAATTTAACAAAGAGTTTATAGCAATATTGCAAACATTATATTTGAGGATGATAGTCCAGAAGAAAGTATAGCAAATCCGACAGACTACAATCAGAAGTCCATATTTAAAAATCAATGTAATGAAGCGGAAATTGATGGAATCGCGACTAAGGATATAAAAATAATATAAGCATTATAAACCTATAATTACTAACCTTGTAAACAACACCATATCTTCGGGCGTATTTCCAAAGGAATTGAAAATAGCGCAAATTATACGAATATATAAAAACGGGCAGAAAGCGACACGAATAATTATAGACCCATCGCAATGTTATCGGTCTTAAGTAAAATAGTAGAGAGAATTATACATAATAGGGTAACTGAATTTATCAAGAGTATCATTAAATTTGACGCATACCAATATGGATTCCAAGTTAATAATAATACAAAGGTGGCCGTATGTGATTATGTGGAAAAAATAACAACTGAAGTGGATGGAGGAAATATTGGAGTTACAATTTTCATAGAGTACACAAAAGCTTTTGATACAATTAATCACTCAAAACTTTTTGAAATATTAGAAAACATGGGCAGAAGAGGAATGGCATTACAATTGATTAAAACCTATTTAACAAACCGGAAACAATATGTGGTAATCAATAATAAAAGAAGCAATATAGACGTGAATCACACGGGTGTACCGCAAGGATCCCTCTTAGCACCACTCTTATATATACTATACGTCAAAGATCTGAGAATACTAAACTTAAAGGGAAGGTATTACTCTTACGCTGATGACACCTTATTATTATATACAGGAAGTAATACAACAACCATACTCTATGAAATAAATAACTTAAACTATTTTATAACAGGACCATAACAAAGGGTATAAAAGTAAACAAACAAAACGGTATATCTAATTAATAAAAATAGAAACAAAATTAACAATCTAATTACTGTGAAAACAAATGTAAAAGGAACAAAAAATGTATAATTGTGACGTACACCCACATCAAACAATAACATCACATAATATGCAGACAAAAAGCCCAATAAACGAAAGAAGGAAGACATACAGCACAATCCCAAACCATCTCAAAGATATTAAAATATGTCGTAAATTTAAGATCTTATTGAGAGAATATTTTGTAAACAATTAAAAAAGAGAGAATCCAGCGAGATAATAAGTGCGAATAAACTTATTATTATTATCATTATTATTATTATCATTATTATTATTATCAGGATCATAAAGTGTTTACGCTAAAAATTAAAATTAAATATTTATAGGATTACATGACAATTGTAAATAGCTTCATAATAATAAATGAATATTATTATTGTTATATTACGATTACTCTATAATCGTATTAGTAGCTGCTCTCCGCGGCGCGAATCAGCGTTGGAAGCAATTTTTATGTATAACGTCACACCGATTAGAAATGTTCACGAAACCTTCGTTTTCCGATATATTATAGAGAGAGATAATTAATTACAGGACAGAGAACGAACGTAGAACAGAATATTGTTCGTTTCGTGCGCCTATAGAGTATGCAATTGTATTGAGGAAATTGCATAAACATACGAAATAGCCTGTCGGATTTCGCATTAAAAAAAACATATATTACTATATTTTTTTGCTGGAGCTTATTTATAAAGAGTGAAGTGAGGGCCGTACAAGCCTATTTTTTGAAATTTATTCTTATTTTCGATGTTATAAGCTAACAAATTATGGCTATTTTCAACATTTTTTAAAACTTATTTAGAATTATTTTTTTGGAAAAAAGGCTTTGTACGGCCTGCGTTTACTTACTCCTTTTTCAGGTAATACTATTTTTGTAATTCTATCTTAAATGATATAGCCGTGAGGCGACAGGAGAAAAAGTACTATTTTTGCACCCACCGATTGCCGCCTTAAATGCGATCCTCCTCTACACATTGGGCATAGGTACGAAAAGGAAAGGAGAACGAATAATAATTAGTCAAAATAATGAAAGCAATTAGTAGAAAGCTCACCGAAAACCAAACAGAAAATCGAAAGAGAGGACATAGAGAAGAATAAGAATATTATAACACTCTCCCGAAGATGAGATGGAGACGGAGGCCGCAGCTTGTTGATGCTCAAAATTAATCTAGAGATCAAACTGAGTAAACCCATGGTTCTAGTAATTTATGATAATAATAATATAGTTTATTTTTATGTGCCCAACAGATACATACCTAATAACAGTGCAAATGACTATGACCAACAAAAAACATAAAATATATGACACATAGAATATATTAAATCGATTTCTATGATTTTCTCCAATCGGCGTAGCACATCCTCAATAGAAAACCTTGTCGACCCATTGTATTCTCAGCATCGTCCTATAGCACCACCTTTCAAATGCTTCAAGGTACTTGACAATTTCTGCTTTTAATGTCCAAGCCTTCATTTCATGTAATAGAATGGAGAATATATAATATCTCAGAATTCTAGTTCTAATTTTATTTCTCGATTTTTCAATTTGATTGATTTCTTTTGTAAAAAATACCTTTATTAGGCAATACAGATCAAAAATAAACTATTCATCACTATCCTTCTCTACCCTCACCACCTACTCTCCAACGCCAGCCTTTTCATATTTCCACGCATTATCCATCCTCTCTTAACCATTCACTCACCTTTCTGCAATCCCCCACCCAATCTGCTTTTAGTCCCTTGTATTCGTTTTCAGTTTCCCCAACACTTAGCACTCTCCTGACCTCAGTTTCTATCCTTCCTATTCCTTTCGCCCACCTACACTTTAGACATATCCACTCCTTCATACATCCTTCCTCTATCCTTTCTCTGTACACTCTCTACCCTACACCTATATCTCACCAACACCTCCCGCACCGGGAGACTGGTCCCCTAACTCCTCTTTCTTCGAAGTTTAGTACCTTCCCACACGACTCCCACCATATGCTCATCCGATGCAGAAGCACCGTCGACCTTTCGTGTCCTAGCTTGTTCTCTTTCTACTATATCCCACTCTCGCAACCCCCACACTTCCACTCCATACAACAATATTGGCTTCATACACGCATCCCATATCTTACAAATTATTAATGGATTACCAAATTTCCCATTGTATCTTTGCTATCCTCTAAGTCATTTTCGCGTGAGTGCAATCTCGAAATGCTTCCTAGACCCACCACTGCTGTCAAACAAAAAGCCTAAATACTTAAAACAGTCCACTCTCTCATTATTACGTACCATTTCAACTCTTCCGCTCTATCCAGGCTAACCTTATTTCTAAACACCCATTCGGATTTTTTCACATTCACAACTAACCGTCTTTCAGCAAGGTACCTTCCCCTTCTTTGCAACATCTGTTGGCTACAAGCACTACATCATCCGCTTATTCCATAGTCTCCCAACACTTCTTCTAACTCACTTGTGTACAGATTGAACAGAAGACGGCTGTTTGCATCCTTACTATATAATTTACAGTGAGTACAGCCTCTGCTCCTACGATGTGTGCACTGAGACCCCTCACTGTCCCATGCAATAACCATGGTATGCTAACCGGGTCAATGCGGTTTCGATCGTTGATTTGATCGTTCCGTACTCGCAATGGTCGCGTTCGACCATTGATTCTCAAAGTGAGGGTCGCAACCGCCACGGGGACGCGAAAAATATTTGGAGAGGGGGGTCAGAGAAAACAAATTAGTACAGATCTTGGGATGGGATGTGTTCTACACATCGCATTCTTCAGGTAGAAAAAGGAGTAGAAGAAACTGCAGGAGATGTTTGCATGGAGCGAAACAGAGGAGGAGGTACACTCGATACTGCAGTTGATGAGGAAGTAGAATGACAACCAGGGGGTAGCTTGTGTGATTAGGAGTTTAGAAAGTAGAAGGCGATATAGCGGACGGAGATGGTGGAATAAAAAAATGAGAGATATGTTAGTGTATGCCAAAGGATAAATCTGGAGGAGATTCGGAAGGTGGTGAAGAGGCTAAAGGAGTGAATGTCGGAGTTTAGTAGGAGTTACTGGAAATGTTGAAGGGAAATGAAACAAAGGATAAAATGAACATAGATCTGGTAGAGTGGGAGAGTAGTGGCGTTCTTCAACACCCCAGCCCCTCGGGAGTTGGAGACAGGTGGTAAGACGTGAATTCTCCTGAAATGAGCTGTAATTAGTGCTGGATCAGTTGAAATTGTGAAAGCCGGTGGGGTAAACGGCTGAAGCATACAAGAAGTTGCCTGTGGAGGGTGAGTGAGAAACTGCTACATTGCATCAATAGGGTTTAGTGTGAAGTGGTGGAGGTGCAAGAAGAGGTGTGTGGGTGTGATTCTACCAATGCATAGCTTTTATAGGGGGATCACGTTAAGAGTGCGGGATACAAGCTAAAGAAGACAGTTTCCTTTTCTTTTAGATATTCTGTTTCTTCAATTACCCGTGTGTCAATGTATAAGAGGACACCCATTTGTTACCAATGTTTATACACACTCTACTGTGTTTTGTTTCGTTTTGTAGGTATGACGATGGTTTTCTTTAGATTCATATCTAAGTCATATCTCTTTAAATAAATTCATATTAACCCACACAGATGATGTAAATCTTCTAGACAATCTTCTATAATAACCGTAGCATATGCGTATCGCAAATTGTATTCGCTTTTATGAAAATATCACCGGTTTCTTCTGTCAGCGTTTCTTCAAACATACCCTTGCTATACATATACATACTTTAAATAAGACGTCGGTACATATTTCTGTCTAATATCGCCAGGTATCAAAACTTTCTCCATTAGGTCTTCCCCTTGCTGCCAATAGAGATATTATTCTTATGTTTTTACATTCGATGTTTTTTCTCGTTAGAATCGAGTTTTGTGTCGTGGGCTCTTTGAACGTCGATAAAGGAAATGCACGTATGATAATTCATCTGTAGGCATCTATGTCTTTGACTAGAGATCAGCTTTAGTAAAACTATGCGGTCTGAGTTTGGAACCATATTGGATACCGTTGTTGCACTCTCTTGTCAACAATTCTTGCCACTCGATGAGAGGCATCTTCATTCCCTGCGTAGTAAATTGCGCCGTTCTGGATGACATGCTTCCCTCTCTTTTTCCATCGCTTAAACCAAGTATATTGATGACAAGTCTATTGATTGTGTTAAAACTCTGCAATCAACTCTATCCAATGCCCTCCTCCTCGGAGATGAGATTGGAGTAGTTACCACGCATTTTCAGTTGAAAAAAGCCATTACAATGGTATAATGATTATTGACTAAACTGGCGTAGTTCATACGCATTTAGGGCCTGCTCTGGAGCAAAGAAGTGCCTAATTTACAGCTGCCCAATCTAGGACAATCGCTGTAGAAGAGTCAGTTTTTGTTTCACGCCGAATACATTTCTCCTGTTCCTTGCGGCAAGCCGACCAGATTCCCCTATACCCATGACCCATGGTACTATTATATACTTGGATTTGGCCTGTATAACAGAAATCCTAATATATTTTTAGTATGAAAATATAATGTCAAACCAGTCAGGGCAGAGACATTCAAAAGAATTCATAGTATGTCGAAGCCCCAAATTCACAACGGATTTACTGCGGATACAAAATCCCTCTATAAGTTCTGCCAGGAAGAGGAAAGGACCGCAGAGCACATATTATGTCACTGCGAGGCGCTATGTACAGTGCGTCCCAACGAACTCCGCAATGGCAAACCACAACCATCCCAATATATGAAGGGACCGACATCGAGGCTTTACAGTGTGCTAGCCGGGACAGAACCCCGGAGGGGCAGTGGTATAGGTCTTTGAAGATCTCTTCTTAATCTAATCTAAATGTCCCCAAAATAATTTGTCACTAACCGCCACTGATACGCACACATATATATGAAGATAAAAATATTTATTTAAATATATAAAATGTTTAACATTAATAATACAGCTTCGATTACACTAAAAATCGCGGGGTTACGACATGTTATTTTATCACTTAGTAGTACTGCCTTGTAATATCAATGGTAGTCCTTGATGATGGTATTCCTAGTTCTTTTGCTCTCTTGCGGAGAAAAACTGTAACACACAAGTCATTCTCTATAATCTAACTGAAAAGGAAGTATTAAAAAAGTAAAACAAGGCGAATAAAACAAATATTAATAATAAATAAAGTAAAATTAATCACGGAATAGGACGTTTCACACCCCTTTTTTCGCCGGCGCCGTTTCATCGCTGCCGATTCATCGGCATGCCATTTCATCGCCTAGGGTCGGCTTCTCCCTCTCATTGGTGTGACAATTTAATTTTTATACGAATATTTTTTTATTGCAGCTGAAACTTATTAATACAAGACATGGAAGCAAATATTAATTGGGGCAATGTAACAGCCCGTTGAAAATATATAGAGCGATTTTCACTTATGGCAGTTTCTATTTTGCTTCTATAATGAAGCTATTAAATCCCCAAATAAGAAAACATTAAAAAAATCGCTATTATTAAATTTATAAAATAGCCATCACTGTTAGATGTCTTCCAATAAAGTGAAAATATAATAGCAACTAATTCTACGTTTTTCCTACTTAAAGTTAAATTATTTTTCACTTTTTATAATGAATTCTAATCCTGAGCTAGTAAAATCACCTGCATATGTGACTAATTGTGTAATATGAAACTTAAGAGCATGGACCTTCATTGGCTTTGGCTTTGAAAAAAAAAGCGCGTCACTTATAAAACATTATTTAACTTACTTGGGAAATATGTTGGAAGGCATCTCTGTAAGGCGTTGATATCAATGACCTCTTGATCCAATCAGGTAAAGAATTTTTTGTAGTATGTCTATCATAGCGCTCATCGTACAATATAACTGTAGCATAATCTTCTTTATGCCTAACAGCTCGTCCAATGCACTGATTAACTGCTTTCATGCACATGTTTTCAAAGAGTTTTTTCCCGGATCCTGATCCCTGCGAAATTATCCATTAGAATGTCCCTTATATACAAAATGTGTCTAGATTTATAGTTGAAATTAAACCATACGGGGTGTTTCAGAAGGAATGTCCAACAATTTCGAAGGTGGTAATATGGACCATTTTAAATCAAAAATTTCATATAAACATGTGTCCAATTATTAAGGGTTACAGAGATACAGCTGTTGGGATTTTACCCATAAAAAGACTAACATAAAGAGATAACAAACGCTTATTGATACCACTTATTATTTGTATAAATGATATAAAACACTCTAAGAATTAAATCAACAATCGTACCACCGGCTTCAATGCACTTTTGAAGTCATTTCTCCTGAAACAACCTGTATAATTATGTTTCAGTACTTACTTCAGTTTTATCTAAGAATGCCATCTTTTCTTTTAAATCTGGCGCATGGATATTAGCATATGGTAGACCTATTACAATTACACATCTACCTAGATCATCACTAAAATTCAGTCCTTCACTTAACTTTCCACCTAAAATTTATATATAGTCATCATTCTATAGGATTAACTTTAAGTTATAAAATTGAATCATTCTATAAATATATTTGTACAAGTGATTTTATATAAAATCTTTCATACATAAGTGTCGGACCAATGTGTATTGTAATGCATTGCAAATTTCACACCTTCTTGTTCCTTGATTAATCATTTGAATCCATTATAAGAGCCACACAAGCTAGAGGTATAGAACCAATCGTGGCTCTATACATCTATGCTGTAGATCAGCCAAATGTTAAGTTGGCGGAGAATAAAAGCATCGTGAAATGGAATAACATTGAAAGAATTGGTCAGCCGGGGTTGCCCGCAAGGTGGCAGTACGCCGCCTTGCAGGCAACTGCTGCTATGTACAGGCTTACGCCAACGACGTAGCAATACTCGCAGTCGGTTAATTTGACGGCATCACATCAGAACTCCTGCAAAGTGCACTCAAACACGTGGAACTGTGGTGTGTAGGGGGGAGGACTCACGGTTAACCCCGAAAGTACCATTTACACTGCAGAGAAATACAAATGGAGGAACAGGTTAAATATGTAGCTGTAACCCCAGACTCAAAACTGACCTTCAAGCCACATAGGAAAAAGATTACGAACAAAGCCGTGGAAGCGTTTTGGGATGTTCGGAAAAAGCTGGCTCTCCAAGTTATCTTAAGTCCTAATGGGGCCTTTAGGACTTAAGCACCAACAATCTGGTAGCACATAACCTTAGATGGAGTACACAGGAGAATACTAGGCAAAGTCCAAGAATGACCTGTCCAGGAATAAGAAGGGAAATGGTAACCATCCCCAGGTTATATTGGACCTGCCTCCACTTCACATTGTGGAGGAGTCATTTGAATAACTCACACACCACATCCAACTCGCGTTATTGAAAACAGAAGAACACATTCTAAGAATTCGTCCCGACAGGACAATAAATATACTCCACATGACGAAACCTTACAAGGTAACATACCTTACAGGGCAGAATGGAAAAACATGTAAAACATTAAAGGATCACCGATGGATTTAAAACCAACAAACAAACAGGAATGGGTATGCATGAGAACGGCCCGGTCGGTGGCACAAGTCTCCAGCTGGGTGAGTATACCTCCGTATTCCAAACAGAAACCATCGCAATTCAACGTTGCGCTAATACTTTATTGGAAGGAATTTATAGAAAGGAGGAAATCAATATTGTGACAGATAGTCAAGCACTGATGAGAGCTCAAAACTCCAGCGTTAATAACTCTAGAGTTTTAATAGAATGCATTGAAGACCTGATGGAAGTATAAGAAACACTTGTGTGAGCACCGGAACATCAATCAAAAACAAAGAACAAGCGAATAAATTTGCAAAAGGTCTAACTGAAATAAAATACATTGGTCTCGAACCAACCTGTGGGATACCATATAAGACCGCAAGGAATAGCTTGAGAAACCACCAAAGAAACTGCCACCATCTGTACTGGAAAACCCAAACAAAAACTAAACACTTGAAGATGATCATTAAGGCCCACAGTAAAGAGGGGACAGAAGAAATTCTAAAACTAAATATGAATCAATGCAAAAATGTCCTAGGACTTCTAACGGGACACTGCTCATAAAAAACACCTGAACACTACGAGGATAGGCAAATCACCAACGTGCAGAGGCTGTGTGGAGGAAGAAACAACCCCACTACATGTAATCACTAGCTCCGAAGCATTCAACGTATGCAGGAAAAAGCTCTTTAGTTCAACGCGAATGAACCTAAAACAGCCCCAAGCATGTCCATTCATGATACTTCTAGACTTCATTGAAGATGGAGAGCGCATGAATGTGGATTCCGAAAGGGGGGCGTACAATAGATCAGCCGCGGTCGCAGTGCAGTGGGATGCTATAGCAAAACCAGATCCTAGCCAGCAACAAAAAGGTATTGACAGGGGAAAGTAGTGAATGTCGCAAGAGTAAAGGGAAACATGTACATTCAAACAGTGTAAAAATAGAATTAGAGTAAACTATTAGTTTCGAAGAAAACAGACAATTTAAGACGGGTATGTCATATGATGCTATAATACATACATTCGGTATATACTTTTTTTGAACTTGGAGACAATTAGGAGAACTGGAAGAACTTCTAAAAATAATTATATAGAGAAAGATAAAGATAAATGTAATTCCAATAGAACCTGAGAGCTTGGCCGACTAGGTGATCACTAGAAATAAGAGATGAGAGCAGTTTTATAAACCTTAAGCTGGCCTCGAACAACAAATTCTGTAGTAGTAGTATCAACCCTTATTGTAAGTTCTCGTGACTAGGGCTGCGTGGCACTGGGGAAGCAGTATCGTGAACAATACCTACGAGGCACCTGGCCAGCTCTAGTAGTTTTATCTAGCCTTGTCATCCACATCTCGGGCTGTGTGAATAAAAACTAAGAACCAAAAGCCGTGAGCTAAACACCGATTATACCTCGAAAACAGCTCTCGGGCTGTGCCAGAATAAAGCTAAAGAAGCCGGCAGCTGGGGACCAAACACCGCATTTCTAGACTTTGAAGTTCCTCTTCAGGGGACGCCTACGCGCACCTTGCCAAGCGGGAGTGCCTATACCACTAATAAAGGGAATTAAAAGAGACACCTATCAGCGCAAAGCACACCTCCGAATGACAGAATGTAGAATAAAATCTCCACAGTCATACAGGGACGCAACTTCAGATATTAAGATGGCAATACTGCCTGAGGATTATCCGGAGTCGTTCTTGAACTAAGAGCAGATAGGAAGTATAAAAACATATCTGCTCGAACTAATTGACGCACTGAAAGCAGGTGAATTTCTTGGCTTCAGTAATTTCAGCCATGGCGGGATACTTCCATCGTTATCCTAGGCACAAAACTTTGGGTGACAACGATGATGAGAGAAGGATAACCCAGCGAAGGAGCCAAGCTCAATTATGTGGAAGAGAGCTTGAGACCCAAGCCTTTGTTGCTTGGCTATCAAGCTCTTCCTTGACGAGGGATACCGGGGCCAGTAATGAAATCCGCGCCAATCATTCGCAGACTAATAGACAAGAATGCCGAATTAACGATGTTTATATGGAAGGTGGTCCACAACAAGCCTGAACCTAAAGGTCAGTGGTCATCAGCATGGACGTCTCATCTTGGGATAAACTCAGGGGGATAAACTTCCAATCGCTGCTGAACGTCTCCCGGGTAACCTTTAAGTGAAGAAGAAACAGAAGCCATTTCGACGTGAATGGACCGAAAAGAGCTCCAAGCCCGCCCATGCATGAGACTTATGGACATAATTGTAAAAACAGAGCGAATGAATGAATACTAAGAATTGGAGGAGCACAATAGGGCAGCCGTGGCCGCAGTGCAGTGGAATTCAACCGAAATACCAGGCAAAAAAGGTGAGAACAAACAGTTCAGTATTTTGTCACGACATGACGTTTGCGAGTTGCCGAGTCTGTGAGGGGTATGTATGGCGGAAGGAATGTTAGAAAGGAATAAATGCAATCATAGCGTGCATAAGAATCTATATGCACGGTTATTAAATGTGTGTGTTAAAACATCAGATCAGAGTAAGTTATCCATGCAAAGTATTTTATGATAATGTGATTTTTCTTCTTCTTTGTAGTACTGGAAAATGAGTATTTTGCAACACCAATATTTACCCATTACCCAATTAAAGAAGCTAGATTGGTAAGCTACAGACTATTATAATAAAATGACTTACCTACAACACTAAATAAAAGTGCGCCCTTGCGTCCAGTGCCATAAATGGCTTTTTGGTATTTTTCCAATACAGAATCAACCGAACCACTGTGTTGTGGTTCGCGAAATACCGGTCTACCAAAATTTATATTTTTTAGTAAATCCCAAACCCACGCTTCATATTTATAGGAAGGGAAAAAGACCACAATTCCGCCCTTTACAACTTTACATGTATCTTCCAACAATGTTTTAATGGAGTTTCCCTACAAACAAAAATTAAACAAATTATCATATATTATATAGAAGAAATAGCACATTTAAATTTATTAATTCATTAAAACCTAAATTAATATTAATTAATATTCGCAGTGCCAGGTGACATATTTTATTTTTACAATTTTACTTTATTTTGTTGGACAATTGTTATTAAAGTCTGTGTACGTGCTCAATGTTTACCTGAATCGAATATAATATATATAGTTTTGAAAAATGAATACCGATACAATTGATTAAGAACTAGGTGAAATGCCCGTTTATCGATGGGGATGATTTTTATTACAAAAATAGACCAATCGTTGCTTTTAATATAATGAATAAATATTAATTAATAAAATTTCACTGCTAAACATCCGCGACTAATTTCCAACAAAAACTGATAGACGACGGATGGACGGGCATTGATTTTCCAAAGTAAGTCTTAAAATGCCTATGAATGAACAACCAGATCAGTCACCTCTACCCATAAATAAAGAGTGGTTAACTATTTAGATAACTATTTTAAAACACAATTATTACCATTTTAAAGCGGTTTTCAAAATTGAAGAGTAAATTATCATTGTGTGGTCCTTTTTTGATAATAACTGGTAATATGTGATTGGGAGGAATAATATGATCACATGAAAAATTCACAATCCGACTTGCTTCAGCTCCCGCATTTATAAATAACCTATCTCTAAACTCTGATATAGGTTTCATAGTGCCTCCAGCAACAATCACCTGTAATATTAAACACATGATAAGCAAAATATTATTGTTTTTGTGCCACATGTATACTCACAGATCTGGCATCCTTAACAATATCCTTGAAATATGTGGTTGGATTTAACAGTGTAAATTGCAACCTTTTGCAATCACCACGATGAATAAGTATCCTGCCATTCTCATAGGCATTAGTTAAAACTTCTAGAAATGTGCTTACAGCTATTAATGGGTTCCCTAATTGTGGTTGAGGAACCTTAATTATGTCATCCAATGGTTTCGTAATCAATTCAGGAATTGATTTATTTTTAATGCTATTTAGAAAATTTTTGATTCCTTTCTTGGCTACTTTTATACTTGGTATTGGTTCTGGGTACCTCAAAGCAAATCCATGTAACTAAAACCAACTCGATAGATAATTCCTATGGTAGAGAAATTAAACAACTCTTACCTTTTGAGCTAATTTACTATCTTTAATGAATTTGACCAATTTAAACATATTATAGTTGTCAATTTCTGCACTTAGAACGAAATTCTGTACTTGAAATATTTCTGTTTGAGATTCATTATTAGTTGACACAACTTTATCTGGAAAATTAATATGCAGGCATTATATTTGTTTTACATTTACAAAAGTATTGCTCGGCCACTTACGAGAGTGCTACAATTTCAAAATTAAGAGTACATATTTTATTTGTGCCTTGATAATTATTGCATCAATATTATACGGATATTTATTCTGGAAAATTTCTAACAATTAATAAAAATTAGCTGTAAATCAGTAGTACCATTTATTATGTGTTAGTATCACAAGTGAAATTTACAAATTTACTCTTTACATTGATTTTTATTTCACATTTAGGGTACGCCCTTAAGCGGCTTGGTTATATTTTTGGGACACTAACTATATGAAATAACTTACTAAATGGTATATCAATAGTCATTTTTTGTAAAATACACGACATATTTCATTAAATTCAACTACTATAGCTACTATAATTTGATTAGGAAATAAAATAACTTCTGCCTAAACATACTCAAGTTTAAAACGAGATTCAATCGTGAATTACATTATAGTAGATTTGTCAAGAAACATGATACTAGTTTCAATTATCAAAGAAGTTTCATGCAAGTAAATGAAAAGTGAAGTTCGAGTCATATTGCTCTGTTCAGTTGCTACTATGACCCATGTGATACTGCACAATTAAATCCCAACTGAAATTTGTTACAAATGTACGGCAGGATCTATTATTTTGTTAAGTGTTTTTAAGTTTTAGCTGGATCAGTCTTGAATAAAAACTGTTTCTTGACGAATCTAGTACACTGATATTCACGATTTAGATTAGGAATAATCAATTATGTTATATACAACTGACCTTAGCTGAATTACGATATAAAACCCCTTTCCATGTATTTTATTTTAACAAATCAATTACAGTTGTTTATTGCAAAATTGGGTAGTAGTCAAAACGGCGTTATATTTTTAAATATGTATTTACAAGATATTGTTTGTGAATTCAAAAAGGTATATAAAATATTACATGTAATAAGATGAGGATATAATTATTGAGTATTATTATTTTTTTAATTTCTATAATTTGGAAACGTGATGCTAGTTCAAGAATTAAGGATACTGTTACATATCAGGTTACCTCATAATATGTATACCAGCAGGAAATACCGTATTTTGAAAATTATTTCAACTTTTATAATAAACTAGAAAAAACCTTAATTATAATACTGAATACTGAAAATCACAGAAAATTCAAAATAGCTTACCTAATTCCTTTCTTAATTGAGCAGTCACAAATAACAATTGATTGATATAAAGCAAATTTTGTGACGAAAATCTTGTACTATATTTCATTTTATATGCTTTTAGCTGCTCATTGCACAATTGTAGTTGCTCATATTTCAATTCGGCACTATAGATTTGAGCAAGTGCCTCCAATAAATTGTGAGCTTCATCTATTATAACAACATTGTTTTTCAGATGAATTCCTACAAAAATAAAAACTTAAATAATACACAACATAACACTCCAAAACTAGGAAAGTCTAAAAAATATAGTCCAAACATTCATCATTTGAGGACAAATAATTTTAAATAAATATGAGTTAAAATAAAAAAAACGTTCCCGCTAGAAAAAGAGAAAGTTTAAACACTATCTGGCGACACTACATGAATTAACAATGCAAACCCATATTGATATTGTGTGATCTTCACTAGCTGAGCTACACTGATGAGATCTAACAAAATCAAAATCAAGATATGTAGCCTACTATTTATAATACAACTTATATATTTAATAAGAGTTGGTTTGATAGGAAAACAATAATATCTCCATTAAGCCTATATAGTCAATGAAATTAATTTACGAGTAATTCATTTGTTAGCATAGTTACATAATTAAGAAAACTATCCCATAGCTTCTAAACTTTATTAGAATGTATTATATGAAGTTGACGTCGACTATTAACAAACACATAATAATAAATGCACAATAGAAAACTTCAAATACCTTAGGTGTAGAATAAGCTATAAAGAATGTTTAAAGGGCGAAATAGACAATAGCAACATAGTAAACTCGGTTTACGATAAAATGTAGAAACCAATTTTGACCAACAAATTGATATCGAACAAAAGAAAAGAGGCGAGACATGGATACTAGATTAAAGCAGCAGAAATGTTGAGAAAAGTTGAGGTAATAAGGATGGATAAAATAAGGACTAACTAGATAAGGACACGACATCAAAAAACAGCATTATAAACGTACCATAGAGAAAGCAGCTGGAATGGTACGGACATCTTATAACAATGCCACAATGCCAGAGGATATAAAAACCAATATACAAGAGAGACAACTCAAGAGAAGTCGTTCTGAGTGGGATGGTCCAAATAAGGTCGAGAGCATAGAAAGGAGAGAAGAGGGGAGACTAAGATTGGAAAGAAGAATAATGTTGTACTGACTGACATTAATAAAAAAGGAGACTGATGGAGAGGCTTGAAAATAATACTCAGGTGAGAAGCACAATATAATTAGCAAGGACAGGCGAACAAGTATCGCTAGAACTGCGTAGCTTATAAGAAAGAGCAAAGCACAGAAAGTGGTAGAAGTAAGGTTGGGATATTGAAAAATTGTAATTGCGGATGACTGGTGGGTAAGGCAAGCGACAGCCTATCAAAAAATCACTAAACCTGCCGTGGCGAGAGACAAGAGTAGATATAATAGGGTCTTAGTAGGGGCCAGGTTAGCGAAGAGGGTTATTTGGAGGATCTGTAAAACGGAGTTAAACAATTGCTTAAATCAAGGCCGTGGTAGGTGTGGAAGAGACTTGTGTAACTGAAGAAGGATGGGTAGTGAATGCTCGGAATATATGCGTAGACCCTAGTCCTATGTAGGTTATGCAGGGGGACTCTGAAGGACTTCCAGGGACGGAATAAAAGGTAAAGTAATCATGTGTAGGAGGCAGTTAAGAAAGGTAGCAGATCGGAAGACAGAAGTATTAGTGATGACAGTGGTGATAATAAAAAGAAGATGTCATTGCACATGATATGAAAGAGGAGGGGCAGAATGGGTTATTGTAGGCCATTTGAAGGTGCGTATACAGGAACTACGGAAGGTGGGGCACAGAGACAAGATAAGATCGTGAACAGTCAGTTATGTAGGGGCTTCAAAAAGTGAGACGAGGCGACTGGGAACTTCTCAATAAGTGTACAGAGATTGGGAGGGAAAAAAGATTTATTGCGACGGGTCGATATTTTGGTTTGGGCAACAACAAGATCGCGGATAGTAAAAATGGAACTGGAGAACATTGGAGGGTCGGATAATCTTCCCATTGTATTGATTATAAAGGGAAAGGCAGGATGTAAACAAGAGGAAACATTCCATGGTAACATCGTTAAATAAAATAGGAAGTCACCGGTAGAAGGGGGGAAGAGATTTAGTTCGATAAACTTTCTATAAACCAAAGGAGGAAACGGATGGGTGGCGTGAAGTTGCTAATGAATGTAGAAGTGGCCATCAGGGGGAAAGCGAGGTTATAGCAGACAAAACATGAAATTATGTGAGCAAAAGAAACATTAAGAGTTACAAAGAGTAGCGGAAAAACGAAGTGAATGTAAGTAGGGGAAGAAAATGTGGGTGCTACTGAAGGAAGAGCAGCAAACGATTATCGATATCGGAGAGAAGATAAACTAAGAAGAATTAGGTGTATGAAGTATAGATAGCAGAGATAAAGATCTCTAGATGGGAGAGCCATAAGTCAATTAAAGGAGGTAACGCAACAGATGAAGATTGGATGGTATGGAAAAGACTATCCGTAAAAGGGCAGGCTGCACTGTATAAATCAAATTTGGGGTGTAGAATGGGACATATCGGAGTGAGTGGGAATAAGGTGATTCCCATCCATAAAGGAAGAGTCGAATGTGGAAAGTTATCGAGGCATTACGCGGATGAGTGCTAAACTTGCAATGACTATGGTGAAGAATAGATTGGAGAAGAAGGTGGTAAGTAGAAATATATTTTCTAAATTCAGGAGATGATGGTGATAATGGAAATGCTCTTTGACAGGCTGGACTGGTTTTAAATTTGGAAAAAACAAAGTGGATGAAATAATGGAAGAGGGAAAGTGGAGGAATTGAAGAGCTGGCTAATTGAGAAGGTAGGGTCCGAAGGAATAGAGGGGGTACCAACACTACTCTAACATCCACGTGGTGACGCCAGTAATACGCGAGATGTGGTGCGCGAGAACCAGACAACTCGCACGATGGCTAACGAAAGGAAAACGGCCCGGCGACGGCACGGGGTAACCTCAGCCGCCGTCTGATGATTAATGCGGTCACTAGCGTTACCTTGTAGTCAGTCTTATACGGATACGAGGGATTCTGCCCCGGTATACAATCCCATCCCTGGCTCAAATGCAGAGGAGGCGGACCTGATGGCGGACGAGGAGGTTATGGCCGCTTCTCAGGTGTCTTAAAAATGAGGCTACAAGCCAGACGGTGTGAGACTGAGTCGAAAATTCTGAATAGACTGCCCAAAGAGGAGTCACAGAGAAGGTGAATACAGGTTCATATGGCGCCTGTAGTATGTCCCCCGGTCGAAGACCAGGGGACATAAAGATGACGGCGAAACAGAGAAACCCGGACGGAGCCCAGTGCATCTACCGAAGCAGCACCGATCCGCGCATTGATCAAGAGGAGGGAGAACAAACGGTCCCGACAGGAACATCGCCGGTGACTCCGACCTCTCCTACCTTGGACTGGCTGACCGACCATATAAAGGCTGCACATGCCCTATGGGAGGGTGCAAAACTAGTTATTAGAGCAGACCAACTGCCGAAACTAACTAAAATTTCAGTGTGGGTCCAGCCGAGCCCCAGTTCATACTACAATGTCTGACAAAATTGGTGCAAATTTCATAGGGAGACCAAAGAAGATGGCATTCTGCTCGTCTTTGGTGCACCCTTTTATGACATCGCAGAGATAAAAAAAAGAGGGAGGGAAAAAACTGTTATAGATTTGCCACCCTCAAAGTAAAAACCCATGGGGAAAAGAAAGCTCTGGGCTGGCAGACCCTGTCGAACCTACAGCTGAGACCAACCCGGAGACAGATCCATCTTCTCCATTGCTAACAAAATAAAATGGGTCTGGTTTTACAAAGTACCCAAATCAATTTGCAGCATTCTAAGGTGGCAAGTGCTAATTTAAGTTGTCATCTACAGAATATGCAATGTAGCATCGCTCTGATCCAAAAACCCAGTATTGTTAAAAACAGCGTATGCGGACTCGACAACAATAACATCCACCTGCTATATAGTGCTGCTGGCAGCAAACATAGGACATGCATGTTAACCTTTTCTAAAGTTACAGGTACACTCTTACACCAATTCAGCTCTGCAGACCTCACAGTTGTCAGACTGAAAACGGACAACGACGCAGAGATCTACATAGTTTCTGCGCGACTACCGTACGACGCAGCCCAACCTCCCAGCCCAGAACTGGTAGACTTGGTAGAACACTGCGAAAAACTAAAGATTGACCTTATCATCGGATGTGATGCTAATGATCACAATGTGGTGTGGGGTAGCAGCAACAAAAACAGTAGAGGAAAGGCTCTAAGTGAGTGCATAACTAGTACCAAAATAGAGATACTAAACAGATGGTGCGAATCAGCGTTCGTAACACAAAACGAGCGGAGGTGATAGACATCAGTCTCACACTGGGCATCTCAAGCAAAATAAAAAACTGGCACGTATTAAGTCAGGTATCCACGTCTGATCACCGATTGAGACGCTACGACCTAGATTTCGTACCACGAGAACTACCGTCTTACAGAAAACCACAAAAATCTAATAAACAACAATTTTGTAGATATCTATCGGATAGGATGAAGTATCAAGCAGCAAACAAAATTCCAGAATCAGTGGACGACTTGGAGGATTGTGTGAAATACTGATTTCATCATTTGAGGACTCCTCATAGCTCGTGAACATGCTAACTCTCTTTAATATCCCTTTGACACTCACAGATAAAGCAAAATATCTAGAATTAAGATGCCAATGGATATACACCGCGATCATAAACCAACTATCGCATATGGAGCAATAGTCTGGTCGTCGAAAACCGGTCACAACAATCTCAAAGCTATCACACATCCAGTGGATGGCGTGTCTTGCCATCACCGGCGCTCTCACAACACAGCAGCTCTTGAAGCATTGTTATGTCTACAACCACTCGACCTTCTTATAAGGGAGACTGCAGTAAAACAGCATGAAGGCTATCTTCACCCAGCTGAGACATGATAAAGGTAGAATCATTAGACACAGAAGCATACTGAGTTAAGCTATCAAACTAGACCCCCTCATAGAAGGTATGTGCGACAGAATTATACCCAAATACAGTTATGTCAAACATTTTCAGACTATCATCACACTGGATGGACACCCACAAGGCGCCAGCATATCTGATGGATCCAAATCTAAGACGAGAGCTGGCTATGGAATATTCTCAGCAGAACTCGATCTCAAGATAAGTGCACCACTTGGAAGACTCAAGTCAGTATTAACATATACTAAAGTGTGTTCAAATTTTAGTTAAACGAAATATTAACCTACAGCAAAGCAGTTGTAAATGCACTAAATGCCAACACATTTGTGTCAAAAAAGTTATATACATGTCTACACAGCCTAGAGGATCTAGCTAAACATAACAAACTAGAACTCTGCAGGATCAAAGGACATAGTGGCATCAAGGAGACCGAAATAGTAGATAAGCTTGCCAGGAAGGAATCCTCGCATACTCTAACTACTCAAAAGGATGAAATACTTCGGCAGGTACTCGAGAAACGTCGGGTTGCAAGCAATCAAAGGAAGCAATCAGGCAACCTTGCAGGCATGGCCCGCCTTAACTTATCTAGAACTAATGTGAAATTATTTACAAACATTATAACTGGCCACTGTCGGCTAAACAAACACACAAAGGGTCTGGTAGACAACCCGTTATGTAGAGGGTGCAATGAAGAACTAGAAACAGCCGAGCATGTAATATGTCTCTGCCCAGCTCTAGTAAACACTAGCCAGCTAGTACTAGGGGAGTGCAGGCCTAGTATGGCCAGTATTAGCATCTCCTCGCCCGACAGGGTTCTGCAGCTTGCACGCATAATTGACTGATGGGACTAGTGAGTAGCCTTAAAGACAATGAACAATGGACCGATTTTGAGGAAGGACGTCTCTGTAGCTATGCCAACTATCCAGAACTCTCCAGAACTATACAGAGAACAAATGGTAACATACAACAAAAGAATAAGCTGCACACTAATATCGAGGCTATGCACCTCGGATTTCGTTACAGTTCTTCTATCAGCACCAACGGAAGAGGGATCGCAGAGACTACCCAGGTGAGGATTGCTGTCCCCTGAAGCGAAATTGTTGCCTACTGCGAACACAAGAACCTTCAACTTATCATCGGCTGATGCCAATGCCCACCATATCACATGGTGAAGCACCAACATCAACCGTAGAGATGAGTCAATTCTTGAATTTATATCAAGCGCAAAGCTAAACATAGCCAACTCGGGCGATAAACCTACCTTTGTTACGGCAGTTCGGCGAGAAATCTAGAAATGACCCTAAGCAAAGGACCCATTAGTAACAACATACCGAACTGGCATGTGTCCGATGAACCGCCGTGTTCCGATCACAAGCACATCAGGTTCCATGTAAGAACACCTCCAATCATCATGTTCAATTTTAGGAACTCCCTGACTTGAGCGCTGGGTGGCCTAAACAGCCTCCTGGCAAAGACTCTAGATGATGGATTGTTAGCCCCGGCCACACAACCAATGGCCAAGGCACTTTGGAAAAAAGGCATACCAAGATCTATGCCATTGAATAGAAGCATGCCTATAGAACAGGATCATCATATCCAAAGGGCCTTGATTACCGGAGTATAGGGAACAAATGGAGTGAGGAGGTAGACTTGTCCATAAACCCTCTGAAAACTACAATAGCCAACTATACAAGAAGAAGAATACCAACCGGACTAAAATGTCCAATAGGTGTAGAAATCCATTTGCATATGGAGGATGCATGCAATCTAGCATCCATTAGCAAAACCACACAGAGAGCTACAATAACCCATGATATCATATGGGTCAGTAGTGTGGAAGCCCAAGACTAAACAAATCAAAGTGGCAAGGCTCTTGGGCAGCACCCAAAGTCTTGCCTGCCTGAGAACAACACCCACCGTCGCAATGGAAGTCCTGCTAGACCTACCACCAGTACACATCCTCATTGACAGAGTCACAGATTACTCCAAGTTCAAACCCCCTAAGCAAACAGCACGGGGCGAACTACTAAGAGCTGTATAAGGAACTGAGGGCAGACCCTATAATGGGCATGCCCCACTACTAGTTATGTTATATGGTGCCAAAGTGTGGGGAATGAGATAATGGGAAGTCATTGAAGAAAGCAATTTAAGTGGTTGCCAGATATGGATAAATGAACATCCCGATATACACTGCATTAATAACCTCAGCCAAATGAGTATGTGTAGAGGCACAAATAGAAGAATAATTAAATATGATTGAAATGGGTGAAAATAATGTTGAGATGTGGAGACAGTATTGGAAGGGAAGTAAGAGAGAGAATGAAAGCAGTTAAATGGCAGAAATGGTAGGAGAAAATCAGGTCCAGCATCTACAACCCAGGGTATAGTGTGTGGAGCTGTGCCAAGTTACCTTTTCCAAAGTAGCAGCCCCACACACTTTATCGTGGGTTATAGATGCTGCACCTGCTTTTCTCCTGCCATTCCTGCCATTCAACTGCACACACAACATAAGCAAAGAGAATAAGGTGAAAAAACCACAAGCAAGTTGTGGGTCTGAAGAGGTAGAAAAATGTGGATGTGCAATGGGTATATCAATTATGTGTGGCATGGGGAAAGGGTAATACATGGGTATACCTGACAATTGGGTTTAAATGGGTAATAGAAGAGAGGGTGGGATAGAGTAGAAGCATGAGTGAATGGTTAATAGGAAATTGGTGTAGCATGATGATTTGCATAAGACAGGCGAGGAAGAAAAGAGGGCAGGGAGAAAGATAGTTCCACACTACTATATATAATTCATTTATAATACATACCATTTGCCTGTCTAGTAGCTTTATGCAAAATTGTATTATAAGGAACCAATACAATCTCAGCATCTTCAACAGCTTTTCTGCTTGAGTAATATGGACAAGCTTTAATTTCTTTGCCAATAGTGACCAGATCCTCAATATCCTGTATCTCAACCAATGTTAAATCCCTTAATTCATCGATAGCTGTCTGTTTATAGTATGGACATTTACAGTTTGTTCCTTTCTGTCTTTTAACTGCCTTGCCATCATCATCCCTAACTGTTTTACCAGTAGATTTTTGCATATCTAAACATCTAATATTTTATACAATTAAACAAATATAAATAATATAAGTAAATGTTTACCTTTGATTTATCAAATTTATATTTTTCAATTTGACCACTTCAGGATTGATACAATAATTTTGGCGAGATGCCAAAGAGACAACACGCGCATCTTTTGAAAATGGAGATTTCCTTATTTCACCAATAAACTGTGACAATTGTGAATGGGTTCTGCTACAAATAAAGATCTAAAACTTGAACTAATAAGAGCATTATAATAATAATATACGTATAATAATATCCTTGTAGCTTACATGTACAATATATACACTTTAGGTAAGATGACTAAATGTCATCACAACTAAACCAGTACACTAACAAGGGTAAGGGAGATAGAGAGTGTGTATAAATTTTTCTAGTTGTTAATGTTTATGCCCTTATATAATCTAGAAATCTAAATTAACTATCACTTTGTTATTTTCTATACAACTTTATATGCACAAGATGTTTATTGTATTATAATTGAAAAATTATTATTTATTAAGTATGTATTAAAACTCGAGATTTTTAAAGACATCACAGTTATAAATTTCAGTTAATATTGAACATAAAGAATTGGATTTTGGATAGCTACTTTAATCACTACTGTCTTCGTCACTTTGTATACATCAATTTTCTTAGTTGAAATGGTCATATAACAATTGCATGTTTGAATAGATAATAATAAGAAATTATAATTTTTTATTATCATGAATTTAAAATTATCTTAGGAAATTAAAGTTAATTTCAAACCAAAATTTGATTGTAAAGAAATAATAATTATTTGGCAAAGTTACTTACTTGATTACATTAAAAAAATTAATAATTCATACAACTGAGAGGATATATTCATTCAAAGACATTTATAGATGAGGTCAATGATTGTTAATAAATAATTACCTTTATGGGCACATATTTATCATCTTCACTTTCTTCATCAGAACTTTGATCACTTTCAACTAAGTCAACATCATTTGGTATCAAATCATCATCAAGATCATCATTTTGGGAAGAAAACGATTCATCTTCAACCTTTTCTTTATTTTTATTAAAGCTTTTTACTTTTGTAACTTTAGCTTTGTTACTTTTTAAGCTACTGATTTTCTTGGAATATTCTTCAATTTTGTTAATATCATTCTTAAATATATTCAATTCCTTTGTAATTTCAATTTCCTTCGACTGACTTTCTAGCCAGTCTGTGGAATTAATTTTCAACTTTTCAATGTTGTCAGTTAACTCTTGTATTTTTGTTGTAAGGTGTGTTTTATGTTGATTATTGTGATCTGCCAACCATTGTAATGCACCACAGATTATGCTCATGGACTTTCCCTGTAATGATAATATTATGTCAATCTACCAGAGACCATTACATACAAACTTACTGTGCCTGTGGGGCTCTCAAAAATTCCACATTGTTTATTTTCCAGTGTTTCAAATAACTTCCGCATAAAATCATTTTGAATAGAATATGGTACATATGGAAAATCAAAATTTTCTGGTGGTTGTAGATTGTTCATCTTCCTTTAATAACTAACACCAACAAACACCATAAAAGTACGTGAAGTTATTTTAAGGTTATAAGAAAAAAGGCGGGAACTAATTATTGTGGAATCGAATGATATACATCTTGTCGATCTTGTCTATGATATACATATATAAAATTTAGGTTTATCAATTCTGCTACTGTAAATAAGAGGGCGCACGTCAGACTGTTTCATAAAGTTGATTTTTTAAACTTTATCAATTGTGTACATTATTTGGTCAATCGTACGCGTACCCTTTTCAAAATCAAAAACATTCCTGTTTCAATTCAATGCTGTCAGAACGGAATAAATTGCTCTATCATTTAAAATAAATTGGTTTGTACGTCTAGCTGGCTTGACAACTCGTATCAGAATCAAATAAAGTGTATTGGAATCAACGGTATTGGTGAATGTGGTGCTAATTCTTTACACAAAATTAATTTGTTGTTCTAACTGTTTAGAAAAAATGCTTGAGGCAAGCAAAGAAATAAATATTTCTTAGGGGAAATTTGTTTATATTTTGTTGTTCACAGATTGTATTAATAAAATGCTGCTAACTAATGCCTGTTAAAATAAAATTATACATGTTGTACAATTGTACGACTAATTGTCTATGTACTTTTTTTAAATATAACAAAAATTTAATTTAACATATATTATAAGCACTAAATTAACAACAAGTTTTCGGAATTGATTTATTCATTTCTGATTGCTTTGTTAGATTACAACACTGTAACCAACTTAAACAACGCATCGGGCCGACCCCTCAAGGGGGCGCCGAACCTTCGTTAGGCTCATAGATAACTGCTTCGGTTCGGTTCCTTTATTTCGGTAATATTAGAACAATTATTATATAACTTCACTATTTCCGGTACCAAGCCCGAATGAAAAAGGGGTCGGGGGAGGAGTACTAACCTCGTTAAAAAACAGGGTTCAACTGGCACAGTTCATAGCACACTGTAAGGGTCCCGACAAGGGTACAGGTGAAAAATGGCCAACGGTGAACAGAGCAAATGGGGTTTAGAAATGTCCAATGGTTCTTGAGGCGGAAGAACCGACAGGTCTCCTGAACCCAGAAAGGCAACCAATCTAGAGGAAGAAAACCTTAGCAAATAACTACTCCTGCTCGAGGTAAAGGTTGAGGTTGAGGTCCACTGTCACTAAAAAAGAATTACTTACCAAAAAAACCTTCATTTTTCCGTCAGTGCTACTCCTAGGTATTTGAATTGTTCTACTTGCTCTATTGTGTGTTGTTCTATCTTTATTTTTATTTGTTCTTTCCGGCTTCCTATTATCATCACTTTTGTTTTATTATAATTCATTTTCATATCATACTTTTCTAGATGCCTATTCCATACACTCAGATTAGTTTAATTTTCTGCTATCACTACGACGTCATCAGCGAATGCTCCTTCCGATATTTTTACTCTGCATGTTTTTGTAACCTATATTTGCTTTTTTGGTTTCATGCTCTTCATTATTTCATGCATGTATATGATAAATAACGTAGGACATTCCTTGTCTTAGTCCAATGGTTGTTTTAAATGTTCTTGATGTTTGTCCCTTGTGTATTATTGCATGGGTGTTATTGTTATATATGTTTTGTATTAATTAGACTGTCTTTCTTTCTACACCTGTCTCTTCCAGGATTTTCCATCATTTATTCCTAGGTATCATGTCGAACGCTTTTTCTAGGTCTATGAATCCTAAATATGTGTTTTTATTATTTGTAGTTCTTTTTTCTGTGATTTGTTTTATTGTGAAGATGTCCTGTGTGGATCTTCCTTTCCTAAAGCCGCATTGTGATTCTTCTAGTGTCTGGTCTATTCTTGCTATTATTCTCTTGTTTATTGTCTTTTCTAATATTTTCATCCCTGAACCTATTAGTGTTATGCGTCTATAATTTGAACATTTCGTCTTATCCCTTTTCTTGTGTATCGGTACGATTAGTGTTGTTTGGCAGTCTTTTGGTATGATATTTGTGCTCCATATGTTGTTCAGTAGTTTCCGTAGTTTTTCGTATACCTACCGGGCCCAAGTGCTTGATCATTTCCGCTGTAATCTGGTCTTGTTCTGGTGCTTTTCCTATTTTTAATTCGCTTATTATTTCTAGTAGTTCTTGTTCCTTGATACTCTCTGTATCTGCTTCTGTGTTGTTCTTGTCTCTAATTCTTGTCTTTTGTTCTTTGTCGTTAGTAATTCTTCAAAATATTCTTTCTAATATTTCTTCGTTTTTCTTCAGCATCCTTCCTAGTTTGTCCTGTATGTATCTCATTTATTGTCCTTTTTCTTTCCTGCAATCTTTTAGGGTTTTATAAAGTAGCTTTTGGTTTTCCCTTGCGTTTTTTTTCCATTGTCTCTCCGAACTGTTCTCATTCCCTGGTTTTTGCTATTCTAACCTCGTCTTTTACTATTTTTCTCTTGTCTCTGTATATTTTGTAGTTTTCGCTATTTTTGTCGTTAGGGTATCTTTGCCATGCCTTTTTCTTTTTTTCTTCTCTTATATGTCATTCGACCACCAGGCTATTTGTTTTTTCTTGTTTGTGCTTTTCTTGGTACCACATGTCTCTTTTGCTGTATCAAGCATATTTTTCTTTAGGTTATTCCACATTTCCTCTACTTCTTCTCTATCGTTGGTCACTTCTATCTTCGTCTCCATTTTCTCCATATATTGTATTGCTGTTTCTTTTTCTCTGTTTTCAAGTTTGTATGATCTTATCTTGTTGTAATTTATTGCTATATTTGGTCGCTGTATCTTTCTGTCACTGTCTTGGCAGTCTTCCTTAATTGTCGTCACAACTAGATAGTGGTTACTTCCAATTTCGTAGCTTCTCTTTACCCTTGTATCTATTATTATGCTCCTTTTTCTATTAAAACGTAATCTTATTATAGATTTTTCGTTCCTGCTTACCACTTCCCTTGTGTATTTGTGTATGTCCTTGTGTCTGAATAGTGTGTTCGTTATTACTAGGTTGTTCATTCTACAGTAATCTAGCATTTTCTTCCCATTTTGGTTTAGTACGTCTTCGCCATATCTTTCTCTCGCCAAGTCGTTATCTTTTACTTTCTTATCAATTCTGCTGTTGAAGGGATTTTTATAAATAAAAATAAATCTTAAACTTGGTATAAACCATACAGCATATAACCGAGAGTGTAATTGTTATAAAGAGCTGTGAAAAATGAAATCCGGAAAACCAGTTTGTAGCAATTAACGATTTCTCTGGCACTTTTATCCCACTTTAGTCTCTTCTCTATGTGTACCATTGGTCTAACTCTAATTTGTTCTCTTCCTTATCTGGTGATCCCTCTCTCTATCTTTTTATTGACCCGTATTTAGTCATATTTTATAACGTCTATTCTTCTCTACTAAAAGTTCTTCGATTGCAGCTATTCCACCAAAGCTTGTACTTTTCTTTTGTCCTTTGAAACCCAATGGTTCATTTGCCGCTTTTCCTATACATATAATCTTTTCTTCATACATTTCTTGCGGGGATTCCAAATCGATCTTCAACAGGAATCTATTTCCCGCCTTTCCCGATAAAGTTGTACTGTGATTTCATTTATTAGGCTATCCAAATTGTAATCTTTGTAGTCTACTTCGTCCACTTTATCGTCAGGTATGTTTATCTTCTCTATCTGTTTATAGAATGGAAATAACATTTTGGCTTTTAGTATGTGGTGGTCCGATCTGCATGTTGTTCCTCTAATCATTCTTACATCTTTGGTTACTATTTGTAACGAAACCGATACATTGCAAATAACATATGTAAAAAAGAGGAAAAATAGAGATTCCATAATCTATGGCGAATGCTCACCAAATTTATTCAATAAATTTATTCAAATAAAAAAAGTATATATCGGTTGGAGAATATACCCAATTTATGAGAAATTAGCATCCCAAAATGTTTAAATCGTCAGGAATACTACCATAAAACTGAAATCTGCACCAGCAAGGTGGTCTGTCCATACTGTGCAGAAGAACATCGGATGCAAGAGTGTAAAAAGCCAAACAAAAAATCTAATAATTGTGCCCAATCAAATATCAAATTTCCAAACTCCAAACACGATACCAACGATACCATGCATGAAACTTGGAATCATTGCTGTCATGTGTATCAACAACAGATTTTAAACCAAAGAAGAAAAATCAACTATGAAGTGTAACACAACCCAAATAAGCATCTCCCCACAAACATGTATAGATAACATCTTCAAAAACTTGGGCAGCACGAAACTCATCAAAACATTCAACAAACATTATCGTGACTTAAAGCACGTATGACATTATCTAGTTTCTTATATCGTTTTATATAATATATAAGAATTGATATATGAAACTGTGTAACTATTTCAACATGGAAAATTACATAGGAATTAACATTGTGTATGACGTTATGTTGTTTCTTATATCATTGACTAAAGACATAGACAAGGATTTATATATAGTCTAGAAAGACGCGCAACGCTTGGGATTTTTGTGGCGCCAAGTTTTGTATTTCCATCTCTGTTTCCCCACAGTGTGGAACAAAGGACCCTCCGCCCTTCCAGGTACCGACAGCTATGGCCAAGGGCCAAACTTTGTATTACTGCATCAGGGTCGCGCTTGATATTTTAGTTGTACGAACATTTTATGGATTCATAAAATAAGTAATATTTGATTCCACATAACTTTTATTATAAAACGTTGATTTTATTATAATTTGTTTATGTCTATTAATGGAATCACCCATTGGTGAATATTTATTACATAAAATAGTAATAAATATATTTATAAAACAAAAGTTAATATATTGATTAACATAATAATATAAAGTATCACAATTAACAAATACAAAATTATAAATGCCAAGGTATCTCATTACAAACTGACACTCGATAAATGCACAAAAGCAGTCACATTATACAATAAAGTATTCACCACTTGGACGTGTACTTCTTATGGAAGCAACCAGGCATAGCGAAAATATATTCAAAATGTATCAATATAACAATCTAAACACATCTATAAAAAAGATTGCAGATTACAGTAGCCAGTATATTATTTATATTGTCACAAATAAAGTCAACGATTCTAGATAGATACATCATTCTCGGTAAATCGCATGTATGTTTTGATTCATGACTCCTGGACATAAATCCAGTTTCAGCAAAACTGACGCAAGGTCCTCTTATATACTCCTCGAAAGGACATAATGACGGAACTTAAATTAATTTATAATAACATAACATAAGGGAATATCTTTTTTGAATACTAATAATAATAATTGTTTTTAATAAATCGTTTATTCAGTCTATATTAAATTAATAATAAAAATTTCATATAAATACAGAATTGTAGGAAATGTATGACAATCCTTTTATAAATAAAACAACTTTACTTAATTCATGTCTTAAAAAATATAAAATTAATTATGTTCCATTTAATATACCAATTTTTCTGTGGGGTTTAAACAAATGTGTGCCACTCGTAAAAGTTGATTCTTACTTACAATTTCTAAAACGATGCCGTTTCGCCCGCAGTTGAACTTTTCAGTTCCCAAGTTTTGGAAGCCGTTGAAATAGTTGCTGGAACGGTATTTAAAAATATTTGGGTAGCTTATTTTACGCGCATTTGTTGGAAACATGTACATATGTAATTGTTGGCATGGCTCGTGCTGTTGTACTGTATGCTGTTGCGGAATATATTTCAAATATTTTGGTAAAACGATTTCAGAAACAACGTTCCCTTATCGTTTTCTACGTGTGTATGCACTACGTAGATCGAAAATCATATCGAAAACAATATAAGTAACTAGATAATATCATACGGGCTGAAATGACGACTGATTTGAAGTTTATGAAGGAATTACTGCAAATATTAAATATAGCAACTTCTTAGAGATCGGTGGAAATATAGAGTCTGCATTCCCATTAAAGTGACAAACAAGCGATGAATATATGAGCATGTGAGAATGAAAGTAGTTTAAGTCAGATTTGAAAAGGAGAAGATTATGCGTTTGGTATTTATGTAAATCGACGTACGCAGTTACATTTTTACTTCATGTCTTGACTTACATAAATACCAAACTCAAAATCTTCGCGTTTTCAAAACAATTCACATGTGACTTACACCACTTTCATTCTCACAGACTCATATAAAACAGCGATATATAAGCTATAAACGAATTTACAACATGACAACTGAAAACTACAGAAAACAGATACACATAGGCAACATCAGGGGATCAGACAAGAAAATTAAAATACTCTTTAAAATTATCAACACAGAAACAGGTAGCTCAAAATCGAATAAATCAAATGCTGCGAAAACGAAACTTGTATGGTGATGAAGTTTAATGATTTTTTTATAAATGTATGTAATAACATAAAAATAAATTACAAAATTCAAACATTCCTGCTGAGAATTTCTTTGGGGAACTACCAAGATGAAAAATTCTATATTTTTTGCTCCAACAACTGCTGAACAAATTTTAACTTGCATCAGAATATACATGTAATTCAGTCAATTCTTCCTCCAATATTTCCAAAACGTCATCTAAAACATATATTTGAAAATAATAGCTACATAATATACCATCTTTGTTGTTGTTTGATGTATTAATTATGCCCACTGCTCTTGTGGATTGTGGAGTGCTTGCGCAATGTAAATACCGATGTACTCGAGTGGTATACAATTTCCTGATTATGTGGCATTTATCAATATACCTTGTGCTCTCACTGCCTCAAAAAATATTTCAATTTGGTCTTGTTTTAATATATATATTGGAATTTAAATCATAATTGAATCTGGTGGCAATACAAATTCGATAATTGATTTTAATGTTTGGGTACAGATCATAAAACCTACGAACCCAGTTCGTCTATTAGAATGTATAACTGGATTCAGTAAGCGCACTGCAGCTTCATCTTTACAAAAATATAAAGCTTTGAAAATATTTGGGAAGCTAAATGTACTTTAATTTATTGTTTATGAAAATAGATGTGCTTTTTATGCAATTTATTGGCCACCTATAGTTGTTCTTTTTCCTGAATATTGTGAAGTTTCTGAAGGAATTTCCATTGGACTGGAATGTGCTGCTCTAGGTATATAATTTTCTTATCTGCAAATGTATTTCTATAATAGTTTCAACATATGTGAAGGACCTGGAAAAACACACACCCTTGGTTTAGTTATTGGTTGGGTAAAAATGAAAAAAAGATTATTTTAAGGAAGTTAATACCAACAAGTGAAAATATACAAATCTGAAGTAGGCATTAATATGTAACTAGTGTGACAAAACAGGGTTAGGGATGACGAGAATGTCCTGAGACTTTATAGTTATCTATTTTTCTATAGATGTCTTTGATGTATTTGTGATTCTTTTTTAAAAACTGCAAAAGGGCTCCTGACCGACTAAGGATTTTGATGCGTCTTCTCGGGCGAGTTCGTCTGCCCTGTGATGACACTGTGCCCTGGTCATGCTAAGTACCAGGGTTTTCTATGCTAAGCACAGTTTGTTTTGTACCTAGCTCGCCAAAGCACTGCTGACATACCAGTCGTCTATACCGTCAGGAGAAAAAGTACCGCCTTAACCTCTGTGGCAGCGATCGCTTTTATTGCCGCTTGTATGTGGCAATTTGCGTATTAGTTATTTTGCGCCTCCGCGCTTCCCTTCCACAGTGTTCTATAGCCACTATTTCTGCCTGAAACACTGTGTAGAGCTTGCGCAGACTTGTTGAAATATTTGTCATCGGGTTGACGCTGAAGATACCAGCTCCTGTTCCTTTCGCTGTTGTTGGGCCATCTGTGAACCAGGTCTCTCTTTCTTGTATGACTACCTCGTATTCCATATTAAATTGTATATAGTTGTCATGCTGTCTAGGGGCATGCCCTCCGTTCGTTATACAGTTCTAGGTAGTTCGTCCCGAGTTATTTGCTTATGCGGGTTTGACCTTGAAGTAATCTGTGGCTTACAGATCTTGCCCCGTTTCGTATGAGGATGTGTAGTGGTGGTAGGTCCAGTAGGACTTCCATTGCGGCGGTGGGGCTTGTTTTCATGGCTCCTGTTGTTCTCATGTAGGTAAGCCTTTGGGTGCTGCTCAGGACTCTTTGGCTTGCTTAGTCTTGGGCCACCATACTATTGACCCATATGATATATACGCCAGCGTAGTAGTACGACCCATGATGTCTTACTGCCCTGGTGTATAGCCATAGGTTCATTTTGGATTCAGGCCCCAGCACATTCTACTGCACCTACTTAGGGTTAGTGTAGCTCTCTGTGTGGTTTAGCTTATGTGTGAGTTCCATGTCAGCTTTTGGTCAAAGATGACTCTGGTACAAATGAAATTTATACACCTTTAAGTAACGGGCGTTGTACTCTTCTTCTTGTATAGTTGACTATTGTGGTATTTAGAGGGTTTATGGACAAGCCTTGGCCCTGACAACATTTGCCCACAATGTTCAGTGCTCTTTGTGTGCGCTCTTAGATTATTCCCGCGAATTTTCCTTTTCACGGCGATCGCAATGTCGTGTACGTATCCTAGGCAGTGGATTTCTTCTGAGGATAACTTCTCCATGGGATCGTCCAGTAGGACTGCCCAAATATCAGCGCTGCTCTGTCCTAGTGGACGATAGTACTCCGCCTTGCGGATAAAGGGGCGAACTGGAAGGAGGTGCCCCTTCCAGTTCGCGCCTTTATGGTGACCTCGAGTTTGGAAATGATGTTCCTGTTCTCTGGGCTAGCCTGTACCCAATATCATATAACTTGTGCCCTGGTCATTGAGAGTGTTGCGGCATTGTTGAATACCCCTTCAATAGCAAGGAACGTGGCCGTGTCTAACTCTCCATCATCCAGTGTCTATGCCAATAGCATATCCTCGGTATTGTGCAGGTTATAGTTTTATTGCATATTGTGCATGCCCGTGGTTTCCCATTACTGAATAGTACTTTACTATATAGTACTATACCTTGATGCGAATTAATTCCTACAACTCTCCCTCTATTCGACGCTTCATATGAGATTGTTCTATCATTTTGATATTGATTTGTCTATGAACTTTCTCTATTTTCTTTATAATATTTTGCTTATTTCATGCTTCTTCCCAGGCTGTTATGGCATATGATATAATTGGGATAAAAGCTCCTCTGTATATTAATTCGATTGCCAGTTTCAGTCCCCAATATACTTTTGCAGACTTTGCTAGACTGTTGACAAGATTTTGGCTTTTTTCACTATTTTAGTTACGTGTTCGTCAACGTTGAATTTTCTGTCTAGATATACTCCTAGGTATTGCATTTTAGTGACCTGCTATAGTTTTCTGTAGTTTAGGTATACTGCAATATCTAGATTTGAACTCTTTCTCGAGACCAACATGGTCATGGACTTTAGTTCGTTAAAAATTATCTTGTTATTATTCGCCTATCTATTAATTTTTGACAATTCTAAAAAAGTTAGCAATGGCCTCCGCAGACTCTGCTGTTGGTCCTGCTACCAGGATCAATACATTGTCAGCGTACGCTACTATCTGTGTGTTTTTTGTGTAGCTTGTTTTTAGAAGTGAGTCGTATTGTATGTTCCAAAAACCCGGAGCACAACATGAGCTTTGCGGACATTCTCTGGTGACGATGTTTTCAACATAGTCCGATTTAATATGAAGACTTGCCACTCAATCGTTGAAGTAGGTAGTCTTCAAATAGAAAGTTTTTAGGACAGCTAAACTGAGTATAATAATTTCATTTTTCTTTGCCAAGTTATTACCTGTTCATTACTTGACCTCCATTATAGCATCGACCGTACATTTATGTGGCTTGAAGCCAAATTGACTATTGCTCCACCATTTTTCTATGTACAGAAAATGAGATATTCTCCTAATTAGTATCTTACCTCCTATATTTATCAGTTCTATGGGCCTAAATTTCGAGGGATCTTTGTTGTTCTCTTTTCCCGGTTTAACCATAGGTATTATCTATGATACTTTCTACACGGCTTGGTAATATAGCTCTCTTCAAACATTCGTTCTATATTGCCGTGATGGATCTTGAGAATGCTTCTGCTAACTTCTGGTAAATCATGCCTCCTATTCCATCCTCCCCGGGGTCTTTGGACGGATTAATGATCTTCCTTTTCCTATCGACGATCTTTTTCTTTTGGCTTACCAAAGGATGAACAGCATGCTGAGTATAGAAATTTCTAAAACTGGTCAATAAAAGAAGCTGCTAGATAGGCTTTTAGCTCCATTAACTCATCTATATTTACTTATTAAAATCTTCTCCCTTTTCAAATAATTCGTGGATTCATTTTCGAAGCTCTGTAAGTTGTATGTAACTTCCTTCGCACTGTTTCCCTCGCTCGTTGGTTTGTTGGCTTTTAATCTTCTATAGTTTATTATGAGTTTGGCGAGCATCAGATGATGGTCCGATCCACATTCTGGATTTCAGCCCTTTGGTCGGCTGTGTCCATGTATATTTATGAATATTTTTGTGCTGAAAGAAACCATTCATTGGGGAGATAGTTTGACATAGTTGTATTAGACGTGTACCGTTATCATTTACTATTCGTTCTCCATACCTGCCTATTATTGCATTTTTTTCTTCTCGACCTGTATGTCCATTGAAGTCACCTAAGATTAGTTTTTCTTTGTCTTTATGTATTTCTGATAATACATTGTAAAATTTTTCGTAGAATATATCTTTGGTACTTTGATCTCTGTCCTCGCGGAGGGCATATACTCCGATTATTACAATTCTTTGACCATTTTTTAAAAGTTTCAATTGTATTATCTGCTCGTCTACTTGTTCGTGGTCTTTTATCTCTTTCCTATAATTTCTATGTCCTATCGCTACTCCTGTTTCTGCTCTTACGTTTTAACACAGCTGTATATATGTATATATTCCCCTGCCGTCTGAACTCTACTTACAGATTGTACTTACAGAATCCAAAGGAGAAGGAAGCGTCTCCTTTGGATTCTGTAAGTACACTGATCTATTTTCATCTTGGCTAATTCATGAAAGACTTGTGCCTTTTTTGTTTATATCCTTCTTTATTCCATGTGTTCAGTATTATAATCAATTTCCTTTATGTAGTTCTCCTTACGTAGTCTCCTTTTGTCTTCATCCAGTTTCCGAGGCGTCTTTAAGAATTTTTTAACATTTAGATTTTTTTCCCGAATGATGAGGTGTTTTCCTATCGATTGTACGTTTAGGCTTGAATGACTAGGATTTATATGTTGGGGTTTCTTCCCTTAGCAGATATGTTCTAGTTTTGAGGCATTTCTCCCCCTTCCTGGGAGACTGTGGGCGTTTTATCGTTTTATCGTAGTATGGATATCGATACTCCATACTGCCTCTGAGACCCATGCCAACCATTCGCTGATAAGAAACTCTCCATGGATATGGAGGACCGGTGAAAACCAACTGTGAAGATACTCCAGATAAATATACATCGTTGCAAAGCAACCTCGCCTGTTATACATGCGTAAGTTTTCCTTAACGATATAGATTTGTGCTCATCCAGAAACCTTAGATGACTATTGAAAATATCTGGTGTGGGCACAACACGACTTTCCGAATTAAATGACCTATTTAATTTTATATAACATTTTCGACATTTTCAACTTTTGGACTTTTTAATTTGTTTTGTCATTTTGACTTTTATGAGATTTTTTACTTTTCTTGACATTTTTGACTTTTTTTGACATTTTTAATATTTTTGATATTTTTTGACATTTTTGATATTTTTTTGTTATTTTATTTAGTTTTTTTTTGATATTTTTGATTTTTTTTTATTTTTCGACATTTTTGACTTTTTTGACAAATTACAATTTTTTGGCGTTTTTTACTTTTTTTTTACATTTTCGTCATTTTGGACATTTTCGACTTTTTTTTGACATTTTTGATATTTTTTAACTTTCTTTGAAATTTTTGACACGTGAGATTTTGACGTTTTTACATTTTGACATTTTGACTTATTATATTTTTGGCATTCTGACATTTTAACATATTGATATTCTGACATTTTGGCATTCTGACATTTTTACATTTTGAAATTATGACATATTTACATTTAGGCATTTTCATATTTCACATTTTCAAATGTTCACAGTTTCACATGAAAGTTTAATGTAATTATTAATGTATATTTTCAATACCTAACTACATTTAAGATGCGACAATTTTCGCTAATTCCGCGCATTTACGCCACGCCCGCTGACGTCACGTATATTATTTGTGATATGCGCAATAGGAAATCGCTATTATTGAGAAATCTTCTGTTTTAGTGAACCGATATTGCTCAAATTTTCACAGGGTCGCTGAAGCGCGGGCTCTTACCCGATTTCCAAATTTGGTCGCGATCTGTTGTGCCGTTTTCCCACCGTGAGCGTTAAATGGTCCGGCACAGCGCCTAATTATGCTCCGCGCGTGGTGTTGATTCCGATTCCTTTGCTGTTAGTAAACCGATTGAGCTCAAATTTTCACTGGATCGTTCTGAATAGTGTCCGCAGATATTTGCCAAATTTGGTCGCAATCTGTTGTGTCGTTTTCCCGGAATTTTGTTCACAGACAGACAGACAGACGACATACATACCACACACAGACATCGCAAAAATCGGGTTTATTTCGACTATTATGGGCATAAAACGTAACGAAAATTGAAATTTTTCTTGCTAAATGGTACACGGCAACAATACCTTCCTTCTGGTGTAATTTTTTTCCCGGAAAGTTATTGCATATTTCCACAATCTTAGTTTGAAATCGTGAACACGTTTTCGGTAAAACAATACCTTCCTTTACATCAGTGATGTATTCGGAAAGTAAATATCTGGTGTGGGCACCACACGACTTTCCGAATTACATGACCTATTTAATTTTGTATAACATTTTCGACATATTCAAATTTTGAGCTTTTTAATTGTTTTTGACATTTTGACTTTGATGACATTTTTTGATATTTTTGACATTTTTAATTTTTTTTGGATTTTTTGATATTTTTTACTTTTATTTACTTTTTTGACATTTTGACTTTGATGACATTTTTTGACATTTTTGACATTTTTGACATTTTTGACATTTTTGACATTTTTGACATTTTTTATTTTTTTGACTTTTTTTAACATTTGTCTTTTTTGGCATTTTCACGTTTTGTCATTTTGACTTTTTATGTTTTTGACATTCTGACATTTTAACATATTGATATTCTGACATTTTAACATATTGATATTCTGACATTTTAACATATTGACATTCTGATATTTTAACATTTTGGCATTCTGACATTTTTACATTTTGAAATTTTGACATATTTACATTTAGGCATTTTCACATTTTCAAATGTTCACAGCTTCACATGAAAATGTAATGTATTATTAATGTATATTTTCGATACCATACTACATTTAAGATGCGACAATTTTCGCTAATTCCGCGCTAGAGTTACGCCACGCCCGCTGACGTCACGCTGACGTCACGTATATTATTAATTATTTGTAATATGAGCAATAGGAAATCGCTATTATTGATAAATCTTCTATTTTAGTGAACCGATCTTGCTCAAATTTTCACAGGGTCGCCGAAGCGCGGATTCTCACCCGATTTCCAAATTTGGTCGCGATCTGTCGTGCCGTTTTCCCACCGTGAGTGTCGTGTTGATTGTGATTCCTTCGCTGTTAGTGAACCGATTGTGCTCAAATTTTCGCTGGATCGTCCTGAATAGTGTCCGCAGGTATTTGTCAAATTTGGTCGCAATCTGTTGTGTCGTTTTCTCGGAATTTTGTTCCCAGACAGACAGACAGACGACAGACAGACAGACGACAGACATACATACCACACACAGACATCGCAAAAATCGGGTTTATTTCGACTATTATGGGCATAAAACGTAACGAAAATTGAAATTTTTGTTTTGCTAAATTGTACACGGCAACAATAGCTTCCTTCTGGTGTAATTTTTTTCCCGGAAAGTTATCGCATATTTCCACAATCTTAGTTTGAAAACGTGAACACGTTTTCGGTAAAACAATACCTTCCTTTACATCAGTGATGTATTCGGAAAGTAAAAATATAATGAAACTTTATTCTCGAAAACAGTTTAACAGTGATCAACAAAAGGATTTTAATGGCAGAGAGGACGAAAATCTGTAGAATGTTCTTTTGGCATGTTGACCTCAAAGTTTCAAGTTTTGAGCAAACTTATTCGGTGTGACCCAGTTAGTGTTGATGTTTGTTGCATAATGCTATAAAGGAATGTGATGAAGTATTTTCAAGACCGCAGCACGAAAACATTATTGTCGGGAATCCTATTGACCACCTGACAATTACGACTGGAATATGCAAAAAATATGAGGGATTACATAAGGAACTACTTCAAAGAGTGTTCCCCAATTCCGAATCAGGACAGATATTGCAAAGAATATATATATTTATATATATTTTGGGTCATTAAACTATAAAATAAAATTATACAACTAGTATACGTACAACACTGCCTGTAGAAGATGATGGGTGAACTGAGTAATTCAAAGTCTGAAGCAGCCGGTCCCAAGCCCGGACAAACGAGGAGGGTTCGGGGGTAAGGTTAGCTACCTGCCTGAGGTAAAAACAACCAAGTGGCTCAAAGAACGAACATAGCCTCGGAACAAGGACGGATTAACGGTAACGACACGGCGAGAATAAGGAAAAAACGAAAATGGAAAGCGCAGGCGTTACGTATTGCGTGCTGGAATATAATGTCCTGGAATAACAAGGACCAAGAGATAATAATAGAACTAACCAAACACAAAATTGACATCTGTGCAATCTCGGAAACCAAGAGGAAAGGCAAGGGAAATAGCAAATATGGGAACTACGTCTTAATATACAGTGGGGTAGACAAAGATGAGAGAGCGCGCTCTGGAGTAGGACTACTAGTACACGAAAAATTCCAACAGCAAATAGAAGATATTGAATACATCAACCATCGACTATTAAAAATGACACTCAAACTAAACAAAGGTACAATCCACATAATAAGCGTATATGCCCCCGATATTACTAAACCAAAACAAGAGAAAGATCAGTTCTATGTAGACCTACAAGGTATACTAGATAAAATCCCAATAAACGACCAAGTATGCATCATGGGGGACTTCAATGCGCGCATCGGCAACGAAGCGATAGACAACATTAAACAAAGATTTAATGAAGACGTCATAATAGAGAATGGAGAATCATTGGTCGACCTATGTACCTACAACGAGCTACGAATAAATAACACATTCTACGCACACAAAAGCTAGCATAAAATAACCTGGTCTAACACTAGAGGACACGAGTCAACAATCGACTATATCATCACCAATAGGAACATACATCCATCGCGAATACTGGATGTCCGCTCACTCACCTCAGCAAACATAGGCAGCGACCACAACTTGGTACTATGTAAATTCCGCATGAACATCACACGAGCAAATAAAATACAACCAGAGTACCAGGAGAAACTCAACGTGGAAGCCTTCGCGGATGAAACCACGAAATACCTATATGGCAAACATAACACCGGCTGATGATACGCAAAGAGCATGGCAGAAAATATCAACGAATATGCTAGAGGCCGCAAGGGAAGCAATCGGACACAGAAGAGTCAACATTAACGCGACACACTCCAAAAAACCATGGTTCACTGAAGAGGTGAAAGCACTAACATCAGAAAAACGGAAAGCCTATTTGCTATACAGAAGCAATAAAACCCCACAGCACTACCGAGAATACACCATAATAAGAAACAGAATCAACGCCGAAGTAACAAGAATAAAGTGCAGTTTCTGTAAAAAATTCTGAAAAGACATGGAATACGACCTATATGGAGGACAGAAGAAAGTATGGAACATGATCAGGAACAGGAAGAAACCAATTGACGAACTAATTCAAGGAAAGTCCATACCCGAAGCAACATGGATAAATCACTTTAAAAGTTTATATAAACAAACGATAGACACACGAAATGTCCAAGAACAACCGGAGGACACGGAGGAAGAAGAGAACAACACAGTAAAGGTAAATGAAGATACGGTGAAGCAGGCTATTACGAAATTGAAAAACAGGAAATCGCCGGGGCCCGATGGCATAACGAATGAGATGATAAAATATGGAGGGGAAAAGCTGGTTAAAGAACTAACATCTCTCTTCCAGAAGGTATTATACTCTGTCACAATTCCCGGAAAGTGGAAATCCAGTATTACAATCCCCCCGTTCAAAAAAGGAACCAAGAGCGACCCCAACAACTACCGCGGAATTTGCCTACTTAACACAACAATGAAACTACTTACCAAAATCATCGCAAATGAAATTGTGGAACAAATAGGAATGGCCGAGGAACAACAAGGCTCCCGCAAAAACAGATCCATGATCGACGCAATTTCATCCTAAGACAAATATCAGAGAAAAGTATCGAATACAACAAACCAGGTTTCGTTTGCTTCGTAGACCTTACGCACGCATTCGATAGAACAGAATTATATAACGTTGAAGAGATTTTGAAAACAAAAGGCGTGAACCCCAAAATCATCAAACTAATCAGAGTTCTAAATACAGCCAATAGAACAAAGCTCATCGCAAATAAAAAACTAACTGACGAAATACCCGTCAGCGTGGGGATTAGACAAGGGGACAGTCTGAGCCCAACACTTTTCAACACTATCATGGATGAGTTTATCGAAGACGTGAAGAACATGGATATTAGATACAGAATGGGCAACACAAAATTTAGTATCGTATGTTATGCTTACGACGCAATAATCATAGCGGAAGATGAAGACGACCTACAGCGACTGCTTCATAGGTTCATAAAGTGCGCATATATAAAACCTGTGTCAGGCCAATTATGACGTATGCAGTAGAAACTTACCTCTTTGTTTTAAATGCTCTACAACCTTAGCCCAAAAACATAACCTGCAATAAACAAAAGGCGTGAGACAGGAACGCTTCTCCAAACTGACTCGCGAGCTGCGAGGAAGGGGAGAGGCCACAGAGCACTATAAGAGAGTGTTCAATCCCATGTTAAATTCTGGCAACATCTTACAGCGCCGCTCGCAACACCCGGATGGCGTATCCTGAACTAATAGGGAATTTTAGAGGTTATATTTGTGATAATCGGCCAAATCTCCAATGCTTTGAAACCCCCCTGGGAGAAGCGCAGGAGAGATGGCTAAGCCCGTACCTTGTCACCTAAGTGGGCATTGCACAATATGTTTACATAGAGGCGGCGTGGAAGAGTTGTGTCTCGCGCCTCATCGGCACCGTGTCTCTTCCCCTCGCCTTGGCGAATAAGCGGTACTGGCGCGCGAGAGGCACGAGGTAAATGCCCACGCCTCGTCACTAAGTGGGCATTGCACCACATGTTTATATTGAGCGGGCGTGAAAGCGTCGTGCCTCTCGCCGCGCCGGCACCTCGTCTTCGCCTCTTATGTGTGAATTGGGTTTAACGTCACCCATACGAAAGTATGTAATCCTTTGTATTTGTCATGAGAATTTAATGCAATAATACAATGTGTGAGTACTGTTCACGCTACATTGACCACTCTTTCATTGCTCTCTCGCCCGCAGTAGTACGCTTTGTAGAAAAAATCAGAAGTATTGTGTGGTACGCTTTTTTCAATGATTTATATTCATATATAATTAATACTGCACTATACTGAAAGAAAAACTAACATGATACCATCTTCATCTTGTAAGGTTAATAAATATTGAAATGAGACACTCAAAGAATTTCATTAAAGTTCCCAGTAAAGAACCAATTAAAGAATGTTGTAGGTCTTCTAACAGGACACTGCACATTCTATAAACACACACTATTTGGATAGACAAATCACCAACATGGAGAGGTTGTGAGGATGAAGAAAAAACTCCACCACACTATCACTAGCTGCGAAGCATTCAACACTTGTAGGAAACATCACGTTGGCACAATGCGACTGAACCTAAAAGGGCTCCAAGCCCGCCCATTCATGAGTTTTCTGGATTTAGATAAGGATACAGAGCCCATGCATGTAGGCTGATAATGGAGTAGCACAATATGACAACCGTAATCCATTTATTACTGACACGTTTTTTTGTCAATTGGGAACAAAAACAACGAGATAATTGCAAGAAGAAGAAACAGGGCCCACAATATCACGTTTAATAATATTTAGAGAGGAGTTGGCGAGATAGTTGATTTATCGCCGTCGGACGACAGGAAATTCACCTATTTGTAAATATTACTATTCATTGTAATAGAGAAAAATGTACCGCAAAAATATTTCCATTGTCAATTTTCTTTAAGCCTCGGTAGCGCAGTAGGCAGCGCGTAAGTCTCATAATCTTAAGGTCGTGAGTTCGATCCTCACCCGGGGCAATTTTTTAAGTTTTAATTATTTAAGAAAATCAACATCATGCTGATATGATAGATTTTTATTGAATTTATAAATTATAATAAAGCGAGACCATATGCAACAAATTCATTAAAATTGAAACAGTTAGACTCTCGGGCGAATCCACATCGAACATTTGAATAGAAAATTCAATATAAAATAATAATATTTTTATATTACCAGCGTACAGTATAAAATGAATTTTCACAAGTAACACATTTAATTTTAGACTAAATTTTAAGTTCGGAAAGCACTTAAATTAGCAATAAATTATTAGAGTATTCACGGGTATTTGTACTGAAAAATATTATGTTAACCCAAGTGTATAATTTTGATTCTATACTAAACATACCGCCCCCGGGTGGACTCGAACCACCAACATTTCGGTTAACAGCCGAACGCGCTAACCAATTGCGCCACGGAGGCTGAGTCCAACAACTGCAAATATGCATTTGTATTTGATGTGGTTAAATTTCGCTCGATTTCGTATTCATATTATTTCGGAGTCATCAACAATTAGCTATATATTTTGATTAGAACCTCATAGAAAATAATATTTGGTACACAATTAGAGAGAGTAACTGTTGTTTTTGATTGGATTTATAATATTTTTACGTGTTTTAACTAGGTTTAAATTAGAAAAATCGTAATGATTCCGGTGTCTTATTTAATACAAATCAAGTAAATTCATTGATTTTGAAAACTGATCAGACGTAACAAAAAATAATCATAATTAAATGTTTTATCAAAAAATGCAATATCTTTATTTTATTTCAATACAGGATGTTATGTAATTCGAGCGTAGTCCATTAAGTGGTTGTAGAGGTGAGTTAATCTAGCAAGAATTCGTCTTCGTTTGGTAACTGGAGGACTTTTAAGTTGACCAATGAGAATGTGCCTCATATTTTCGACGAAAATTGCCATGATCGAAATCTGACAGTGACGTATATAAATTCAGTAGCGGTCCGCTATATATTTTATTTAATTTTGTGTCCAATATATCAACCACCAAATTCTGAATTCAGATGGCGAACAACATTCCGTTGCATATGAAGTGAATCATCTTGCATGTACCATGTATGAAATCTTTGAAGTGTAAACCATCGAGATAATTCTCCAAGTAGTTCTTACCGCGGTTAAATTATTTTGCTGCAGCATACGTTTAAAAAAACGTCCGATGCTACTGAGTTTGATTGATTATATACGTCAGTGTCTTTTTATCGTGGCAATGTGATTATTTTTTGTGTACAAAATGTGAAGCGCACTCTGATTGGTCTACTTAAATGTTCCCCAGTTACCAAACGAAGACACATTTACAAATAAAAATCAAATCCTTGCTAGATTAACTTACCACTACCCCCACTTAAGGGATTGCCCTCCAATTACATAACATCCGGTATAATAGAAATTATCAAAACTTTAAAAGATTTTAAAAATTTCAACAAACATGTTTTTCAAAACATATTGCTGGGGGCTCACCTGCAGACTACACTTAGTCCACTGAAGTGGCATCCACACAGTTGTCATTCCTCATCCAACCCATAGTTGTGAAAAACTTTAGAATGACTTTTGAAGGGATCACGCTTAGCATGCGCTGGTCTAGACTGGGCCTGCTAACCGCAGCCAGCCGTTCGAAGGTGACTGCGGGGTATTCACAGAGAAATCTTGTTGGCTGCATCCTCTACATAGTGGATTGACAGCGTATTTCATTAGAGGTGATTTTTTACTTCCTGTAATCTTTCTTAAGTCATCCTAGAGAGACGATAATAAAAATGTGCCAGTGCAGTATACGGGCCTGGTATGAATTGTTTTACATGTTGGAACGTCGTAAGGCTTCGCCATCTTTCTTGATGAGGCTTTAGAACATATTGGTTTATGTGGCATCAGCATTGTTTGGCCGGGAAAGGCATCGCCGGTTCAGGGCCGAGGCAGGCACGAGCATAAGCTGCGGAGGCCAGCTCATCGGAATTTTCCTATGTTCAATATGCCCTTTGGCCCATTGGAGATTTAACCTGCTGCGGATGGCAACTTTCGCCAAGGCGTGGTAGCATGTATAAACCTAGATGTCAGTTTTACTGTTTATGTAGTTAGTTCTGTTCAGGGCCACCAAACTATAGCTCCATAAACATGGCTCTTCTTATGGCTATGTAAATCCACATAATGGTACAAGGTGATAATCCCCATGTGCGTCCAATTGCCCTCAGATCTGCTAGATTGCTGACTTTGTCTTTATACTGAAGTGCCGTCCCCAGTTTAGTTTGCTATCTAGAACAATTCCTAGATGGTTTGCTTGTTATGCCAGCTTAAGAGTTGTCCAAATTAAGACCAGTATCTTTAAAGTGCTTTTATTTTTTTCGTGAACAGAACCATCTCAGTATTCTTTGGGTTTACCGTCAGACAGTGTTTTGAACATCATTTGTCTACAATTCTTAGTACACTCTGCATAATATAGCCTAGTACACAATCGCAGTTCCCTGTTAAAATGATCCGAGGGCTGAATACAATAACGAACAAACAGAGGTGGAGGAGACAATAAAGGCCGCAACAAGAAACTCCATACAGGGTGGGGGAATCAAGACTAGCTTGGAACTCCACCAAGGTCATAATGGTGACGATGACGGAGCAGGGTGCCGAAAGGCTGACGGAAACCAAACTCCGGATTGGTCCTGTACAATATAAGGCCACCTCGATGGAGAAAGCGCTCTACGGTTGCAGCCGCGGTTGGGATGACGGGTACCATCCGGATACCTGTGAGGGCGAGAACAGAAGGGGACTATAACTTAGGTGCGGGAAAGAAGGGTACCAAACGAAAAGCTGAGGAGGGAGACGCCCTACTGCGGCCTGTGCAAAGAGCAACTGCTAGCCTGAGATGCCCTAGAAATCGTAGATCGATGGAAGAGATTGGGTGATGGGGAGCTGGCGTAGGCAGCCTTCCTACCAAAAAATGACCTCCCTACAAACATGTTTCCTGCAGGCGAACGTCGACAGGGGACGAGCAGCGCAACAACTGGTACTCGTCACTGCATTACGTGGGTAAAACTACTGGATAGGACCATTTTCGGGTGCTACTTATCGTCCAATTGCACCCGGGAGCTTGCGAGAAACTGGATCAACGAACTAGAGCGGACGGTGCGATAGGCTAGCGGGCAGGTCATAGTGTCAGGGGACCACCTCAATGCGAAGTCCGCACCATGGGTCGGGAACCACTGACATAAGGGAAGAGGCGATCACAGACCTGGTAAGAACAATAAAATTGAATAAGAAGGAGGCCATGGAGACATTATGAAGGTGGACGGAGGTGGTTCTATTCTCGGCCAAATTAATGGTCCTCGTCGACACCGCCATATAAATAATGGGATAGGAACACACGATACAGAGAAGACTGAAGTACCTGGGAACTACACTGGAGGCCAACGTCAACCACACCCAGCATGTACTAGAGGCTGAAAGGAAGGCAACCAGAATTGAAGCAAACCTGGCAAGGCTGCTACCTTATATGGGTGGCCCGGGTGAAAAGAAGCTAGCGACAGTGTGGCGTCCAACTACTATATGCAGCATCTGCCTGAAGGCTAAATAACACACGATCGACAAGTGGCAGAGAAGATATAAGCAGTCTCCAAACGCGGAGTGGACGAAACGCATTATCCTTCTGATACAGCAGTGGGTAGACCGACCAAATGGTGAGCTGGATCACTGGACAACGCATTTCCTAGCCGGGCAAGGCGATTTCCAAATGTATCTACTCCGGATAGGAATGGCCGCGACGCAGAGTTGAGTATTTCACGATAAAAGTTGGCCAACATTATTTTAATAATTTGATTGGCATAAAATAAACTTTTCAACAATAAATGATGATTAATAAAAGGTTTATTTAATATTTATATATTAAATACATATTCGTAATAGAAAAATTATTTATTTATTATTATTATTATAAAATTTAATGAATCGAAATCTATTTCTGATTTGCTTTCTTCTCCTTCGCTTAATTATTTTGTACAGAAACAATAATTATAATAATATTAATAACTACGCCTATAATATTATTTTTTTTTTTGTAATTTTAGAAGGGAAAAAAATCGAGAAACATCGTATGAGATGTATTGTATTAGGAACTAAGAGTGCAAAGATAGTATATATTTCTGAGAATACATACCTTTAGATTAAAAGTATGTATTCTCATTAAAATATACTATCATGCACTCTTAGTTCGTAATATATATTGCTTCATTTTTTAGTTTATGAATCAATATTTTAGGTAATGTGTCAGGCGTTGTCGGGTACTAATCTTTGGAAATAATTAAAATTGAACCTTTTACAAACCTATTAAAAGAAAAAATCTTGCCCATATTTTCCCAAAAACATTTAAAGAAACTATTTTAAAATAATACTGTTTTATTGTATGAAATTATATTTGTTTCTTTATCAAATAATTAAGAGAAGTTCTGAATATTCGATAGCTGACAAATTAATTGTTCTAGAAAATGAACTTTGACTAAATATCTTAGTAACGCAATCGATGAATAAGCGACCGGCCACCTACGATTTTTTTCGATTTTTTCCTTTCAAAATTAGAAAATAAAAAATATTATAAGCGTAGTTATTAATATTATTATAATTATTTTGTTTATCTTTATTAAACCTTTAGGTCAATGACGTCACTGATCCAGTGCTCGGGTCTCCCGGTGCCGATCCCCGAATAAGGATCCGTAGGCGCCAAAGTTCGGCATCTCAACTGGGAAAAGCCGAGAAACGTCTGTTTTTTCTCAGTGTAGAAGACAGAGCCAAATGGGAGGCAATGACTAGATTCTCCCAAATAGTGATGAGACATAAATACAAGGACGACCTACAACAGTGAAGTCACGCGACAAGAAATACACAATGTAGTCCCGCAACGATGGAGGAACTAAACAGGACCTGCGGGAGAGACACAGATAATACATGAGGCGGCGATGGGACGCTTAGTATGCCTAATGGCGGTCAAGCCCCTAGTGGACAGAACGTGAGTTTTGGTTTAGGCAGAATGCGGAATGAATCCGGCACTACCCCTGCCTACCACCTAGGATTGTATAGCCCTAGATATCTTGGTGACGTTTTTTTCCCGACTGGGATCCGGATTTGCTGTAGCAACTGACTTATTGTGCTCCCCCATTACTTATTTCTCATTCATGAGCTCTGTATCTACAATAAAGTTCAGAAGCGTGAATAGGCAGGGTTGGGGCTCTCTTAGGTTTACCCACGTTGAACCAAAAATCTTTTTCCTGCATGCGTGTAATGCTTCGTAGTTAGTGATTACATGTAGTGAGGTTTCTTCTTCTCTCTTACAGCCTCTGCACGTTGGTGATTTGTCTATCCCCATAGTGTGCAGATGTTTATTTAATGCGCAGTGTCCTCTTAAATGTCCTACGACATTTCTTAATTGTTTCCTATTTAATTTTAGAATTTCTTCCGGCGCCTCTGTACTGGGAGCCTTAAAGAACCTCTTCGAGTTTTTCATTCCTGTTTAGGCTTCCCAGTATCGGCGGTGGCAGTTTCTTTGATGCTTCCACAAGCTATTCCTCCGAACACAACTTGAGGGAAACAATATAAGACCATATATTGCAACCCCAAAATAGAACAGAAAATCAAGAGAAAATAAGGAGAAAAATAATATAGCAATAAGAGATCTAGACAAAATAGAAAACAAAGAAGGGGTAAGATCACTCATCAAAGAGAAACTGCAAGTTGAGACAGGTATTAACAAAATACAAAAAATATACACAGGAACAGAACAAAATATAATAATAGTGGAAATCACAAGCTGGGAAGAAAAACAAAAAATAATGAAAGCAAAATATAAACTGAGAATACAACGAAAGAGGAGAGAAAGCAAACAAAGACAAATAAGAAACATAACAAAATTGGAAAAAGAAAAGGGAAAACGCGTAAAAATAGGATATAGAAAGATAATAGTAGACAAGGAAACATATATATGGGATAAAGGGGAGAAAGGAGTCGTAGCCAAAGATAATGGGGTGAAAGTAACCAATCCAAAAACTACTAGCTAAAGAGAAAACGGACGGAAGCAAAATTAAAAAGGAAACCGTAAGAAAAAGGACAACGAACATAGGAGAGAAGAACAAAAAGATAATGAATGAAAATAAAGATAAGAGTACAGTAAGAAAAAGAAAAATATTGAAAATTGAGACTTGGAATATCAGGAGTATAAATGGAAAGGAAAAGAGCTAGAAGAAGAATTTGAGAAAGCTGAACGAGACTTCTTAGTGGCAACAGAAACAAAAAAGAAGGGGAAGGGAGAGTATAAAACAATGTGAGAGCCGCAATACAAAACACTTTGTATCGGGTTCTCAGTATCATCAGGTCTTCAATACATTCTTTAACAACTCTAGTTATTCACGCTGGAGTACTAGAGCACTCACCACCGCCTGACTATCTGTCACAACAATGATTTACTTCTTTCTATAGTTTCTTTTCAATAAAGTTCTAACGCAACAATGAATTCCTCGCCCAGCTGGAGACTTGCTCTGTCATTTGAAGTGTATTTATTGTCCTGTCGCGATGAATGCTTATAATGTATTCTTCTGTTTTCCCTAAGATTAGTTGTGTGTGGTCTGTGGGTGATTCGTATGACTTTCCCATGGCGTTAGTTCTGTAGATTGTTATCTTGGCCTCAGTCTCCACTTTAAAGTGAAGTGTAACAATATAACCTCCATTGCGGCGATGGGGGTTGTTGCCATTGTCCCTGTTATTGCTAGACAGGCCATTCTTCTGAACACTAACCGGCATGCCCAGAACGCGATCACGGCTTTGTTCGTAATATTTTTCATATGTGGCTTGGGGTCTAAGGTCAGTAGTGGGTCTAAGGTTACTTGGTGTCGGTTACTATCATGTCAGCTACGCTCCAGTCCTTGTTTTTAGGCGGGCGTGCGCTTCTAATAACACGTGTATGTACCATCACCCCTCCTTAGACAGCCTAGTTGTTGTGATGGATCCTTAGTAAGATCTCTGTCTAGACTGGCAGCGACGATTGTGTAACTTTTAAGTTTCGAGGTGTGTATGTTTATAGTTCTCTGTTTGATATTTGTGGGCATGGATGTTATTTGTCCACTTATTTGTATAATCCCGAAACCCTAGTTTTAACAATCCTGAGTTCCTGGATCAGGGCAATCGTGTGTTGGTCCATAGCCAGTGCACGACAAAGCTGGGCTGTCTCAGAGCGGCTATGGTGGAGATTTGTTTGGAGGACACTTAGCATTCTATGTCCTACATGGATCCCCTTTCTTTACCTCGTGGCCTGACAGGGAGGAGCAGTTTGCACAACCGAGTCGGTTCCCTCCCCCATTAGAGTATGCCCCGGCTGTCAACAGCATTACATTTTACTTTAGAAAGGAATGAAGTGTAGCACCGTATTGGAAATGTTGAACATTGCTTTTGGCAAGTCTTCTATGAATCAAAAAAAGGGTGGTGATACCGTTTTCAAGGGTGCAGTAAAAACGTTGAATATGACGAGCGCCCTGAACGCCGCATCACATTAACAACCAAAGAAAACATCGAAAAAGTAATGCTGATAATTTTGCGGATATGTTATGTCCAACAACGTGTTGCAACAAAATCCTGAAATTGTTAAATTTCGACCAAAAGCAGTGCCGAATGAACATTGCTCAAGAGTTATACCTGATGACGAAGCATGGCTGTACGGATATGACGTCGTAACTAAGGCCTATTCATTCCAATGGAAGCTTCCTATAGGGACAAGACCGGAAAAAAGCTCGCCAAGTTCGATCGAATGTGAAGGTTTTGATAGCCGTTTTGTTCGATATCAACAGCATATTGCACCAAGCAATCCGAAGAAAACGCCCGAATTTATTGCGAAACAACTCATGGAAATTGTACCTCGATAATGCACTTACTCGCACGTTACAGCTTGTTGGTGATTTTTGACCTAAAGTAACACCGTTATGCTACATGCTCTGTATGTGCTGGACATGGCTCTCTGTGACTTCTTCCTATTTCCGAAGCTGAAAAAACCCTTGAAAGAACGACGTTTTGCCAAAATTGAAGAGATAATAGACAGAATATCTGAGGAATCTAAACACCATGCCGAAAATTGCGTTTCAGAAATGCTTCGAAGTTTAGTAAAGGCACAAGTGTATTATATCTGATGGGGACAACTTTGAACTTTGATTAAATTAATATTGCTGAATAAAAAAAATTCCGCGATTGTTTTATGAAACCTCGTACATTATTCTTCCATGAAATGGAACAGTTTTTTTTTGTATCTTCTTGCCTAATGTTTCTTAGTATTTAATTTCGACATATATCCAACTAATGAAATATCCATAATTTTAATTAGTTCACATGTTACACATAACCTGGCGATTAGCTGTCAGCTGGCGCCGGTACTAAATGGCAACCATTAAAATATTCTACTTTTTTTTTACAATAACAATCGAGCTTTAATAGTTTATTTTACAATTAGGATTATATAAAAAAATGCGAAAAATAAATATTGCTTTAGAGTTTCTATAAATTAAAACAATGAATCATTAATTGCTAAAACAGTTCAAAGTATTTTTAAAACATATTTCTCAGACGTAAACAAGATTCCTATGTTATATACCGGTATAGATAAATAATCAGTGACTGGAATCCCACTGATTTTGAATTCAATAACATGGAATCATATCAAAAAAATTCGCAAATGCAATAAACGTGTTTTGTACAGTAAACACATAATTTAAAAGCTAACACGACAAGGTTCGTTTGAAAAGAGGTCATTCCGTTAATTTCTTGGTGGCGGTTGAATCGCTGCCGTTTCACTTTTTAGTTGTGTGTACGGTGCGAAGGCAGTCGTATGTTAAATACATATTCAATAAAAAAGATACATTATTAACATGAGATTAGTCGCTATCATTTGCATTGCATTACTTGCAAAAGGAAACGCTCAAAAAGTAAGTTGACACCTACCTACACATGCTAGCTGACATGATACGCATCTTAATTACAATTTAATAAAAAAGTGCTAATTAATTCAAATTACGAATACTTTATATGTTCTGTAGCCGGCAAGAAGTTCAAGGTAAGATTTTGCTAATGAAGGAACCGAGAGTGTTAACCCCAACTCATTAAATTTTACCAATTGTGAATGGTAATATTGTAAATGACAATTGCAATTGCAAACCGGCGTCGCGTTGCAATACAATTATTGTGTAATACATATGTATTGTATTGTTAGTTATTTATGCAGTGAGACAAAATTATGGAAAATTTCAGTAATTTTTGTTATAAATACAGAAACAGCAAAAACTGCGATAACATATTTGATGATTTTATTTTATTAAAACACGCACTTTACTTTATCATAGGAAGTATTAATAAAAATACACGTTAGAAGGTCTCCTGATTAATTTAATGTTCTCCGTTCGTCGTCTCGTGACATTTTTTCGGAAACATTACGGTATTTTTTAAAACCTAATTTTGCATATGGATGTTATCTCACGTAACTTGAATAGTTTTTAGTGGAAATATATCGAAAAGTTCAACTTGGGAAAAAACTGCAATTATGACATATAAGTAAAGCTTCAGTTATAAGCAAATCATATTTATATTTTTTGTGTACTGCAGTACAAAATAACAGGAAGGCTCTCTTTCCGTTTTTGGTCAATTTACTTACTTACAAATTGCTCTTATTATAAAGACTCATTGATAAATTCTACACATGTTACTCCTATTTATATTTACTTTTTATTTTTTATATATGTTTGTGAAATCTTCTATTGTATATATGTTATAGAAAAATCAATAGAAAAAATAACAATATCTAGAATGCCTAATATACAATTTAACGTTTTATATAAGTAAGGAAATTACTAAATATTTGAACTTCCAGGTAGAAGTTGATGTGCTATATGAATCTCTATGCCCGGATAGCTTAAATTTTATAAATAACCAACTCGCACCAGCATGGAAGGATATAGCCTCGTACGTGAACATTAACTTTGTTCCATTTGGAAAAAGTTCGGTCAGTACTAAATATAATTTGTAAATGTGTATTTAATTAAAACTAATACTTAAAGAGTTTCGACAATGGAGCTGTTTTCGAGTGCCAGCACGGCCCGAAGGAGTGTATCGGAAATAAATTGCAATCGTGTGCGCTAAGTCAATTAACAGACCAAACTCTTCAAGTGCAGTATGTTCACTGTTTCATGAACACTTTTAAGAAGATTGAGCAAGATCAAAACGAATTTGGTCAGTCTGTAAGTATTTTACATATTCCACAATAATTATAATATTTTATATAAACAATGTAATAGCCGAATACTAGCCTATACATAGTTCCCATTTTACTCAAAGATATAATTTGTAATTTGTATTTTTTAGTGTGCACAATTGGTTGGAATTAACTGGCAATCGATAAAACAATGTTTTGAAACGGAACGTGGAACTGTATTGCAGTTACAAGCTGAAAAGGAGACCATTAAAACCTCGCCAAGATTCGTTCCTACTATTATTTACAATAAAGTAAGTATTTTTGAAGTAAAATAATGAACATCCTGTTCAATAATCCTTCATCTAAATATAAAAATGTTCGTAGTTTTAGTAGTCTGAACGTAGGCGTTTAGGACTGAAAATCTAGCCATTGTAGCATATCGGTTGACAAATGATGTAAGATTGTTATTAATAGAAACTACACGTTCAATTTTGAAAATCTAATTTTATATACTACTAATAATAATGGTAATAATATAAAATAAGATTTTTAAAGTTAGTTCACGTTTGCTATCAATGTCTCAATTATACTTTTACTAAATCAGCTGTGAAACTGTGTACGTAATTTAAAACTCTTTTAATGTAGTCTATACATATTTTACAATATCGGATATACAATAAATAACATAAATAATTAAATTTGAACCTGAGACTTTTTTTTACAAGAAAATTAAAATAATAAGAATTGTTACCATTTTGTGAGGATAATACTACACAAATTCATATAATTTATTTATTTATTTATTATTTACTTCATTATATTTATTTAACGTCATTGTACGATATTGATGAAAATCGACACGTTGTCATTTTGTGTATGTTTGAAATCGCCAAGTTTGATTTATTGCAATGTTATCAAACACAATTATAACGAATAAAATAGTAGGAGGATTAAAACGACTCGAGTCTGTAAAACATGGAAACGAGTAGGGCGATGAAAAGTAGTAGAGCGAATAAAATGAATAGGAGATGTAAAACGAGTAGAAGTAATAACACAAGTATAACGATAAAACGATTAAAATAATTAGACTGAGTAAGCGAACTCCAGTGTCAAAGTGAAAATTATTTCCTTTTGCTTATCTGATCTCACACGCTATTCATTAAATCAGAATGCAGCTAAGGAAATCGTAAATTATATATAAACTGAGCTACAAAAAAATATGGAGCATTAACTAAATCGGAATAATCACTTCTTATTATAGAAAATAATTGTTTTTGCTTAATTGCTTTTCTGGTCCACAAATAAAAAATGTATCAAGAAAGCTTTAAAAAAAAAGTATAAATGAAAACATCAAGCTATACATAAAATAGCAATAAGATTATCTGAAATAAACTAATGTTTACTGATATCAGTAACAAGTGTTCTCTCCTCGAACATCTAGGAATACCTGAATTCGTCGAGATATACCTTGAATTAAATGTCTAATCACATTTTGATCAATGCTATCCCATTCTTCGACAAGTGCCACTATTAATTATTGTAGCGTCTCTGCACGCACCGGGCGAGCTCTAACATATCACAACTCAACCCAAATAGGTTCAATTAGCGGGCCAATCCAAAAATCTAATTCCTACTTCCTGTAATTACCGTATGACGAAGCCAGCGGTATGGGATCTTGCATTATTCTGAACTCTGGTCCTATAAATGGTGCAAAAGAAACAACATAGTCTGCAAGAATGTTCCTAATGTAATTGTTTTCATTTAAAGATAGTTCTTAAAGAATAAAATGCTCAGTTTTTACCTCTAGAGAAAACCCCGTCCAAACCAAAACATAGTCTCCCAAAAAAGAAAAAAATTGAACAACGGTGGCTGTGGAATATCTCGCCCCTCGGTTTCTCCAGATTCTGTCGCCCTCTTCCGGTGATCTCAAAGTTTCCAAAAACACTCTTCCCAATTTTGGTGCATCCTACCATACTCCAGTCTGTGTTGCTTGGAATGTCTAGATACTATGCCTTCTAAGCAATCGCTATTAATCTTCGTCAACAGCGCATACAGCCACGTATCGCTCTGAGCCTCTGAGATAGCTGAGTCACTGTTTGGGATTATTTCGAACATACTTCAGTCTTAAGGCCCTATCGTTGTGTGCAGATGTGGGCCGCGGCCGTCCTGAACCAGGTCATCGTGTGTATCTGTGTCTCACTCTACCTCTGAAGTCTTCGACGCACAGTTGTCTCCAGTTTCACACAGCATGAGCAGCATATCGAACACTTCGGTCGTCTGTCACTAAAACCATCGCCCCCGCAATTTCTTCGGGAGATATTTGCATTATTTTATCTATGAGAAGAAATGAGCAGGAAGTGTAAAATGGCTTGAAGAACAGCAAGAGTGACATAACTCTAAACACGACAATAATAAAAATATTTGTATTCCCATTGCTTCTATATGGTACGGAATCATAAACTCTGAAGGAATGTAATAGGAAACAAATCGATGCTTCTAAAATGTCATACCAATGTCTCCATATTAAGGGATATAAACGAACGGTAACGACTATCCCAAAATATACATGCATGTATCCTTAAATGTGTCGGGCACATCACGAGAAAGAAAATACAAAGTAAAATGGAAGGTACTAGACCAAGAAGACAATCTTCAAAACGATGAAGCGACCACATCAAAACAACCACAAATAACACCACAAGCTACCAAGAAATACAGGAACTAAGAAATATGGAGAGACATCGTGCGAAGAGCCAGAAACTGAGTGAACCATGAATTTCAACTTCTAAGCAGTTTTCCATCACTTTTTTGCATTTAACTATCACGGTTCGTTCATCTTCGGTATGTGCCATGAGTAATGTGTCATCCGCATATCGAATATATATTCTGATTCCCTGATTAGTTTATACGGACTTCTCCATATATGTTAAAAAGTATGGGGGATAGGATGCATCCTTGTCTTGCGCCTTCTTTTTTGTTGCATGGGTATTATTCGTATGTATCTACTTGTATTATTGCCTGTGTTTAAATAGCATTTATATTAATGAAATTAGATGATCTGAGACTATTTCACGCATTATCGGCTATAGTTTATTTTCCTAGCTTTCTCTATGATCTGACTTTCATCCTTTCTTCGTCACTTCTTCATGTATAGATGAGTATTATTTTGAAGTAAGCGACTAGCAGTCTGTGATTTGATCTGCATTCTGCCCCAGGTCTGGTTTTTCCGTTTTTATATATGTTCTCCATCTGGTGCGTATCAGTATGAAATTTATTTTATTTCTGCACAGGCCGCCTGGTGATTCCTTACCTCAGAGCGTGTAATGTGTCGTTCATATACAGTGTTAGCCCATTTTCAGCGTTGAAGTTTATTAGTCTTTCCATTCTTTCCTTTCTGGTTCCCACTACTTATGTCCCACAATATTTCTGAACTGATTCTCTTCCTATTGTTTCTCCTATTTTGGCGTTGAAGTCGCCTAGTGCGATTGTAATATCTCTGTTTGGGATTTTCTGTAAATTTCCTAAAGTTCTCCGTAGAATCTTTCTATATCTTCTTTAGATGATGCTCTGGTAGGGGTGTATAGCTGGATGCTGTTTAGGTTGGCTGGTTTTTCGTTAGCTGTATTGTAGCCAATTCAGCTGTAGTGAAGTGGCCGTTTTTACAGTGGGTTTCTGAAAACTAAACTAGTGAACCTTTTTGGGTCTCAGACACCTAAACTAGTGACCCCTTTTGTTGTGGAAACACTAATCAAACAGTTGTTGCAAGTTGTATCAGATACCAGAAATAAATTATTCCATGGCTTCAATATTCTCGGCAATAAAGTAAAAAACATAAAATTTATAGATAATTATAATCCTATTTCATATAATTGTTATTCAAAGCTGTACAACTTAGTATTATGTCGACTTTCTGTTGGTACACATCATAAAACATGAATGGATAGCTAATATTGCTCAAAATGTTACTCTAGTTTTTATAATTAGTGTTTACAATAGTAGCATTTAACTTTCCGAATAGGAAAATACGGTGATCCCGAAAATATACGTATCACTAATTTTTCTTTACGTTTCAAGACTAATATAGGTTACTAATTTTGGAAAGAAAATAAATGAGTTTATCTGAAAAACAAATTTTATTTAGCGTGTAACTATACCAGATATTTTATTATGGATATATTAACAACCATTATAAGCATGTGTGCAAGCATTATTGTAAATTTGGCTGTCAAGAGGTTAGAAGTAAACTCTTAATGTGTCATTAGTTTGAATTAAATTCAATCAAAACTTGGTAATTTAAGTTCAAAGCCAAGTAGATTTATATCGAGAATTGCATATAGAAAAGGATACAATAAGAAATTTATAGATATAAATGAGATTTATGTATGATTTTCATTTGAATGAATGTTGTTCCTTGGCAACTTTTAAAACACGTGTGTTATAATACTGATTTTAAACACACTATGGTGTACTTTAAAGAGAGGTTATGCCTAAAAACAAACAAATTTAAATATTTAGTTTTATATATTTGATGTGCGTAGAAATTTAGGATTTCTCAGGATCTATTATAATTAACTGCTACTATGTTTCTTTATTTCTAGATTTTCAATCAAGGATATCAAAACGACAGTATACAAAAGTTCCGAGCTGTAGTATGTTCTATTATAAGAAAAACGCATCCAGAAGCTGCATGTTCAGATGGAGATATCCTTAGTCTATAAGCTGGCAATAGGTCAGCCTATAAACTACTAAATCACTAATTCGTTCATAGAAAGTAGGACAAGAATAAAAAATGTCATTATGAATTCCATTTTCCATTACAAATAATGAACACTCAAATATGTACTAGTATATTATTTTATATTAAAAGATGGATAAGTCGATGCTAATATATAAATTCATTTATACGAGTGTTACCATCCTTAAGGGCATATTCCGTGGCCTAGATTTTTTCTATACTTTTTTCCTAAAATGCACCGCTGAGGAGACCGAGCTAGTTTTTGAATGGAGTATAATAGAAATATAGTATTTGGTGCAAAAAAGAGTGTATAGGTGTTTTGGATGGCATTTTAATTATATTTTGAAAAATATGTGTATTGTATTTTTGTATTTGTTATAGACAATTTGTTTATTTTTTTTTAAATGATGATTGTTTTTAATTCTAAAGATTAATTTTTGATAGAACTATTCCAAAGCATATTGCATCCAACGCCATCGTATATGGCAATTCATGTATTAGTAATTTTGCGTCTCAGCACTTTCCTTACACAGTGTTGTATAGTGTCACTATTTCTGCCTGATACACTGTTGAAAGCTTGCCCAGACTTATTGAAATGCTTGTCTTCGGATTGACGCTGAAGATACAAGCTCCTGTTCCTTCCACTGTTTTGGTACATTTTACCAGGGCTTCCTATCCTTAGTGGAATTACTACATCGTATTTCATATTAAGTAGTAAATAGTCGTCATGCTCTCAGCTCGTTATTAAGCTCTATGTAGTTTGTCCCGTCCTGTTTGCTTATTTGGGTTCGACCTTTGAGTAAGCTGTGGCTTACAGATCTTGCCCTTTTTTCAATGAAGATGTATAGTGGTGGAAGGTCTAACAGGCCTATTGCGGCTGTGAGTCTTTTGATGGCTCCTGTTTTTCTCATGCAGGTATGCCTTTGAGATCTGCTCAGGAGCCCAACCGCTTTGGCTTGCTTAGTCTTTGGCCACCATACTACCTGTATGGGTATGTGTTCAGGCCCCAGTTTTTTCCGCACATTCTACTGCTCCTACCTACATTTAATGACTTTCTGTATAGTTATGCGTATGTATGAGTTCCGTGTCAGCTTTTGGTCAAAGATGTCTCCTTGGTATTTGGTCTCAGATGCAAATGATATTTCTACACCTACACTCGTGCGTTTTAGATCTGTTAGTACACTTCTTCTTGTATAGTTTATTATTATGGCTTCCAACCGCCTCAACAGTCTGTATCTAGCTTCAAGGCGCCACTGAGGGATTCATAGTATCCTTCCTAGTTAGCCGTCAGGGAGTTTCTAAATTTGATGATTGGAGGGGTTCGCCTGATGTGCCTGTGATCGGACCACGACGGTTCGACCGACGCAGTTTTGTAAGTTGCTACTAATGGGTGCTTTGCTTAGAGTCTTAGAGTTAGAGATTTCTCGCCAGACTCCCGTAAAAAAGGAGATTAATTGACCGTGTTGGCTATGTTTAGCCTTGCGCTTGATATAAATTCAAGATTGATGTTGGTGCTTCCCCATGTGATATGGTGGCCATTGGCATCGCAGCCGATGCAGTTGGAGATTTTATCCTTTGCAGTAGGCAACAATTTCGCTCAGGACCTGCGGGGGACATCTGGGACATAGGCGGAGCATACTGCCAGTCTCTTCGCTACCCCCTCGGTTGGTGCTAATTGTTAGGAGTCTGTGGTGCATCGCATCGGTATTAGTATGCAGCTTATTCTCTTGTTGTATAGTATGCAAGTCCGTGGTTCACCATTTGCTCTACTGCACAGTACTATACCTTCTTGCAGGGTTATGGGCCATTCACAATAAGCGCGGTAGGGGTAGCGTAGCGGTAAGCGAAATTACACACATGCATAAAAATGCGGGTGTTTACAACAGCGAAGTAAAACTATGACAGAACATGGGTAATTATCTCTACCATAATTATCGCATAGCATTATTGCCCAATGCTGAACGTCTGAATTTTTATAGCCATGCAAAATATTGCTTACCGCTACGCTACCACTACCGCGCTTATTGTGAATGGCCCATTAGGCCTGCAACTATCCCTCCGTGTAGCCAAGGTTCCTGTGTCAGGACCTGGCCTAGTGTTGAGCCTTCTTTAGTAAATCCGAAGCTCGCTGGTCCGCGTAGGCAACGACTAAATAGCCTGGCCTGTGGTTGAATTTGGAGAACCTTACTTGTGGTGCGCCTTGTGGTAGTCTTCCTGCGCCGTGACGATGGCTCTTTGCGCAGAGGAAAATCCGCATTGCATCACCGCCACTTTTGTCATGCTGTTGGGGGTGGTGATTTCGGACCGTGGCCTTTTCTGGGATTCGGCGACTCGGCCTTTTTGTGTGTTCTTCCTTTGCTCCGCTTTCAGGAAGTTTCCCTTGATAATAGTTCTTTTGGCATCCAGATAATTCTCCCGCTTACTAGCAGTGCTTTCAGCCTCTTTTCAGGCTCCTGAGAGCTCGCCATGACATCCTCGTCCAACTTCAGGCCCGCCTCCTCTGCAGATTTTAATTAACATGCGTGTTGCCCGGCTGATGATTATATAGCCTCTGCTACCTCGTAGTTTTTGAAAGATGTTCTGAACCACATGGGTCATTGAGCCAACTTCCCTGATATTTGAATCGTTGAACCCGTTCCATTGGTTCATCATTATTGGTTAATATAGCTTCGGCGGTGTTCTTATTAATAGTCGATAATTTGTTTAGTTGGGTTCTTTAGTTCCAATTGAGATTCGTGGTAATGCGTCTTTTTCGTCTATATTAGTTCTTTTTAGCATTTCAACAAGTTTTCCATGTTTAATATAGTCGTTGTTCATCGACTATGAAAAAGCATCGACATAGACTGTGTGGCGTTGAAACGTTCTGTAGTAATTTCGTTTGAACCAGCGGCCTTCCTGCTTTCTGCATCTTGAATTGCTTTTCGAAATTCTTCTTTAAAAATTAAGTATCCGTTTTAACGGTAACTTAACGGTAACTTTATAAATAAATTTTTAATAGTGATATATAATATATTTTCTAATCAGTAAACTGTATTATTTATTAATATGTATATAAAATTGATTTTGAAACAAAATAATAAATGTGTAACTCTTCTACATTATTTTGATGAAGTAGACTTATATTTCTCTGAAGAATGTATAGTTCTTAGAGCATCTTTTTCTTTTTTAATCTTTTACGTGACTACACTATTGTGTTCGAAACAATTCGGGACCAACAAGTCAGTTGTGAAAATTCGGGACAGCGACTGTCCCGGGAAATTCAGGATGTATCGTCACCTTAGTTGTTTTAGAGTTTGGTGATCTGTCGCCAGAGAACAGCTTCTCTGTATATTCCTTATATATTCTATTAGGTTTCTGATATTATCTATTAGATTAACTTTAACATTCTTCTTCTTGTAAGTATGTGGCATTACTTTAATTATTTTGTGTCTATTCAGCATTTTGTATTCTCTTGGATGATTCTTAAGTTTTCTCAATTCTTCCCTTAATTGTAACATGTTATCTTGCTTCCGTTCTTGCTTGAATACGGATTATTCCAGCCTAAGACTTGTTCTGTAGTAGTTTTCATTGCGTTCCTGAATTGTTGCCAAGATTCTTCTACAGAAGTAATATTAGTTGCTATTATATCTTTTAACTTGGAGTTTAGATTGCTAGCATATGTTTATGCATTTGCTCGTATCTACCGTTTTGATACTGTTTTCACTTGCAAAGAGATTATGATTGGAATTTATGTCTAATAGTCTACGTCATGACATAACGTTTTAACTGTGGAGCCGTTTTTTAATCGGATTATATGTTCCTCCGTCTCTTGTGGAGATCTCTACGTGCATTGCTGGATGCGGGAATCAAGTGTTACTAATCATTATGTATTGCTCTTGACAGTATTGGAGTAATCTGTCCTAATTTTATTTTGGCGCATGCCTATGACCTTAATACTAACTGGTTTAGTATTTAGTTGCATTAGCATGTATCTCTCAGAGTATAGTATGAAGTTCATACATTCATGAACATACTTTTTTACTTCATCGTTTACCATTATTCCTACTCCGTGTCGATTGTATTTGTCATCTTTTGAGCAGTCAGTGTAATATAATGTCGTACTCCGATTGAATATTCCAGTCCTGGGCATCGTGTTTCGAATATACCCATAATCTACTTTTAGGTTCGTGTCAAGTTCTGACTTTCCTTGCTAGCCAGTCGCATTGTCTTTAAATCTTTATCATCGTCTCAAACTTTATCCGCCGTGTTCTGCGGCCACCTCTTTAAGGGGTTGTTCTTTACTACGCACGGACGGTCTTGGATGCAGCTTCCTTAGAGATAAAGAACTTGCATATCTCCTCAGCTCCTTCCCTGGGATTGGCGAAGACCAGAGCAAAGTCAACCTCTGCAAAGTGCTACATCTCCCATTCCCTTGGCCCCTCAGTTTTTATACGTATTCTCAATTTGTTATTTATGCCATTTCCATTTGTTTTCAGCAAACAATCGATTACACCTGAATCGATTGTATTTTATTAATAGAAAGGTAAAATGCCGTTTGATATAGTCACATGCAAAATGCGTTACCGACAGGCGGACGACTAGAGTAGGGTAAAATTTAAACTAAAATTTGATCATTGTTATTAAATTTTATCAGAACGACTGAAAATACATTTCTCAAATAGGTCGGTTTGTCGTCGTCTGTACCAAGTTTACAGAAAAACAGGTCTATACGGGCGCAACCCAGATTGGAAAAGGCAACAACAAGAATCCTATTATTTTGCTTTGTACATCTGAAACAGACCTTCTGTAGAATACAACTACAGACGTTATGAATGTATTACACCATCATGGCATCAACAACATTCTTCGTGTAAATAGCAGTAGTAATAGTAGGTATAAACAGAAATAAGGCAAGGGGATAGTCTGAGACCAATTCTTTGCAATAACTAATGTAGACAAAATATTAATAAGCTTAAAATCAAGTAATTTATTAACCATAGTTCGTTGGCTGTAAGACGATGCGATTCTCGTGGCAGAAAACGAAAATATCATAGATTTAAACCAGCCGCCGAAAAGTTAAACTTGACTATGGCTCTATTCATTAGGTTACTACCATATACAAGACAAAACTAGGTCACTACTAGCAAATTCATAATCCCTTATGTTACCAATACCAAGTACATATTTGAAAGAACAATATTGTTATTTTGATCGGTTGTATGCATCACAATAGGCAACTTATATTACATTATCCATAAGACTTTTATAGGACAAAAAGTTAATATATACATGCCACCATATTTTCGTTACCTGCATGCGCCGGCTGCTAGGTTGGCTAGGTCTTGGGGTTGGGTAGAAAACAATAAAAGGTAATTTAATATTCCGCTCCAACAATAGTCGCTTTATAATATCCGATATAATTTCCTAGAATAATTAATAATCACTCCGGCTCAGCACCGTGGTTAATACACCGGAAGGTTGATAGCCAATTACAAATTGTAACAGGAACTAAGTATAATTTATAATGGTAATTGTTTCTATAACCTAATAAATTAATATATATATATATATATATATATATATATATATATATATATATATATATATATATATATTTATACTGTAATTACAATCACTATTTAAGGTATTAAGGTATACCCATGAGCGTCCCTTATCCCTATTTTGTCTTAGGTATAGGCTATACTAGGACTACCTCTGCTTTTCACTGCTCTGTTAGTTGAACTGAGTTAGATTCGATTTATTTTTTTTTTCCAGTTTTTACCATTTATAGATGCGATCAATAGCTGATTGTAGTTTTCTTGTGGCTTCCTCGTTTGTTTTTCCCCACTGATAATAAACGGCCCTGGTACACTCCCTTTGGCACCCCTGGTTTGATATGTTTAATTTCCGAGTAGGATTCTTATTGCTTGATTCTAAAGTAACTAGCGCTGGTGTACGATTCCAAAATTTGGGAATATTGTTTAGAGCTGTTTCAATTTGTGTATTAGGCGTTTATGCCTTTTTGAATGCGCTATGTCCAGGAATATTGCATAGCAAACCTTTTTCCTTCTAGTGGTATCTATCTATGGTATCGGTAATTTTATGGATTTGTCTGTTATATAAATTTAATGGTGTGTAATTTCTATCACACCGGGTCACCGTTTTGTGGATGTTTCTGCTCTTTCATAGAAAAAATGGTCTTCTCTACCTCCTAGGTCTCTAGGTAGGTGGAACCTTTCTTTGCAGGCTTTAGGATGATGAGCACGATATTTCGTAAAAGGGACCCTCGTTTGTCGGTTTAGGTTGTCGTTTTATTGTACCGAAATTGTATGTCAGAACTGGTATGGTATATGTGTTTATTGCCATAATTGTGTTCTTTTCAGATAAATACGTATTCAAGAAAGATTTACATCTTTGCAGGTAGGTATTTGCTAGTCTTTTCTTAATCTGTTTTTGATTAATACCGCAAGATTCTAGAACTCCTAAGTATTTATACGTCTCGTTCCGTTCCTTCCTAAGTGACCCTGTTTTATATTTTTCCACGCCGAACTTCCTATGGATATTCCTGAATATTTCTACATGTTGTAAAAGTTTAGTCAGCCGCTCTTTTGTGTCTACCATTAGTTTAATATCGTCCATATAAGCTAGGTGATTGATTTTATCTTCATTTCCTGGTAGTTTTTATTCTTTTATTCCTACTTTTGTGCCCTTTAATAGGTTGGAAAGTGGGTTCATAATACGTTCATAATACGCTTAAGGGGCTTCCTGGAATATGCCCCTATTTATTTTTACTGGTCCAAGTTTCTCCAAACATGTGTGTTAACCATTTTATTATGAGGTATGCCAATGTGCTTTGAATTAGTGGGTCTATTCTGGATATGCCCATGATATCTAAAAGCCATGAATCATACGCTTTTTGATAGAAATAGACTACCTATAAAATAATGCTTACTTGGATTTCCTGACATGCTCGCTTATGGTAGAATCCATTATTATTTGTTCCTTGCATCCTTGGCTGCCCTTCCTACATCCATTCTGTTTCTCCGCTAGGATATGATTTTGCATGAGGTGTTAATAGATTTTATTGGTGAGTATAGATGTAAAGATCTTGTTGATAGTTGGTAAACATGTTAAAGGGCGATATTTACTAACGTTTGCACCGTGTCTCCATTTTCGGGAGTAGGTAGGTATTGTCTTGTGTAAAGAATGTTGGACACTCGTCTGGGGTCTTCAGTATGTTCGAGAAAAGATCGGCCAGTTGTTATGTGTACTTTTAAAATGTTTGTAGCCGACATTTTGAATTCTGTCTGGACCTGGGCTTTTCCAGTATACCCTTGTATTGAAAGATTTTCTAAGGTTATTATGTTGTCTGTCATTACTAGTATTTGAGTTGCTTTTCTTTTCTCGTCCTTCGCCCATTTGGCTGTAGAAGTATGGTTTATATGGTTACTCCATATTTGTTTCCAGAACTTTGTTCTGGGTTCAGATTTTGTATATTTTTCTTCCCGGGAACTGGTTGTTTCAGAAGCTTTCTTCTAAGAGCTGTGTACCTGCGGAGCCGTTTAGATTTGACTGCAATCTTTTGATTAAGTAGATCATGGATGGTGGTGGCGTGGCGGTCGTGTTTGTGTCATTTCTATTCCAGCGAAATATGTCATCCACTTTGAATGTCCTACTTGTTGTTATTACCGATTGCATGTGTCAGCTTAACTATATCTTTTCTTAGGGTAGTCATATCATAGCTAAGTATTCGCTCCTATGACTCTTGATACTCCCTTTTGGTTGTAGTAATTGTACCGTTCTATTGATTAGTTTTTGGTTGTGTAGTCTAGTGGTGATGGTTGCTCCTATATACAGTATGGTCCAATTAAGGGGGAACTGTAACTTTCCGGTTTAGCCCGAAGTGTATACAACTTCCGTATCTCAAATAACACATGAATACTTTTTGCAGTTTGTATAATCCTCGTAACGGGCGTATACAAATTGTATATGGTAATATAAACAAATTTTCAAGGAAATTAGATTTGGAGAGTATCACATTGACTCTTTTAAAGTAAAAGTAGCCATGAAAACGTTTACTATTTCACATTGTTAGTTCCATTTAACAACTGCATGCTGGTTTGTCAATAATTGTGTAATTATTTATTACTTCAAGATGAATAATAGCGAAAAAGTTGATATGCTGTTCATTTTTGGTGAATGTAAACGTCATTCCATAGGTGCCGCTGCATTATATACACAGAGGTTTCCAAATAAGTATCATCCACCACATACCTACTTTGTTAAAATAGACACTTTCCTGGTTTGCGGAATCAACGTAGGGGCCCAGGTAATTGACGAAGAGATATAACTTGGGGATATATTCTCATTCGTTCATTCATAGAACCTTTAAACGGTACAAGATGAATGCGTACAAAATAATTTGGTATAAAGTTTAAGGCCAAGTGATTTGGATCGAAGACTAACATTTATTTCTTGAATAATTGTGGAATTGGAAGAAAATGTTTTTAGGACAAATTTTATGGACGGACCAATCAAAATTTACCAATAATGGACTAATTAATAAACAAATTAATCGCTTTTGGTCGGATGAAAACCTACATTGGACTAGAGATGCAAATCATTAATCCGTTTGGGGCATCTGATGTGTAATAGGATTAATTAGGACCTCATGTTCATGATGGCAACCTGAAAGATATCTAGAATTTTTAAGTGATTTTTTTCTACTGGCTTTTAAACAAATTTATATTTTCAGTTGGATGGAGCACCAGCTCATAATGCCTGAATTGTCCGTGAATATCTTGGTGAAATATTCAACGAACATTTGATAATGGACCCGTGTATTGGCCTGCACGATCACCAAATCTAACACCATTAGATTATTTTTTTTGGGGCCACCTAAAAGACTGGGGTTTGCACCGATCCCACTCAAAATCTACAGCAACTAAAAAGTAAAAATATTCTTGCATCTGGTAACAGATAAGAAGAACAACGAATCAGGAACTGTGAAAACAATTAGAAGCATGGGTTGCTCAAAACGGTGCCAATTTCGAACAGTTTATAAGATAATTGTGTTGTGTTGCGTTGTGTCTTGTATTTTGTAATTTGTAATTTTGTTAAACCTGTTAAATGTTTTTCTCCGATTTTCCGAGTTTCCATGGCTATCGCTACTTTTAATTTAAAACAGTCAATGTGATTCTATCCAATTATTTAAACTAATTTGTTTATATAACCATATAATTTATTTTACGATCATAAAGAAAATTAGCCGAATATAAAACTGCAAAAAAGTATATAGTGTCATTTGAGAAAGAAAAGTTGTATACACATCAGGTCAAACCGGAAATGAATAGTTTTTTAAAATATGCTACAAAATAGTTTTCGTTTTCGTTTTTCGTTTTTCGTCAATCGTGAAATAAGTTCACTCTTATTTATATCACACCGTATATAGGCGACTGCAAATCAGCCAAGTTATGACACATTTCGATCTTTGTTTATAAAAGTCCGTTCACTGAGGCTATTATGTATTTGGTACCTCTTCCAGTTCGTAGTTTAGGTATCCTAGGTTTGTATCACTTATATGATGGTTCCATTCCATCGAAAAATGGTGTGTTCTTTTCAAATACACTTTTAATATTTTAATGTTTGGATTGTGCTGTTTCGATTATATATTAATATCTGTATCTTCTATTTCTACTGCTATATCTATTTCTTGCATACCAAATTCTTCAGCTACTTCATCATGGAGAACTTTAAGCTGAGGTGCGACTCGCACATTCTTTTGACGGTTCTTCTTTGGTGGGTCATACTCTGTATCTCTGGTTCTTCGATCGGGAAAAGCTTCTATCATTCGTTGGTGAAGCTCATTCCCTAATGGTACCTTTATTGTTTTCAGGTTTGTGATGCGTTGATAGCAGCGTTCTTTATGGAGATTCATATTATCTGTCCACTTGTTTCTCTGCTTTCTCTGCACTCTGTGCTCTCCTGCATGAATGGGCTGCGTCCACTTGAGCAACATTTTCTGCAGATGAAGTGGTTGAAGTGTAAGCTTGGTTTCCATGTCTATTGTTACTAATGGTACTCTGATTCCTGTTTGGATGCCACTGGGTTAACCTTCCACAAGTCCAGACCTCTCCTCATAACAGCCCCGAACGAGTAGGGCCTGATCTAACGTACCGCCCCTTTTAGAGCTATTGACCCTAGCAGCGGAAAGGCGCAGGACCGTGGAGGCGCCACTACCCAGAGTATACATGCATCTACTATTCCCCTGCGTGAATATTATTATTATGATTACTACTATTTTAAACTATATTCTTTTTATTATATTTACTGATATGGTTGTTGATTTCTTATCTCGAAGTTGCTACTAATGGTTAATGGTCAACTGATTAAGCTAATACTTATATATCTTGTAACTCTCCGAATACAGGTTTAGGAAGCTATTGATTTGCTTCCTAGTATGTACTGTATTATAGCAGTGTTCCGCGAGCCTTTTCTATTGCTATCCTTACCTCCAGCCAAATGTGTCTTATACTCGTATATATCATCATCATTTGACCATATACTACTTTAGTGATTTATGGTAGCAACCTTGTATATTTCAATCGTCAATAGACAGTATCCTATCCGAAAATGTCTCAAATTTATACGAGGGTTGAAAGGAAAGTGGCAACAGATAGAAGACCATATATATTGAACTTGCAAAACTTGTAAAATTGCATTTACATTTACCACCCTCGTATATTCTCCTTGTAAAACCTAAACATCCTACCACTGCTAGGGTCTCAACTTTAATATATTAGTATAATTGCAGGCATTTGTATGCTTAAACTTAATTTTCTCGGATTAAATATCGATTAATCGATTATTACAACCGTGAGAACCGAAAATCCTAAATATGTTACAATGTTTGTAATCGCTATCCTCCATGTACCTATTGTCATTCTTTATTTCTCTCTCTCTCTCTCTCTCTATTTCTTATTTAATCCCATATTAGCATTTTTGTCAATACATATATTATACAATATAATCCAGATGTCCAATGTACATTATTTTATCAATTTTCTGAACATCGTTTTCCTTTTCTTTTCAAAATCAAATGGTAAGTCTCAATTGTTAAACATAGACTTTCCGCCGAAAAACGAACAAATCAAGACTAAGTTACTTGAGATAGTCACAAGCAAGATTTTCATTATATATACTTTTTTTTGCACGATTGCAATGCATTTTCCATACTTTTTATGAATAGTAATAAACGTATGAGAATTCGAATTTATAATCATTTTATATATTATTTATACTAACAAAAATAATTGCTGACAATAACTTTATATCTACATGATCTAAAATCATAGGAAAGTTTGAAAGAAACAAAGTAAACAAAATTTGAAAATGTTATATAGAAACAATTGTATGTAATTTTCTTTAAATACAGGTATTATTCTCTCTCTCTCTCTCTACTAGATAAATTTAACCATGAACTAGAAGTAGCTTTAATAATAATAAATGAAACAATAAATTTACTCCGCGTTTAAGAACAATGGCAACAGAATAAATTTATAATCATTATATTGGCCATGTACCAGACCAGAAACGATATCTTATTTATTCTCTTACATAAATTTGAAATTTACATTCTCTTGCCTGCTATTATAATTAATTATGCAGTCAAATCTTTTAAGATTTTGCACTAGTAGGTGTTGATTTTATTATTGTTATATATTATGTTTATGTTTATTTTGTAAAATACATTTATTATTATTATAGTACTGCAATGTACTTGTACACTATAATACTTGAATAAGGAAAAATAAATATTGCTACATCGAAAGATATTTTCTCATAAACTACTTCATATTTTCTATTCTGGTTTTCACTGTTCCAAGAAAAATAGTAAGTAGGTATAAACAACTTTTAGTTAGAAAATATAAATAAACAAACAAAAATTGCATACAACATGTCATACTGTTTTGAATATTTGTGTATACCTATACCCTTGAAAATACATGTAAATATTTTTTAGATTTTTAAAAATCATTTTAGTTTCGCGGAAAAGAACAATGAAATAATCTAAACCACATCTAAGTGTCGTAGCGGCGGCGAAATTTTCAGCGATCGCCGGACAGCGCGCGGTGTGAGAGCGACCCTAAATATACAAATTTACGAATTAGTCGGTACCGAGATTATATTAATTTTAATTACAATAAACGTAATTAATTTATAAAAGCACAATAACTGTTATATTAAAAATATATTTTGTATTATTTCAACTGTTTCTGAAAATGCAGCGCATATGTTATTTTGTAATCACATTTGTATCGATGCTATCGCTAAGAAATTTAAATCGTGTCTGTATCCTTTGAACATTTCAGGACATACAAGTAAAGGGCTTGTATATCCCCATTGAAAATGCTGCCCATTGAAACGTTATAATAGCTTCATTTATTAAGTATATACAGGGTGTACTTAAAGTATAGAATAAATTCGATAAAACCTTTATTTATGATTTTTGCAAAAATTGCTCGAGCTCTTCGATTTCTAATTTTATATTGCTAATATTTAATAAAAGTGTGAATTGTTTTTGACCATTTTTGTATGTGAAATGATGTCATCGACATTTTTTCAAATGACAACCCTATTTTGTTATTACGGATTATGAAAGGAATTATTTTTCTGAGATCAGAGATGTATATTATGATATAGGTTACAATAGGGAAAAGCAAGGGGACCAAAAGAAAGCTTGCAGAATTCTAAGAAATAATTCAGGGGAAAAAACAAGATTGAAATGGATAAGAGCAGGATGACGAGAACATCAGCTAAACTACATACTACGGAGGAACGAAGCAAAGAAGAAATGAAAACAAAGGATAAAGTAATGGATCAAGGGGGAGATAGGGGAACCAGAGAGGAACAATAGAAATAACAAAGCGAAACATTTCTATAAGAAGATAAAAGAACAAAAGAAAAATAACAGGCTCAAAACAAGGTGACTAAAGAACGAGGAAGGAGTAACGGAATACGACAGCAAAAAATAAATCAAATATGGAAACAGCATTTCCAAGCAGCACTAAACACAGAAAGTCAGGAGGATCTAGCACAAGAAAACGACACAACACAGAGAGAAGAAGTAAACGCACCTACCCAAGCAGTTCATGAAGCTAATAAAGAAGCAAAAAAACGAAAAAGCACCAGAGACAGAGAGAAATAGTAAAATGTGAAGGAGAAGTATTATACCAAAACATATATGAGTTGATAATCAAAATATGGAGGAACGAAGATATGCCAGACACATGAAAGCAGGAAAATAGAACCAATACACAAGAAAGGAGAAAACGAAGACCCCAAATACTACAGAGGAATCAGTAGTTCTGGATAGTTGACTGGACGGTAGCATAGCTACAGACACAGGCATCAAAATGGGCCCATTGAGAAAAGGCTACTCACTCGTCACATCAGTCTATTCCGCGTGCAAGCTACAGAACGCTGGCGGGTGAGCAGTTGCCAATAATGGCCATAGTAGGCCAGTGCTGCCCTAGTACTAGCTGCCTAGTGTTTACTAGAGCTGGGCAGAGTCATATTACATGCTCTACTGTATCTTCTTCTTCATTGCACCATCTACATAACGGAGTGTCTACCAGACCCATTGAGTGTAGGTGTTTGTTTAGCCGGCAGTGGCCAGTTAGGATGTTGGTCAATAATTTCAGATCAGTTCAAGATAAGTTAAGGCAGGCCATGGCTGCAATAGGGTTGCCTAATTGCTTTCTTTGATTGCTTTCAGCCCCGCGTTTCTCGCCATCGTACCTTGTGAACAGCAAGAGTACCTACAGAAAGTGTTTAATCCTAATGGGTTGTTAGAGGATGTTCGGATCACTTCCTGGTAAGCTCATCTGCTATTTCGTTCCTCTTGATGCCACTATGTAATTTTATCTAGCAGAGTTTTAGTTTGCAATATTTAGCTAGCTCCTTCAGGCTGTGTAGGCATGAATATAGCTCTTTCGACACAAATGTGTTGGCATTTAGTGCATTTAGATTTGCTTTGATGTCGGTGAGTATTTGGATATGTTTATCCTTAATATTCCGTTCAGCTAAAATCTGAACTCACTTTAGTATTCGTATTATAGCCAGGTCTCGTCTTGGTTTTGGATCCATCAGTATACATGGATATGTTGGCGCCTTGTGGGTGTCCATCCAGTGTGATGACGGTCTGAAAATGTTTGACAAAACGGTATTTGGGTAGAGTTCTGTAGCACTTATGTTCTATGAGGGGGTCTAGTTTAATAACTTCACTCAGTATGCTCCTGCGTCCAATGATTCTACCTTTATCACGCCACAAATTGAGTGCAGATAGCCTTAATGCTGTTTTTACTGCAGTGTCCCTTATAAGGAGGTCGAGTGGTTGTAAACATAACAATGTTTCAAGGCTGCTGTGGGTGTTGTTCTCATAGCGCCAGTGATGGCAAGACCGGCCATCCGCTGGATGTGTGATAGCTTTGAGATTGTTGTGACTTGTTTAGTTTTCGACCATTGCACCACTGGGTGATATTGAGAGCCCCATGTTTTACCAACCGCCCTGCGGCATTGCTAAAATGAGGTGCAGGCTTTTTCCATCTTGAATTTTATATGCTCATTCCAGTTCAGTTTTGTATTTATGATTAAACCTACTTCATCTCTGCGTATCAGAAGGACATTAAAGCTCGAGTTTCCTCTTCCTCGCACACGAACATTATCAGCTGTGTCTTTCTTGGATTTACTGTTAGCCAATGGCCATCGCCCCAGTTCTCAACCATATTTAGGGCACTCTGCATGAGACGCAGAGTACACCTTCAAAACTGTCGTTTGATCACTTTGTAGTCTGCATAGCCAACGGCATAGTAACCTGAGTTGTTTAATTCCAGAAGGAGACTATCAACTACCAGATCCCACAAACGGGGTGAGAGAACTCCACCTTGAGAACAGCCTCTTCCTGCAACTTTTATTGATGTTACGTCGTCTAGTATTAACTGGATTATTCTTAGATCAAGCATATCTTTTATCCAGCCTCTCTTGGGGGCGTGCATCCCGTGAGATGTTAGAGCATTATCAATACTCTTAAATGTTGTTTTGTGAAAAGCACCTTCAATGTCAATAAAGATGGCAAGTAACAAACATTTATTCTCCAGTATTTCTTCTATCCTAGGATTCTCTAGATGTAGAGCTGATTCGGATGTGCGACCTGGTTGGTAGGCATGCTGTTTAGGATGCATGGGGTATGTTCACAGCGGCCCGTTCTTGGCGTCACGATCTCAGAGCCTTTCCAACGTCTTCAACAGAAATGAGATTAAGCTGATGGGCTTGAATGACTTGGCACACGTGTAATCTACTTTCACTGGGTTAGGTATAAAGGTCACTTTGACTTCTCTCCGTGTATTTGGTATCTACCTAAATGCAATGCATCCCTTAAATATATAAACCAATGTGTTTATAATGTAGGTTAAACCCCATTGTAGTAGTGCTGGGAATATTCCATATAGTCCTGGGGGCTTAACAGATGTCAAGCTATATATTGCCTATGCTATTTTAGTCATACTTATCATTTGGTTGACTAGCAGCTAATCTTCCTCGTCAGGTTGATGGGGATCGGTTGCTATATTGGGATCTTCGCGTTGATTGCCTGGAAAGTGGGTGTCTAGGAGTACCTAGATAGTTTGGGAAGAAGATGCCATCCCCCCGTTTTAGCGAGTTGAGTTGTTGTACAGGATCTTTAGAGATTACTCTTTTAAAACAACGCCATTGCAGTAGGCTCTCATTTCTTTGTCGCTTCCTGACTTCACTTTTAAATTGTCTACGTGCTTCCCTAAAAGTTTCCTATAATGATATTGCTCTCATTAGTGTTTTTGGTCTTGTTGAAAATTTTCCTGGCTTTGGATCGAAGGCTCTATACTCTACCATGAGACCGCCTTTCCCATGAGACAGGAGTCCTCATATGATGAAATCATTGATTTTTGGAGGTGTTTCACACAAGCCTCCACGTCGACCACTGATGGAATTTTGTTGGCTGGTTGATACTCCAACCAATCCGTTAGTATCTGCAAAATAGTTGTTTGTGACGACACACAGAAAGAGAAATAGGAGATTGCCAAAACGGATACAGACCGGGAAAATCAGCAGACATCTTTACTATAAACCAATTACATGAAAATGGCACGAAGCAGGTATAGAAACCATACTTTTCATATATTTGAATGCCGCGTTTGACACAGTATGCAGAAAGGTAACACTAGAGGAGATGAAAATCATGAACATACCACAAAAACTTATAAATCTAACTAGATTGACAACGGAGGGATCCAACCCGATAGTCCGAACAAGACAAAGAACATCAGAATAAACCTCAATATAAACACAGGTGTAAGACAAGGGGACGCAATATCGACCACACTATTCAACATGGTTCTGGAAAGCACCATAAGAAAGATAAAAGGACATGGAAAACTAACGACAAAAATTACACAAATACCAAGAAAAGACAAAATACAAGAAAGTAGAACACAAACGGAAACAATAAAATACAATTAAATAACATCGATATAGAAGATCCGTATAATCAGAGAGCTAAACACCAAAAACTCCATAAAGATAAGAGTCGCCAAAACATTAAATAAAGAGCTTCACACCAACTCGGCAATTCGTCAACGAGATAGTCTCAGCCATATGCTGTTCAACATCAACATGAAGAAAATTATCGACACCGTAAAGACAAACGACCACAGATACAGACTGGGCAACAGCAAAGTAAACAACCTGTGATATGTTGACGGCGCAGCCCTAATAGCTGTAATAGAAGACGACCTTCAGAGAATACATTCAAAGCCACGGCTTAAAATTATAACATGACCATCTCAAGAGAGCCTGTGCACTGTAAGCTAGCAATCGACAAGTCACCGATCGAACAAGTAATGTCGTTCCACTACCTGGACTGCAAAATATCCAGCAATGGAAATGTAAACATACATAAACATCAGGTAAACATAGCCGCCACGGATGATGTCAAACTTCTGGTGAACAAAGCCGCCACCATCTCAGGTCACCTGAAACAAAAAATATAGAGGACCAAACCCCTAACTACAGAATGGAAATCCAGAATCTACAAAACATGCGTTCGACCTATCCTGGCGTACAGAGCGGAATCCATTCGTTTCCCTTTGATCCGTGTTTTGAGGGGATGAGCCTCTTTTTTCCTTCATTATTTCTTTCATAGATGTGTCTGTGTGTTTGCCTTATGTACTTTTTCTTTCCAGATTTGGACAACTATTTTTTGTAGGCCTTGTTCTACATTTCCTGTCCATCTTGTCCTTGGTCTTCCTCTCCATCTGTGTTTCCTTGGCTTCCACTCCATCATTCCTCTTGCTGTTGCATTTTTGTCTTTCCTCTGTACATATGAATTTTACGATGCTGTTCCTCCATTTCGTTCTAGTATTTCTGTGTTCGTTAGTGGTATCCATTCTTCGTTTACTTTTTTGGGTCCGAGAATCGCTTTCGAAGAGTTCTTCCTCGGCCTTTTTTCTCATGCTACTCGTTTCTAAAGCGTACGTTGTGGTTGGTTTTACTACAGTCTTGTAAATTTTTACTTTGGTCTTCTACTAAGGTTTTTGGACTTAAATAGCTTTGTGTGTATTATGTTAGGACACTTTTATCTTTTAAAATCACTTTATACCCTTTCGGGTGTCGAGATTATTTAAGCGTATTATTTTTGTATTTTCTGTAGGAATTCCTTCCAGTCCTTGCGCCATTTTCCTTGCATCCTGCCATCCAATACCATTTCTCGTTAATATTTCATGTATGTTATCTTCCCATGTTTTGTGTGGTCTACCTCTTCTTTTCTTTCCTTGTATTCTTGTTTTATACTCTTTTTGTCTCCCTTCTGGCATGCGAATTATGTGTCCATACCTGCTTGTATTTTGCTTTTAAGTCTCTTGTCCAATGTAAATGTTTCGCTTCCGTATATGAACGTGTTGGTCTATAAATTGTTTTGAATATTATGAGTTTTGTTTTCTTCGATACCTGCTTATTATTAAAGTGTTATTTTGTTTAGCTTTTGTTTGCTGCCCGTATTCTATTGTTTATTTCTGGTTCCAGACTTGCCTTGTTATTGATTTTTATACCCAAGTATTTAAAATTTTCCACCTGCTCGATACTTTTCCCCGCTATTTTGATATTTGTTTCCCATTCATGTTTGGCGATCACCATAATTTTTGTTTTATATGTGTTCATTGTCATGTTGTGTTTATTAAGTTTTTCGTTCCATATATTAATGTTCTCTTGTAGGTTTTCTTCGGATTTGGCTAGTATTACAATACCATCATCAAAGGCACACTCAGCTATCATTGTCGTAGTTTATAACATCCTATGTCCATTTTCCTTGTTTTCTCCTTTATATTTTTTAATATATTATTTAGGAATATTAACAGTAGAGGGCTTAATGCTCCACCTTGTCTTAGACCATGTTTGGTTGAAAATTCCTGTGATATCTGATTTCCTCTGCTTATATAATTGTATGTCTTTCTGTATATACCTTTTATTGCTCTTTGTATTTGTTTGCTTATTTGCCTCTTTTGTAATATATTCCATATCGTTTCTCTCGGTACTCTGTCGAACGCTTTTTCCAGGTCTATAAACACTGAATAATTTACTGTCCTGGCCCATTGTTTTCTCCACCAGTTTTCTTAATGTAAATATATGGTCCTGTGTTGAGTGGCCCTTCCTGAAGCCACTTTGTGCATTTTCCATCGTTGGTTCTGTTCTGTTGTCTTAGTTTACCTTCTAGTATGACCTCATACATTTTAGCAGTTGTCCATATTAGTGATATTAGCCTGTAATTATTGCAGTTTTTTATCTCCTTTTTTGTATATTGGGAATATCACTGCTTTCTCCTAGTCATTTGGAATTTTTCCTGTTATCCATATCGTTTAGAAGCTGTTTTAACAAATTTACACCTTCCTTGCCCATATTTTTAAGTTGTTCAGCTTTTATGTTAACCTGGCCTGCTGCTTTACCATTACTAAAGTTTATATGTGCTTCTTTTACTTCTGCTTCTGTGATATTGTCTGATTCTTCGTTCAGAATAGTTTGCACATGTGCGTTCTCATTTCCTTCGTTTGTGCTTATCATAATTTTCTCCTGCAAAAGCTCTTCGAAGTGCTCTTTTAATTTTTTCATTATTTTATGATCTTGTTTTAGTATTGTTCCCTGTGTATCCTTTAGTTGTCTTAGTGTTATGTGTACTTTCTCGATCTTGCTTTTCTTTAGTGTTCTATAAAACATCATTTTCCCAAATTCTTTCCATGTCATTTCCCTTGATTCTTTTATTATTTATTTCGTTGCTTTTCTCTGTAATTTATACGCTTCGTAGTCTTCTTCTTTCTTGGAGTTGAAGTACTTTATCCACTTTTGCTTTTTCTTCTTTATTTCCTCTTTTATTTCTATAATCCACCATCGTGTTTGCCATCATTAGATTTTGAAAAACATGGGAGTTCTTTAATATAATTTTTGCTTTTGTTTCTTTTTATTTTAGTTTGTCTATTGTGAATTTCTCAATTGCAGTTTCTTTCTTCTACTTATCCCTTTTAGTTTATACCTCGTTTCCGGTTTCATCGTTTTTGTTTTTATTTCTTCCTTAATTGTGATGTTTGCTACCACTAGATAGTGATCACTTCCTGTCTCGCTTCCTCTTTTCACCCGTACAACATTATTTACCTTCCTTTGTTGTGTGTTAAAAATTAGTCTATTATGGACTTTTCATTTCTACTCTTTACTTCTCTGGTATATTTGTGTATTTCTTTATGGGCGACTATTGAGTTTAGTATTACGACGTCGTTTAAGATACAGAAGTCAATTAATCTGTTTCCGTTATTGTTTCTCGTCGGTTCTACATGAATCTCCATTATATGTTCTATCCCTGTATTTATATTTTCTATTCATGTGTCCTGTAATGTAAGAATTTTCTCCTGCCTTCTGGTATAATATTTGAAGCTCTTCCCAAAATTTGTCTTTTTCGGTTTTATTTTCGTCTTCTGTTGGTATATATACTATTATTAGGTTTTTCTTCCATCCATCTACCTCTTCAATTTTTACTGTCCCATACTTACTTACCTTTCGTTTACGCATTCCCATTCCTTTATTGACTGTTCTAATCTTTTGTTTATTACGCAACCCACTCCTGCTCTCGCTCTTTCACATTCTTCAACTCCATTATATATCTGTATGTGGTCGTTTATGGCCCTTTCTAAACCTCTCCCTCTCTTTTTTGTTTGTGTCATCGCCATTATATCCAATTTTATATTTTCAAATTATTTTTTAATGAAAGAATTAATGAAGGAAAAAGAGGCTCATCCCGTCAAAACACGGATCATAGGAGTTCGGGAAACGAATGGCCGAAAACCCCGAGGCAGGATCTGAAGCAGAAGAAGAAGTAGGAAAATGACATTCACCACATAGGTGGTGAATGTCATTTTCCTGCATTTATTTTGCACTATCACTAAGAGACCACCCACATGCCGTATATATATATATATATATATATTATATTTCGCCTATTACATTTACATTACTTAACATTATACTTTACAATTATTGTTGTTGTTTATTTATACATTTGTAAATTCATTCCACTATTTTCTTTTCTTCACCAGTTCTCTTACTTGTTTAACTGTCTTTCCTTTCTTGATTATTATTTCATCTATTCTGTTGTCCCACTTTTTTCTGCCTCTTTTTCTTTTATTTCCAGTTCTTGCTTCCCATACCTGTTTTGTTTGATGTTTTTGTGCATCCTAATTCAATGTCCCCACTAGTTTAGTTGTATCTTTTCTATATACTTTTCTATAGCTTCAATTCCCAATTCTTCTCTGATGTCATCATTTCTTATTCTGTCTCTTCTAGTAACTTGTTTCACTCCTCTGAGATATTTCATTTCCATTGCCTGTATTCTACTTTTGTCCCTCTTCGTTAGTTTCCACGTCTAGCTCCCATATGTCAGTATAGGTCTTTATATGCTTTTGTATATATTTATTTTTGTCCTTCTGCTCATTCAGTAGTATTGCTCAATGCATGGTATGTTTTAACTGTGTTGTTTATTCTGTTACTAAGTTCACCTTCCATTTTCCGGCTTCTGTCAGTCACTCCTAGGTATTTGAATTGTTATACTTGCTCTATTTTGTGTTGTTCTATCTTTATATTTATTTGTTCTTTCGGGTTTCCTATTATTATCACTTTTGTTTTGTTATAATTCATTTCTATATTATACTTCTCTAGATGCCTATTCCATACACTCAGATTGTGCTGCAGATTAGCTTCATTTTCTGCTATCACTACGACATCAGCGAATGCTCCTTCCGATATTTTTACCACTTGCATGTAACCTATATTTGCCTTTTCGATTTCTGGTTCCATGCTCTTCATTATTTCATCCCCGAATATGTTAAATAACGTAGGACGGAGCCCGGCTCCTTGTCTTAGTCCAGTGGTTGTCTTAAATGGTCTTGATGTTTGTCCCTTGTGTATTATTGCATTAATAGGACCATTTTAATAGTTATATATGTTTTGTATTAATTCGACTATCTTTCTTTTTACACCTCTCTCTTCCAGGATTTTCCATAATTTATTTCTTGGTCTATGAATCCTAAAAATGTGTTTTTATTATTTGTAGTTCTTTTTTCTGTGATTTATTTTATTGTGAAGATGTTGTCCTGTGTGGATCTTCTTTTCCTAAAACCGCATTGCGATTCGTCTAGTGTCTGTTTTATTCTTGCTATTATTTTTTCTTGTTTATTGTCTTTTCTAATATTTTCATCCCTATACTTATTACTGTTATGCCTCTATAATTTGAGCATTTCGTCTTATCCCCTTTCTTGTGTATCGATACGATTAGTGCTGTTTGCCGTAGTTTTTCTATACCTACCGGGTCCAGGTGCTTGATGATTTCCACTGTAATCTGGTCTTGTCCTGGTGCTTTTCCTATTTTTAATTCCCTTATTATTTCTAGAAGTTATGACTCCTTTATACTCTGTATCTGCTTCTGTGTTGTTCTTGTATTTGGTCTGTCGTTCTTTGAGGTTAGTAATTCTTCAAAATATTCTTTCCATCTTTCTAATATTTCTTCGTTTTCCTTCAGCATTCTTCCTTGTTTGTCTTGTATGTATCTCATTCCTTGTCCTTTTTCTTTCCTGCAATCTTTTGAGGTTTTATAAAGTAGCTTTTGGTTTTCCCTTGCGTTTTCATTGTCTCCCCGAACTTTTCCCATTCCCTGATTTTTGCTATTCTAATCTCGTCTTTTACTATTTTTCTCTTGTCTGTATTTTTTGTAGTTTTCGCTATTTTTGTCGTTTAGGTATCTTTGCCATGCTTTTTTCTTTTCTTTTGTTTTCTCTCGTATGTCCTCCGACCAGCCTGGTGTTCTGTTGTTTCTTGTTTGTGCTTTCTTCGTACCACATGTCTCTTTTGCAGTCTCAGCATATTTTTCTTAGAGTTATTCCACATTTCCTCTACTTCTTCTCTATCGTTGATCACTTCTATCTTCGCCTCTATTTTCTCCATATATTGTATTGCTGTTTCTTTTTCTCTAAGTTTGTATGATCTTATCTTGTTGTTGTTTATTTGGTCGCTGTATCCTTCTGCCACTGCCTTGGTAGTCTTCCTTAATTGTCGTCACAGCTAGATAGTGGCCACTTCCAATTTCGTAGCTTCTCTTTATTCTTGTATCTATTATTTTGCTCCTTTTTCCTTGTTCTATTAAAATGTAATCTATTATAGATTTTTCGTTCCTGCTTACCACCTTGTGTATTTGTGTATGATTATCGTGTTCGTTATTACTAGGTTGTTCATTCTACAGTAATCTAGCATTTTCTTCTCATTTTCGTTTAGTACGTTTTCGCCATATCTCCCTCTCGTCAAGTCGTTATCTTTTACTTCCTTACCAATTCCGCTGTTGAAGTCATCCGCAACGAAAACTACTTTGGCTGTTTCGGTTGTTTCGCTGAGTTGGTCCCAAAATGCTTCTTTGTTGCTCGCTACATCTTCTCATCTTCTTCATATGGCCCATATACTATAATTATTGTTCTGGTTCTGTTAGTTTCTTTCAGTGTTACGGTTAGTATCCTTGGTGATATTTCTTGCCATGTTTCTATTTGGTGTTCGAAGTCTCTGTGTATAATGCATTTTACACCTTCGACTGCCCTTTTATCCTTGTCTACTCCGCTATATATTATTTTATGTTTGTTATTGGTTGTGTATATTCCATTCTATTTTCTTTTTGTCTCCGTTATTGCCAATATGTCTACTACTATTCTTTCGAACTCTTTTTCCAGTTCTTCTTCTTTTCCGTATATACTCCTTATATTCCAGGTTGCTATTTTCCATATTTTGTCGTTCTCTTTATTGTATTTTTTTACCTATTGTGTCTCGTCGTTTTTTCTAGTTTCTGTCTGTGTATGGTTTTTTGTGTACATTTATTGTTTTACATTTTATTACATTTATTTTATTTACATGGCCTAGTTCTGTCTTACTTCCCTCTTTCTTTAATTTTTTGTACTCGGTACTAATTTTTCTTGTTCTTCGTTCCAATTGTACTATTTTTCATTTATGCACATCTTTTTCTATCCTATTTTCACTCTTTTTCGGTCCTGCCTTTCCTTCCTGTTATCTTCCGTATCCGTATTGTATTTCTCTCTCTTTGTGGGTCAGGTCATGTTCTATGTATATTTGTTGTCCTCTCAGCCTGTATTTGGTTATCATTATTTTCATTGTATCATCAAAAGATTCCATTTCCACAATGTTTATACTATTTTCATCATTTTGTTTTATCGTTCTTCCATTCCATCCATTTTTACTTTCGTTTCTACTCCCAGCTTATGTTGATATGAAGATGAATTTTCTAGCTTCTTCTTGTCTGTTTCCTTTGTTATCCCAGTATAAATAAACATTTAAAATTGCACAAGTGTCCTAATCCATTTATAAACAAACACTGCTTGGTATCCTGCACGCAAGTTTTCAAATATTTAGAACATTTCACCAAATTGTGCCCATGACCATTTATAAATTTCGTATACGAATAATGTACATCTCAATGGCTTTGACTTTCATTACAAGTTAATATAAAATGTAAATGATAAATATTAACAGAATGTATTTTATACATCATTTCTATAATAAAAAAAATATTATTATTGTGCTGAACGACAGCATCGCTCCTAAAGTGTTATTTTTTTCTCTTGCAAGACTCCACAACAACTACATGCCTGCATGGCACACGACTGTGCCCCCAGGTAAATAGTGAAATAAGTTATAACGTTGACAAGAAATAAGAGAGAAATCAGAAATGATTATTATTTTGCCCTCCTTATGCACTAATTCAATAAGATGTTACCACTTAGATATTATAATTTATGTTGTAAATATTAATAATATAATGGAGAATATTTTATTTCAACATAAACGTTTTATTTCAACATAAACGGACCTATATTTAAGTAAATATTTAAAAATGGTAATCATTCAACATTTTTATGTTCAGAAAATATATATGTGGCTAGCACCGAAACTAGGACATGTCGAAGGTGGTTAAAATCTTACGTCAGCAAGATTTTAACCCCATCAAACAAATTATTGAAATTATGTGGGGCGCTGTGTGTCATTAATTTTTGTATTAGGTACCATATTTTTGTATTATTTAACAATAATAAAATCTTGTCTTTGTTCACATTCTTTAACTTTATCATCATGTCCGCGACTAACCCAGTTATGGCTCTGGTTGAGGTTACTTAGATTTTTGCCATGTATATAAAAATACTAGTATAGTAAATTCAATCTTAAATTATGAATTATGTACCTAAATGTTTTAAATTTTATAATTGCACTAAAGTCAAAGCGAAAATTGTGACTGACTCATGTGCACCATTAGGATGTCGAATTGTGAACAGTGAATTTAATTGTGTCACGCACACACTATCATATGATGTCGCGACTGGCCGAGCACTGGATGTGTGTGTGTTACGTAAAAATCGTCGTCATTGAATGCAAGCAGATGTCATTTACCCATAAAGTAAATTATGTAATTGTGCATCGCCGCGGCCAATGAACGTTTTCCCGCATGCACTTGTGTAGACTATTTCGCGGGGAGAAGGGCGGCGACGTAAAACGACGCGACCCGAGGAAGGTGTGACGTCACAGCTATGCGTTTCGCGCCCCGCTCTTCTCTGACGCCGTGGAGTGCGCGCGCTCCTGCTCATTCCCTCTCACTCCGACGTTGCGCTCGGACTCACGGGGAGATCGTGAGCGGCGCGGTTCTAGTGCGCTCTCAAAATGGCAGACGGACTGTGTACGGGAGAAACACTGAACAATGTAATCGAAAAAACTAGTGTAAACCGAAACGACAGTTGTGTGGAATCAATGAAAACGAATAGTGCGAATGTTAGTGATTGTGTGCGTGTGGATACCTTTTATAATAATAGTGATGCTGTGCATTTGTACGGAAATTTGTGTGTTAAGGGCCGCACCGACAGGAATGAGGATACTGTGGATATAAATATGCCTTCCTCTCCCGTAGACGAAGATTGTAGAAAGAAGAGATGCGTTGATAGATACGACAGCTCAGAATCATCAGACAGGTATTATTTCAATTTAATTACTTCTTTTAAAATCTTACAGCCGTCTTATTGATAGTTTACTTTTATTCTCATTTAATAGTTTGTACTTACTTTTTGCAATATATCCACAATGTAGTAAATTTTTCTTGAATATTTATATGTTCGCTATGTTTAATTCGTTTTGTTAACTGGGAATGAAATTTGTATTCAGTCATTTGCCTGAATTCGCGTCTGAAACTTCTCGGACCGGTTTATTTTCCAAAGTTGCAGCTAGGCTGCATGAGACATTTTGTATAATATCACAAACTATGACGTTTTTTTTTTGTATACTACATTTAATCAACATATAATATTCACTTAGTTATTTTTTTATTAACTAATAATGGTAATAGGTAATGAACATTAATGTTATTAAAATACATGCTTGATGTAATTGTTTTTAATTGCACATATGTACATATCTAATAAGTCAAGATATCGTAAACGAAGCGTTTTTGTTAATGAGATATAAATTATATGATGGTTACAAACATTTATCATCATGTGTGTATTATTAACTGCAAATTGCAGAATTTACAACTACAGTGAAATCTATTTATATATTTATTTCATATTCATTGTTTACTATTATAGGATTTAAATAAATCGTGTTAGGATGACTGATATCGGTAAACATACAAAAAATCGCACATTAACAGGTTTATGTTATTTACATAAAATACTATTCTATTCAAAGCGGGCCAGCTACACGTTGTTGTTAATATGTTGTTGTTACAAAACAGATTTCGGCGGCTTTCATTTCTTTTCAATGCCATTCATTGTCACTGCCAAGTTCGCAGTGCAATCGAAAACGAGAGTTGGCTTAATCCTTTTTTTTTCTGCATCGCGTCCGTTTTCAGCGATTACTACATAAGTCGCTCTCTCGATCTTGGAGTCAACGACACACACATACGTTCCCTGGATATGCTTTATTATTCAGTGCGACATGTCGGTAGACATATGCCTTTGACGACCATCAACTCCATATCCTTTATATGCTTTTTTGTTTTGACCGCTAAAAATGCATGCGTTTGCAATAAAGCAGTGCTCATAGGAATTCTTGATATTATCTGCAAAATCTCTCTTTTTATCTGTTCCCACATCTAATTTAGCAGTAATGGTGGGTTTATGTTAACATAAAAATATAAATATGAGAAATCAGGGCAAATAAGGATTATTTAGACCAAAAACAATAATACAGTTATTAAGGACCATTTAGTACTTATTACTTATTTTGTCATATTGAAGAATATAATGGGGAAATATCGCTCTAAAATTAATTTCTTAGTTTATTATTTATTTTATTTCAGCATAAACATACCTTAATATTCAGTATATTCAAATTCAATGTATGTCATTTAAAAATGGTATGTAAAAACGGATAGATTTTTATTTTAAACACCCCTTCACTATTTAAGCATTATAAATTTCAATAATTCGAAGCAAACTTTTGTACTATCGGAGAACGCACGAATTATAATTCTCGCAAGTTTAGACTTGTGAGAATCATAATTCGTGCGTTCTCCGATAGTACATTTCTCTTCGAATTACTGAAATTGATAATGCCTAGACTTGGGAGAATCATAATTCGTGCGTTCTTCGATAACACTATATTTTGCATTCTTTATCACTATCGCAGTTCAATGCGAGCGCACTCGCAGAGTTTCAGTTTGTGTGACCGAAAGTTTTTCTTCCTGTACAAACAAACAATTTTGCTTGCTGTATATTACAATTTACTCTTTATTTCTAATACCTCAGATGCTTTTCCAGGGGCTAGACAGGTTTATTCATCTGATTTTATTCAGTAAATATCTTAGTAACAGTGTATTCAAGATAATGACTGACATACAAAATATATTATTAGCATGATCTTTGTTTTTAAAATATATCACAAGATATTATTTATCATACCTGGCTTAATGCGGATAATTATAATCAGAAAAAGTCTTCTCTTCCCTCTGGCGAATTAAAAATAGACATTCAATTTAAAAACGATATGCTTCGCGTTAAACCGTTTAGATTAATAAATGATACCAGAAACGTCTATATCTTTCAGTCTGTCTAAAAGGAACAGTTATAAATATATTTCATTGGGCAGCTTTTAAACGAAGGCGCTGGTATGCGATACCGGTATGACGGATATTGATTTTACAATTGTCTACGTGTGAATGCTCACATTGCCACAATGCAAAACTAGTATCCAGTATACCGGAATCTTATACTAGCGTCTTCGTGTGAAAGTAGTATCTTAAGGAATAAATTGACGTACAACGGTTTTATTGACAATAATGTTTGTAAACACACGACAGTAAAACAACTACACTGCCCTCATTTAAATAATAATCTCCATATCCCCAAGTTCTTCATCGACAAGGAAAGTAATAGACTAATAGCATCAATTAAATCAGGACTAATTAAAGGATCTTAGGAATGGATGAAAGCGTAACGGCAATAATATACAAGACTGCGTACCATTTTGTGAATAACAATTGAACAAATCTAAAACATTCATGGAATATCCTACGATGCTGTGAAAATTCTTGAATACAGATTTATGCATCGTTGTAGCAAGAAGCGTTTTTGTCATGGTCGGATTATGTAACAACATGATTTCTTCAATAGTGTCTATGCTGTTATCATACTTCACACGCCCAGCAATAAATACTTTGTCCGACCGATGTCCGTATTTATAAACGTATGTTAGATAACTGCAAAATGGACCTTTAAATTTTTACTGAACTGATTTTTGGCCGGTCACCGATTAAATCCATAATCTACTGAAATGGGCAGATACAATTTTTAAACGAGGATTAGTGCTTAACCAATAATTAAAATAATGATGCAACTAAATAAACGGCGATTAGTACTTTAAACGGACATGCTGAGAACGGACATAGAAAATTAAAGATTTTGGAAGATAATCCTAAAATCAGTAGTCCAAATTTAAAGGTCCATTTTAAATTAACGGGGCTTTATTTTGAACAGACGTTATGAATAGAAGTATTTTTTTTGCTGGACGTGTGGAGTTTTATAAGAGCATACGCAATATTGAAGAAATAATGTTGTTAAGTAATCCGAGCCTGACAAAAACACTTCTTGCTACAACGATGCATGATTCTGTATTGAAGAATTTGAATATTGTCGTCTACACCACCGGTGGCCAACAAGTCAATCGAGAAACAAATTTTGATCGGTCGCTCACGTTGTCTTAATTATTTATTATTAAGGTAGATACTTGTGTTAGAATATATATATATATATATATATATATATATATATATATATATATATATTTATTTAGCTATAGTACATTATTTTATACATCTCCCGCTCTTCACTAAGACTAGGACCCTATGTCGTCAAACATTTTTAAGAAAAAAGATATAATGTACACAAAAGTTAGCCACCCCTGGTCATGAATGTTTGCTCAATATCATTAGATTCAATTTAGATCCCATTGAAAAAATTTAATGTTTAATTTTAAAATGTCGCTTAATATTGACTGTGTAGTAACGCCTCTACGGATACAGCTTTTCAAATTGTAATAAACAATTTTGTTATATGTTTGTTGATGATTATTTGTATTAATAATAAACTACTATTACGCCCGGTGTCTCCAACTAATCTTAAAACTCGTCTTATATAAAATCGTCTTATATATAATCACGTCTTATATATAATCACGTCTTAAATTTTCATTCTGTTGCACCAAACATATGTAGATCTTACTTAGTCTTACAATGTAAAACCGTCTTATCGTTTTAATATCCGATTTTTGTTTGATGCAACGCTTTAAGACCGTCTTATTATTAAGACGGTCTTAAACTAGTTAAGATTCGTTGGAGAAACCGGACGTTAGTGGATCTAAAGGTGTTCCCAGCGTGTCTGCTCATTGCTGTGGTTACTATTTTGCTATCTCGCTAAGCTAATATCTTACAAACAATAAAGGGTAAAAAATGTATTACCAAACCGCAAAGAAACCATAAAAAAATCAACAATCTTTGACATAAAGTAATGCATCAAAATGTCGCCCCTGATAATTAGTAGTAGTAGTTACTGTATTTCGTCGCCTAAGCAGCAACATCCTACATCTACATTTTTATTGAGGTTGACAGGAGAGAGGAAAACTGATTATGTTTATTGGAGTAATTAAATTACTTCTGGTTCAAATTAATAAAATATAAGCAATAAAATAAAAAAAAATGATAACTTGTTATCAGAGTAAAATAACTCCAATTGCATTTTATAATCAGTTTTTTCTCTCTCCTGTCAACCTCAAAGAAACTTTTAAATGTGCGGTGTTGGTGCTTAGGCGACGATTTGTTCTCTGCAAAATGCACCTTTAAATTATGACTAAACTGATTTTCCGGTAACCGATTAATCCATAACCGGCCGAAATCGACAGATACTAGTTTTAAGGCGAATCTTCGAAAATCTCGTTCGAGGATTCGAGCTGAAAATCTATTCGAAAAACGCGTTGTGAGACTAACGGAATGCTGCTACTTGTTTTGCGGAGTGTATAAACCGTGGCCCCAGGAAAAACTGGAGAGGTGCGCACTGGGAAATACATTTATTTTGAAATAATGAAGCATTTTGTGATAATTGCACGGATGTCTATAAACTATACTACTGTACTTATGGGCATTATCAGATTGTATTTATCAAAACTTGAAATATGAAACTGCAATCTCTTAGAGGAATTTCTGTTGAATTTTGATTACAAATCGGAGTAAATATATACTTTTCTGATGCAAATATTGACTACTTTTGCATATTTTTTGCATCGAGACAAAAAATTAACTTTTTCGTCCTAACAAAGTATCAAATCGTCCTTAGACTGGAAAAATATCCAAACATATCTTCAGAAAATTATAAAATGTTGACTAGAAAAGACAGCACGATTAGGTCAACATTGAACCGTATTTCATTTTCCGAAATTCGCCTTAATAATTATATAACTAAAATAATAGGGAATATGGTAGCGTTTACAATCTTCGACACTGCAATCTCTTAGAGGAATTTCTGTTGAATTTTGATTAAAAATCGGAGTAAATATATACTTTTCTGATGCAAATATTGACTACTTTTGCATATTTTTTGCATCGAGACAAAAAATTAACTTTTTCGTCCTAACAAAGTATCAAATCGTCCTTAGACTGGAAAAATATCCAAACATATTTTCAGAAAATTATAAAATGTTGACTAGAAAAGACAGCACGATTAGGTCAACATTGAACCGTATTTCATTTTCCGAAATTCGCCTTAACGGAGGATTCTTGCTTAACTAATAATATAATACTGTATTTGTTACAATTTGTAACTGGCTATCGACTTTCGGGGGTTCTCTATGTATATGTGCGTGTTAGGGCTTGATACTTCAGAAAATCGTTCTCGAGATTTCTAAAGTATCCTTAATTGTATCCCAACAACAAATGGTACCGACTAGCCGAGCCACCCGTTTGTCAAACGGGGGTGCCAATCACTACACTATATAGATCGTGTTCATTAAATTATATAACTAAAATAATAGCGAATACGGTAGCGTTTACAATCTTCGACAATTTGGATACAAGTTGTCCTGTCACAAATTCGTGAAAAGATAGAATAGAAAATTTTTTCCTATTGAAATTGAATCTAAGTTGCCAGTAATATAGTTACTATTTTAGAACATTTAGTGATCTAGCAAATACAAGAAAATATCATTGAATAATTGAAGCAGTTTCTCAAATTTTAAGCGCAATAATACAAGTGAAGAATTGAAAATATAAAAAAATTGTAAAAAAACGATTTCTTTAGTGCGCACTGCTCACATGCAATTGCCTGTTACGTCTTTCCTCATCTCATTATTTCGCATATTTGACGGTGTCATTGTCATAAGGATAAAAAGCAGATATCTTGTTTTGCGTAAAACGCCTTTTGACATTTTTTTTGCAGTCGATATTATCTTATTGCAGAATAAGATTTTCAAAATAAAAATACGTTTCTGAGCTCCGTTTATTACCGAGTAAATGTCTTTATCTGACTGATTAAAATAGTGTTGAAATATTGAAGAAGAAAGGTTTTATTTTCAATCACAGTTGCTGACATAAAAATCAGTATGACAGGATAAATCAGTACAGGGTTATTTTGAATCGTTTGTGATCACAAAATAAAAATACTCTCGTAATATTTATTTCTTATTACACATTTTGTTACAATAAACACTTTAATGGAAAATGTCCACGTAAAATAATTATTTCTTATTGGATTCATTATTTTTTTTATTTAATGTTAGCATAAACCTACTTGTATTGTGTCGCGTTTATATTTATTATTTTATTTCGGCATAAATCCAGCTTTATTGTGTCTTATTTCTATTTTTTAGTTTATATCCGTATAAACTCACATTTAGTTGGAGTAATTCAATATATTATTTTAGCAATATATTTTTTCCGAATATATTTGATAATCTATTTTTTTTTAAATTAGGATATCGTTCCATAACGATATTTATGAGTCGTTCATTCATCTTAATATATTCGATGCAAGCGCGACTCTATACTTGAGCCGTGTGCGTATTATTTTATAATAACATAGTATTGTAATCGTACCGATATATTTAATTATATGTGGCATTTTGCTATTACATGTTGTAACTTATTCTAGATTTGTTTTTGGGTTAAATCAGTCTATTTATTTACTATGATTTTCTGAATAAGTTGCTTGCAATTTTAACAATTTGCAAAAAACAACTTATAATGAAAAAATGTATCATTGTTAGTGATGCGAAACGAGATAATTAGATATCCTACAAACCGTCACGAAAATAGAACAAGATGGCTATCAAATTTAACTACCTGGACGACTTAAATTAAAATTTAAACCACTCATATAAAGAACATTTTCAGTTACCATACGTGGTTATTCATAACTGGAGGACAAAATTAAATGTCTTAAGTCCGTATGACATTATCTAGTTTCTTATATCGTTTTCGATGCAGACACAAACTACATAGTGTCATACGTAGAAAATGACATAGAGCGGAATAATAATAAATTCACTTAACAATAACAACACCGTAATACACAATCTTAATTTTTCATTTAGAAATAGTTATACCGTTTAATAGTATCAATTCTGATATATAAAACGATATAGGAAACTAGATAATGTTAATACGGACTTTAAAAAGCATGAATTGTAAGCTTTCGTATCGTCAGCTTACAATTCATGCTGTATAAGACATTTTATTTTGTCCTCCAGTTATGAATAACCTCGTATGTTAACTTTCATCCCCACGCACTTAGTTTATTACATATTTAAGCTCAAACAAATAAATAGCAGAGAAATTATAACCGTAAACCGGGCATGAACATTATTTTCATATAAATTAAATAACAAATTCAAGCAAATATTTGAAAATATCTTCTAATGCCTTCATACCAGCGTGGCAATAGAACAGTGAATTGGAATTGTCAGCAAAATTGTTTACATTTTGTGTATAATTAAGTATAGAATTTATAATAGAATGTTAATGCTGTTCGTCATTTGTACTATTTTCACACATTGTTTTAAATAACCCTACAAATATAAGTCTAGCTTATACAAGTCCGGGGAACTAGCATGCATGCCAATGAAGTCTACTTCCTACTATCAATCTCCCATTAAAATTATTGGTGAGCTATTTAATCACATTGTTTCCACATGTGATGTTCCACATCCTATTATTATTTGCATGAAAAATATTGTCTACTTAATTTTCTAATAGTGATACATACGAGGTGTTCCTAAAGTATGGAATAAATTCGATAAAACTAAATATTATTATTTTCAAGAAAAATATTGTTTAATGAATCCTCCACTTAATTTTCTAATAATGATACATACAGGGTGTTCCTAAAGTATGGAATAAATTCGATAAAACATTTATTTATGATTCCTGCAAAAATTGCTGGGACACGACGATTTTTAATTTTAAATTGACAATTTTTAATGAAGTGTCATTTTTTCCACCATTTTTGAATGAGCAATGACGTCATCGGCATTTTTTCAAATCACAATCCCATTTTTTTATTACGGAATTTGAAAGGGATTATTTTTCTACGATCAGCGATGTATACTATGATATACGTCACATATGGAAATTTCAAATCATTTTAAATGTTAGAGTGAAGAAAAACACGAAACGCAAAATAATATTTAATTAAAGAATAAAACGCTATAAGTAAATTCTCAAACTGCCCACGAATCACAATATAGGTCACAAATTAATGTTTCATCGAATTTATTCCATGCTTTAGGGACACCCTCTATAATTCTATTCTATGGGGTGGTAAAATTGTATAAGTTGTATTTTAATATATATCAACAACTCGCCATCAAATATGATATGAAAATGTATCTTGACAATCGTATGCTAACTGCGTGAGGATTTTCGAATAAACAAATATGTTCATTATGAACACAAGAAACGAACTTTTTGTTTATCAATTGTCTATTCGATTTTTTAATATTGGGAAAATAATTATGTGCAATAGCTCACAAACGTAGCAGGTGTGATAAAAGTTATATCGTAATTTCAATTCAATGATGTATAGGACATTTCATGTTTAGAATTTTCCAGTTCTGAGAATTACTCCGTATTATAACGTTATATCCATATGAATATGTTTCTTGTAGTCTTGTATTCAGTTTGTATTAGGATTATGAGAAATTGATCTATTATATTATATATTATATTATAATATTTTTTTACTACGTATGAAATGGTTTCCCTTGCAGACCAGACCAATTTATTATTTTGCTATTTTTTATGGAACCACCAAAAATCCATTTATTTTTACGTGATGGGGGTCTAAATATCCATATCGAGTTTCAACATTTCTTTAGTTTGAAGACATTTCTATGAAGGGCATGAATTGAATATTTAATGTTTGTGTATAGGTTCGATAACAAATCAATCATGCGAAAGTTCGTTAATGCCCATTTTTGATCAATATTTTCCCCGTTACATTGCTCATGTAATTGAGAATAATACAAAAGATTTTCCTTTATTGGGACACTGCGGTAGCGCATTTTTTTTCATTAGTGCTAATTTGCTGCACATCCGTTTAAAATCATCGGTTATTAAACCAGCGATTAAAACTCGTTACTGGCTGCGGTGTAAACGGGGATAAGGGGGGACAATTTTTATTGATTGGTATCGGTACTTTAAGGTTTGTACCAAATAGGCCGACATTCTATTGCAGTTGGAATGTTTTACAAGTAACAAATAAACGTATTATATTGCAAAATAAGTTATAGATGTAACAATTTAAGAGTGTACTCATGGCTATTTTTTTAGTTAATAAAGTGATACATTTGTGTGATTGTAGCATTTAAGAAAATATATAGCGGCATATGACTATCATACGATTTTTTGGTATAAATTTAACTAGTGCGTTTTCAAGTTCAACCTTATCATACCGAATATTGATGAAGTTATGCAATTATGCAATAAAAAATCCGAATTCTACGGAAATACACGTTTTGAGGTCCCTTCCAGTGTGTACAGTATATTTTCCGCTGTAACAAAAAAAAAACTGCTGATGCATGGCATTCAGATTATAAACGGACAGTACCGCATTGAGTAACCACTGAATGCAGTACTTATTCAACTGAATAACTTGACAATTCCTAGACATACCTCGAAATAGCACATTAATTTTCAGGGGTAAAGCTACGCGTACACCGACGCAATAGCCTTCTATTCGATTTAAATGTATTCGCGTTATTCCGCGCGAAGCTTTATTGCTTCTTTATCTGAACCTTCATTACTCTTCCGCTATACAATTCAATTCAAAAAAGCAAATAAAATCACATTACATTAAGTTATACTGAGTATTTTGTACTAAATGAAGTAGTGAAGGAGTAAAACGTACAGATATTATCAAAATTAATGTCACGTACACTACATCCCGTCTCGTGTGTACACATAGTAATAGCCAAATCAAATATTTTTAGTATACATTTTAATATATTTGAGTTAAAATACTTTTTTTTATACGTTTCGTGACTAATATAAGCGAAATAGACTATGTTGAGAAAATGTCTTTGTGTATATATGTACGTATGTCTGTGAACATAACTATGGGAAACGGCTGTATGTATCGGCACCACAAATTGGGTTTGGTATCACTAGCGGACGATCTCGGTAGAATTTGGCGAAAATCTGACAGCTAAACTGACATTTATCTGAGCCGAAAATCTTTTGCGTATAACTTTGTAATGGCCTATCAATCTAGTCATAAATATATAAATCCAAAACCCAATATTTTTCGGATAGTTATAAAAATTTAACTGCGTACGTCGATTTGCATAAATACCAAACGCAAAATCTTCTCCTTTCAAAACATTTCAAATCGACATACACCACTTTCATTCTCACAGGCACATATAATTCTCAGAATTTCGTTGCATTGTTTCACAAATATTATCGATCCTAGATCAATATGTTCCAAATTGTTTAGTTTTCATGCAGATTTATAAAATAAATAAGACAATTTATTATTCAATATTATAAATTCATCTCTTAAATAACATTTGGTTTAATGATTGTCTAATCTAAAATGAGCTAAAACACTGTTACCCAATTTCGTTTATTTGTAAAACCATTAAGCATGGATTTTTTGACACTCTCTTTTCAGTCGCTTAGAATTTACTGAGGAACATTCCCGCCAGTTTTGGTTCAGGTGTATTAATGTAATTAATTGAAGTACAAACATTTTTCTCCAAAGAAAATTATGTTGCACTTACAGCAGTACACGAGTTGCACGTGCACAAGATCATCCCTACTAAAATGTGACCAATCATTATCACTGCACCGCATTTCCAATCTAAACGGGCGTGCAATGAAACGTACGACTGCAATATTCAGACCAATTAGTTTTACCTTATAGCACCACCAGGCGCACTGTTACTTAATATAATTGCTAGTCTTCGCCTGATACGTAAAGATATTTTATTAACACATCCTCTCATTAAATTCCTTTTTCGAATAATGATAGACAAGGTTTTCCAGTTTTACTGCAAATTGCATTCTCAATCGCATACCCGGTAGCTCTACCAACTGCTTTTGACAAACAGAACACGTTACGCAGCACTCGATGGAATGTTAAGAAATGTTTTAAGGATATAACTTTAAATAATAGTCGCATATAAACTTCAATTCATTATAGTCATTTATATTTAATTTACCTAAATATAGTTTATTTACTAAAAGTGTACGTTACGGAACAAGAGTGGTAAGAGCTTCTTTACATCAGCATAAAAACTAACATGTCATGTATTGGGCATTTCCGGATTAGTAAAATGGTTATTGGCAATGAGTCTATATTCCTATATTTGATCCTTATTTATTATTGGTTGAAAAATCTTTTAAATTTAAGCATAATAAAAAAAATAGCACTCAGTGGCCTAATGGCTTGAGGCCAAGGACAGTACATAAGGACATTAGAACAATGTAGACATGCAATTTGTTGCCGCCAGAGCTTGTCAAATCTCACAAATACGTTCATATTGACTAGTACTATTGACATAATATTAATACTGTTAGACAGTCGGCTAGGGCTAAAGAAACTACTACGAGTTACAGAGAATTCTCCAACGATATACGAATGAACTTTGTCCTGGACAAATATAAGACCAGTTCCATATTGAAGGGCAAATGGAACGATTGTGAGGATTTTCAACTGCTACAGAAAACAGGGGGTAATCACATACATATACATATGGATAAGGGTGAGGTCTATAAATATTTGGGCTTTGCGCAATCACAAGGGATGGACAAATCATCTGTCAGACTTGAGCTTATAAACAAGATGAAGTCCAAAGTAAAATATTTAATGAAGAGCTGACTGTTATCAACTCCTAACGACAATATATCTTGAAAGATCCCAGCCCCAGTAAACATAGCCAGGAATTATAAAGAAAAAATCGAGAAATACGCACCTTTAGCTGCTGAGGTAAAATCTGTCCTTTAGCTGCTGAGATAAAATTGGTGCTACTGGAGACATATTTACGAAGTTGTTTGACGTGCTGGAAAAAAGTTATATGTAACGATGCAGAAAGCAGTCCTCCTGGCCACCAGTAACATATTGCGTAAAGCATTAAATACAATAGTGTAAATTCTCTTATGTTTTGCTTACCGCAAGCCTTCATATGTACTTCGTAAATAAGTCCCGTGGATACGTGAAGTAAAAAAAAGACTATTCACCAGAAAAGTAAAAAATGCCACTATATATAATAATATTAAATACAGACATACTTTTGGAGAATACGCAAGGTTCCTGTTTTTTAGGTAGAAATTATTCTAACCGATCTTCTACCTCGCACCCCCAGATTACATTCCGATGACGTATTGCTGTTGCCGTCACTTGATTGGTCGGCAGCAGCTTCTACGTCCGCTTGTGCCCTTGGGTAGACTCCGCCCGGCTGGTACTGAGCATTAGGGAGCAGGAGTTCAAACTCCATTGTGGGCTAAATTTCATCAATCATCTTTCACAGATTTTTTGAGGTTTTCTGTAAAGTTAAGGTAAACCCCAGGTGATTAAACTCCTCTGAGGTCCTCCCTTTACCGGCCGAAAGACCTTGGGCTCATAAGCTATCATAGATAAACAAAGCAATAAATTTAACGACTTGTCACCTATTCATATAGAAAATTATGCATTTGAATATTATGCATGGCTTTTAATTATTATTTTATCACTTTGCACAAGCCTATCAGTGGCGCTATGTAAAACTTAAAATTAAACTAAGAATGCTAACAACAATATTCATTAGGACAGCCAATACTCATGCTTCTAATTAATAAGAGAATCGCCTGTATTTTTATACCATTTATATAAACGTTAAATAATGTGTGCCGTAGCGTTTAAACATTAGGAGTATAATATAACCAGGTACCATGAGTTTACTCAACTCTGGTTCTCGTTGGCACGGCGCCAGCTTTCGCACACGCTCGGCGTTAGGATACAGACTACCGACGAACACGTTCCTTCTCTTTCATTACTGACTGCAAGGTTATATGTGCATGCATCTTACAAAATCAAAATAAATAAATAAATAAATAGGTAACGCGCTGTAAAAATCATCACTATTTTAAATATCTTACGTTATAACATCGCCCGTACGATTCAATGCACGTATGTACGAAAGCGTTGATGAAAATTAAATTAAAAATACAATCAATAAAAAAGTATATGCTATAGTAGTTACAAACAGCACATCAATGTAATTATAATGGCGTAAGCTCTTGCATACAGGATTTTCTTTGTACGGCCAGTCAATATGAGGTGGAGGCTTAAATCATTATTGCTGCATCGTACATGCAAGGTGTACAGCTGTCGGAGTAGGCCTCGTGCAGCACACGAGAGAACACGGGAAAGGGCACAGAGACGTGATTACGGAACTAGAGGACGCTAACCCTGTGCTTGGAACCAACGGACCGTGCATCCACTGGAATACCTAATGCACCATTGCACAAGATCACATGTTGTAAAACGTAAATTTGATTTAATTGTTGCAATGGACAAATCCAACACATACTACAACATTTAAAATATATCCTGCCATTTCGCTTTCCATTAAATATTACGCGAGGAACTAATTTATTGTGCATCTATTGTTTGGGAAATGATCAGGCCAACAACAGCTGTTTATTCCGTCTACCCGTTGCACACCCGTCTCCCAACGATACACACGTCCGTGGCGAGAGAGATGAAAGAACGTGTGACCTGCGTTCTCCGCTTTTCAGGTTCTAAACAGGTCTTTGTCTATGAACTCCGTACAAAATTTGTATGGTATTACATTCGTGAAATTATAACCTGTATCTAACAATTAAAAGCAAACATAAATATGTACTGTTATAAAGCTTATTGCATATTTAAAATATGTAAATCATAATTTACAAATTTCAAACGTATTAAATAGTATTTTATTACAATACTACATAAAATTGTTTATAAATTCACAAGTAAATACCGTACGGTTTTATCTAATCGCATATCTAAAACTAGCGTGCAGTGTGCCGAGAACAAAAATCAATAGCTGTTTCTAACCGACTATAGCATCCATTGGCTCTAATAAACTCGTGAAAATGCAGTATACATGTAAAAACTTTTGATGAAGTACGGTTTCAATACATATGAATTTTTGACTATATACCGCAGTGCACTCAATTTAAACTTTCATACACTGCGAGAGAGGGTTAAGGGTGAATTTGTTACTTTAATTAAAATAGGATAAGTCGGACGGCTGCTGCTGCTGCTGCTGCATTGGGGGGCAATAACAAAGGAAGCACGAGAGAGCAGATTTGGGAGGAGGAACACACGGCATGTGTTAGCGGATTCGTTTATCACCACGTGACTCATTTGTTATTGTCCGAAAGTACGTGCGGCACACGCAGAACAGGGGATGTGTACTAGTTTTTTTTAAATTCCCACTGAACCAAAAACCCTTTGGTAAACATCGTATAAATCTCCATTTTAATTTTTTTATCGACATTCTCAACAATCCCAATATAATATGTTGTTCTCAGTTGGTTTTTCATTCAACCTACCTGGACGTGAACCTGTGCGAATAGTTGCACAAAACCACCCAACATATTTAAGAATTCACGAAACTTGTTCAGCCGCCTATGGGAAACAAAAAAGAACATCTGAGACAAGTAATTAGTCTCGTAATGAATACTTTTACGCTTATTGAATATTGTTATTTTATATATTGTAATGTAAATCAGTGTTATTCGATCATCGGTAACTGATGTTAGTACTGTAACCGTTTTCGTGTTAATATTGCCATGGTTTCCTCGGAGAGCGGTCGCTTAAAAGCGTTTTAATTATATGTAATTAAATAACTCACAATTTTTATCATAATTCAATTGGCCTTTTGCATCACGTTCAGGTATTATTCTTTCTGGGAAAGCATATTCGGTTCATATTTGTTATATACATAAAGCTATTTTTGTGACGAAAAGCAAGCGGCCGCTTTTGAGGAAACTAGGGCTCTCTAGAACATATTAAGATAAAATGTGTTGAGACACTGCCCTATCGAAAGCAGTTTTCTAAATATATCCGGATGGTTAAAACGTTAACATATTTATATTCACGTAGATTAAGTACAATGCTAATGTAATTTTATTGAATACTAATAAAACTTAATAAAATACTCCGTTCTATTGAAACGGCTTATGCAAGTAACACGTTATACGATCTTTACATTTACTTTACCTTTTTAGGTTAGCTACGAATAATTTAATTTGAAGAATCGATGAATATAAAAAGCTGCAAACTGCATTGTTCAGAGGCTTTCGTGAGGTCGGTTGAATTCTCAATGGGAGCCGATTTCGTTTGAGACATACCTTTCACAGTTTTTAAAATTTCCTATTAATCCGAGGCAAATGGAGAATTTTATTTCATAAAGCTTTCCGAATTGAATCTCATTATGCAGATTATCGGTCATTAAATCCACAATAAGATTTTTAATTCACGATTGTTATTAAAATTATTCTTTATTTTAGGGAAAATTCGTAATTTATATTTGTCACTTTAGATAAGCCGGGGACGATATTTTGAAGTCACACACTCACATACACTAACACTCGGCCCAAAGGTCGATAGCCAGTTACAGATTGCAACAAATATAGTATAAAACTAACTAGCAACATTTATGTACCGTCAACAATAATATATGAGTCTGTAAGAATGAAAGTGGCGTAAGTCACATTCGAATTGCTTTGAAAAGAAGAAGATTTTACTTTTGGTATTTGTGTAAATCGACGTTACATTTTTATTTATGAATAAATTAATTTCGATTCTATGATTGCGCACGTCGATTTACATAAATACCAAACGCAAAATCTTCTCATTTTCAAAGCAATTCGAATGTGACTTACATCTTAATTCTCACAGGCATCAAGATAGATATTTCCCATACATCACACAAATCTATTTACTCTACATATAGCGATAGTGGATAAGTTTTAATATTAAGTCAAAGTAATTCTGAATTTATACTTATATAGGACATAAGGTGAACATAATTTAACCTAAATTCCGATTAATTATGATGCCAATTTGAAATAATAGCAATTATAGTATTCATTCCTCAACCCCTAATTAAATATTGAATTTCAGATTTTGTGTATAATGTAATAACTAGCCGTTTTTTATGTTCTTACGTACATTTTATTGCAAAATAATTTTAGCGTGAGAACAAGCCCCATCGGGGTGAATTTTTGGGATTTACCTTACACAGTTGTTCAGGGATATTCTGTGAAGTTAAGGTCAATGCCGTGATTAAACTCTTCTGAACTTTTACCGGCGCAAAAGCCTCACGGCGAATAACTCTATATAAGAGAATATAAGTTTTTTAAATTTAAATTTATTGTTTATTATTAATAACTAGGTGAACATCCCGTCGTCTGACGGTGTACGATGCATCAACTATCTCGCCAACTCCTCTGAGCCCGTGTGACTATTTATATACTCTTCCGCCCAACATGTTAACGAACGTAATATTGCACCCTGCTTCTTTTTCTTCTAAATATGCAGTTGCAACTTTTAAGATGACAATAGACTATCAACAACTATCCTACTATCGCGATGCTTTTGCGACGAAATAATATCACGTAAAATTTATTTTCAGCTTGATTATGTTCTTTGTATGTGTGTATGTGGTCAGTGTAAATTACTTTATCGTACTATCAAATATCAAAATAATTATATTTAAACGAAAAATACTTATTTTAAAGAAATACATTTTTCAGAAATTGAATGGTTTTGGCGTCTACTACGTGGTAATTCATTTTCAATAAAGGAGATGAATAAAATTACTATGTATAAGTGGTAAAAAACATAGTAGTTTTATTCATCTCCTTTATTGGAAATACATTTTTAGCATTTAAGGAAACAATAACTTTTCTAACAATTTCCATCACTTTATATTACATGATGCCTTAAAAATATATTTATATTTATGTATATATTTCTAGTTTTGAATTCTGAATTATTTATTTTTATTATACTATATTCAGTATCTTTTATCAAAAATGCACCTGAATCGAATGTATATTTTTGAAAAATACCAATTTTGCCACAACTAACATACCTTTTTGTTTATAATAAAATAGTATACATTATTATGACCAGTTTTTTTTTTTAGAAACTTTTGACTTTTAACTGAACCATCGTTTTTGATTAACTTTGAGCTTTTTACTGACAGATTTTGAGATGATTCCCACATGTAAAATTTTGTTCTAATATGTTCAGTCTTTTTCTTCTTTAGCTTGTCCATTCTTGGACAAAGGCCGTCTCAATTTCTTTCGATATCATCTTGTTCTCTGCTGTCTGTATCCACGTTTCGACATGCGTGGTGTCCGATATCACTTTCCATCTTGCCTGTGGTCGGCCAACGCTCCTTCTGGTTTCTGTAGGTCTCCACCGGATCAATATTTTTGTTCATTTGAGGTCGCTTCTCGAGACATATCCCACCTACTGCACATTTGTTTAGCCACTTGTTCCGCCACATCGGTAACTCCCGTTCATCTTATCTCCTCATTCCGAATTGCATCTTAAGCTTTTGCAGATTCGAAGTCGATTTATGCTATTTTTCGTGAGCGATGTTTCAAGCCTGTATGTTGCTACAGGTAGTACGCACGCATGGTATACTTTAGCTTGAGATTGATAGGGATTTTCGGTTCCCGGAGTACACGGCTGAGCTTACCGAATCCTACCCACGTTAAGCCTATTCTTGTGGTAGTCTCGACTGTCTGGTTTTCTCTCCCAAGCTTCAAATACAAATACATGCTGTTTCTGACTGGTTCGAAAATCTGATTTTCTATGCTAATAACTATGTTGGTAGGACTCATCATTTTAGTCTTAATTATTAAGTAGTTAATTTAAATACCCATTGTTTGGGAGGCCTTAAGTTCTTGTAGGATCGATGCGAGTTATTCAGGTTCGCTACTCCAGATAATAACATCGTCAGTAAACCGGAGGATTGATTGCTAGTTTTTGCCTATTCTTCATACTTAAGCAGGTTAGAGTATCTTGAGTCAAAACGTGCTTTGTCTTCGAGAAGTGCGAGCAGTGTCCATGATTTGACGGAGCCAAAAACCTTTTGGAAAAGGCTATATGTAATGGAATGTTGCTCTTTGTGCATTTTTTATTGAGAGTGTGCAGCGCTTGAATGTGGTCAGTTGTGATATTAACGCTGCCAGATATAAAAATATGCTATGAAATTAACACACGCTTTTACAGTTTTTCGAAAACAATTTTCACAATTAATGCCATTATGAAGTAATTTTTTTTCCAATTTGAGCATGTGATATTTGTTGGCACTTGTCACTAAGAAATCATATGTTTAACTTCCCAAGTGTAACACAAAATTTATAATGATAGTAATCGCGCTTATACAATTAAGTATATGGTAAATGGTGGATTTATTATTTTTTCATTCAGATTTATAAATCTATCTTTGGTAATGCGAAACGTAATAGCTTGAAATAATTCAATGTTTATTTTGCAACCATATATGTGTGACTTTATGTACCATTTGTGTACGTTCTCTACGCTTCATATTATCTATGCTTCGAAGGGTATTGTGTTATGGTGAACATTATGCCATTTTCACAATGTACGTATATGTAAAACGTTCGTAAAAATACATAATTGTTGAGTAATTGAGCATGTGAAAATATATCGTAATATTTTTTATGTAGTTTTACGCACAGTTTTTTAATGTTCAATCCGTTTCAATTCTACGTAAATTGTATGTTAACTCATTACGATAGGTATCATTGTAAACAAGGTATAACCCCTTGTTCACAGTGGTACGTATGCGTAAAGAATACTTAAAAGATAAAATGATCGTAAACCTAAATTGTACGGTAATTCTGACCGTGTTCACAATGACTTATTTTTTCTTAAAAATATTGTCAACTGCGCACGTGTGTATACTAAATACTGAAGGGACCGAACATAAAAATAAAGTAAACCACTGTTTGTTACAAAATTTGCGTTAAAAATAAAATGGATCCTGATAATTCTAGCTCGCAACATTTATTGCTTATATTAGTCACTGATAATAATAATACCAACGAATATATTTCGAGGTTCATTAACCGGTCTTTGCAAAAATAACTCATATTTTGATGAAAGCTCAAATTTAGTAGATTTTTACGTAAAATGTACTTAAATATGAAATTTGTTCAATATTACATACGGCTTAAGATCGTACGCAAGCTGCACATAATCTTAACTATATTCTGAATTGGTTGTATTATGTCCTCACATGCTCAAATTATGGATTATGAAATGTTTACGAACGTTTAACGTTTACGTACATCATGAACAAGGAATTATAGTGTTATATGAAACTAAGTGCAAATTAATTAATATATAAACTTTTGGCTATGAAAATTAACGTAATACAGCTTATAATTGATGCAGCGAAACTTTTGTATTTGTAAAGTTTGCTGATTCCTCTCATGATTACTGAAAAAAACATATCTATGCAATATAAAATAGATCGCGGAAATTAACGAGTCTGCGTCGTGTATGCTTCTATAACGTCACATTCACACGATACGACTAAGCTGCGGACGGTTTTTATTTATTGATTTGTCAACGCCATAAGGCGGTTAACTCGTGCGGACACACACATGTACGAAATTAATCAATTTTATTCAATGAGTGTTGTTTTCGTCCTCGATGACCTAATTTATTCATAAAGCTGAGAATGCAATAAAACGCAACCAACAAAGACCCATCGTGGGGATGAGGCGTAACGTAACCTAATTTTATCTCACCTTTAAACTATTTAATAATGTCAATATTGATAATAATGATAATATCAACAATAGCACTCATATTTATTTATTTTTCATTAAATATATAACCGTAAAGAACATACAAATCAATGTCTTTAATAATAGTACGAGATTTCTCGCAATTTTATTCAGACACACACATGCACACGCAGACATTTTCCAGAAATAGTCTATTTCGACTATATTAGTTATGAAACGTCAAAATTAGGACTTCACAATTTTCCTTGATAACGATACCTTTCTTATACAGCAGTGCTTTATTCGGAAAGTAAAAATATATGGCCGAAAAATCGTGAAAAGGCTAAAAAAACTCAGATTTTGCCTTTTTCTTGGAACCGAGAGATACCGATGGTGGAAAACATCAAAAGAGCGGTTTGTCGTGTTTGAAATTCTGTATAATTTTCGCAATTTAAATCATAGTTCATGGTTTCAAATGACAAAAGTACGTCAAAAAAAGCCCGAAAAGGCTCCAAAATCACATTTTTGTTTTAATTTGATTGCCTTCATTCTATTTAAGTAACTTTCAATTTTATACTTAATGTATTCATACTACAGCTCCTAATACCCATATTATTTTTTAAATACTAAATTCAAAACATTTAATTCCGATGTGTTGCGGATCATTTTGACCATTGGAAAGAGAAATAGATAAAACAGATGTAGGTGACCAAATATTCTGATATATGGCAGAGTTTAATTTTCCAAAATTGAGTCAGTTTCCATTTGCATTAAAGATTTATTTTGATTTGGTTTTTCTTTTATAATGTATAAACGCAGTACGTTTAAATGTGAGCTTGGCGATTAACAGTAAAAATATACAAGCCTCAAGCGTGAATTATAGGGCTGTCAGCCGTGAGGCAAGGGAGAAGCTCAGAGGAGTTTATTCACCCGGCATTTACCTTAACTTCATAGAAAATCTCTGGAAAACTGTGAAAGGTGATTCCAGAAAATTCGCCCCGCTCGAGTTTGAACTCAGGCTGAGATGAATGCGTGAATTACAATAAACTTCTATCTATACATGGCTATTAGCCATGATGCTTTTCCGTCGGTCAAGGGAGAAGCTCAGGTGAGTTTATTCACCCGGTGTTTACCTTACTTCATAGAAAATCTCTGAAAAACTGTGAAAGGTGAATCGAGAAAATTCGAACTGATGGGGTTTGAACTCAGGCTCCCCAATTCTCAGTACGAGACGGACGACGCCTCTAACCACTGAGCTAGGCCATGAATTACATTTTACTAGATTCGTCAATAAACATTAACACGTTCTTAGTATTCTTTTATGAAATAATTTCTTGACGAATTTATTACAATGTAATTCACGCTTATCTCACATAATAGGCATGTGAAATTTGGTTGCTAAATATATACACAAAATAGAAACATACACACAAAATATAAGTACAACATATCTATATATAAAATCGAAATCAATGGTTTGAAGTCAACAGACCTGTGATTTACAAACGTGGGTGTCGTAGGTTTGAATTCCCTTTTAGGCTGATGTCTTTTTGAATTTAAATGTATTACCTAAATTTGCTGCATTGTGTTTTTGATTATATTGTAATCTTTAAAAGTGATGCTTCCATTTTCTTGAGATGACGGGCATTTTCACCTAGCATATAAACCCAAAATATACCATACTATCTGCAGACATTTGTCAGAATTGGTCTGAAAATGTCTAGGGAAATGTGTAGGTAATTCCACTAAATCTAAACATAATATATACTTTTTTCACACCCATGACCATCACATTACATACAATTAACCTCTATCTGGGGATTAGCACATTCATCAAAGTTGATGATGTGAAATGATATCTAAGATACGATTATTCATTTGCAATTATAATTAATTTGGAATCGAAGTTTATTAACCCTCACGACATGAAGTTGTTAGTGCCAATATTACATTCCCATAACATTAGTCATTCAATGCATAAGCAAGATACAGGTGAAGTTTCCAATGATTCTGCTATCAGTATTTATTAAACCTATTACTATATTTGATAAATATATCGATCAATAACTGATACAAAATATTATGATAATGCACGTAGTTCTGATTACCATGCTATAAATATAATAAGGTAGGTGTAGTTCTAGTAACCACTATATTATTCTAAATTTGTCAAAGTAATCAATATTTATTAAAGATATTCTTAAAAATCCATGTGATAAAAATTATAAATATGTACAATAATAATAATAAATATCCATTTACATTTATAGTACTCTTTAAAGTAATAATTTGTTTACAAAACTACTAACTTATCGACAATTTCAGTTATCATATGTACTAGGTGAAATTCCTGTCCAACGGCGTATGATGAATCAACTAACTCCTCTGGTCCCGATGATTATTTGTATACATTAACGTAATATAAGTACTTCAGGATGTTTAAAGTCTAAATACCTGTTAACCATTTGTTTGCAATATAACCAACAAATTTCGAACACAAAACTGCATACATTGAATTTTTACCATCTTTTTTCGGAATAGTGTAGGGTTGTATAAAAATAAAAGTATTTTCACTCCTGCGACCCCGATGAGTAGTTTTAAACATGCCATCTCAAAAAATTATCAAACGTAATACTGTGCGCTCTGTTTCTTTTTCTAACTCTGCAGTTGCAACTTTTATGATAAGAATAGACGCAACTATCGTACTATCGGGTTGTTTTCTAACCGCTAGTAATAAAAATATTTCTCACGACATGCACTGACAGCACAAACATTATAAATGACAGGTAGGCCGGCTTCAAATAATTGTCTTCATTTTCATATTATAGGGATATAGGGATGGTGTTTAAAGCTTAAGAACTCGAGTTGTATGCATATATATGCAGTGTAAGTGTTTACCATATATTAATAATATTACCTCCAAATTTAGAAAACAATACAAACTGAATTTTAGTTTTGTCATCTTTTTAAAATAGCAAATTGTTATAATCTTAGTAGTATCTTAAAGCCTAATTACTGGAATTGTAATGCATGTAAATTGACCAAATTGTATTTACTATATGTTTGCAAATTTCGAACAAATTTTTTTGGTAAATTTTTGAAAATGCGAATTGTTATAATTACTATATAAATAATATAAGTACTTCAGAATGTTTAAAACCTAAATACCTGTTTACCCTTTGTTTGCAATATAACTAACAAATTTCGAATACAAAACTGCATCAATTACATTTTTAGCATTTTTTTCGCAATACTTTTTTATCGGAATAGTGCAGGGTTGTATAAAAATAAAAGTACTTTCATATCCGTCATGTAAAAAGTGCTTCTACCTTGGTAGTCTCTTGTAATTTCCTTTGCTTCATATAAATATAAATTATAATAATGAATTTTAACTACAAATTTGGCAATTCCAACAAATAATGTACGTTTTTATAACCTGAGATAACATAAAAGGAGACTACATATTCACACCATATAAAGTAATAGAAGAGATAAAAACATTGGATATGGAAATTGATTTTAATATAATAATAGAATATTTGCCGATAAGGAAGTATATGGCGCTTTTTGAATACTTAAATGAACTGGCACATAAATCATGTCTATGTCATAAACATTAATAAACATTAGAAATTTACTAAATATAAAATACAAACTTGCGTTTTGTAGTTTCAAAAGTTTTTGTTCGTTTCTATATGGACGAAGTAGCATCATTAAACACAGGGAAACACATATGTGATATTATTGCTGGTGTAGCAGTAATGGCAGTATATATAAGATTTTGTAATTGTGCACATAGCGTATTATATCACTATGGAAAACAATAGAATTTATTTGTCTGGAAACCCCCGATACGGAAGTACGTATTAGAAATATCCTTGTAAATAAATATAATTTGTACGATTCTTATGCTATTATTTTCCAAGTAATACTCGTGGGTTTTCTCATCCATCTCTATTTCTGATTATTTCATATACATCATTTATAGTTGTCTTTTATGGATATGTAAAAGATGATTTGTCGCGCCGCGTTTGAACTATAATCTTATACATTGTGATACGTTTTTATTTCTATTCGTCTGTGTTTTATCTGTTTTGGTGAACAATTATTGAAGTCGCTTATGTAACTTCGTTTGTGTATGTGTTTCCAACGTGAATTCAACGAAGTTGGTTAGTTTAGGTCACGGTTAGTTTCCAACAAAAAAACTTTTATCTTTGTAGGGCTATCACCCGTGAAGCTTTTCCGCCGGGCAAGGCAGAAGCTCAGAGGAGTTTAATCACTCGGTAGTTACCTTAATATCCCAGAAAACCTCTAAAAAACTGTGAAAGGTGATTAGTGAAAATTTGCCTCGATGGGTTTCGAACTCAGGCTCTCCAATGGTCACTATGAGACCGACGACGCCTAACCTAAGCCGCTTTTGTTTATCGTTCGGGAGCTGTACCGGGCTGTTCAAAGCCAGCTAAGACGAACCCATTCCAGCCGCTGAGTTGGGTTGTTTCTTTACATCATAGCCGTTTTTGTTTATCGCTCTGGGCTGGTATGGGCTTATTGTCTCTTATTCTATTTGCCCCATCCGATGCGCACTATTCTACCTCGGCTCTTACAACCGGCGGCGCACGACTGCAATACCTGAGCGATACTGCACGTCTCGGGGGCGACTAGCAATGATAAACGAAAGCGCTTCTGTGAAATTCTGGTAGTTCGCAGACTACCGCCGTATTGCGCATCCTTCTATCCTTTATTTATCAATAGCTTAACCATGAATAGAAACAATAATTATTTATTTTAGTGAAAGCTTATTACAATAAGCGTAACTTTATTGTAAGCTTAGGTGTAATTGTGTTTATATAGTCATTGTGTAAATTCTATGTTATTTGTTTAATCTCTTCCCATTTTATGTCTTTTCTTCCGCTCCTTATCTTATTCTGTCATTCTGTCAATCCATGTGATTTCTCGGTCTCTCGTTCTCTGTGGTTTCTTTCTGTTTCGTCTACTCGTTTTGGTGGTCTTTATTCTAGTCTTCGGCGTATATATCAAAAAAGAACTATAGGCTATGGAAAACTAATATTACTTTATAAATTAATTAAATACAGTGAATTAGTACAATGCACAATTAATTATAGTTCGCGGGAATGTTGCTCTCTAAAATCTTAGTATTTAAGTGGAAATGCGTACTGCAACTTTTTTCAAGTTTAATAAAACATATGTTTGGGAACCACATAAATCAGTTTTATTATTAGATACGCTCGTTTGGCATCCTTTAGCCTCAAAGCCATTAATTCGTCTGCCCAATTAATTCCTAAATAACACTTTATAATTTGTTGGTCATATTATTATGCTCTTTGCACACAACGCTGATAGTTATTGTCTTGATTTCATGAATATTGAATATTCATTCGTTCTGTATTACATGAAAGGTTGTTTGTATCCGACGAGTCTGTATTTAATCTAGATTCTTTAATTATGGAATATATGTCCTTTTTATATTTTCTCTTAGTGTTTCTAGTATTCTATTATTTGATTATTAATATGCTTGCTATGAATTTTCAAATATTTCATATTTTCTTCAGTTTCATCATATTTTTCAGAGATTACGCCCAATCAATTAAAAATCATTTTACTGTAGAATTTAGTTGTGTATTTTGCGATATTTTATAAACTTAGCCTGTATAACGGTCAAATTTGTTCCTTCTTCCTTTTATAAAATTGAAACTACTAAAACAGTTTTATATGTAAAATCAAGGATAATTTAACCCTTTTAGCCCTGGATATTTAAATTAAATGTGTGTGCTAATGCCGCCAGCAAGTTTTACATATAAAAAATGCTAATAATGAAAACTTACATTTATTGGATTCAAATAATAGTTGTGTACATAAAATGCTAGTACAAAAATATGGATAGGCACAGTAAATAGAGATGTTTGAATGTTATGGTGGCAAAGGCCATCGACAGGGCCCAAAGGGTTAATGCAGAATATAGTTTAAAGAAGTATTTCGTCAAATGTATAAACTCGTAAAATGTTTTGTTGCTACTTACTTTTATGAAATTTCAAGTTCGTATCTAGATTTCTTAGCACTTCGTTTTAATATATTACTGCTTGATTATTAATATGCTTGCCATTTCCATAGCGGCTTGCCCAAGTTGATATTTGGTTCGGTTGTATGATTATTTTTCAGGTACCCAGGGGTCAACGTCTGATGTCTTAGTACCTACTTTTTCAGTCGCACCCCGGTACTCGAGTAATTCTAGGTATACGTATATATAGTTTATCGTTTCATTATTCAAACACAACCATAAATAAAAAAATTCGTAATTAAACAAAATCATGAATTGAGCTATGATTTTTAAAGTTCACGGTTCAAGCAAGTACAAGCAAGTGCTATCAGGAATCGCACCCTTGATTTCGTCAGTTATGGCAAATTTATACTTTTCACTTTCAGTGTGATCGCGAATGAACGAACATTCAACATAAGTCGGATTGCACCGTTCTCTTATGTTGTAATATAAATATTTACACCATTCACTATGGATGATTCATCCGCGATTCTCATCCAAAAAAGTAGGCAATTAAGGTTACTATTATTAGCGAATGTAGTCTTGTACTGGATCCAGTTAACGGGCTGCAATTTATAGGCAAATTAATTTATTCCCTAGTAATTCTGATTTTTAAATTATGATTGCGGTAGTAATCTATTGGTCAGAAATTGAAAACAATTTAACCTAAATTTCCATTATTTGTGGAGCAAATTAAAAATAATAGCAGCTATCTCTTACAATCCTGAACCCAAAAATTAATTATAATGTTGTTCATGATATGATGAGAACATATTATTTTTCATGTTCTGACATAATATTTTTTTTTATTGAATAAATGTCTAATTATTACCTATTATTAATAACTACAAAATTAATATAGTGGACAGTTTCTTGTTGTTGATTTAAAGATCTATCATAACAAGCACAATTAATACTACATACAAAGCTTTATCTTTTATTAACATTCATTGAATATTTTTGCATTCAAGTTTGTCTCTGAGAACCGCCGATATTATTGTTAAAATCAGCAATCGCATTTATATCGTTCATTTCGCAATATGCTATTACTCTGCGCCAAAATTAAAATATGAATCCTAAATAACATAATATTGGTGCAACCCATAAATAATCTTTCGAATCATCCTATGTTTTTTTATATATGTCGCTCTACCTCGTATCGCCTCTGTATATTTATTTTAATTTTTGCATAGTTGACTATCTTAATCAACACACTATTAATTACTCAAACATAAACTACTTGGCACGACCCTCAAGTATCGTTTGCTGTTTTAAATCATCCATTATACCGCATTATAAAAGTGTTGCTATGGAGGGGCGCAGCAATAAGCGGGGAGAAGATGAACAGCTGACTAAGTTTCGATTGTCTCTCCTGCGGGGTGATTACAGAAAAAAAAAAGTTCATATGTGCGCGCGTGGTAGGAAGAAATGGCCGGCTGGCTGGCCAGCTGTTTACCGTCTCCTGAATATGAGGGTCATTTGCCATCTCCCATCACCCTCTATACCATAGCAAATAAAAAGGGTGCCGACCACGGACGTTTAAAGTTCTGCAAATATATCTAGTTTCTAGAGAACTTATTACAATTATAACTTGATCATTACGTATCATCAAGTTATTATTATTACAAAATAATCTGCAGGAACACGCAATTATTTCTTTTATAAGAATTTGTACAGGTTATTGTTTATCACACGCTCGAAGAGCTTTAAAAGCAGACGTGCATACAGTTGCCGTGATTACTTCAGTTTACGCCGCAACACAAGCTTGCACGTGTAATTACAACGCACCAAGTAATTATGATATTAAATTGACCGCGAACAATCCGAATTACGTAAATGGCATTTCCCGGGTGGGCATAAGCAGAATAACTAGACGCAACTTGTTGGTATGTTGATCGATAGTAACCAATCAATACAAAAGTTATCATCAGGAATAATTGGAATACCTCTATCGTACATTCAGCTAGTCATTTTAGTTACTTGTATGTTGGGTCTTTGTTAAGTCTATTAAAGTATTAAAATTGAAGAATCCGCAATTTACAAAGATATTCATTATTATAATTAACTATTGTAAAATATATTTTATTCAGGTAAATAATATTAGCCATATGGCTGGGCGACGATGTAGTTACCATTATTACAAGCAACACGCGAACCATTGTTTAGTAAGTGCATGGTAATTAAGGTGTATTCTTTAGATGGTTGAAAAATGAACAAATGTATCTCAAATAAGTATATTATTAAATTTGCTATATTTTAAATAGTTATTAGTAAGGATGATGAACTTTTAATACTGGTATTTCAGTTTAAACAACTCGCGAAACCAAAATCTCTATCTTAATACCGGCGTTTAACGTATAAAGTTATTGCTAAGTATGGATAAAGTATTATAATCGCCCGGAAAATAAATTATACACAAATCCTTTATGGTCTTAAAATGGTCAGCGATTTTAAGACCATCTCTGGCAAATGTCTGTCGTCTGTATAATAAATGCTTCCTTCACTTTTTCTGAAAAAGTGCTAAATATTTTCAAACCAAATGTTGCATGTTACTGTTTATGATCTCATGTAAGTTAGCCGTTGTTAGTTTTTGGTGGAATTTGGCCGGGAGAAAGTTTATTTTCTAATTTTGAAAAACAATGACGCTATTTACAAAATTTTCTTATTTATTATTTCGAGTATTTGATTAAAAATGAGAAAAATGTATATGTAATAGATATGACATTTTACCTGTATCCATTTTCAAAGATATACACATTCGATTCAGGTAATGTATATTTCATTGAAAGTACCGAGTTCACATAAATAAGTAAATAATTTATAAAAAATTAGGAATATATACAGATTTGCATAACAATCGCGAAAAAATTATAAAAATGATGGAAAATTAAAAATCAAATATTTAATTTCTTAAAAAATATTCTATATTAGATATTATGATGCGTATGATAAAGTAATGTACAGTGGCAACATGAGATTTTTTATAAGTAATAGCCTGTCGTTGTTGTTTTAGTCGTGGATTCGAATTCTCGTCGATTTTAAATTGAAAACTAATAATAAAGTGTAAAGTTCAAATTAAGAAATAGTCACTGGTTATAGGTTCGAATATATTATAACATACTATTTCTTGTTTCTAAAAATAAAATACAGGAATCCAATATTATTGAAAATTTTTCAATGTAAGAAATTATATTATCGCAAAAAAATCACAAACCAAACCACTGAAATATTGACTATAACACAACATTGGCCGTTTTTCGGGGTAATTTTATTCTCTCATTTGGAATTCTAATCTAATATTTTAGAGAGATATATATCTATATATATATATATCTATAAATGGTCACTCAGTTTTTTTTGGTTCTGTGAGGTAGAATCTTCGAAAGACACCTGTGCCACCACCACTAGGTGTTAGAGACACGGTTAGTGCCGGATTCACCCCTCGTTCTGACCTACCGGCTAAACCAAAATCTCACGTCCTGTAACTGCCACTAGGCATACTAAGCATCCTAGCACCGTCTCACGTCATTCTTGTCCCTTGTCTCGGTTCGTTTATCTTGTTATGTCACGTCTGCAGATCGAGGTGGAATTTCTGTTTCATTACCTGCCCTGTGAACCTGGTTATGGCTAACCAGTTTTCGTGAGTCTCCAGCATGAGTATTCCAAGTTCGTCCGGCGTCGGGTGTTATACTCCCAGTCCCAGCCACAAGTTGCCCCGTTCCCGGTATAATCTGTGGCATTCATATAGTGTGTGCTCGAGGCTGTCTCTTCTGTTGCCGTTCGGCGTCATCACTTTCCCTATTCGACAGAGGTAGTCGTGGAATACGCCATTCCCAGGACGGCAGTTGCGTCGTCCATTGATCAATCCTCTCGTATCAGAGGCCCTAGTTGGGAGAAAGTTCGTCTTGTCCATGCCCCATTTTCTGTAACGTCCCACCGTCTGTGCCATTTTGTCATTGTCTGCGTTCTCGTCTCCTTCTCGGCGTCCTTCTTTGGAGTTCCTCTTTTGGTGGCTTGGTAGATTGCTGCTCTCTCCTCTATCCTCTACCATCAGGTCTGCGTGTATCGCCGTGGCCAGCACCTCCACAGCATCTGTACGCCCGGGCGATTCTGATCGCACAGGTACGCAGCGCCCTTCTGAGCCTGTCCGCGTTCCGTTTCCACTTGGTGGCTTCGCCCAGGGTAACGCCGCGAAGAGTAGCTAGGCTTGAGATACAGTTGCTAATAATCGTCGTTTTTCCTCACTCGGGCGGCCGATGTTTGGAAGTAGGCGAGATAGGGCTGTTTCCGTGCGGGCTGCCCTTCTGGTGGCTTCCAAGACATGGGCCGTATGACTCGTGTTGGCCTCCAGGATGGTATTTGATTTTCCTTGCTATCTGATGGTAGATGCCAATTAACAGCAATGCGCCATCCCTGCCCCCGCGGTGTTTGACCTTTTAGTTGACAGCTGGACAACCTCCGTCTTTTCTGCGGAATTTTTTAGCCCAGTTTTTCCCATCCATTAACAATCTTGTTGACCACCTGTATCAGCATGTGCTTCGTTTCCTTCGGGTTTTTTTGCTCTAGTAAAGTAATCGTAGCGACTTATGACGGTAGTGTCAAGCGCAGTACGTCATCAAAAGTTATATTTCACAATAGGGTACGGAGCTCTGTGGTTTTCCTCCCCGGGCGGTGTACTTGGTCTTACTTATTGTCCATTCATATCCAATCTCTCTGTCACTGAGGTAGTGTCTCACTAGTCTCTGTATTTTCTCCAGTATTCTTCTGCACTGTATTGTCGCCGTGATGGCCACCCATGGCAGTATGTTAAATGCATTGGTAACATCCAGGGTGGCCATCACGCAATATCTCGTAATTTATAAGTCTCTGCGTTAGCAGTCTCCATCATCCCACGGATCGCTGGTTGATCGCCCTTTTCGGAAGCCATACTGGTTATTATGGAGCCTACCGGTAGTCTCGAGGAACTACACGATCCGATCCGCGATCAGGCCCTACAGTACCTTTACCGTTCCATTTAACAAGCAGAGGGGACGATACTAGCCTGGCTTATCTGGAGTTCGCCCCCGTGGTGGATGAAATACTGGAATCCGATCAGTTTACCATTGACATAGAGCAGAAGTGTCGGAGTGAGGTGAGGGATCCACCGAGCAAAAAAAGAGAAAGGTACAGGTGGGACTCTTAGGCAAGAAAGTTATCGGCAAAACCTGTGGAGTATAAAATGCGGAGAGGTAAGAACTGGATGACATGATGGGGGCTTTAGTATCAAAAGCAGGAGATGAAAGGTATGAGAGGATGGCCATGTCGGAAAGGGGGGAGGGGGAGTGAAGAATAGCGGAAACAAGCTATCGGAAGTATGAAAGAAAGGCTTAACGAAGTGGATGCACAAAAGATCAAAGGAAGATAGAGGCAAGCAGGTATAATATAAATATATATAAAGGGATCCAAGTGCATGGGAGGGGATTCCTTCTTATCTAAGAGTGAGATTAGTAAGGTATCCAAAGGACAATTGCGAGATTTAGGTGTGGAAGTGAGGTAAAGGCGAACTGGTACTGGCTGATAGAGGAAAGAAAGTGTGGACTGTGTGTGGAGGACAAAGTCAAGCATTGGAGGGTATGCCAAGGTATGAGATGGACAGAGTGGGGCAAGGGTGGAATGGATATCTATATTGGGAGAAGTCTTTATCTTGGGCTAAATCATTCAAAGTAACCTCTCCAATGTGTTCTCTATGCAGTTTTTGTTCGGAATTGAGCAGTTTGGGGAATCGATCATGCCAACACTTCTCTATCCCAATATTCATGTAGATCAGGGGTGGCCAACTTTTGTGTATATAAGATCTACTTTTTATCTTAAAACTGTACCGCGATCGACATGTTGTCATTAGTGCTCTATTTATGAAATGTGTAATCTAATCGGTTTCTAAGTTAAGACATCGAAAGCGATCGACCAAAATTGGCTTGCGATCGACCTGTTGAGCGACTTGTTGGTCACCCCTGATGTAGACTTTTAAAAACTCGTTTCTAATCATCCTATTTTACTAGCACTAACTTAAACTTTCGGTCGGTTTTTTTATCATTCTATTACTTATTCCTTCCAGAGGTCTTCCACACTTGGGTCATCATGAATGGATTTGACATTTGCCCCATTTTGAATGCTTGCACCAATATTTGACTTGGAAATAAGACGGGCTATTTTCTCGATACACTGCCACCTTCTTTCGATATAAATGTCATCATGCATCTGTGTTCAATTTGGAAATCACTCTTTATCGCCTCTTTCAACTAAAATATTAAGCGATTGTAACCAAACTTTGACATGACACTATAAAATGTCGCAGTAACATGACATAAGAACATTGTTCAGGGCTAGGAAGATAAGATAGAAACTCCCCTTGTACTATTACATATAAATATGCTTCACAGTTAAGAACTGGGATACATGAGATAAATAGGCTGGTTTTATATTTAGAATAAGTTTATAGCATTTAAAGAATACCGGGCTACTTGCACAACACTGCGGATGTTTTGAATTAATGTGGTAAACGCGATAAAGGGCTGATCCATCTTCGGTTACATAACTAAGCTCAACAAACTACAGTGATCAAATAACAACAAGAGCAACAACAGTAACAAGATGTACCTAGATAATGTTAAGGCACAATTTTCACCCGATGCAAGGTTATTTGTATTTATTTGAATGTTATATGAAACACCGACAAGGCTATCTTTTGTTGACTAACTTAATGTTTCCGGGCTGCAGCGGCCTTACATAATAAACTGACGATAATAAATAGTTTGTGCATCGAGTCCGTCCAAGTTATGACCATTACTAACTGTAAAAAAAATATATTATTCAACCAGCGTTATTCATTGTCCACAGTGAAATATGTTTTATATTCTTCCGTGCTTGAAAATGAAAATTAAAACTCCTATTAATTATTTAACTATGTGTATATTATGTAATTATTTTGTTATTTAGACCAAATTAGTTAAGTTAAATAATACTAATAATTATAATTGTACAAAATATAAATAATATTGCGGTAGGTTTTGAACTACGATATCAACTTTACACATACGATCAATTAGCTATAGGAAACGGCATGATTGCTATTTAAAGGGAATAGTTTAGGTTAGGTTTTATTCTCTATAAATAGATGTGCTTATTTATAGAGAATAAAACCTAACCTAAACTGTTCCCTTTAAATAGCAATCATGCCGTTTCTCACACCTAATTGATCGTATGTTAATTTATGAAGTAAACATTCCCGATTATTTCATTTGGTGTCATTGTCAACTGCATTGTATAACTACTACATATTTACTTTTAGGTTTTCAACGGTATGTGTTGATTGGACACTGCAAGTAGGGAATACAAAATCGAAATCTCGGGATCTTGAAAACCAATTTCCACTGCTGTGATCATTTTCACAATAGTTCTAGTGTGACTACGTTTCCGAAAGGAATTGTGAAAAACCTTATGATTTTTTTATTCGAAAATTGTATTGTAGATATTTTATTGGTAGCCTTAAGGTTTTCTTAGTTATACAAATAAATCCTTTAGAATTGGTTATTTGTGTACCAATTTTAACCAAAACCTAGTAAAAATTATAAAGTGTTGAAAAACTTTTATAACATTAGAAACTCTTATAATAGCTATACCGTGTATGTGGCTGTGATTTTTAAAGATGCCCTAATGGACGCTTCCATAAAAGGGGCGAAATACGAACACCCTCAATCCACGCTATGGCGGTTCCTTTGATTTTCACACGGACCATCGGAGCATGCGCCTGCCTTCCGGAACTAACAGAGCCTCTTGAAATCGGTATATTTGGAAATGTTGATAACGAGCATATATGGTTGGGAATAGGGATGAATTAATAGTTGTTTAGGGTTGCCACTTTTTAAATCTCTTAAAGTAATACATCGGATGAATGAAGTTAGAACATAGTTATTTATTTAACAAATACGCTAAATTGAGCTTCAGCAGACGAATCTGTAATCCGTAATATCAGATTCGAGTGCGTTAAATCTAAATTTAAATCATACAAAAGATTTAGTATGGGGAAACGTGGGTAACAGAATAAGAACTTCATGGTCCATTAGAACAGAATCGAATAGTCACATTGCCGCTGTCACATAATTCTAACAACCAATCAAAAACGAGTTATATGTTTGAATTAAGTTTTGTAATATTTACTTTATATCATAAAGGCACCTTACACGGTCAATAATACTGTCATTCCTAGTATTGTTAGTATTTCCTTCAATCCTCCTTCAATATTTATCAAGTAATCAATTATTCGGTAACATCAGTATTCTGTTCATTCCATCATTACTATACCTTACACGATCAGTAATTCTGGAAATATTATAGAATAATGAAAATTTTAAACATGTTATCGTACAGTAATACTATCACAATTCTGAAATATTGACAGTATTACCAGTATTACTAACCTTGTAAGGGGCTTAAATTATTGTCTATACAAAGTGTGGTTATTAAATAGTGCGAGATTAGACTTTAAAAGACAAGTCATTTATAGTAATGTTTGGACCCACATTACAAGGACAGTCCGCTTAAGTAGCATTTGTACTGAAAGGTACATTGGAGAGCCTATAAAAATAAATAACATTAACGCGGTCCCGCTACCTCGAATTAAACACCCCAAGTTTAATTCATAGACGACTGGATTTAGAAAATACATACATTTAATAGTATTAGTACAAATAATTATGAATTTTAGATTATAATTCCGGCAGTAGCGGATAATATTTTATATTACGCAATAATTTCAAATTTTTAAATTACAAAACTAACACATTTTTTCTTGTTGTCATAACCCTATTTCTTACTGAATAAAAACCTTCTCTAATTAATATTTATTGAATAGTTTTGCATTGTCATAGATATAAATACATTAAATAAATCCCAAGCCTCAAAACTAAATTGACTGATGATCTTGCCTTTCATTGCATATTTTTAACACAAGTATATAATTTTGTTCACATTGCTAAGTATATAATAAGTTTTGTTAAGATACGTGACGTATTTGTCCATGTTTATACTGTACGAAAATTCATTTCCACGCCACATATGTTCAATTATAATCCTAACGGGAAGATTAAGACTCCTTTTTGGGAATAAGCGTTGATTGAAAATAATAATAATTGTTTACTCAACGACATTATTTTTATGTCTAAATCGGGACATGTGGCAACCCTTATCGCATAGCACGGGAGCTGCTGGAGACAACTGCGGGCGCTAAGTGCGTGAACAGATTTACACATAAAAGAGAAAACACGCATGTGGTCTATCCCCAAAGATACTAAATTAGAGAGAACAGAATATAATCAAGGAGGCTTTGAAGTTTCGGACATGTTTTAATGGATCAATCTTGGTTATGTTGCTGCTGTTCATTTATTATCATAAATATATTCATTAGATGTGAATACTTTATTTCAATAAGTGATACATTTAAGTATTTTATTTTGTACACATAAAAATGGTCCGTTCATAACGTGTTCATGGTTAAATGTGTGCCATATATTGTAGCATAGTGCATGAGCTATCTTTTCCTAGTTTAGTATCCTTGGACTATCCCTACTAATAATTCCTGATACAGACCACATTAAGATCTTATTTACGATGGCTGAATTATGTATTTATCTAGATACGTGTACATTTGAAAGTCTATTATAAATTAACCGCCTATTAAAATCAATTGCAAACATTTCGATGCCCATGTTTTATACATACGTGATGGGGACTAATGATTTTAGAATTCACTTAAAACAGCAGATAACGCTCCCCATTCATGACTCCGCAGGTCACATCTCATAAGCTTTGGAACGCAGTCTACAGTTCATATGGTTTAAGACTAGTCGTGCGTGCGTTTTTATGTAAAACATGACTTGATGTGAATAAAGTACCTCCATAAATACGAAGGAATTTACACGTAGATTAAATAAATATATTGTCAGTCATGTTAACTGTATTTGTTTAGAGAAAATATATAATCAAATCACTTCCGATAAGTGCGATAGTCGTAATTACTATTTGTTACAATTTGTAACTGGCTATCGATCTTCGCGTCTTTTTTCCGTGAGTTGTTAAATGTATATGAGTTGATTGAAAAGTCTATACTCTTTAGTCAATATGTGACAAAGAAAATTAGACGGTTTTCTCTGAGTTTTTGTATCCCAACCACAAAAGTCGGGACGAGATTCGAACCTAGGCCACAGCTTGCAATTTTAGAACATAATGCGGTTTAGTTCTAAAATATGCATCATAGAGAAGCTGAGAAATGTCAGATGCCACAACGATATTTGTATAAAAAAAGTGGTTTCTTAATAATAAAATATAGTTACAATTACTCCAAATCCGAGTAGAGATTTGAGTTTATTTTTTAAATAAATACTACACGGAATTTTGAATCTAGGGCGTTTCTTATAAAACCTTGCTAGAGACGGTGGGCGAAGTCGCACCATTACAATATTAATCACACAATCACGGTATCCTTATAGCGGTCAGTAATGTCTTGGTAATATGGTGGTTCCACCTAAAATTCATGTTTCTGAATGACACACCATGTAAAGCCCAGAACAGTTGGTATTTCGTAGGTTTTACGATGAGAATGTCCAATTCTATATATTCAATATATTATTTTTAACAGGGTACCAAATTGTCTATTATTCGCCGTAAAAATTGTATTCTATAAAATAATAGCAGAAATTCTTCATATGCATTTGCATCGTTTTTTAAACTACAATAAAAAATAATTCGTGTGGAATAGCTAACTTTATATTTTGGATGGACGACGTATTAGTATTGATTAAGAATTATCCACTCAAGACCTTTAGCGCCTATGCACAATTGCGACATTGCCCGGGGGACGTCTGAGTGTCGATAATCCCACTTCACTCCTCTACACCTCTTTCCCGGTTTTAAAAGTGGTCTTCCATACAATTCATTAAGCATCGAAAAATCAATGAGAACGGTAGAAGTTAACCGTCATAGCTACCTGTTGATTACATATAGTATATTTGCTGTCGAAATCCCACGTAAGGCCCTTCGCACACGCTGCGTTTTTCAGTCCGCGCTGAGTGTTCTTGATTTATTGCTTTATCAGCGTCAGTCGCACACAGACAACTCGTTCTACATCTTTTATTTATCGTCCATCTTATTTTCGTTCTACATCTTTTATTTATCGTCCATCTTATTTTCGTTCTAATATATTTATATAGATAAGGCCCAATTCACACATAAGAGGCGATGTTCAGAGCCTAGGTGTAGGCGAGGTGCAGGCGCGATGTCGCACGGGCGTCCATATAAAAGTCAACGAAGAGGCGCAGGTGTGGCGGAACGTAGAAACTCAAAATGTATGGTAAAGATGAAAGTGACAAGGACGTCCTCGGTCTAGTTGTTTTGTTAAATATCAATAGCCAGAGAAAGTGTTGGGTTCACCCTTTATGGTTAAAAAAAGCAAGAGTGGATTGTTGGATGTCAAGAGGGAGCTGAAAAGGTGTCCAGAAAGGTTTGAAAACTAGTATAGAATGTTCTATCCGTGCTATTTCAAAGTACTAGCTTTGGCAAAGACTAACAAAAAGGAGTATTAAGTGGAGAGAAGATATTGATATTGGCCCAGAACGAGTATAAACAGGGAGGCGTCTCCAACACTTCACAAAATTTAATATTAAATTCTGGGTCTTTGCGCATGTTTAATACAAGTAGAAACAGGTAACTATTATTTTTACTTTGCTGAAAAATAAAAACGGCACGAGGAGGGCACGCTTCTCCAAACTGGCTCGAGCAGCGAGGGCGATGAGAGGCGGAGGCGAATGCCCGCGCCTCGTCACATAAGTGGACATTACACCGCATGTTTCCATTAAGGAGGTACGGAAGCGCCTTCGTGTGAATTGAGTCGTACGGGCGCGACGAGGCTTACGTTGATAAAGAATCAAAGATTCTTATCGTGCTAAATACAAATTATTATAAGGGCCAAAATAGTTGCAATTGACAGAGTATTCAGTCCAATAACGCTTCCAAAACCATGTGAAACATGATTACTCCTATAGAAAATAATTTGCTGAGGATTTCAATACACACGTTGTTTAGATTGTCCATGATGTGGTGGATTGCATTGCCTCCGCATCAGTAGATCCCACGAAGCTGATGAACAATATGCTGCTAAGCGCGTGTATAGATTTTTTTAATTTCAAACAGTTTATTCTTCCACTGTGAGGGAAGCTATAAACAGCCTGAAAAGCAGCAACGTCAGGAATACGTATGGATTATGCCCGAATGTGGTGAAACATTTAATTCAATCTATCTGTTAATTTTATGTATCACTAAAGGAGTCATTCCCCATTGCTCGAAACCGTCATGCGTTCTCGCCTGCGAGTATGTAGTTTCAAAGCAACTACCTGCAGCTAAACTGCAATAAATCAGGAATATCCTCGGCAAGTAGACGAAGATCTTACGTTTCCACTTGGACTGCTCTCTGAAATGGGATGCACACAGAGAGGAAGCGTCAAAAAATATTTCTATATTACGAAATCTTTCTGGATATGTATCTATAAAAACACGCCTATAGGTTCATATTTCGCCCTGTATCAAGCCCATATAACTTGTGATATATTGGCGTGGGATCACTTTCCATCTGGGCGCTTTAGGCCATCCGCACACGAGGCAACTGTTTTATGACTAGGTTGCAAACCAGTTGCACGCGCAACTGGTTTGTGACCTTGTCTATGTAGGGGAGTGGGAGACCGCATACGTGTCGACTGAAACTTGACTGATTTCAAATCAGTTTACAACTGGTTGCATGATTGCACTTGTTCACCAAAACAAAATGAGTGAACAACCAGTGAATATAATTTTGGTGGAGAGGTAGAAAAACATAATAATACAGAATTTAATTATTAACTTCCACAATACTCAAGATGATGCATAACGGGAAAAGCAGCCACATATTCACACATGTATCTGCCCATCATCGTGATGGAATTAAAATCATTCTCAACAATTTCAAGAATCAATTGACTGTCAATCTATAGAATGCAATAAATTTGCTATCTGTTTCATTAAATTGTTCTGCTGCTACAAATAACCTAAATATTTATCTGTAAATACGGATGACACTAGTATTCTTTTTTACTGCTCTTAATACTCAACGGTACTACTACTTATGGCTGACATTCGTCTAAAAATTACTTTTTGTAATCAAATTTGTGGAGAGCTCTGATACGACTGATCCAGAATCAGTCGTATTAGGTATACTTTTGATTGCATACTAGTTGTGCGAGTGACTAGTTTGAAACTAATTTGCAATTCTAGTTAGAAAACAGTTGCCGCGGAGAGCCTAAGTGATCGTGTGTTTGCAATGCAAGGAGGAGCAGTGAAAGTTGTAGGAAGTCTTGGATACTTCTTCTTCGTGTGCCTTAGCCTCCAAGGAAATCGGCAATCAGCAACATGTTCTGCATCTTCTCTACTCCTTTTCGGAATAGAGATCTTGTTGATTGACCGTACCACTCACGTACATTCTTTAGCCTTGAGGTTCTTCTGCGGTTTGTCCCACGCCTATTATCAACTTTTAGTTGATAGTTTGTAACAGATGGTATTAATAGAAAGTAGCACGCAAACAAATTCTGTATTACTCACATGATATCCGTTCGTAGGAGGATCTGCGGCAAATACCAAATGGACTTAAATCCCTAACTAGTACTAGTATGCTTCTAACAACTTTACCTGGTGACGTGAAATTAGTGAATCATTGAAGGTTCAAATTCATAGTGAAAGCTACTTTGAGTCTACAGCCTACCAGTTTCTAAATAATAACTTATATGATCTGACTATGTGATATACTTGGCTGCTTTATTAATATTAATTTTATATATTAACTATTAAAAGATAAATAAAACGATTTTTTACTTTGTTTTTTATCACACTTCAGTTACACTTTGCAACTAGTTTCGGCTAAGCTCTAGCCATTTTCGAGCTCCTCCGATAACTAAATGGCTAAACTACTATGATTAAAATCAATTTTCGGATATGCTGAACAGCTTAATTGTACATATGCCCTGGTCCAGCTGTGTTCTAATAAAGCGGAATCTACGGCATATTATTTCGCAAATGTATATTTCAAATATTCGATTGTTAAGGCGTCTAATTTGTGATAATTCATTTTAAAGGATAAATAAAACGATTTTTTACTTTTTTTTTTATCACATTTCAGTTACACTTTGAACTAGTTCCGGTTAAGCTCTAGCCATTTAGTTATCGGAGAAGCTCGAAAATGGCTAGAGCTTAGCCGAAGCTAGTTGCAAAGTGTAACTGAAGTGTGATAAAAAAAAAAGTAAAAAATCGTTTTATTTATCCTTTAAAATGAATTATCACAAAGTAGACGCCTTAACAATCCAATATATTAACTATTAATTTTTTAAATTGTTTTCAATATGAAACATACAACACGCGAGGACGGAGGCCAGATGTTTCAGCTCGGTGTTTGTTATAGGAGGGGAACAGATGTTGAAAGCCCGCTAGATTTTGAATGGTAGAAGGAAAATGACATGCACCACCTACCCTGATTTTTATATATATCTCGATATCTCGTATTGTAAACGCCTATTTTGCACTTTATCTCGATAACTATAAGAGATAGAGGGTATCGCTTTGTTGCATTTCCTTCACCTCTGTGATTGCTATACACGGAGAAGTTGAAAATATTCTGGCTTAATTTTGCATGGTTGAATGAAAATGACGTCCAACTTCTATGCCCTGAGCCTGATCATATCGTATCTTGATAATTAATATCTGGTGTGACCGGATGACTTTCCGAATTAATTCATTAATATTATATAACATAAATTTTATGTTTCAGTTCGACTCGGTTCGTTTCATATTTTCACATTTGCTCACATTTCAATTAACACATTTAACACGCGACCATTTTCGCAAATTCTCCGCTTAATTTACGTTTTATTCTAAATTGTTTGCGATAAAAGTATCGTTATGTAGTAGTATGATAGAAAGTATAGTAGTATATTTCGACAATATTATTTTTTTGACGATGACATTACCTTCCTTATACAACAGTGCTGTAATCGGAAAGTACAATGTGAGGGCAACAATTTATTTATACACACGTTTATAAAAACTGTAATCTCCTCAATTTAATAGCCTAATCTTGCCACAAATCTTGCGAATTTTTCTTCCAGTTTCAATATTAACTAATTTCTTGAAATTACTGTTCTGCCATAGGATTTCCTTATGAATTTTATTGTACCTTCTGTTGCGACACCGGTCACTAATTTCACAGTTAATCTTCAACATTCACAATATGTAGCAGACTTGCATTCCCGAGGATACTTTTGATATTTCTAATTTCGTGCCCCATAACCATTTTCTGTCCACCGTCTCCGTAATACCGTTTCTAGTTAACTACCGCATTTTATCAGTTCTTCGCGGATAAAGATAATATACGTTAACAGTATGTCGACTGCTAGACGGGTACCCGGGTACAGCTACTGTTATGAAAATTTATTTTAATACAAACAAGATGGAGCTTACAAAAAATAATTCCAGTTAGTTTACTTCCTTACCGTTTCAGAATGTACCAGTAACAGATGGATTTTGCCTTTACATGTCGATAGTATTTCTGGATGAAATTTGGTGAAATCTTTAGACACGTATGAATGTACGATTAAAGACATTGAAATTAGAGTATAGAGTGAAATGCATTGCACTAGATCAAGTATCTTGAACAAATTCCTAGTTTCAGTTATCATAGAAGTTTGGTTCAAGTAAATCAAAATAGAAGTGAAGTGAAGTGAACGTCATATTGTTATGTTCTATGTGCTGTTGGTACTAGCGCCAGTATTGCGCATGGCTTATGCTGTTCGTACTATCACCACTATTGCGCATTCCAAAACAAATATCGTATTCCCCATACTTCAGTTAGGTATCCCAGAAAATATTAATAGACTTTCTTAGGGTATCGGTCCTATTGGCCTTTCCGCCTAAATTATGATACTCCCTCTGTCCCGAATTATGGTATACATATCCGTTTTTATTTTTAAGCAAATTATGGTACACATCAAATGAATTCATGTAGTCTCGATAAATTTAATTGAAATTAAACTTTAACTTAATTATGTATGCATTTAAACTAAATTACTTGCTATTACAAGAGCCTTTTCACTAGACATCATTAACACAGGTAATCGTTGAATTTGGTTTCAGCTTCGTTGACAGCACCGCGGCTCAATATGTTACCTACATGTTGCTGTAAGAACTGTAAAATTCCATTGCAGTAGTCACAAGTCAATTTGTTTTTTGGTCTGTTCTTATACCACTATTTTCTTTGATTACGGCTTCCATATTTTCATCAGGGGTGATATTGATTTTCTGCTCTTTGTTTTTATTTTTTTCAACTAAGGAATAAAATGTACAAAATTTGTTTGAGCAGTCAACTATAAAAGTATTAAGAATATGTTTTTTTCAACGTGAAATAATTGAAACTAATTAACTGAGAGAGTATTATTTTAAGGATATTAAATTTATATGAAACACGAACGCACAATTTCATTCTAGTATTCTTCATAAGGCACATGGCACGACAAATACACCATTCCTGCTTATACACTCAGCACGTATGAAAGAGGCGCGCGAACTACGTGTTAAAGGGTATGGTATATACAAGAATCGTATTATCCTTATGTACATTGATGTGAAGCAAGGCATTATTGCATTACAGAATTTTAATATAATAACAACTATAGAAAACCTGAAACTTTTTCATATTTTTTAGTGCGACTTCGTAATTTCGGAAAATGCTCGAATTCGGCATAAAACATAATTTATATTCGTGCCGCCTCTATATATTAATATAAATATTTCAAAATTATATCAAGTCTTTTCTTTTTGTATTATTAAATTTTATATAGCACTCAAGTATAATCCGTATCGACATTAAAAATTAGCCCATTGGTTCCATCGTCGTTGGTCATAAATTTGTATCATAAGCAGTATTTCGTACCATAACCATTTATACCGTAACGAATCCGTCTCTCGCCGTACCTATTAGACAAGCATGTGTTTTGAGTTCTCGCGAGTGTAGGCTAATATTTATTGTATTCAACCGTGCGTGATCGTAAATTGTTCGCGATTTATTTGCAGCGCGCGACCAGATAGGGAAACTGCAACGATTACAGCTCTAGCGTAATATCACCTTGTGGAGTGACCTTCACCTATTCTGCTTCTATTATACTTTCAGTTGCATATTGCCATTTACTTTTTGCAAGATGTGTATTATATGTTTGCCACGTTGTCTATTCATCACTGTTGCGGGATATGTGTTTTTTGCCTAATGCGAAAATTAATACTATGCTGTTTTATTACTACATTATGCATCTGCATCATAAATTACATAGGTTATTGCAACAGAACACAATCTTATAATTCTTAGATGTTGTCAACATATGCAATTATACGTCTTGGCTAATGTTTAACTTTTTTATTTGACAAGTTATTGATACCTTCTTGCGCTTGAATTAATGATGTAATTGTTCATGAATACCCATTTTAAGGCAATTCAGTTGCGTCACAAAATTGCATTTATATGTGCACGCCTACTAAGAAGTGTGTGAGCCACAGAAGAAAATACGTATTTATGATCGATCGATCAATAACTTCGTCATGCAAATCTCGTTTACAAACCCGATCCACTTTTCTGAGTATTGAGGCGCTAATAGCTTTCAAGGGCTTGTTAAAAATAGTTATAATTGATTTAAAAAAATACTGGCCGTAACACATAGTTCAATTGAAAAAAAACACATCTTTACAGGGATATCCGACTTTTCCGCCGGTAAACGGAGAAGCTCAGAGGAGATTATTCTCACGGGATTTTCTTAACTTCACAGAACACCTCTGCAGTCACACCACTCACGTTCTCCAATGCTCGGTATGAGATGTACCATGTCTCTAACAACTAGGCCAATGCAACCAATTAATCGTATGTTTGAACGAATCCAATTGATAATTTATCGGTATATGAAAATTTTCATTAAATATACGAGTTTTCTAATTGAACTAGTTGTAGTTCTGCACTAACCGGACGCACATGGGAGATATAGGACTGTCTGTGAATATAATATATAATGAGAGAGCAGCAACAAGGAAGAAAAAGACCATAAAATAGGAAAATAATAAGAGGTATTAAAACTGAATAAAGGCGCTTTCGTTTACCATGGTTTGGCATTGCTAGTCGCCCCGTGGCCCTTACAACCGGCGGCGCACGACCACGATACTGGTCGTGCGCCGCCGGTTGTAAGGGCCGAGGTGGAATTATGCGCATCGGAAGCGGCAAATAGAACAAGAAACAATAAGCCCGTACCAGCCCAGAGTGATAAACGAAAGGCACTTAAGAAACAAGATTAGACACGTAACATTGAAAGAAGGAGGTTAAGATGCAAAAAATGCTTATGGAGAAAACAGGGAATAAATGTGACACCAGAAGAAGACAAAATACAAAATTTAATTCGAATAATGTATACCTATTATTTTCAAACATGACTTATAAATTAGACTATTTGTTGCATACTTGGCTTTATGTATGGAATTATTAATAGAAGCACGCTATAAATAATCCACTACGAAATTATCATTAGCATTGTTTATTATTCTGTGGTTTATCATTTATCACTACATATTTATAGCATAGTAAGTACCGCGGGTCAAAGCGAGTTCAATGTATTGACGATGAGCATTATTAATTCCTTTGCATTGAACAGAATTTATAACAAACATTAACGTTTCACATTGTCACTTTAATGATTTAATTTAAGCTAAGTTTTATGCATAATTAAGGAAATTAATTTATAACAAATGTATTCGCTCGTCATGATGCAGCAGTACACAGTTCGGTAGTTATTAATCGATCCTATTTCATAGCGCATGGAATCGTATTATTATTAAACAATGCATAACATAATACGTGCGGTTAGTAATATTATACAATGTTTGTTATGGGAAAGCTCAGCAATTCATTGACACACACACTTGAAGGAAATAATCGCATATTTTGCAATTTTAATAATTTCTTCTTAGAATAATAATTTTGTCATATATCAAGTTCATTAACTTTGTTATATAGAAGTTTAAACTTATGTTTTTATGGCTGTTTTTAGGGCACTCTACACCTTACAATATTTGCGTAGTGTTGTTTTTTAAAATCTGAAAATCTCCCTTTGTATACAGATTTATGGCTATTATTTGATGTGACCTGAACTTGTTTAGATTTTGGTGGAAATCTCTTTCTAACGAAGAAACTTCCACCAAAACCTAAAAAACTTCAGGTCACACCAAATAATAGCCATATTTAACTTGAGTTAAATATATTGTATACGACAGATAACGTTTTTTTTTAAATTTTATTTATTCATTATTTAATCCTTAAAATGCATATTGTTGCAGAACTGCAACATTACCATTTAAAATGTTCACTGCCTAATTAAAAACGTTATTTTAAAAACTATAAATCTATATAGATATCAGCATATTCATGGTTTTGCTAATAAATCGCGATTATTATGTTTTGTAGCAAGTGGATGACTGGTGGTAACTATCATTTAATATCAACTTAAAAAAATCATGCATTGAAGTACTAAGTGTTTTCAAGTAATAGCTATGTTTTAAATCAAATTTATCTCACTTTGTCTACAGATGTATGGCTATTATTTGAAGTGACTTGATCTTGGTGGAAATCTCTTTCTGAATTACAGATTTCCACCAAAACCTGAACAAGTTCAGGTAACATCAAATAATAGTCATATTTAATTTCCGTCATTTTCTATAAGGAAGGACGGCAGATAACGTTTTTTTTAATGTTATTTATACATTATTACAAGTATTAAGGGTTTTGAAGTAATAGCTATGTTTTAAATAAAGTTTTTTTTGCAATTAAAAATTTCACTACATTA